>CM038669.1:336201951-336801951 GCA_021605145.1 Aegilops bicornis | reverse complement strand
TGCCGAGCTGGGAATTGATCCTCAGGCTGATTTTGTGAATCGACTTGAGTCTCAGGGGCTACTAGGGTCAGCGGTTTGATTTTTTCCTTCAGGTGCATCCCGGATATTAGGCCAACACGCACCTTGAGGGCTACTGGCTATACATCTCAGCAGAGATTACATTGCACAATTCGAATTAAATTCATAAAAATCAGCCCATGGACGAGGTGGTGTACTACCTCGGATATAGTCCGACATTGGTGCTCGACTACAATAAACACCCCGGAAGTAGTCCGGCATAAAGCTCGGACGCCAGTGGTTGGCTCCATAAAAGGCATTTCTGGCATTAAGCTCGGCTAAACTCCTTCGACTTTTTTAATCCAAGGTGATCTATGACACCTCGGATATAGTCCGGCATTGGAGCTCGGATACTCTCCGGCGTTGGAGTTTGGATTCAGTCCGATGTTGAAGCTTGGATACAGTCCGACGTTGGTGCTCGGCTGCAAAAGATACCTCAAATGCAGTCCGGCGTTGGAGCTCGGATGCAAGAGGACACCACCGCACGGGGACAACTTCAAACCCGGGGTGGGCGTGAAAATAACAAGGCATTGATAAAGGCCGGAAACTTAAAGGGGCTCCTCGGATACCCGACGTGTAAACTCTTCGGATGCACTTTGGCGATCCTCAAGATCGAAGATGGGAAGATTTGTTGAACCAGTTTTCAAGACCGACGACCAAGATGAAGAACAGTTCGGAAGAATCGAGGAGCGCCCCCAACTTGAAGACCGGTTCAGGGGCTCTCGACGGTGTCCTGGACTAGGGGTACTCACCACATCGCCTCCCGATCGCTTAGATTGGGCCGAGGACCCCATGGTCGCATACTCATGGGCCGATTCGGACAACCCCCGCCGCATACAAGGAAGACTCCACAAGACTTGGCGCCCAAGACAAGGACTCTCCTAAACCCTAGGCCTCCGGTGTCTTATATAAACCGAGGCCAGGCTAGTCAATAGACAATCTCAGATTCATTACTACAATCTCGTGGTAGATACATATATTCTGTACTACACCCATACGAATGCAATCAAAAGCAGCATGTAGGGTATTATCTCATCAAGAGAGCTCAAAGCTGGGTAAAACCCCGTGTCCATGTTACCATCGCTCCAAGACGCTTAGCTTAGGACCCCTACTACGAGATATGCCGGATATTGAACCGACACCCTCCATATGCTTCAGAGTGACATTTTCGTAGAATTTGTCCCTGTTCATGCTCAGGTACACAACGTCTAATAATACCATCTACTCCTTCTTTATAAAGATTGGGGTCATCCCAAAAGTAATGTCTTAATTCATAGAATATTTTTTTCTTTTGTTGGTATGTAAAGCTAGGTGGTAAATATTTAGCAACAATGTAATTACCATAGTCAACATACCAAGGAGTATTATGAGCAACATTTATTGCAGCTAACTGCTCATCAGGAAAACTATCATCAATAGGTAGTGGGTCATCAAGCACATTTTCAAGCCTAGACAATTTATCAGCTACGGGATTCTCAGCTCCTTTTCTATCAGTGATATGTAAACCAAATTCCTATAGCAAGAGAACCCATCGAATAAGTCTAGGTTTAGCATCTTTTTTCCCATAAGATATTTTATAGCAGCATGATCGGTGTGAACAATTACTTTTGAATCAACAATGTAAGGTCTAAATTTATCACAAGCAAACACCACTGCTAGGAATTATTTTTCAGCAGTTGCATAATTTTGTTGAGCACTGTCTAGAGTTTTACTAGCATAATGAATGACATTCAGTTTCTTATCAACTCTTTGTCCTAGAACAGCACCAAGAGCATAATCACTAGCATCACACATAATTTCAAAAGGTAAGTTCCAATCAGGTGGTTGAACAATAGGTGCAGAAATTAAGGCTTTCTTGAGTGTGTCAAAGGCTTCTAAACAATCATCATCAAAAACAAAAGGAACATCCTTTTGTAAAAGGTTTATAAGAGGCCTAGAAATTTTAGAAAAGTCTTTGATAAATCTCCTATAGAAACCAGCATGGCCTAGGAAACTACGAATACCTTGATATCTTTAGGACATGGAATTTTCTCAATTGCATCAACCTTAGCTTTGTCCACTTCAATACCTCTTTTAGAAATTTTTATGGCCCAAAACAATACCTTCATTAACCATAAAGTGGCACTTCTCCCAATTCAAGACAAGATTTGTTTGCTCACATCTCTGCAAAACTCGGTCAAGATTGCTTACACAATCATCAAAAGACTTCCCATAAACAGAGAAGTCATCCATGAAAACCTCAACAATCTTTTCACAAAAGTCAGAGAATATAGCAGTCATACATCGTTGAAAGGTAGCAGGTGCATTGCATAAACCAAAAGGCATACGTTTATAAGCATAAGTTCCAAAGGGACAAGTGAAAGTGGTCTTTTCTTGATCAGGTTGAGAAATGTATTTGTGAAAAACCAGAATATCCATCAAGGAAACAAAAATGTGTGTGCTTAGATAATGTTTCTAGCATTTGATCAATAAAAGGCAGAGGGTAATGATCTTTTCTAGTTGCTTTATTTAATTTCCTAAAATCATTTACCATTCTATAGCCTGTAACAATTCTTTGTGGAATATGTTCATTCTTATCATTCGGAACAACAGTAATACTTCCTTTCTTAGGGACAAAATGAACATGACTTACCCATCTACTGTCAGCTATAGGATAGATTATACTTGCTTCCAGATGTTTTAAGATTTCCGTTCTTACCACTTCCTTCATTTTTGGGTTTAATCGATGTTGGTGATCAACAACGGGTTTAGCATCAGGTTCCATATTAATCTTGTGCTGACATAGAGTGGGAATAATGCCCTTCAAATCATCAAGAGTATTTCCAATAGCAGCTCAGTGCTTCCTTAGAACTTTCAATAATCTTTCTTCTTCATGTTCTGAAAGGTTAGCACTAATAATAACAGGATATATCTTCTTTTCATCAAGATAAGCATATTTCAAAATGTCTGCCAATTGTTTTAACTCAAACATAGGATCACGTTTAGGTGGAGGAGGACCTCCTAGAGTTTCAATAGGAAAATTGTGTTTAACCAGAGGACGTTGTTCAAAGAAAATCTTATCTATTTCATTTCTTTCATGCATATGAAGATCATTTTCGTGGTCTAGCAAATATTGTTCGAGTGGATCAGTAGGAGGCACAACAATAGAAGCAATACCAATTATGTCATCCTTACTAGGCAATTATTTTTCATGAAGCTTCCTACTAAACTTGGAAAAATTAAACTCATGAGACACATCACCAAAACTAACACCGACAGTTTGTTTCTCACAGTCTATTTAGCATCAACGGTGTTCAAGAAAGGTCTACCAAAGATAATGGGACAAAGATCATCTTGTGGGGAACCAACAACAAGAAAATCAGTAGGGTATTTTATTTTCCCACACAAGACTTCAACATCTCTAACAATCCCAATTGGTGATTGATACGTCTCCGACGTATCTATAATTTATGAAGTATTCATGTTGTTTTATTATCATTCTTGGATGTTTTACAATCATTTTATAGCAACTTTATATCATTTTTTGGGACTAACCTATTAACCCAGTGCCCAGTGCCAGTTGCTATTTTTTGCATGTTTTTTACATTGCAGGAAATAAATATCAAATGGAGTCCAAACATCGCGAAACTTTTTGTGGACTTTATGGACCAAAAGACCACCAATGGGCTAGAGAAGCACCTAGGGGGTGCCCCGAGGGGGGCACAACCCACCAGGGCGCTCCTGGGGGCCCAGGCGCTCCCAAGTGAGTTGTGCCCACCTCGGTGGCCTCCCGCACCCCCTCTTTACCCTATAGATTTCCAAATATTCCAAAAACCCTCGAGGTTAACCTATATCAGAAGTTCCCCCGTCGCAAGGCTATGTAGCCACCGATAACCAATCTAGACCCTGTTTCGGCACCCTGCCGGAGGGGGGAATCATCACCGATGGCCATCTTCATCACCTCTGCGGCCACCATGATGAGGAGGGAGTTGTCCACCCTCGGGGCTGAGGGATTGTACCAGTAGCTATGTGGGAGGCGTAGGATGAAGATTGTATTTGGTGTGTTGGGGACACAAGAGATTTCTTGTATTTGGTTGCAGGGTCGTTTGATAGAGACTATCTTCATCCTACGCCTCCCAAGGATTGACAAACCTTAGGTCATCCACTTGAGGGAAAATTGCTACTGCCCTAGAAAACTTTGCGCTTGGAGGCCCAACACGTGTCTAAAAGAATAAAGTTGTGTAGTAGACATCAAGCTCTTTTCTGGCGCCGTTGCCGGGGAGGTTAGATAAGTGGCACTCATATCCCATCAACGAAGCTCTTTTCTGGCGCCGTTGCCTGGGAGGTGAGTGCATGAAGGCATATCTTTAGATCTTGCAATTGAATCTTTTAGTTTCTTTTTTATCACTAGTTTGGTTTATAAAAGAAAATTACATAAAAAATGGAATTGAGGTTGCATCATATTGTTGATCATCTTTATAATATCTTTCTTGAAAATGATGGAAATGAAAATTGTGCTCAATTGATAGAAGAAGAATTCAATAAAATGTTTGGCATAAATGATGACCATGATTGCAATGTTGTTAGTATGAATTCTTTGAATATCCATGATGCTAATGATATGCAAAGCCATAAGCTTGGGGATGCTATGTTTGATGAAGATGATATTTTAGTCCCCCAAGATTTGATGTGCAAATTTCTTATAATTATTGCATGCCTCCTATTTATGATGATTATAATGATGAAAGTGGATTTGGAGAGGTCATGACTTTATTTAGTGATGAATCCACTATTTTGGAAGAGGTTGCAATTGACTATGACAACAAAGTTGCTATTTATGATGATTATGGTGATGACATGTATGCTATAAAGAATAATGATAACCATGAAAGTTGTCATCATGATTTTAATTTTGAATCACATGATAGTTATTTTGTTGAGTTTGCTCCCACTACTATTGATGAGAAGAAATCTGCTTATGTGGAGAGTAATAAGTTTTCTATGCTTTTGTTTCATGAAAAGAATGCTTTATGTGAGGGTTATATTGTTGAATTTCTTCATGATGCTACTGAAAATTATTATGAGGGAGGAACTTATGCTTGTAGTAATTGCAATAATATCATGTTTCCTCTCTATGTGTTGAAAATCTTGAAGTTGTGCTTGTTTTGCCTTCCTATGCTAGTTGATTCTTGTTCCCATAAGTTGTTTGATCACAAAATCCCTATGCATAGGAAGTGGGTTAGACTTAAATGTGCTAGTCATATGCTTCATGATGCTCTCTTTGTGTCTCAATTCTTATTTTTATACGAGCATCATTGAAATCATCATGCCTAGCTTAAAAGGCATTAAAGAAAAGCGCTTGTTGGGAGACACCCAACACTTTTACCTACTGTTTTTGGGTGTTCACATGATTAGTCTACTGTAATAATCTTGTTTTATTGCTTTCATTTCCATCAATTTCCAAGTAAGACCTTTGGGATGGCTTACGGTGATAGTTGAATTGATCTTGCTGAAAAACAAAAACTTTTGCGGTCAGGAAAACAATTCTCATTTTGAACAGAAGCGCGATAAAATTCTGATTCTTTTTGAAGAAGATTAATAGAAAATTTTCCCTGGTTTTCCTATTTTTTCAGGATTTTTGGAGTAGAATAAGTATGGTTGGAGTACAGATTACTACAGACTGTTTTGTTTTTGACAGATTCTGTTTTCAATGCATAGTTTGCTTGTTTTCTAATTTCCATGGCCTATATTGCTCAATATAAATATTGGAAATGATATGCTACAGTAGGCATTGTTTTAGAGCAATTATGAATCTTGTATTTGACAGTACCAAGAGTGAAATGGTTTGCTCTTTATCATAATAACCTATCTCACAAAGTTCCGTTAAGTTTTGTGTGATTGAAGTTTTCAAGTTTTGGGTGAGATGTCGATATGAGGAGAATAAAGAGTGACAATACCATAATCTTGGGGATTCCCAAGGCACCCAAAGGTAATATTCAAGGAAGATCTAAGAAACTAAGCTTGGGGATGCCCCGGAAGGCATCCCCTCTTTCGTCTCCAACATTATCGGTAACCTCACTTCGAGCTATGTTTTCATTCGTCACATGATTTGTGTTTTTCTTGGAGAATCATTTTATTTTGTTAGTATTCTCTTTATGTTGTTTAGAATAATGTTTTGCATCTTTTATTTCAATAAAAGTGGCAATGATAGCCTTTACTATGCTCATTTTGCAAGCCTACATGTTGCTATTTGAAAACAGAAAGTTTACCGTTTTTGCAAAAATTCCCTAGAAAAGTAAGAATGTGAAAAAATGTTTAAACTTTTTGAAAAGTAAGCTCTGATAAATTTACTACACTGTGGTAAAGTTTTCATAATCTTTGGAGTTTAAGAAGTATTGATACTCTTTCATTCTTTACAGACTGTACTATTTTGGCAGATTGCTGTTATGTTTGTATTGTTTGCATATGTTTGCTTGTTTAATGATCCTATTTGAGGATAGGAGTATTAAATATGCAGAGGCATTTACTATGCAATGTTGAATAATAATTTTAGTACTTTGCTACAGTAGAGAATGATAAGGTTTTTGCATTGGTTTATACTAACTTATCTCACGAGTTCTTGTTGAGTTTTGTGTGGATGAAGCTTTTGAGATTTAGGAAAACCGTGATATGAGAAGAATTAAGGAGACACAAAAGCTCAAGCTTGGGGATGCCCAAGGCATCCCAAGATAATATTTCAAGAAGTCTCAATCATCTAAGCTTGGGGATGCCCCCGTAGGCATCCCACCTTTCTTCTTAAACAATTATCGGTTAGTATTGGTTGAGCCTAAGTTTTTGCTTCTTCACATGATGTGTGCTATTCTTGAAATGTCATTTTATTTTTCATTTTTCTTGCTGTTTTAATAAAATACTTAGATCTGAAACTTTTAAATAAGAGAGAGTCCTCACATTGCTATCTATTTACTTAACTACTCGCTTGATCTTCACTTATATCTTTTTGGAGTAGCTTGTCATTTACTCTTGTGCTTCACTTATTCCTATGAGTAAATTGTCGAATAAATTGAATGTCATGAAGTTGAAATAATATCATGCCTAGTGGTAGCTTCATATTGGGTTTAGAAAGTGAAATCTTTTGTGGCTTGACAATCACAATATTGGTCATACAAGCAATTCACGAATAATTAGTATAAGGAAGAAAACTTCCACATGCAAATACACTATCTTGGAAATCTTTTGTGATTGTGAGCCCCCATCAAAATATTATATGCCAAAATTGTTCACGTTGGACAAGGAAGACAATGTAATAGTTTATGTTTGTTCATATTCACATAGAAGTTATATTGTCATAGATCCTTCAACATGTGGTGCTTGCCCCCATCTTTGCTAGCCAAAATTTTTGCACCAAGTAGAGATACTAATTGTGCATCCAAAGACCCTTAAACCCAAATATTATTTTCAAGAGTCCACCATACCTACCTAACGATTGAACAAGATCCTTCAAGTAAGTTGTCATCTGTGCAATAAGGCAATAAAAAATGCTTCTAAAAGTGTTGGATCATTTAGTGTAATAGAAAATTGAGCGTTGTACGAACTTGTGATGGAAAAGAATAAAAGCAACAGACTACATAATAAAGGTTACTATCATAAGGGGCAATATAACATGACGTTCTTTTGCACTAAGGGGTTGAGCATACAAACAAATAAGCGCATGGCAACCTCTACTTCCGTCTGCTAAGGGCCTATCTTTTAATTTTATGTATTTACTTTTATGCAAGAGTCAAAGTTTTTCTCTCTATTCCTTTTTATTTTTCTCTTTTGGCAAGCACCATGTTGTGAGGAAAGATCTAGGCACATATATCCAGTTGGATATGGGTATCATGAGTTATTATTGTTGACATCACCCTTGAGGTGAATACGTTGGGAGGCGAAATTATAAGCCCCTATCTTTCTATGTGTCCGGCTGAAACATTTTGCTCATGTGTATGCGGTGAGTGTTAGCAATCATAGAAGACTATATGATGGTTGAGTATGTGGAGCTCTTACTTAGACTCAGTTGAATAAGTTGAATTACAATTGCTTGGTGACTGAGAACATAGCTTGTTGAGTTTCAAGAGACTTCATTGTTTGAACCTTAACATGTGAATTGGTTGCTACTATAACATGAGAAGTTTTATAAGAAAGAATTGTTGTTATGATGCTAGGAAAAGTGATTGAAATTATCATTGATCAAACTTGTGCACCTTGCTAGCATTCACACTTCATAAATTATTTCTTTTATCATTTACCTACTCGAGGACGAGTAGGAATTAAGCTTTGGGGATGCTGATACGTCTCCAACGTATCTATATTTATGAAGTATTCATGTTGTTTTATTATCATTCTTGGATGTTTTACAATCATTTTATAGCAACTTTATATCATTTTTTGGGACTAACCTATTGACCCAGTGCCCAATGCCATTTGTTGTTTTGTGCTTGTTTTTTACATCGCAGGAAATCAATATCAAACGGAGTCCAAACATCGCGAAACTTTTTGTGGATTTTTTATGGACTAGAAGACCACCAATGGGCCAGAGCAGCAACTGGGGGGGGGGGGTGCCCCGAGGGGGGCACAACCCACCAGGGTGCACCTGGGGGCCCATGCTTGCCCAGGTGGCCTCCCGCACCCCCTCTTTACCCTATAATTTTCCAAATATTCCAAAAACCGTCAGGGTTAACCTAGATAAGAAGTTCCACCGCCACAAGGCTCAGTAGCCACCGAAAACCAATCTCGACCCCGTTCTGGCACCCTGCCGGAGGAGGGAATCACCAGTGGCCATCTTCATCACCCCGACGGCCACCACGATGAGGAGGGAGTAGTCCACCCTCGGGGCTGCCCTCGATGCGGCTATATCTCCCAGGTGTCGAAGCACGACTTAGATGCATAACCGCATTGAAAGCAATGTCGCAAGTGAGGTAATCTTCACACAACCCATGTAATACGTAAGGAAAAGAGATACATAGTTGGCTTACAGTCGCCACTTCACACAATACATAAATAAACATCCATCATCCAGATTACACTCAAGGTCCGACTACGGAACCAAAATAAAAGAAGACTACCCCAAATGCTACACAGATCCCCAATCGTCCCAACTGGGCTCCACTACCATCGATCATCGTGAAAAGACACATAGTAACGACCACGTTCCTCGTCGAACTCCCACTTGAGCTCGGTTGCGTCATCTCAGACCGCATCGCCGGGCACCTGCAACTGTTTTGGTAGAATCTGTGAGTCACAGGGACTCAGCAATCTCACACCCGCGAGATCAAGACTATTTAAGCTTATAGGAAGGACAGAGTTATGAGGTGGAGCTGCTGCAAGCGACTAGCATATATGGTGGCCACATTCGCAAAAGAGAGCGAGAAGAGAAGCAAGGCACGGTCGTGAAGCTAGTAGCGATCAAGAAGTGATCCTGAAACTACTTACGTCAAGCATAACTCCAACACCGTGTTCACTTCCCGGACTCCGCCGAGAAGAGACCATCACGGTTACACACACGGTTGATGTATTTTAATTAAGGTCAACTTCGGGTTTTCTACAACCGGACATTAACAAATTCCCATCCGCCTCATAACCGCGGGCACAACTTTCGAAAGATAATACCCTGCAGGGGTGTCCCAACTTAGCCCATTATAAGCTCTCATGGTCAACGAAGGATATTCCTTCTACCGGGAAGACCCGATCAGTCTCGGAATCCCGGACTACAAGACATTTCGACAAAGAATAAAACAAGACCAGCAAGACCACCCGATCAGGCCGACAAATCCCGATAGGAGCTGCACATATCTCGTTCTCGTGGCACACCGGATAAGCTAAGCGTCACAGGCACCGACGTAATCCAAGTTGCCAAGGAATGGTCCCAAGACGGTGCTCTAGTTTGGACCAACACTCGAAGGAGCACCGCCCGGGGTAAATAAAGATGACCCTCGGGCTCGCGAAAAACCCGGGGAAAAGGCTTAGGTGGCAAATGGTAAAACCAATGTTGGGCCTTCTTTGGAGGAGTCTTATTCAAAGCGAACTGTCAAGGGGTCCCATAAATCACCCAACCGTGTAAGGAACGCGAAATCAAGGAACATAACACCGGTATGACGGAAACTAGGGCGGCAAGAGTGGAACAAAACACCAGGCATAAGGCCGAGTCTTCCACCCTTTACCAAGTATATAGATGCATTAATTATAGCAGATATATTGTGATATCCCCAATAAGTAAACATGTTCCAACAAGGAACAACATCTCCATGTTCCAACAAGGAACACACTTCATCTTCACCTGCAACTAGCAACGCTATAAGAGGGGCTGAGCAAAGCGGTAACATAGCCAAACAACGGTTTGCTAGGAAAGGATGGTTAGAGGTTTGACATGGCAATATGGGAGACATGATATAGCAAGTGATAGGCATCGTAGCATAGGCATAGCAAAGAGCGAGCATCTAGCAAGCAAAGATAGAAGTGATTTCGAGGGTATGGTCATCTTGCCTGCAAAGTTCTCAGAGTTGTCGAAAGCTTGATCCTCATAAGCGTTCTCAACAGGTTCCTCGTTCACGTACTCGTCTCCCGGCTCTACCCAAAGCAAGAACACAAGCAAAGGAACCACAATAAATCACGGTGCAATGCACAAACCACATGATGCAAAACATGGCATGATATGCGAGATGTGAGATGCAATGCATATGCGTGCTCCAGAAGGAAAATGATGAACCAGGCATCAAATTGGCAAACCAAGTATGCCGCTGGAAAGGTGAGATGATTTCGGTTGAAATCGATATAAAGATCACCGGAATCGGATGCACGGTTTGCAAATGACAAGCAAAACAAGAATGGCACAAATCTGTCATTAACAGCATGATACCACATAGCAAGCAACAAGAAATTAAGCTACTGCACCCAAACGTACCAACAAAGCATATGGAAGTGATCTAATTAAGATGCTTGACAAAAGATGAACACTGAGCTACGGCTAAATCACATCATAACAGGTCCAAACAAGCATGGCAAAAGTGCAAAACATATCAGCTTCACAGACAGTGAAAAACTGAACATGGCAGAATCAGCATCAGGAAGCAATGTTCAGAGCAAGAAAACTACATGCTACCGGAACTTATAATAGCAAAACAAGGAATCGAATGAATCTACTCAAAGCATAGAACAAAAGTCCCTTACTGACCATGAGCCAAAAAGGATCATAAGATATGATGGCACCCACGTAAACATAGCAAGTTTCATTACAGATTTCAGGAAACAGGGCATGACATTGACAGAATTAAGTAGGCATCTTCGCGAGCTCGATGCACTCACTACAGAGCATTAAATGATAAACTAAGCATACATCCATCAAGAAGACATGGCATAGAAGCTATACATGGCAAGAAAAACATCATATCATACACGGATCAACTACAACAACCTTGGCAAAATTGAATAACATGTAAACAATCTGCCAGGAAACATTTTATAGCAAAAGTAGAGCTCTATTGACTCAAGCTATGGCACTCCATAATTGCAAAAAAGGGCATGGATGGATAGGGAATAACCATATGTTCAAAACATCTTTACTGAAGTATCTCAAAATATTCATGGAACTCTCTGTAGCATCAAGTTAACATGGCATAAAAATATCAGCAAAACAGGGGCTGAAATCAGCAACATCATGAAGCCTAGTTTGCATGCTTGTGCTAGTCACCACAGAGATCACAAAAATACATGGCATACACCCCTGTAAAGATGGCATGGCATATTATAAAACACATGTAGGACTCAAGATCATAGGGTGCACACATCAATCATGGAAAAAATGACAAAAGTGCATATTCTGATAAGAATCTGAAACTAACATCACATAGCCCTCTTCTAACAGCATTTAGGGAATCAAGATGAGCTCAAATGAAAATTATGCAATGAGATGAAATGATCTACTCATCGAGCCGAACAATTCGATATGCTACACGCCCAAAACGGATCCACAGGTGCAAAGTTATGGCATGATGAAAAGGCAACAAAATAATCACAGAAATATGACAGACGAAAAATCAGGGGGAGAAGAAGTCAACCCTTCGTGGATCTCAGATCCGATCGGATCCGGGGCGCGCGGAAAACTGATGTTCGCCGGAGGAGGGAGCTGGCGCCGGAGAAGGAGGGGCCGGCCGGGGCGACGGGGCGCGGCCCCCGGGGCGGCGCGGCGGAGCTCGGGGCGGAGGGCGGCCGGGCGACCGAGGCGCTGGCGGCGAGGTCCGCCCGCGGCGCGGACGCCCGAGGTAGCGGGCGGCGGCTCAAGGCGGTGCGGCGGCCGGGCGGCGGAGGGTTTCGCGACGGGCCCGGCGGGCCTCGCGATCCGGGCGCGGTGGGCACGGGCGCCACGTGGCGCGGCGGGCACGGGGGCGCCACGTGGCGGCCTCCGGTTCGTCCGGGGCGGCGGGCGGACGTGTCCGGCCCAAATCGGACACGTCCGGCGGCGGGGAGAGGAGCGGGGCTAGGGTTAGGGGTGGAGTTGATCTGAAATTTCGGGGGAGAGGCTATATTTATAGATAGATGGAGCTAGGAAGCTCCAAATGAGGTGCGGTTTTCGCCCACACGATCGTGATCCGACGACGGAGAGGATGGAAGTGACTTAGATGGGTTATTGGGCTGTATGGAGGGGTGTTGGGCTGCAACTTAAAAGCGGCCTTTGCGAGAGTGCGGTTAACCGTTGGAGTACCAAACGAGCTCCAAATGACCCGAAACTTGACAGGTAGTCTACCGGTGGTGTACCAAGGTCACTTGACAAACCTCGGTTCAATCCGAGAAAGTTTAGTACCCGCTCACGGAAAAATGAAAAAGGGGACGCCGGGGGACATAGGAGTGCCGGATTGCAAAACGGACAACGGGGAAAATGCTCGGAATCATGAGACGAACACGTATGCAAATGTGATGCACATGATGACATGATATGAAATGCATGACATGGACAAAATGCAAAAATTAAGAAAAACCCAACCACGGAGGGAATATCATATCACAATGCCGAAAATGGCAAGAGTTGGAGTTACAAATATGGAAAGTTACATCCGGGGTGTTACACTAAGGGTTTGTACCAGTAGCTATCTGTTTAATCTCTCTCTCTCTCTCTCTCTCTCTCTCTCTCTCGTGTTTTTGAGGTGTCACGACCTTGATGTACGCGGGCTTTGTTAATATAGTCGGATCATATGGTGTTTCCCCCTCTCTATCTTGTGATGAATTAAGTTCTCCCTTTGAGATTTCATTTTATCGAATTGAATACTTTTATGGATTTGAGAGCACTTGATATATGTCTTGCAAATGAATACTCGTGGTGACAATGGGGTATTATTTTGATTCACTTGATATATGTTTTGGCACTCAACTCGCGGATTCCCGAGGTGACATTGGGGTAATCTACGCATAGGGGTTGATGCACGTTCTTGTCTTTGTTTCTCTGATAGAAATCTTGGGTTGATGCACTCTTGGAGGTTATTTGTGTTGGATTGAGTATTATGAATCTGAAATTATTTGGTATTATTTTAGTACGAACTCTTGGATAGATCGATCGGAAAGAATAGCTTCGAGGTGGTTTCGTACCCTACAAATAATTTCTTCTTATGTTCTCCGCTACATAGGAACTTTGGAGTGAGTCTTCATCGCACTTCGAGGGGTGGTTATATGATCCAATTATAATAGCACTATTGAGAGATTGCACTAGCGAAAGTACGGACCCTAGGCCTCATTTTCAATCATTGTAATACCATTTTTGTGCCCGTTTACTATTTGCTACCTTGTTATTTTTATTTATTCAGATTATAAAAATATATTCTACCATCAATATGACACTTTTGTCACCATCTCTTCGCCGAATAGTGCACCTATACAAATTACCATTGTATTTGGTGTGTTGGGGACACAAGAGATTTCTTGTATTTGGTTGCAGGGTCGTTTGAGAGAGACTATCTTCATCCTACGCCTCACACGGATTGATAAAACTTAGGTCATCCACTTGAGGGAAAATTTCTACTGTCCTACAAAACTCTATGCTTGGAGGCCCAACACATGTCTACAAGAATAAAGTTGCATAGTAGACATCAGTGATATAGTATCTCTATTAGCAAGTTTAATAGTAACATCTATGTCTTCTATCTCTGCGGGTGCTATGTCATTCATAATTTCTTGATATAAGGAATAAGGAATAGCACACACGCTAGCACCTATGTCAAATAAACCATGATAACAGTGGTTTCCTATTTTTACTGAGACAACGTGCATGCCAACAACATGTCTATGTTTATCGTTTTTATCAAGTTTGGCAATTCTAGCAGCTTCTTCACATAAGTAAATAACATGCCCATCTACTTTTTCTTACAAGAGATCCTTAACCATAGCAATACTAGGTTCTACTTTACTTCATCAGGTTTAGGTGTTCTAATATAACTTTTGTTGACCACAGTTGAAACTTTAGCATGTTCCTTTATCCTAATAGGGAAAGGTTGTTTCTCAATATAGGCAGTAGGAACAACTGGATCAACATTGTAAAATATAGTTTCCTCTTTGGCTAGTACCGGTTCTTTAATTTTTTCTTTAATAGGTGGGTGATATTTAAACCACTTCTATTTAGGGAGATCAACATGAGTAGCAAATGATTCACAAAAGGAGGCTACTATCTCAGAGTGAAGTCCATATTTAGTCCTAACTTTTGAAAAGCATCGGTATTTGTCGGGGATATACCCCGCGGTATGACCCGACCGAAGATATGACCCGGCTAGGACTTGGAGTCTCATCGGTGACCCGGCAGACTGTAAGCCGGCAGACACAGTCAATCATTGTAAGCCAGCGGGAACAGTTAAGCATTGTAAGCCGGCGGGAATAGTTAAGCATTGTAACCCGACAGACACAGTCATGTAACCCGGCAGACATAGTCATGTAACCCGGCAGACACATTCATGTAAGCCGGAAGGTGTTAAGCCAGACGGTAAGCCAGATGGTAAGTCAGATCGTAAGCCAGACTGTAAGTCATATTGTAAGCCAGATTGTAAGAAGCCCAAGACGTTAAGAAGCCCATGGAGAGAAGCCCATGATGAGAAGTCAGAATAGTTTAAGTCTTAGTCCAAGATGGACTCTATATGTAACCCGCCCCTTCAACTTATATAAGGAGGGGCAGGGCACCCCAAGAGGGACATGCAAGAAGAAACAATCTCTAGGGCTAGACAAAAAGGGCCGGCTTACCGGCGACTCCCTCATGATCATAATGAGACCTAGCCACAAACAGCATGTAGGGTTATTACTGGATGATGTTTCCCGGGGCCCGAAGCTGTCTAAATCCTTGTCTTATGTTGCGTCTCTCGATTCCGCCCAACCCCTCTCAAGCTACCGCATAGATGCGTTGGCCTCGCGACTAAGTCCTCACACTAAGAACATCTGCCGTGACAATTCCACGACAGTTGGCGCCCACCGTGGGGCTCGCGCATGGTGGTGATGAGTTCTTGGAGGGATCTCTCTTAGGGTTCGAGAAGCTCGCGATTTCGTTGGATGAGGAAAAGCCGACAAGTTCATTGTTTTGTGATCTGGAACATGATTAATTTTGTAGCCAGGGTATACAAGAGCGAGATCAAAGAAATTAGGGTTGTATCTTGTGCACCGCCACAAGTCGTCAGATCAATTTGGTAAACCGCCGCAAGCCGCCGTCTCAAGGCCCGCAAGAATTTCTGCTATAAGTTTCGAGGCTTTATGAGTCGCCTCCGATCGCTATTGTTTCGAGGTATAATGGATCAAGTTTTAAGCCGCCGGCTGTGGCGCATCGGAAAACGTGGGCTTCCTAGTAATATTTTATGTGGTCTTGGACAGCCGACCGGCGGCAATTGCTGCAGAACTATCCAAACGTAACTGCATGCAGTAGTTCCCAAATCTTCAATCGCATGGTGTGCTATTACTACAAAGACGGCGAGAGAAAGAGAACCAGGATTTCTGTGGAGATACGGATCGAGGAGACGATCATTACAGAAAAGGAAATATGAGTATGGGTGTGTCTAGGGCACATCTAGATGTGCTCTAGTTATTGCACATCTAGATGTGCTTTAGCAAAACTGTATGAGTATATACAGAAAGGGATTACGTCCTGAAGCAAGAAACCTGATTGGTCAAACCTTTGATTGGTCATACCGGACTGATGGAAATAAACTGCTACAATCGAAAAAAGGATGGGGATTCAGATTTTGACATCTCCAGTCTCCGCCTCTGCTGCAGCTACGGCTGCACCTCGACCCGCCCGGTTCGCCTTGCCGTGAACCCTCCGATGAGTCCTTACGACCCATTGCTCGCTGCGGGTGACCCGCCTGGCTGATGTGCTTCGAGCCAGATGCCTACGTCCTTCCACGCCGACTCCAGCGCTGAGGAGCCGCCCTACGTGCTGAGCTTTTCCTCGACTCGCCGTATCTCAATGCCACCACCGGCGCCCGGCTCGTCATTGCCTCTGCTGCTCAAATCACGATCTTTGCCCGCCTTTGAGTCGCTGTCACTGTAGCGAATCCCTTGAGCCGACGCGCTTCCGACAGCTATTCGGCCAAGGCCCCGCCGTGCCGGCGCCTTTCCAACCTGTTCACATGGGATGCTAGCCCTGTTTTTGCCATTGCCCCCGTTTCAAGTGGCCACCTTGGGCTGCTGTGTCGAGCCGCCCCTGCAGCACCGCGACCCCTCGCCTCGTCTTTGTCGCTAAGTCGCCTCACCGACTGCCTTGGGCTGTTCTGGTTGAGCCGTTGCCGGGTCTCCCCACGCCACCTCCATCCTGAGAACCGCCAGGCCTCCTCCACCTGTGAGTCACCGTTGCCGGCTGTCTTCAAAGCTGAACCATTCGCCTGCCAAGTTGCCCGCATCAATTTCTATCGCCTTGGTTCCACCTTGAGCCGCCGCAGCCTTGCCGCGAGCCGGCCTTGTCACACCCGGCAACACCTCCATTGTTCCACGTCAGCTGCAGCAGCAACCTGCCACACCACGGGCCTCGATTCACCTTGCCGCCTTCAAAGCAGAGCCGGCCCCGCCTCCGCTTTAAGTCATCGAGCCGCCCTGGCCATCGCTGCACCTTGAGCCGCCTACCGCCGTTGCTTGCTGGCCGTCTTGGTCCTCGTGGTGCCTTGCACCGCCTCGCGCCTCCGAGCGCCTGTGGCCGGCTGCTTCCATCGCCGCGGGCCGCATCTGCTGTGACCCGCTCATGTTGCTGTGACCCTTGGAGGAAGAACCTCCATCAAATTTGCCGATGCCGGGTCATTCGAGCAACACCGCTAAGCCGCCCTGGCTGAGTGGCCTCGTCTCTGCTTCGTGGTGCTTTGAAAATCGCCATCACCTCTACCGCTTCATCCACTACTATGGGTCCCCCGCCCCCTCCATGGCCATGGCTGCAACTGACAAGCATGAGCAGCCTGCTTCACTGATGCGCCCCGTGAGCCGTCCTGCTCCTTCCGCGCGCCATGCCGCCGGTCTTTACCCGCTCCTTGCCGGCTTACTACGGTTGTGCCACTGCTTCCATGAACCTGCTGCTGCGGGTTGTCTTTGCCATCTCCGCCGGTGCCATCTCACCACCATCGGCCTCGAGCCGCCGCCCACTCGCCCCGCCGCGGCGGGTGTTGTGAACCAGCCTCTGCTCTTGTGGCGCGTTACGCCCGCAAGCTGGTTCTCGCCACAGCACTTCAAACCGCCGCCGACCGGCCTTGAGCCGCTGCCGCGCCCGCCATTAACCTGCGATGGGACGCCTTTGCCTCGCCCGTTTACGCGCGAAGCTAACCCGGCCCTGCTTGCACGATGAGCCGCCACGCGATGAGTCACTGCACCGCCTCGTCAAGCCGGGCGCTGAGCCACCACTTTTACTGCTTACCGCGGCGGCCGTCGCGGTCGCTGTTTCCCATGCCTCTCGGTGCCACTGAGCCGCTGCCTCCGGGTCGTGGCCGCTCGAGTCTCGCTCTGCCAGAGTCGCATTGACTCGCCAGATCCACGTCAACTTATAGCGGCGCTGAACCGCCTGCTGGCTTCTTGCGCCTCCTTCATTGACCACTGGGCGACGCGCCCTGTTGTGTAGCCTTGGTTTGCCAAGTGTGAAAAAAGAGGGTCCTTTTGAGCTACCCTTGCTACCGAGCCACCCAGGTTTATGCCGCATCCTGCCGAGGTGATCTACAACTTATTTCTCGTCCAAACAAATCAAAGTAAAAACGCCCAATCAATTTTTATTGATACATTTTTATTTTCTTAGAGAACAATTACTCTCGTTGTGCAATTTTTTATGCAGAACACTTCATCATTACAAAAGAGGCCATCAAGCTATGGCCCTTGCCTACACCGGACGGGTTAATGGACAGGGTCAATTTTACCCACCGAGATTCAACATCTTCCAGCAATCCACTAGTCATATCATGGTCAAGCATGGAGAGTCTCAAGCCAACTCCTCGAGTAGTCTGATACGTCTCCAACGTATCTATAATTTTTTATTGTTCCATGCTATGATATTATCCATCTTGGATGTTTATGGGCTTTATTTTACACTTTTATATTACTTTTGGGACTAACCTATTGACCCAGAGCCCAGTGTCAGTTTCTATTTTTTCCCTTGTTTCAGTGTTTCGAAGAAAAGGAATATCAAACGTAGTCGAAACGGAATGAAATCTTCTGGAGAAGTTATTTTTGGAAGGAAAGCAACCGGGGAGACTTGGAGTCCACGTAAAAGAAGCAATGAGGAAGCCACGAGGTAGGGGGGCGCGCCCTCCCCCCCAGGCACGCCCTCCACCCTCGTGGGCCCCTTGTGGCTCCCCTGACGTACTTTTTCCTCCTATATATACCCATATACCCTAAAAACTTCGGGGAACAGAATAGATCGGGAGTTCCGCCGCCACAAGCCTCTGTAGCCACCAAAAACCAATCGGGACCCTAATCCGGCACCCTGCCGGAGGGGGGAACCCTCACCGGTGGCCACCTTCATCATCCCGGTGCTCTCTATGACGAGGAGGGAGTAGTTCACCGTCGGGGCTGAGGGTATGTACCAGTTGCTATGTGTTTGATCTCTCTCTCTCTCTCTCTCTCTCTCTCTCTCTCTCTCTCTTGTGTTCTTGATTTGGCACGATCTTGATGTATCGCGAGCTTTGCTATTATATTTGGATCTTATGTTGCTTCTCCCCCTCTACTCTCTTGTAATGGATTGATTTTTCCCTTTTAAGTTATCTTATCGGATTGAGTCTTTAATGATTTGAGAACACTTTGATGTATGTCTTGCCGTGCGTATCTATGGTGACAATGGGATATCATGTGATTCACTTGATGTATGTTTTGGTGATCAACTTGCGGGTTCCATCCATGAACTTGTGCATAGGGGTTGGCACACGTTTTCGTCTTGATTCTCCGGTAGAAACTTTGGGGCACTCTTTGAGGTTCTATGTGTTGGTTGAATAGATGAATCTGAGATTGTGTGATGCATATCGTATAATCATACCCACGGATACTTGAGGTGACATTGTAGTATCTAGGTGACATTAGGGTTTTGGTTGATTTGTGTCTTAAGGTGTTATTCTTGTACGAACTCTAGGGCTGTTTGTGACACTTATAGGAATAGCCCAACGGATTGATTGCAAAGAATAACTTTGAGGTGGTTTCGTACCCTACCATAATCTCTTCGTTTGTTCTCCGCTATTAGTGATTTTGGAGTGACTCTTTGTTGCATGTTGAGGGATAGTTATGTGATCCAATTATGTTATTACTGTTGAGAGAACTTGCACTAGTGAATGTATGAACCCTAGGACTTGTTTCCTAGCATTGCAATACCGTTTGTGCTCACTTTTATCATTAGTTACCTTGCTGTTTTTATATTTTCAGATTACAAATACCCATATCTACCATCCATATTGCACTTGTATCACCATCTCTTCGCCGAACTAGTGCACCTATGCAATTTATCATTGTATTGGGTGTGTTGGGGACACAAGAGACTCTTTGTTATTTGGTTGCAGGGTTGCTTGAGAGAGACCATCTTCATCCTACGCCTCCCACGGATTGATAAACCTTAGGTCATCCACTTGAGGGAAATTTGCTACTGTCCTATGCACTTGGAGGCCCAGCAACGTCTACAAGAAGAAGGTTTTCATAGTAGACATCATAGTCTTAAGACTCGGGGGCTACAATGACCTGACTCAACAAATATTGCCAGTTTCAGCAGGCTCAGGAACACCGGATCATTGGAGGGAAGATAACCCGATCCCGGAGGCTACCGCCATATTAGTAAAAAAATTAAAGGCCGTTAGAAGATTTCCAGCTCAAATGAGGATTCTGGTTCAAAATCCAGTTCAGGGGAAACTTATTTACCACAAAGCTTTGAAGCTCTCAATATCTGATTCACAATCCGGCTCGAGGACAATCTGTCTCCCACAAAGTTTTGAAGCTTTCAAATCCGGTTTAAAGTTCCGGTTCAAGAAGAATTTATGTCTCGCAAAACTCGAGTTCTCGGGAAAAATTCAAGGGACCAAAGAGAGTCTGTTGCAAGGCACAACTCAAACATAGGTACCCTGCTTCAAAAGACCATTGGGGGCTGATTTTATTTGAATCTAGGTTAAACCCTTTTGGGTCCGTCTTTGATCGTATTCGAATCAGAGTCGTTAAAAAAGTCTCAAGGTCATTTGGGGGCTTCCTGTTCAAACATAGGTCGTATTCGAACCAAAGAGAACATAGCTGTTGGTACCCTCTTGATCAGCACAATGCCAAACTCACCAGGGGGCTTCTTGATCGTATTCGAATCATAGCTCCCCCTTTTGGGTCCGACGTTGATCGTATTTGAATCAGCATCGTTAAAAAACTCTCAAGGTCATTAGGGGGCTTCCTGTTCAAACATAGGTCGTATTCGAACAAAAGAGAACATAGCTGTCGGTACCCTTTTGATCGGTGCAATGCCAAAGCCACTGGAGGCTACATGATCATATTAGAATCCAAGCTTAACCCCTTTGGAACAGTTTAATGATCGTATTCGAATTAGAAGCCTTGATTTTCTTCTTGTTTGGCTTAAGTTTTTTGAACACAATCTTTGATTTTGTCTTGAGACTTTTTTGGTTCAGATCGGAAGCATATATGTGGTTTCGATTAACCCGGCTTGACTTTGGATGATAAGTCGCCATATATGACAATCATAAACATTTGGAAGTTTTGGCTTCTAAAGATTGGGTTATCACCCTTACTGCACAGGTATCCTAAACCGGCAGTACGATTCAATATCACAGGAACCGGTTTTTCAAACCGGATTATATTATTCAAATCTTTAATAGCCAACATGGCTGGATTTTTATTATGGTTATCAATAGCCAATATTATGATGGAGATCTTCAAAGTCGCTTCAGCGCAATGGTTATTATTTCATTAATGGACATGATTTATTTTTACAATGGAGGGAATAGTCCCGAGTCGCTGCAGGCTTACGACCCGGCACTTGGGGGCTACATTATTCAAATTCAGATTACATCAAATATGCAAGTCCCATGTCACTGCCAGCATGCACCATGGCACTTGGGGCTAATGTAAAGTCATTTTTTGATCAACTTATTGAAGACCTGACTCATCCCATTGTAATGAGCCGACCCTTGGGGGCCACCAATTGCTCCTGTCAACAATTCAAGGTACACCAGTCTTAATCCATTACATTGAAGGGTCCATTGCTCAGTTGGTAAAGAACAAAGCTCTTAACCTTGTGGACGTGGGTTCAAGCCCCATGACGGGGGTTACATCATATGATGTTCTTTTCAAAGAAATACATATAAAGTATCAGCTCAATATTATCTTACTGAGCCGGCCCTTGGGGACTACACGTTGCTGCTCAAGTCTACATGATCATATTTACAAAGTCCCTGTTCATTATTTCATAATGACCCGACACTTGGGGGCTACAAGTGATATGAATATAATGAAGTTCTACATCATCAAGCTGGCTGAAAATCAGATGAGTATTTCATGACCAATGTTTTTGATTATGAAGCTGGCCTATTGACCCGGATTTTCTAGAAGAAGGAAATACCAAGGAGTTAAGGATGATCAGGTGCCAACTTACAAGAGTTCTTAACCCGGAGCATAATCTGTCAAAATTGTTCTTGTGTTTACAGGATTAGTTTAGCATGGATGAATCCAAATTAAACTGGGGGCTAATGTCGGGGAATACCCCGCGGTATGACCCGGCCGAAGGTATGACCCGGCTAGGACATGGAGTCTCATCGGTGACCCGGCAAACTGTAAGCCGGCAGAACCTGATCAAGCATTGTGAGCAGCGGGAACGATTAAGCATTGTAACCACAGAACCACAATGTAACCAGCAGACATAGTCATGTAACCCGGCAGACATAGTCATGTAACCCGGCAGACACAGTCATGTAACCCGGCAGACACAATCATGTAAGCCAGCAGGTTTTAAGCCAGACGGTAAGCCAGATGGTAAGTCAGATCGTAAGCCAGACTGTAAGTCATATTGTAAGCCAGATTGTAAGAAGCCCAAGACATTAAGAAGCCCATGGAGAGAAGCCCATGTTGAGAAGTCAGAATAGTTTAAGTCTTAGTCCGAGATGGACTCTATATGTAACCCACCCCTTCAACTTATATATGGAGGGGCAGGGCACCCCAAGAGGGACAGGCAAGAAGAAACAATCTCTAGGGCTATACAAAAAGGGTCGGCTTACCAGCGACTCCCTCATGATCATAATGAGACCTAGCCACAAACAACATGTAGGGTTATTACCGGATGATGTTTCCCGGGGCTCGAAGCTGTCTAAATCCTTTTCTTATGTTGCGTCTCTCGATTCCGCCCAACCCCTCTCAAGCTACCGCATAGATGCGTTGTCCTCGCGACTAAGTCCTCACACTAAGGACATCTGACGTGACAATTCCACGACAGTATTGATAAAATATTTAACACAATCATACTTAATCTTAATACCTGACTCTTTACCTTCCTTGAGTTCCCAATCTTCAGAGTTGCGTTTAATTGTTTCCAAAATATCCCACCGAAAATCAATAGTCTTGTTCATAAAAGAACAAGCACAAGAAGTATCAAGCATGGATCGATCATTATGAGGAAGCCGAGCATAAAAATTCTGGATACTAATTTCTCTTGAGAGCTCATGATTGGGGCATGAATATAACATTGACTTCAGCCTCCCCCAAGCTAGAGCGATACTTTCTCCTTCACGAGGCCAAAAATTATAGGGATAATCAGATTTATGCCCCTAGTTGTGTCCCACTCGTCTATTTTACCCCTAATTTCCAAAAGTAACTGGTTCTGTCCAAGTCACTTTGCTCCTCTTATGCTTTTGCCATTTGACCATTTGACCGTCAATTTGAAAACTTCATAACTAATTCATACTAAATCAGAAAATGCAAATAAGATACCAAAATGTTCAGAAAAACATCACCTATATGTCAGTGTCATTTGCATTCATGAAAAAGTGTTGGAAAGTGCACGTCCGAGTTTTAGCTCTTTTGATACGACCATGAATAATAAAATTTGAAAAAACAAAAGAAAATCAAAAAATGGTGGCAAAGAACGACAAATGTTCTAAGTGCTTGCAAATTTTCATCAGAGAACGACATTCGTGGAAGTCGTGGCAAAAAAATAATCTATTTTGGAGTGCTGATTGTTTTTTTTTGCCGGGGCACCCACGAAATTCATTCCCTGATGAAACTTGGCAAGCACTTAAAACATTTGTCATTCTTTGCCACCGAAATTGTTTTTAAATTTTTTGATTTTTTTAGATTTTACTATTCATGATGGTAGCATAAGAGCTAAAACTCAGATGTGCACTTTCAAACACTTTTTTCACGAATGCAAATGACACTGACATATAGGTGATGTTTTTCTGAACATTTTGGTATCTTATTTACATTTTTCTGATTTAGTATGAATTAGTTATGAAGTTTTGAAACTGACGGTCAAAGGGCAAAAGCATAAGAGGAGCGAAGTGACATGGACAGAAGCGGCGACTTTTGGAAATTAGGGGTAAAACAGCCGAGTGGGATATAACTAGGGGCATAAATCTAGTTATTCCAAAATTATATATGTAATTCCGATCACGATAAACTAGATGCATGGGATAATTTTTTTGGTGGAACTCCAATTTCAATCGATTACAATTCCAAGATCCAATATCATCGCATAGCCTATACCATGCCAATGCTTTTCTCTTCAAAGATAAAGGGAAAAACTTCTTCTTAACTTCATCTCCAGGTAAACCTGCAAGCTTAAACAATCCACAAATTCGTTCCACATATATCAAGTACATATCAGGATGTTCGGTTCCATCTCCTGCATAAGGATTGGCTAGCAGTTGTTCTATCATACCCGAAGGAATTTCATATTCAATATTTTCAGTAGGTGTAGTAGGTTGAGGGTAGCTAATTGTGGTTCCGGTCGAGGTGAAGATACCCCAAAAAAACCTCAAAGGGTTGTTTTCCATAGTAACAAGTGACAGTAAATTTCAGCACACTATATAAATGTTTCTTACCAAATTCCACTTACCAAAGGCGCTTCACTCCCCGGCAACGGCGACAGAAAATATCCTTGATGAACCACAAGTATAGGGGATCAATTGTAGCTCTTTTAGATAAGTAAGAGTGTCGAACCCAATGAGGAGCAGAAGGAAATTGCAAGTGGTTTTCAGCAAGGTAATTTCTGCAAGTGCTGAAATTGTAAGTAATAGAGTAGTTTGATAGCAAGATATTTTGTAACGAGGAAGTAATGATAGTAGTAACAAAAGTGCACCAAGGTATCCCAATCCTTTTGAGGCAAAGGACAGGCCAAAACGGTCTCTTATAGTAAGCAAAGCATTCTTGAGGGTACACGGGAATTTTATCTAGTCACTTTCATCATGTTGATTCGATTCGTGTTCTCTACTTTGATAATTTGATATGTGGGTGGACCAGTGCTTAGGTGATGTTCTTACTTGAACAAACCTCCTACTTATGATTAACCCCCTCGCAAGCATCCGCAACTACGAGAAAAGTATTAAGGATAAATCCTAATCATAGCATTAAACTTTTGGATCCAATATATCGACCCCATACGGAATAGCGCATAAACTAGGGTTTAAGCTTCTGTCACTCTCGCAACCAATCATCTAATAACTACTCCACAATGCATTCCCTTAGTCCCAAATATGGTGAAGTGTCATGTAGTCGAAGTTCACATGACACCACTAAGGGAATCACAACATACATACTATCAAAATATCGAACACATATCAATTTCACATGATTACCTGCAACATGATTTCTCGCATGACCTCAAGAACAAAAGTAACTACTCACAAATGATAATCATGCTCAAGATCAGAGGGGTATTAAATAGCATATTGGATCTGAACATATAATCTTCCACCAAGTAAACCATATAGTAATCAACTACAAGATGTAGTCAATGCTACTAGTCCCCCACAAGCACCAATGTAACAAGATTGAACACAAGAGATGAACTAGGGTTTGATATGAGATGGTACTGTTGAAGATGTTGATGGAGATTACCCTCCCCAAGATGGGAGAGTTGTTGGTGATGATGAGGACGATGATTTCCCCTCCAGGAGGGAGGTTCCCCCGGTGGAATCGCTTCGCCGGAGGGCAAAAGTGCCCCTGCCCAAGTTTCGCCTCGAGACGGCGGCGCTCCATCCGAAAGTCCTCTCCTTATATTTTTTTCTAGGTCAAAATGACCTATATACCAGAAGATGGGCACCGAAGGTGGGCCTGGGTGAGCACAACCCACCAGGGTGGCCCCTCTGGTACTTATTTGCTCCAATATTCTTCATTTATTCCATAAAAATTCTCCGTAAAGTTTCAGCTTGTTTGGAGTTGTGCAGAATAGGTAGCGTGACATAGCTTTTCCAGGTCCATATTTCTAGCTGCCTGAATTCTCCCTCTTTGTGTGTACCTTGTATATTATGAGAGAAAATGCATTAGAATTACTCCAAAAATCACTATTAAGCATAAAAACATCATAAATAATAGTAGGAAAACATGATGCAAAATGGACGTATCAGGCATCCATATTACCTTGCCATTTTCTCGTGCAATGACAAGTGAATAAACACTCATCATGAGAATAACCCACCTAACATGGAAGATATTGGCCACCCCTTTCCGCATCATGAGCGCTACGCGCACACAAAACAGAAAATTATTTTGAATGATTAGAGTTGGCACATGCAAATTTACTTAGAACGGCATTTAAATACCGCTTATATGTAGATATGGTGGACTCATTTGGCACAACTTTAGGTTTAAGGAGTCGGATGCACAAGCAGTGTTTCCGCTTAGTACACATGAAGACTAGAAAATAGACTGAGAAGCAACCAACCCAATCATGAAAACGGTCGTAAACATGCATTGAGAATAACTAACACTGAATAATGCACCATAAGTAGGATGTAACTTCGTTGCATAACTATTGACTTTACGTGCATGTATAAGAAATCACAAACCTTAACACCAATATTCTTACTAAACCACAATTACTCACTATCATGACCCATGTATTATCATCTCCATATCACAAAAATATTGCAAGGAATTAATCTTATCATATCCAATGATGTATATGAAAGTTTTTATTATATCCCTCTTGGATATTCATCATATTGGGACCAAATTCATATATCGTGCAAATTACCATTACTATTATCAACTCACAAAAAGATATAAGTGAAGCATGAGAGTCCATCTATTTCTTTAAAATATATTCACCGCCGTGCTCACAAAGATATAATTGAAGCACTAGAGCAACTGCCTGTCTCAAAAGATATAAGTGAAGCACACATAGTATTCTAACAAATCACGAATAATGTGTGTGTCTCTCAAAAGGGAGTGTTCAGTAGAGATGATTGTTACAAACTAAAAAGCAAACAAAGCAAAGGCCCATATAATACACGACGCTCCAAGCAAAAATCATATCATGTGACGAATAAAAATACAGCTCCAAGTAAAATTACCGATGGTCGGTAGAAGAAAGAGGGGATGCCTTTCGGGGCATCCCCAAGCTTAGCTGCTTGGGAGTCCTTGAATATTACCTTGGGGTGCCTCGGGCATCCCCAATCTTAGGCTCTTTCCACTCCTTATTCATTCATTCATCGTAATCTCACCCAAAACTTCAAAACTTCAATCACACAAAACTTAACAAAACCTTCGTGAGATCCGTTAGTATAATAAAGCAAATCAGTATTTTAAGTACTATTGCAAACCCATTCATATTTTATTTTTGCATTATACCTATTGTATTCTAACTTATCCATGGCTTATACCCCCCGATACAATCCATAGTTCCATCAAAACAAGCAAAACAATGCATCAAAAACAGAACAGTCTGTAGTAATTCAAAAAATGGCCATACTTCTATAACACAAAATATTCTAAAAAATACGAAAACATGGGAAATTTGTATATCAATCATCTATATAAAATTCATAATTTTATCAAGCTCCAGAAAATCTCAACAATTCGTCTACTGGGCGCAAAACTTTCTATTTTTGCACAGAATCAAAGCAACTATCATCCAAATCATCCCAAAGGATTTACATGACACAAACACTAATTTAAACACAAAAACACAACCATAACGGTAGCATAATTGTGTGCACACAAGAAAATAGAAAAATTAAACAAGAAAATTCAGATAACTATTGGGTTGCCTCCCAACTAGCGCTATAGTTTTACGCCCCTAGCTAGGCAGCTAGGCATAATGCATAGTTTCAAGTGTTGTCATCTTTCAAATTAACTCCATAGGTTTCCCTCATAATAGATTCATATGGTTGCTTAATTATTTTTCTAGGGATGCGTTCCATACCTTTCTTTAATGGAAACTGAAATTTTATATTCCCTTCTTTCATATCAATAACAATACATATGGTTCGCAAGAACAATCTACTAAGTATTATGGGACATGACAGATTGCACTCAATATCAAGTACAATAAAGTCAATGGGTAAATAATTTATATTTTCAAGAATGAGAACATCATTAATTCTACCCAAATGTATCTTGATAGTAGAATCCCTAAGTGCAAATTAAGAGAACATTCATCCATATTGGTAAAACCTAGCACATCACATAGAGATTTTGGTATTGTGGAAACGCTAGGACCCAAATCACATAAATCATTGCTTAATTTCCTTGGAATCAAAATCTCTAATTCTATCTTTCTTTCTAACGCTTTCATCATCGCTTCTACAATATGTTTAGTAAAAGCCTTATTTTGTTCATAAGCATTGAGTGAATTTAGCACGGATTGCAACAAAGAAATACACTCAATCAAAGGACAACTATCCCCCTCCGAACTATAGGGACGCCTTCTAGCTAAAGTTTACTCTTCATCGGCCCCCTTTCGTCAAGTTTAAAATTGCTAAATAAAGATTCAATTTAAAACATCAATCATTTTAATATCTTCATAATTACTATGTTAAAACCGGGCAGACTCGCTTTTTCTAAGAATTCTCGCTTAGCCCTTAATCTAGCGGTTTTTTCTTTACTTTCATCCATGGAGACATAAAGAGCTTTAGTTGATTCACTAATATCAATCTTGGGTAGAAAAATTTAGACTTCAGACTTTCCACATCATGAACAATTATATCCATGCTTCTAGACATATCATCAAGTTTACTCAATTTTTCTTTTATCGTGGTGTTGAAAACATTTTGAGCATTAATAAATTTTTTAATATTACTCCTAAGATCAGAGGAAATCGTATTATTATTATTACCATAGGAATTGCCATAATTATTAGAGGAATTTCCAGGGAATTTCCTAGGATTAAAAATACCTCTATAAGAATTACTAGTAAAATTGTTTCGTGAGACAAAATTCACATCTATGGGATCATTATTTTTCTCAATTAAAGTGGACAATGGCACATCATTAGCATCAATAAGAGCATTTTCACTAGCACCCAATTTCATGAGAACGTCAACTTTTTTTATCACTTATGAAAGTGACTACATAGGAGACTCTCTATATGAAAAACATGGGCTACTTTGAAGCACAAATGTGGAAAAAGATAGTAACATTGCCCCTTCTCACTTTTTCTCTCATTTTTTGGTGGGCTCTTTTTGGCCTCTTTTTTGTGGGCTCTTTTTGGCATCTTTTTTTTATTATTTCCTCACTGGGACAATGCTCTAATAATGAATAGTGATGATCATCATACTTCTATTTATTTAAAACTCAAAATTATAACTCGATACTAGAACAAAATATGACTCTATATGAATGCCTCTGGCAGTGTACCAAGATGTGCAATGATCTAGCATAACATGTATAAAAAATGATGAACGGTGGCTGAGCCACAAATACTATGTCAACTATATGATCATGCAAAGCAATATGACAATGATGATGTGTGTCCTAATAATGGAATAGTGGAAGTTGCATGGCAATATATCTCAGAATGGCTATGGAAATGCAATAATAGGTAGGTATGGTGGCTGTTTTGAGGAAGATATAAGGAGTCTTGTGTGTGATAGAGCATATTATATCACGGGGTTTGGATGCACCGCCAACGTTTGCACCACATCTCGAGGTGAGAAAGGGCAATGCACGACACCGAAGAGGCTAGCAAATTGTAGAAAGGTGAGATCAAGTGCGTATGATCCATGGGCTCACATTAGTCATAAAGAACTCGCATACATATTGCTAAAGTCTATTAGCCCTCGTAGCAAAGTACTACTACGCATGCCCCTAGGGGGGAGGTTGGTAGGAGTTAACCATCATGCGCCCCCGACCTTCGCACAAAGTAAGACACTCAATAATAAATCGTGCTCTAACTTCTTAGCATAACGAGAGACTATACGCGCAAGCTTCAGGAATCACAAACCTTAACACCGATATTCTTACTAAACCACAATCATTCACTAGTACCTCCCACATAATACCATCTTTATATCTCAAAACTATTGCAAGAAATCAAATTTATCATATTTAGTGATCTACATAAAAGCTATTATAATATCCCTCTTGAATATCTAGCATATTAGGACAGAATCAAAAGCTGGATTGGCATTTTGATCTGCGGAATACAACTGCTTTGACCCAACCCTAGATATGGATGAGGTACTGGAGTTTGTTTCACCTAGTCATCTGGAATAGAATGGTTTGATGGACCACAAGAGTAAAAGGCATCGAATAACACGAATGCACACATACTCTTGACTATCGACTGATAGGCTAAGGTCAGAATACAACTAAAGGGGGACAACTCAAGGAACATATAATTCTGAGTTGTGGACGCATGGATTAGTATGTCAAACAAGTTCAACATATTTCTTCCGGATAACCCATGCAGAAGAAGAAGGACTGGCAGATTCACAATTTGAATGGAGAACTCGTCAAGAGCACTCTTATTGTGATCTTTTGGTTCAACGAACTTCTGCCATAAGCAGTTCATGGTATTTGGAAGAAGGAAATACCACGGATCTCGAGGACTATCACAAAGGTTACTGTTGGGGATATAACTATTTGTGTAAGCCGCCCAGGAGGGGCCGGGTTATACAAAGGTGATTATTTACATGAAGCCCAAGACCAAGCATGAAGATGGCGGTTCAGTAAAGGGTCTAAAGCCCACAGGCAACTTAAGGCCCGTAGTGATAAACCGCCATAATGGCATGACTTGTCTCATAAGGTAGAATTAACTAGTCACCGAGCCGGACACTATTTATGAGCCGGCCGGGACTCAGTAGGCCGCAGGGCGTCAACCCGTGTATATAAGGGGACGACCTGCTGGCGGCTTAGGGTAGGTAACATCAAATCGAGAGCTAGGCTTAGTGTATCTCGCTCCCTGGTCATCGAAACCCTAGCAATACTAACCCAACTAGACGTAGGCTTTACCTTCATCGTAAGGGACCAAAATAGTATAAAACCTCTCTCGTGTCCCTTGTCCCGTTAACCCCTTTAAGCTTCCTAGTTGCGATGGCTCCACGACTAAGTCCTTGCAAGAGGACATCTGTCGTGACAATTCCACGACAGTTGGCGCCCACCATGGGGCCAGCGCACGGTGGATTTGAGTTCTTGAAGGGCAACTTCGAAGGGCTTAAGGGGTACGCTGTGGGCCGGATGACCAAGAGTCGTCGCAGCAAGATCTACATCGACGACGAAGGCTGGGGCCCCGACGCCGGCTCAATTGAGTACGGGTACCGGGTCCCCTTCGGTGGAATCCACGTCTTCATCGGCCGGATTGGTGAGCCGGGCCCTGAGCCGGACAACTGCACCGACCTCGTCGAGACGGCTCAACATGCGAGACCCACCCGAGCTCAACCCGACATGAAGCGTGCCTTCATGGGTTGCATCCACGGAGGGGAACTTTCTGAAGGATCCACAGATGGCGGTGAGACGGCCATCCACTCTGATGGTGATTCGTCCACGGGTGAGACGGAATCGTTGTATCAACTAAAAGATGGCAGGCTTGGGGGCTGTTCCGATGGCAGCAGTATTCCGGACCCTTTGAGCTGCCAAGCTGCGTAGGGGTCTTCATGGCTGGTACTCAACCCGGTCAAAACTCTACAGCTGCGGCAGCAATAACGTCCGGGTCAGGAGCGGCCGGGGCTGGAGGCCATATGCGCTCGCCGGCTCAGGTGGTGATTGATCTCATGGATAAGCTGACGGCCCTGTTAACCGCCACAGTTATCCCTGCAAGTCAAGATGAGCATGATGCAGAGGTGACACAGGTGCGCGCGGAAATAGCTCGGGCCAAGGAGGCCTTAGCAGCTGAGGATACCAGGTTAGCCATCGAATGAGCGGCTTTGGATGCACGGGCGCAACAGCTCCAGTCAGAGGCTTTCCAGCTTACGATGAGCCTGAACGCATCTAACGAGGTGATGGGGAGGAGACACCAGAAAACTTAATCCCGTTTGCCTCCGGTTTATGATCCTCGGAACCTTTTCGCTACACCCGGAGACGGCCCTAGTAACCCGCCAGAAGCAAATCAATTCATGACATCCGGGGCAGGGGGACCGGTTCAGCCTCGGGTGATGGCACCTCCTCATGGGAATATGGCCCCGCCCCGCTACGTACCGACACCATCGGGTCACTTTTCTAACCCCATGGAGAACCTGATCGCAGCATCAACATGTTTGGCGGCTCTCCCAGTGGACGGTGACGATCCAACAGCGGTGGAGACGCGAAGGATCAAAGAACTCGTCCAAACGGCTCTGGTCAGCAAGAGGCTTATTCTTATAGTCGGGACAGGATTCATTCAACTCCTCGCCCAAGCCGGACCCCGAGTTATAGCAGGCACATGGAGTCGGAGGCTTTGTCAAGCAACGCCCAGCGCCGTAACCAGCCCGGCGGTTATAACCCGGTGCAGGACCGGATACGTCAGGAGGACGAGCGGGCGGCTCAACAGGCGGCTCAACAGACGACTCATCAAGCCTTCCCGGATTATCCGACGACTTCTGTTGAGGCAGGAGTGGCCACAAGAACCGGCGGTGTTCCCTTAGATTTACGTAATGTGCGTCTGCCTAAGGATTTCAAGGGACCCCGAAAGGTGCAAAATTATACGGCCGACTTACAGCCCAGGGCGTGGATTGAAAGCTATCAGATGGCCATGGAGCTGTTGGAGGTCAGCGACGCGGAAATGGCTAAGTATTTCACCATGATGTTGGATGGAACGGCCCGGACTTTGTTAAAGGGCCTGCCGCCCAATTCTATTAGCTCATGGGCGGAGTTAAAGGCCCGGTTCATTCAGAACTTCAAGGACACTTGCAAGCAATCTATGTCAATTGTGGACTTAACTAATTGTAAGCAAGAGGAGGGTGAATCTACCACTCATTGGGTGCGCCGGGTCAAGGAGTTAATACATTAAATCGACAAGATGGATGCCGCTCTGCAGTCCTCATGTTGGAGAAAAATTGCCGATTTGAACCGCTGAGGCAGAAGCTGGGGCGCCTCAAGCGTGATTGTAATGATATGGGTTAACTGATGGCGGCTTTAGTCAAATATGCCGATTCTGATAGTACCAAGGATCATGCATCTGATGAGGAAAAGACGGGGAAGGGAAAGAAGAACGGCAATGGAAAGGGTCAGCAGCATAACCCGACAAATCAAGGAGGCAACAAGCGTAAAGCCAATGGCAACCCGGAGTTTGTGGCCAACGCTAATGCACAGGATAACAATCAGAGACGCAAGGGGAGGCCGCCCCCTCGGTCTGGCGGGTCAGGTCCATCTCTCGAGCAGCTACTCAATGAACCTTGTCCGAGACACGGCACCCGGGAAAGGCCGACCACTCACTTATGGAAGGATTGCGCGATCATGAAGGCTTTCAAGAATTCCAACATGTTCGATAGCAATCATGGGTCGGGTGGCGGCTCAGGTGCCGGCGGCTTTCATGGCCCGGGTGGCGGTTCAAATTCCGGCTTTCAGGGAAATCAAGGTGGTTATCATCAGTAGCAGTCTGGTCAAGGAGGTCAGCAACAACAACAGTCGGGTTATCAGAGCAATCCAAAGTAGCTGAATAGTGGACAGTATCATGTGTTCATCACTAGATTATGCAAACATGACCAGAAGATTCATAAGAGGGCAGTGAACGCTGTTGAGCCGGCGGTTCCCCGTTACTTGAGGTGGTCAGAGCAGCCTATTGTGTGGAGCAGGGAAGATCACCCTCCCCGGGTTGATAATCAGGGTCAGTTAGCCTTGGTGGTAGCACCTCAAGTCGGTGGATATAAATTCACTAAAGTACACATGGATGGAGGTAGCAGCATCAAGATCCTCTATTATGAGACTTTTCGACGTATGGGGTTGACTCACAAAAATTTGAAGACATCCAACACCGTTTTACATGGAGTGGTGCCTGGTAAGTCGGCATACCCAGTTGGTTAGATTGAGCTGGAGGTAGCCTTTGGAGATGACTATGATTCTAGGGCTGAGAAATTAACCTTTGAGGTGGTCAAGATCAAAAGACCATATCACGCTCTGTTTGGACGGCCGGCTTATGCCAAATTCATGGCGCGGCCGTGTTATGTTTATTTGAAGCTCAAGATGCCGGGTCACAAGGGCACCATAATTGTGCATGGGAGTCAAAAGATAGCCCTGGAATGTGAGGAGGGCGATGCTGCTTATGCTGAATCTGTTTGTGCAGCTGAGGAATTGAAGTTTCATAAAGATAATGTTGACCCGGCAGATATGACGCCGCTGAAGAAGCCAACCACAGAGCATGACCCGGTGATGAAATTTAAATCGGCTGATGAAACCAAACTTGTTGATTTTACTCCAGGCAATTCGTCTAAGCAGTTCAGTATCAGTGCCAATTTGGATCCTAAATAGGAAAGAGCGCTCATCGAGTTCATCCGTGAGAACCGGGACATCTTTGCATGGAAACCTTCTGACATGCCGGGTGTATCGAGGGAACTCGCTGAGCACACTCTTAATATTGATCCAAAGTTTAAGCCGGTCAGGCAATATCTTCGGTGGTTCAACGAGGAAAGACGGAAAGCTATCGGAGAGGAGGTGGCCCGGCTCTTAGCGGCCGGGTTTATTGTTGAAGTTTTTCACCCTGAGTGGTTGGATAACCCGGTGCTTGTACTTAAGAAGAATGGCACCTGGCGGATGTGTGTGGATTACACGGATTTAAATAAAGCTTGTCCGGCTGATCCCTTTGCTCTCCCCCGTATTGATCAAATCATTGATGCTACGGCGGGTTGTGAGTGTTTGAGCTTTCTAGATGCTTACTCTGGTTATCATCAGATCAAGATGGCAGTTAAGTACCAGGAGAAGACGGCCTTTATCACTCCGTTTGGAGCCTTCTGCTATGTGTCCATGCCATTTGGGCTTAAGAGTGCCCAGGCGACTTATCAGCGGTGTGTACAGAACTGTCTCCACAACCAGATTGGGCGCAATGTTCACGCTTACGTGGATGATATAGTGGTGAAATCCGAGAGAAGGAAACCTTGATAGATGATCTGAAGGAAACCTTTGATAATCTCCGGGTCTATAAGATGATGCTTAACCCGGCCAAATGTGTGTTTGGCGTGCCAGCAGGCAAGCTTTTGGGTTTCCTAGTTTCCAACAGGGGCATTGAAGCTAACCCGGAGAAGATCAAGGCAATTACCTCTTTGGCTAAACCAGCGTGCATCAATGATGTTCAGCGCCTGGCGGGTCGTATCGCTGCCTTAAGCCGGTTAGGTGAGAAGGCCATACCGCTATATCAGATGTTGAAGAAAACGGACACTTTTGTCTTGAGTGATGCTGCTAATGCTGGTTTTGAAGATTTAAAGAGACAACTATCTGAACCGCCGCTCCTTGCGGCTCCCATTGATAGAGAGCCGTTGCTGTTATACGTGGCCGCTAACTCACGTGCTGTCAGTGTTGTGATTGTAGTGGAGTGCAAGGAGGCTGGCAAGGAGCATCCGATTCAACGGCCGGTTTATTACATCAGTGAGGTTCTCATTGAGTCTAAGCAAAGGTATCCACATTGGCAAAAGCTTGTTTACGGGGTGTTCATGGCAAGCCGGAAACTTAAGCAATACTTCCAGGGTCACCCTATCACCGTGGTAAGTTCTGCTCCCTTGGGCGACATCATCCAGAATAGAGAGGCCACAGGACGAGTCGCCAAGTGGTCCATCGAGCTTGGGCCTCATAGTTTGAAGTATGTGCCCCGTACTGCTATTAAGTCTCAAGCCCTGGTGGACTTTATAAATGATTGGACAGAGCTGCAGACACCTGAGGAGAAGCCGGATAACACGTATTGGACTATTCACTTTGATGGATCCAGGCGGTTGGAAGGCTCGGGGTCGGAGTCGTTTAACTTCCCCTCGAGGTGATAAATTTTGTTATGTGCTCCGGCTCATGTTTCCTTGTACTAATAATGCAGCTGAATATGAGGCCTTACTCAATGGTCTTTGGATGGCCAAAGAGATGAATTTGAGCTGGGTAAGGTGTTTGGGCGACTCAGATCTCGTGGCTCAACAGGTGTCAGGCAAGTGGGACTCCAAGGATCCCCTCATGGCGGCTTATCGTCGTGAAGTTGATGCTGTAGCTGGGCATTTCAAGGGTTATCAAGTGGAGCACATTGATCGAAGGAAGAATGAGGCGGCTGATGCTTTAAGCCGGCTGGGATCTCAGCGTAAGCCGATACCGCCTAACACCTTTTTGGATGTTTTGCATAATCCTTCTGTCAAGTTACCCACAGAGGAGGACTTAGTTGTTCCACACCCAGAAGCACAGTTGGTGGCGGCTCTTCACGTCATCCCGGATTGGACAGTGCCATATTTGGCTTACATGACTCGGGGAGAGTTGCCCGAGGATGAGACCTTGGTGAGACAAATCATCCGGCGGTCTAAGTCCATAACCATTGTTCATGGTGAGCTGCACCATCGCAGTGTCACTTGGGCGTTTCAACGTTGTGTGTCACCTGCGGAAGGTCAGCAAATACTTCGGGAGATCCATGAAGGCGATTGTGGTCATCATACCGGTTCAAAATCTCTTGTGGCCAAGGCTTTCCGTCATGGTTTTTATTGGCTGACGGCTCATGCTGATGCGGAAGATCTGGTCAGTAAATGTGACGGTTGTCAAAAATTCTCACGACGAGCTCATGTGCCAGCTCAAGAATTGAGGATGATTCCAATCACTTGGCCGTTTGCAGTCTGGGGGCTTGATATGGGCGGGCCTTTCAAAAGATCTAAGGATAAAAAGATGCACCTCCTGGTGGCGGTGGATAAATTTACAAACTGGGTTGAGGCAGAGCCGATTAGTAAGTGTGATGCAGCCACCGCGGTCCAGTTCATGAAAAAGGTGATCTTTCGTTTTGGTTTCCCACACAGCATCATAACTGATAATGTCACTAAATCACTCCAAAGGTGCTATTGAAGAGTTCTGTCAACGAGAACATATCCGGCTTGATGTTTCGGCGGTAGCTCATCCTCAATCCAATGGTCAAGTAGAAAGAGCCAATCAGGAGATCTTGAAAGGCATAAAACCCCAGCTCTTGGTCCCTTCACAGCGGACGCCGGGTTGTTGGGTGGAGGAACTACCCTCTGTGATTTGGAGCATCAACACTACACCTAACATATCTAGGGTTATACACCTTTCTTCATGGTCTATGGAGCAGAGGCGGTTCTGCCAAGCGACATCCGACATGACTCGCCCCACGTGGCGGCTTACGTTGAAACTGATAATGAACAAGCTCGTCAGGATGCACTTCATTTGTTGGATGCAGAGCGAGACTTGGCAATAGCCCGCTCGGCAATTTACCAGCAAGACCTCCGCCGCTACCATAGCCGTCGGGTTAGATCCAGAACCTTTCAGGAAGGTGATTTAGTGCTCCGGATCATGCAGGATCAAACCGATATGCACAAGCTATCCCCCCTTGGGAAGGACCCTTTGTGGTCAGCAAGAACCTGAACAATGTTCGAGAGCACAAAGACTCACGTAAGTCGGAGGAGGAGACCCGCCGGCCGTGGAATATCGCTCATCCTCGGCCTTACTATACTTGAGCCATCGGCTCTCAGGATGTACATATTTTGATGATGTATATATTATGAAAAGCAATAAAGCAGGACCTCGGTCCTTTTCATCTTCAAAAGTTTGCATGTCTTCCTTATCATGATGTTGAAACAACCAACAAGGAGCAGTTCATATTTGAATCCGGCTATCCCTTTGGTACGGCTTATGATCATATCTGAATCTAGGCATGATCACTTGGGGGCTTCCTGTTCAAACATAGGTCGTATTCGAACCAAAGAGAACATAGTTGTCGATACCCTCTTGATCGACATACTGCCAAACCCACTAGGGGGCTTCTTGATCATATCTGAATCATAGCTTCACCCCTTTGGGTCTGACGTGGATCGTATTCGAATAAGCGTCATTAAACAACTCTTATGGTCACTTTGGGGCTTCCTGTTCAAACATAGGTCGTATTCGAACCAAAGAGAACATAGCTGTCGATACCCACTTGATCGGCATCGCCAAAGCCACTGGGGGCTATATGATCATATCCGAATCTTAGCTTAACCCCTTTGGAACAGTTTTCTGATCGTATTCGAATCAAGAGCCTTTGAATTTTGTCTATTCTTCATAACACATTTGCAATTACAATTGTTTGAATATTTTTGAGATCATTTTCTGAAAGCATTCATCGGGTGATTTATTATCCCATCGATTTAATTTTGATATAATAAGGTTGTTAGCACATAACAAACATCATATGTGCCAAGTTTCAGGATGAAAAAAGATTACCCTCAGTATTCGGGTTATATAAGCCGGTAAGGTCACCAAAGGATCACAGGTATGCTGTTACGATTATGTCTCAAGGATGTAATTGAGAACATGCCTTGTTATGATTTTTTGATTCATACTCCGGGTTATCAATACATTATATGACCCCCTATGCGGTAAGTCGCCAAGGGACTTGTGTTTGTTCTATATGCAGGGCAATGCAAGCAATTTCTTTTAGCGTAAAGAAAGCATAAAGTCAGTATAAACCGAAAGCATATAACGACGGCGGCTTAAGGGATTGTTGAGCGCCTCAAAACATGCGCGAAGACATGACAACATCAAGTGTTTTTCTACCCTATTACAAGACTCCCCGAGTCTGGATAATGAAGCATTGTTTTCTGCAAAGCATAAGAATAAGACGCCCGGATGGCTCACTCGTTCTGTTGGCCTGAAGCTTCCGAGTTATCCTTCTCCGCTTCTCCGTCGGCTGCCCTCACTACAAAAAAAAGACACATCCGTGACATTTTGGGCCAAACGAAAAAAAAATTGTCATACATATGACACTTCTATGACAATAATTGTGACAAAACCCGGTATCATCATAGATGTGGTGGGCTCTACTTCTATGAAAAAAAATCATGACAGAAAATGGGATTTTCGTCCTGGGCGGGCCGGAGATACAGCTACATGACATTCTTTGGGCCGTCCATGATGGAAAAAACCGTGGTAGAAGCGAGGGGGAGGAAAATTTCAGGGAGTTCCCGGTTACGGTGGAAGGTCGGGGGCCGAGCGATGCGCTGCTTTCTCTCGTATTGACACGACACGCTGCGGTGTGCGAGGCGCTATTTCTAATCGAACTCCGAAGCGAGGCGTTGGGCTCTAATCAACCCGGCGATTACCTTTGCGAACTCTGGCGTTCTTGAACTGAAGCGATCGATCGATGGCTGTTAATCGAACCCGATCGAGCGATTCTTCGCTACTACCGCTAATCAAGTCGATCGATGCTACCTCTGGATGAGCGATTGAGCGTTGCGGGGGGGTTGGATGAACAGTTCCCGGCGGGGGTGGATGAACAGGACCCCGTGGTGTTGCCTCTGGATGAACAGGACCCCGATCGATCGAGCCGGTTGGGGCTGGATGAACAGGACCTCGTGGAGGGCTGGATGAACAGGACCACCCCATGGAGGGCAGGATGAAAAGTAGACGGTGGAGGGGTGCCCGTGGAGGGGTGGTTTGAACAGGACCCCGTGGTGTGGAGGGATGGATGAACAGTAGATGGTGGAGGGTGGTTGAGCGATGGCCGGTGGAGTAGCGCGCGGTGGAGGCTGGATGAGCAGGAGCCCGTGGAGGCCGGAGGAGGTCGACGGTGGATGAGCGATGGCTCGTGGAGGCTGGAGGGGGTCGACAGTGGAGATGAACAGTATCCCGTGGAGTCCCGTTTTGCGGTACGCCACAACCCTCCTGATGAACAGGACCCCCGTTTCGACCGTAGCGCTCCAACACAAGTCCGTTTCCTCTGTTTTGCGGTACGCCACACCCCTCCCGATCAATAGGACCCCCGTTTCGACCGTAGGAGGTCCGTTTCCTCCGTTTTGCGGTACGACAGACCCCTCCCAATGAACAGGAACATGGCCGGTCGAACACAAGGCCGTTTCCTCCGTTCTGCGGTACGCCAGGCCTCGTTTCCATCACCGGTTCCGTCCAAGCCCTCCCGATGAACACGACCACACATTCCGTTGCCTCCCCATGAACACGACGCATTCCGTTGCCTCCCCATGAACACGACGCATTCCGTTGCCTCCCCATGAACACGACGACGACGACGTTTCTCCGTTCCGACCCAGCCATGTACACGAGCCACGGCCAGACGTATGCGCGAGTAGGCGTTCGAGACCCGCCCGTATGTACACATACGTGGCCGTGTTGTCGACATTCTAGAAACGGGGTCCCCAGACTTGCTGCTGCGGCCTGCGGCGTGGCTCAAAGGAGGCCCAGGACGGCCCATCTTCACCAACACAAGCTCAAGACCCTCGCGAGGGGCCAAGCCTCGCGGGGCGGACGACCAAAAGCTTCCTCAGGCACGGCCTCGTCAGGCTGGCTCACGAGCAGGCGGAGAGTTCAAGGCGGGGTGCCTCGCGAGGTGCCCGTGACGTAAGCCATGACGACCAAGGGCGCCCGGTCGCGCCAGCCCGCCTGGCGTCCTCCTTTCCTCTTTGGTGCAAAGGGGCAAGCGCGAGCAAGGACATCGAGCAAAGGCATCCGTTTGATTGCAACAAGACCAAGACCAGCCCCAACGGCTGGAATGCAGTCATCATGGGGCCCAAGCAGGCGTCATCACCAGAGCCTTTGGCAGGCGAGGACCAACTTTAGTCAGGATAAGTGTACCCGATGTTCCCCTTAAAAATGACCAATTGTTGGCGCCCTTCCCGCTCAATATTTGGGGGAGAGGCCCAGGGCCTTCACTTACAAATAGGGGTAGCCGCACTCAGAAGGGAGGATCGGATCGAGCAGTCGGAGTCCAGAGAGAGAGAGAAACCCGTTCCTCAAGCTAGAGCAACGGGGCACCACTTAGCAGTTCATCACACCCACCAAGAACAGACCCTCGCGAGGTTGTTCTTCCTCCTATCTTATTCTCGTCGGCCCCAGAGGCAATCCACACACCACAAACTAGAGGAGGGTATTACATCACAACGGTGGCCCGAACTAGTATAAATCTTGCGTCCCTTGTGTTGTTCTTGTTAGTAGTTTAGATCCCTGCGATTCGGGCGAGGTGCGAGGCGGTGGAGGGTTGGATCTCCGCGTGCACCCGTAGTTCGAACCTTAAGGGTCCTGCGGAACCCGTGATCCGACATTTGGCGCGCCCGGTAGGTGCGCCGAGTCCGCCTTCTGCCACCTCGCGTCTGTCGCGCCGTCGCCGCCATTACCGGCGACCAAGCGGGCAACCCAGATCCATGGGCAGCGTGGCCCGCCCAGAGTCGCTTCGCCTCGGGCGACCCGTGCCCAGGCAGCTCGCGGTCCGCAGGGCGCTGCGGGCCGCGGGCGACGCGGCAGGCTCCGACGGCACTCACACCGCGACAGGCGTGGTCGGCAACAAGAGCCTCCAACCACGCCGCGACCACTTCACCCTACACCCGCCGGGAGCAGGCGAACTCGAGGGCCGCGCTCACAGTGGCCCGAGAGCTGTTGCAGTGCAGGCTCTTTGGAGAGCAGCGGCGACGTGCGGCCCAGGCGAGTGGCGGAGCTCCTGGGCTTCGTCGCCTCGGGGGCTCACCCCTTCTGCACCCAACTCCCACCTCTGGCCGAGGGCAGCCCACACGGGGGCTCCACGCGCGCCCGCGGGTTCCAAAGCTACTCCAGCACCGGCAAAGCTGTTAGCGCCGGGCCGGTGGCGGGGTTGCCCCCGCCCCCGGCCCGCGGAGAAGAAGGACTCGACGCAACTCACGGCCCTGGTGGACCGCCGCGCCACCACCCCACGGCGGGCGCATCAAGCAGAGCAGCAAGGCACGCTCAGCACTACGACGTGGCCTTCGGGATGACGGCGCCGGAAGAATACGTGCCCCACATGATGTACCAGGGGCACCCGCATGAGGGGGAACAAGATCCGCTCCTCAGCCCAATCTGGGGGGATGAGGCACCAGAAGCCGCACTCTTCCAGGAGTCTCGAGATGGTCCCACTGGCCATGCCGGGGGCAACGATTATCGGGTACCGCTACTTCCTCAAGAGCAAACATACGCTAACCATAGGTCGCAGGAGGTACAGGTCGCCACGACGAACAGCTGCCCGTTCCTCAGCCTCCTACCCCTCGGGAGGGGGGGCACGAGGCTGCGGAGAGGGGCAGAGATCCGACATCACCACCGCGGCGTTCGGAGCAAGGCGTTCTCAGGAGGTAGGCCCTCTGCTGGGGAGGTGCCTCAGGGCCTGCCCCTAGCGGAGGACCCATGGTCGTCGGGGGAACCGCTGGCGACCGCTCTATCCCACCGGTGGCGTCCTGGTTTCCGGTCGTCGTTGGTGGCACTAGAGTGTGGCACAAGGCGGGGCCCTCGTCTGGCGATATGAAGCAAGGCCGGTACATGAAGAAGGCCCGGTGCTGTGAAGCTTCGCCGCCCGTGACACTCTCACGTAATAATGAGTGGGGCTGTACACGCCCGAGTCTCGAGGTGCCGGCCTCAGCCCTGGGCTCCCTCCCACGCCCGATGACACTTAGATCCACGCTGGTGAGAAGGCGTCCAAGACTAGACTAGGTGCGGACGCGGCCTTTTTTCTGCTTTCATTTGGTTTTTCCTCTGGCCGTCGTTTTCCCCCGTTGGATTTAAGTTGAATTTGAGCTTGAAGATTTGCGTGTATTCGGGGAAGGGGTGCTTAGTCTCGTTCGAGCAAATCTCTCGCGTTTCGTCTACAACTCCGCCTCCGCCGCCTCCCCTCGCGAGCGCCTCGTGAGCCGGGCCAGGCCAAACTTGCGCACAGCCTAGCCTGTCGCCGCCGCGTCCTCTCCGGAGGGTTTTTTGCTGCAGGTCCTACGGATTCGATCGATATACACTCGGGTTGCCGCAGTCTCCCGCAGGCTATCTCGGGGCTCGTACGAAACTAAGGTAAACCATCAAACTAGCGCGTCGCCTAGCTTACCACTTGGCGCGGGTGTATGGGCGATGTAACACCTGCTAATACATAGAACACAAGTCTTACATGAGGGGCTCCCCCTCCCCAAAATGCTCTCACCTCCATCAGGCCAAAACCTGAGTTCTTCTCGTGCAGGGTAACGGAACAAGGACAATACATAATCAGTCGGACAAATCCCCCAATGCATCCTCAGGAGCACCTCCCGAGCCGTGGCTGGCGTCGCTGGCCTCGCCGTCGTTGCCCACGTGATCGTCGGCGGCGCCCGGGCTGTTCACCACGCCGCCCTCATCGGTGGTCACGACCACGCCGTCGTCATCTGAAGCGAAGGCCCGGACGAGGGCATCCACGTTGTCTTCCACCCAGTGCGCCAGGTCACCCCGCGCACGTCCTCCGCACCATCAGCCGCCCCGGACGGGCGCCGTGAGCCACGAATCAACACTCCCCCTCCGGGCAGGGGGCTGGGGGCTGGCACCCTCGCGACGGCCGGGCGTGCCATGCCATGGGCCCGGCCTGGAGCCAGCTCGTCCCCAGACGAGGGGCGCAGGAAGCGCCTCAGCCAATCGCCGTCCACGACCAGGCGAGAAGCCCACGGCAGGCTAGCTATGCCTCGGGAAGGCTCACGAGGAAGGATCGCGAGGCGTGCAGGGCCACGACGCGCCTCGGGACGGCTCACCTCCCCGGTCGCCCTCACCACAAGAGCTCTGCAGCTTGGAGCACTCGAGGACTAGGGAGGGGGCGAAGCCGGGGAGGACGTCTCCTCACCCATCTCCATGAGCTCGGCAGGAAGGGGCCTGCAGGGCAAGGATCAGTACAAGCAACGGAAGAATCAAGAGCTGGAGAAGAAGAAGGCTTACTCATCGATGGCAGAAGTACTTCCTGCGCTTCAAGACGACAAGGGTAGTCATCGCCAGGCCTCCCTTCTCCTCCGGAGGGCCTCAGTTCACGCGGAAACGGCCCAAGATTTGGGCGCAGGGATCAGCCTGCGGCAAGGGAGGAGCATCCAGGCGGCTTGCGTCAGGGGCGTCTGCCTGACGCGCGCAGATAGTCGCCTCACCAGGGGAAGCGGCAGGGGCCTCGGGGCTCGGCCCATGGCGCCATGGCGGCTGCTTGCCGCCCTCAGCCGGAGCGGCATGAGCCTCAGGAGTTGCCCCCTCACGAGCATCGCCAGACGTTGCCACCCCGGAGGGGGACCCTTCGGCCTCTGGCGGCTCGTACCTCCCTGCTCCACCGCTTGAGGAGGAGCCGCCTCGGCCGACTGGAAGGGCTGTCACCACCACTGGATTCTCGCGAGGCCCCTGGAGACCAGCGGGGCGCAGCCCCCATTCATCGAAGATAGGCATCTGGTTCACCAGATCACCCCTATTCTGGCAGCGGTACAGCAAGGCCCCTTCATGCTGGATGCCACTAGGGTTAGGATCACCAGTCAGGACCAGGAGCACCTTCCTTAGCGCTTCCGGCGTCAGGTCTTCTTCCTGGAGCCTCATACGATCACCGGGCCCGCTGAAGGCCCACATCCGGTGGGAATGGCGTTGGAGAGGAGCAATGCGGCGCGTCAGGAACTCCTTCACCACCTTAGGCGCTGTCACTGCTAGCGACCTCAGGAATGCGAAGCGGCACCAGACGAAGAAGAGCTGAAGGCTTGAAAGCGCCTCCTGGCCCCAGCCAAAATTGGGGACAGCCGGCCGGTTAGCTCACGATAGCGAGGCTGGGCACCCCGCATCCACGTACAACCACCTCTCGCGGAACCTAGCCGTAGGCGGAGGCAGAGCTGAAGTCAATCCACGAGGCCGCGGTCTCGGTATGGCGACGAAAGCTCACGACGTCGAGCATTGAGCGGGGTCGACAAGGCGCAGAGAAAAGAAGTGGCGCAGCAAGGCGACCGAGGGAAGGATGCCCATCATTGCCTCACAAACGAAGGTGAAGACTGAGAGAAGAGTAATGGACTCAGGACCCAGATGCATCATGTGGATCTGGTAGTGGGAAAGCACGGCATTGAAGAAATCAGAGAAAGGGGAACCAGCCCGCCACAGGCGTCAATAAATACCGGACCTCGGTGGTATCTGTCGATGGCAAAGTGGGACGCGGCCAGGCCGTCGTCCTCCGCATTCATTAAAGGAAGTGGCGAGCCGAACTGACCTTGCCCAAACCCTCCAGATTGATTATGATCGACGGTCGAATTGACGGAGGCCGCCCGGCGGCGAAGCGGGCGGCTGGTTTCTTCCCTTTCCCTTCTTCGTCGAGCCATGGCGATCGAAAGGGGGAAGGGGAGATTTGAGATTGGATTGGAAATGGAAACCGGAGTTCGAGAGAGGGAAGGACTGGAGCACGCCAGCAGCAGAGAGGGGAACAGATGTGTGCAGCAGTGTGTCCACCTAGCAAGGCACGAAATAAGGAGGCGTGGGGGAACAGTGCCGCCCACGTCCAATCAACCGCAACGCGTCACCCAAGGCCGCAGGCTGTTAGGGCCAGCGACGCTTCGCACTTGCCCTTTTGCCCCTCCGCTCGGCCAAGTTCAGGCGCGCCGTGGGCCCCGGGGCTACTGTCGGTGTTCTGGGAACGGGGGTCCCCAGACTTGCACACTGCTGACTGCGGCATGGCTCAAAGGAGGCCCAGGGCGGCCCATCTTCACCAACACAAGCTCAAGACCCTCGCGAGGGGCCAAACCTCATGGGCAGACGACCAAGAGCTTCACGAGGCACGGCCTCGTCGGGCTGGCTCACGAGGAGGCGGAGAGTTCAAGGCGGGGTGCCTCGCGAGGTGCCCGTGGCGTAAGCCATGACGACCAAGAGGCGCCCGGCCGGCGCCAACCAGCGGCGTCCTCCTTTCCTCTTTGGTGCAAAGGGGGCAAGCGCGAGCAAGGGCATCGAGCAAAGGCATCCGTTTCGTGCAACAAGACCAAGACCAGCCCCAGCAGTGGAATGCACGGTCATCATGGGGCCCAAGCGAGCGTCATCACGAGCCTTTGCCAAAGCGAGGAACAACTTTAGTCGGGATAATTGTACCCATTGTTCCCCTTCAAAATGGCCAATTGTTGGCGCCCTTCCCGCTCAATATTTGGGGAGAGGCCCAGGCCTTCACTTACAAATAGGGTAGCCGCACTCGAAGGGAGGATCGGATCGAGCAGTCGGAGTCCAGAGAGAGAGAGAAACCCGTTCCTCAAGCTAGAGCAACGGGGCACCACTTAGCAGTTCATCACACCCACCAAGAACAGACCCTCGCGAGGTTGTTCTTCCCTGTACTGTTCTACGTCGGCCCCAGAGGCAATCCACACACCACAAACTAGAGTAGGGTATTACACCACAACGGTGGCCCGAACTAGTATAAATCTTGCGTCTCTTGTGTTGTTCTTGTTAGTAGTTTAGTTCCCTGCGATTCGGCGAGGTACGAGACGGTGGAGGGTTGGATCTCCGCGCGCACCCCAGAGTTCGAACCTTAAGGGTCTGCCGGAACCCGTGATCTGACAGTATTTTCTTTCTTGCACCCTGGCCGTTGTACGTGCGTGTACATGCTACGTGCGCGCCTCTACTACGACACGTGCGCACTTCTACATCAACCAAGGTATATGCATTACGTTCGCGACCAGAATATGACAGCGCTACGTGCGCTTCGACCAGGTGGGTCCCGAATGTCGAGCACTTCCTTGCGTGCGAAGATGTAGCTGGTGGGTCCCGGCGGTCGAAGCGAATCATTTTGTTTTTTTGGGCGCACTTCCTTGCGTGCGAAGGTGTAGCTGGTGGGTCCCTTTCTCGAGAAGCGTTTTTTGCGAAATACGGTGGCCCGTCTGGTGGGTCCCAATGTCGATGGAGGAATAATTATTTTTCACGTAATAAGGAGGCACTTCCTTGCTGCGGCTGTGGACCCAGCTGTCAGCCTCTCCACGTACAGTCCATGTCTGATGGAAGTCGTTCCTTGACCATGTTGACCACACCGCGCCGAGAGCACCAGGGCGGTGGACGACAGTGAGGTCTAGGAAGGGGACGATGGGGAGCCAGGGAAGACGCGGCGATGGAAGCCAGCAGAGAGAATCTGAGGTTCACTGGTTCGGCTGCGGTGTGAGGCTGCCATCGCCGCAGAGCTTTGGCCAGCGGTGGGAATAGTAGGGGCGGTGAGGCCTCATGATAGCCTAACCGCCACGGGAGGCGGGAGCATGCGGCACGGGGCTGCTTTGGGCGGCCGGAGCAAGAAGACCAGAGGTTGAAGAAGCACTACGGTACATTGGATGGACATTGTCTGATCCTTTGGAGCTAGAATCGCTCATATTGACTAAGTTGAGAAATGCCTTCGTCCCCGTCAACTTAGTAGGCCCACAAGTCAGCCTCCCACCAAGGTGGGTCTCAGCTAGCCGGGGGAGTATTCATTTTTTTTGTGCGTAATAAGGAGGCACTTCTGGTGGGTCCGGTGACATCGGGGAACGTTTTTCACGAAATCGGTGGCCCGTCCGGTGGGTCCCAGCTGTCGAGGGAAGCGATTTTTTGCAAAATACTGGTGGCCCGTCCGGTGGGTCCCGCTGTCGGTGGAGGAATAATTATTTTCAGCGTAATAAGGAGGCACTTCCTTGCGGCTGCTGCGTGGACCCAGCTGTCGGCCTCTCCACGTCTGATACTCTTCCGATGGAAGTCGGTCATTGACCACATTGACCACGCCCGTCCGAGAGCACCACGGCGGTGGGCGACGGCGAGCATAGGAAGGGACAATGCGGAGCCGGGAAGACGCGACAGTGGATGCCCACGCGGAGAGAATCTGGCGTTCACGGTTCGGCTGCGGTGTGAGGCTTCCGTCATTTGCAGAATAACGAGGGTGTGGGTGAGTAGAGGATGCAGCCAGCGGTGGGAGTAGTAGAAGGCGGCTGAGGCTGCTTGTGGCAAAGACCCGCCACGGAGGCGGAGTAAGCGGTCCCTTGGCGTTGCTGGCATTTGGAGCAAGAAGATCGGAGATTGAAGAAACACGACGGCCATTGGATTGACATCCAACGGTTCGTCTGCTAGAATCGTTGTTGGCGTATATAATAACTAAAAAATCTTGCATACGCGTCAACTAAACAGGCCCACAAGTCGAGACCACTCCCTCTTTTTAATAATTTATATATAGCTCATGGCAACTTCTTATGCAATTTATTGCGATCGTTTTTAGTTGGCGAGGGCCAATTTCGCATATTTCGGGTTCCAAACTATTTTTAATACCGGAATGTCCAGCTAGATTTAAAGTACTTTGAAGATATATTTAAATTAGGTTAATGCCCAGTGAAATAGGAATCTAAAACTGTGATAAAATTCAGAAATTATAAAGTAATTGCCAATTTGTCATCTGTTTTTATATTTACAACCCATTTCATATTACTTTCAAGATTTGCAGGCGTCTTGAAAGAGTTGCAGCATCGAGGCGTAGAAAAATAAGTAGGCCTGGATTGGGTATTCTTGAGAAAAAAATAAACTGGGCTCATTTTCACAAAGAAAAAATAGCTGGGCTGGTCACATGGTGAACATAAAATATAAGCACAGGCTAGATGGGCCACAACCAGTTCAAACCTGCTCCGTCTCAACAATACCAAACAAAAAAATCTTTGCTTTCGAGTAGCTACGTCCACGGTGTCACCGATCTTGTGCTGTTCTCTTGTCTATTGACTATATACGCTCACAATGGCGTGGGTCCCGGATGTCGTGAAAACACTAGGAAGAAGCATTTTATTTTTCCATATGCTGACGAGGTGGGCCCCTACAGTCATCCTCTCCACGTACTACTGCCGATTCCTGTTGTATGTTGACATGTTGACAACACGAGAGGGCGGCCTTGGCGAAGCGCATCAAAGCGCCTTGGAGGACATCGGCGTTAATGATTTTGGAGGCGGTGGGGCGGCGACGTCGTCTTGGTAGCGCAACCGACCGTGGGAGGCGAAGCGGCGGCCCCGGGTTTGGTTTTTTTTGGATGAAGACAGGACTAAAGAAACACGACAGACTGTAAAAGCAGCAGGAGTACTTAACAACCTTAACTAAAACCAGCAGGGGCACTTAACAACCAAAGCTGAAAGCAGTACGAGTACTTATACAGGTTCAACCGTAGAAAGCACGTCTCGAAAAGTGCTACTTTGCCTCTGATTAACCAAGGGTGAGGCCGCCAAGCCCGGGACAAGGCCCAGCGCCACCAGCGCATCCACAACCTTCTCGAAGCGGCTTCATCTCGCAACATGGTCAATAAATAGGATATTCGCTTTAGAGCCATGGAAAAGCATGAACATAATCTTATGTCCTATTCTCCAAGATGGGACGGGCCTTCATTATTTGAGACCACCCATGAATAAGTATCTTTTCACCTCCAAGGGGAATTGAGTAGGTCGACATAAACATCATGTTGTGACCAAGCGCAAGTCCTGACCCGACCATGGTCGAGCATCTAGTATAGGAACAATAGAACTATGCAGTTCTGTTTCAAGAAGATCACAGTAAAACTGTGTATAAGCAATAGTTTATGAACAACATATATAACAGAAAACAGATCGTACCATAAGTTTCTCGACACGCTTGGACCTGTTCAACGAGTGCAGATGGCACACATATCCCACGTGGCCTTCCACCATTGAAACGCCCCACAAGGACCTCAAGACGATCAATAAAGTGTAGGAACTTGTGAATGTCGATCCAGTCAACTTCAGTGCCATTAGTAACAGTCGAGTTATTATAGAGTAACAAACGAGCAGACTGCTTAACTCTGAAGAAACCTACACGTGCCACCAATTATAAGAAAATATTAGTTAGAAGTAGCATCTTCGTGAGAGACAGAATAGGTGGATTAAGAAGTAATCGAGGCAACAAGCAAGAACCAGATACAAAACTAACATGGATGAACAATTGGAACGACGTCGGGGTGGAAGATCGCAGTGAAGATGAGACCAGGTTCTGCTATTTCCATCAACATTCGAGCGCCAACTTTCAGTCTGTAACACTTGAGAAAGTTTATCCAAGTTCGGCCATAAAAAAGCAGCGATCTTCTTGGTTCATGAACCCAACTCGGAACTTATATCCATGGCTTGTCTTCACTGTGACCATTAAACTTGTGTATTCAGTTATGGCAAGGCCGAGCATCTTGAGTACATGTGTTCGGGCAGAGCAAATAATACACTGTAGGGAAAATAATATGAGAACACAGCATGTTCAAAAAAAAACCCACCCTCCCGGATAGAAAAGAGGATTCTAGGAACATACTGTGCGCGTTTCAAAATGATGTGTTAGGATGAGAAGGAACAAGTGTGGCGTCTCGCCGAGGGCGCAGAAACCTGTAGGGTACTCGCACTTTGGCACTGCAAATGAAACACACTAGATTCAGTAGGAAGAAAAATGCATCAACGGCGGCGGCTGCCATCCTAGGATTACCTGCGACCAAGGGACTTGGATTTATCGGGGATGGATGAAGAATTCGTACATGGTTCTCCATGAGAAAACCCTATGCAATCGCCGAGAGGGGGTTTTCTCTGAACAAGCAGACGAGGGAGAAGGGGATTCAGGCCCAATGAAATATTGCCGCTTCATCCGTCCAGCTTACTGCTAAAGCTGGAAAGGGGGGTTGTGATTTGATGGCTCATTGGGCATTACTGCGGCGCTACGACCGGGGTGTGTCTACCGTGAAGTTGTGCACTCTAATTTGTGCATATGGCACATGGACCCCGTTGCCGGTTGCCCCACCGAAAGGAAGTAGAAAGACAGGAGTAACTAGTTACACATAAATATATTTTTTGACAGAGAGATACTCCCTCTGTAAAGAAATGTACAAATCTTTTATATCATAGGCTCACCTTGCCGAGAAATATACTCCCTCTACAACGCACGGGCATTATGGGGGTTCATCTTTTTTTATGGGGGTTCAGCTAAGAATATAATACTCAGATAGGCTCATGGTTCTGGACTTTGGGCCATGAGCCGACCCTGCATGTTTGGGGGCCCATGTGTTCTACCTCAGCGCTTTTCATATTGCAAGCGATCGGTACGGCGCTGGTTTTAGATGTTGTCGCAAGGCGAATACACAAAGTTGAATAAAGCACGACAGCTGTTGGAATGAAATCGAACGACAGCTCCTAACCAGCAATCAGAGTTGCAATTCTATCAATGATATACCATGTGATAAATAATATTGTTGTACTACTTATACACACAGGACACTTGTTTCACCATGCCAGATTATTACATCAAAATCTCTCGGAGGATAGATCAGTTCGGCAGTTGCGTGCTGCTAATTTCAAAGTTGATTTGGACCAGCTCTCCTTGCCAAGAAAGTTTGATTTTCACATCATCCCCTACCGCAAGATATGATTTAGATTTGAACCTTGACCATCCTTTAGAATCAATCATCATGCGACCATCCTTTGTACTTACGATATATTGAGCAGGTTCATTCACACCAAGGCTGCGCATGGTAAGAGAAACTTGGCATGATGCGCTGGATTGTTGAACGACTCCCTCGTTGCTCTAGGAATTCTCTGTTTGCAAACAAGAAGACATGACCAAATAGTTAGATCAACACAGTGAATCATGTGAAACAACATGGAAAGAAAAAAGAACGAAGCACTTGGGCGGCCAATGCTTACCAAGAAGGTGGACATGTCGGTTTTTGTAAGGACTTTGGTATATGAAGTGCAAACTGCAGCCCAGTCTGTTGCCGGTGCAACTGCATGGGCTGGAGCAGATGCAAGTGCAAGTGTTGGTGCAGGTGTCGAAGCCGCTCTTTCTTTGCGGAGATGGTGCTCCTTGTAGAGCTGGTGCCGGTGTCGATGCCCGATCCTCCGGTAGATCGGTGATCCAGCGACGCGTGATCGGTGCCCAATGCTCACCTGGATCGAGACGGAGTTGCTGCCATTGTCGATTGCTAGAAACAGCTGCCGGTGCTCGATCTGTGCAAGACAGCGGCGATCGTGTCTGGTCTGCTATGATCAGCTTTCTAACTTGACTAGGATCTGTGACCGTGATCCAGTTTTTTTCTTCATTTATTTTAAACGCGAGAAGGACTAATTGTGGCATTTTTGTTAAACCAAACAACAGTTCATCATAGGGATTCAACTTGTACTCAGACAACAGACTGATCCAATTTTTTCCAGTAATATAAGTGATGGACCGTGCCTTCGTTACTGACACGACATAAGAAGTGAAACCTGCAAAAATAGCCATCGTAGAGCAAACCAAACGATTTATTTTGTGATGAATGTCACATGGCAAAACCTGCATCGTAAAATTGCAGGAAAAGAAAGAAAACATGACATTAAATAAATAAGATTTAGACAGTAAATCAATAAGATTTACTTGATGTGACACGAGTGAATCCTTACCAGGAAATCACTATGTTGAAGTACTAAACAGAAGATTGATCGTCCAACTACGCGTGGCATGCAGGGCCCTGCCTACTCCCACAAGCAGGACAGTCCAAAGGTCGTGACAAATCGTATGGACCGAACATCCATGGGACTGGAAATCCTGGTGGGTGCGATAAACCCTGCAATGCATACAGATATTGGAGTGTAACCATAATTGATAAACCGTCCTCACAACAATACGATCTGGATACTTCAAAATATACAGACTGAATTGAGTGGACATACATTAACATAGACCGTTCTCAGGACTGACCACACACCAAAAGTGGCAATACTAATAAACAATAAAGGGCTCACAAACACAAATCAAGTACTGAACAATAGTACTTACTACAGACAAGCAAAGTTGCACTAACTAAACTCTGCAGACTATTTCTTGCCACCGACCTACGGGATGAACCACGCATAACTTACTAGGCCATGGACTTCGTGTGAGATGTCTACATGCACCATCACCATCTTGTCAACCTTGGAGAACCTAACAGAGTGGTCTTTCCACTCATAAACATGATTATGAAGACAGGCCGCATCAGATTTGTTGGGAAGCTTTACAAGAACCACACCCTTCGTAATCGAAGGCACAGCCAGAAATTGTTGTGGTCAAGTACAGCCTCGAGAACACGCCGACAACAATGCTACAGGAAAACACTAGTTCGAGGACACGTGGCGACAAGGACACATCACCGGATAGTTCAGCAATAGAAATCATCATCAGGTCTTCCAGTTCACACGGCATGACTTTGAGAACTTCATCTCCACCGCGGACCTGGTTCTAATTCAAACAGAAACCATATTTTATTACTACCTCCGTTCAGAAATATAAGATGATTTTCGATATTATACTCCATATATGACTACATATACGCATAGAAATGAGTGAACAAAGACACTAGAACATGTCTTCAAAGGCATGAGAGCAGAGGGATTACATGCAAAATCCATAACACAAGTTACTGAGGCAAATATACCCTCTTAAAAGGTAGCATTGATGTTCATAAAGTACTCCCTCCGTCCCAAAATTCTTGTCTTAGTTTGTCTAGATACGGATGTATCAATTCACATTTAGTATTAGATACATACGTATCTAGACAAATCTAAGACAAGAAATTTGGGACAGAGAAATAGTTGAAAGTAATCTATAAGAAATCAGTGTCAACCTCTAGCATGTTTTGATCAAAGAGGAATTTAGAACCGTCATTTGGCACACAAAAATCACATGCAAGATCACCCAGAAAAGTTGTACTACTAGTACTAGTACTGCATGTTAGATGAAAAAACACGATCAAGATCGAGAAAAGATCGTCAAGAAGAGATATTACGGACTTGCTTAATGAGGGATCCGGAGAAGGGGCTTGGAGCAGGCGATGGCTTTGAGCTTGTCTGCGGTAGTCTCGGCGGGGTGCTTGCGCTTCTTCGTACCATGTGCTTCGACGGTTTTGGCCGGAGCCATAGACATCACTTCGGCCGGTGCTCTAGCGTCCATCAAGAAACTGTCAAATAGAAATAAAAGAAAAGAAACCATAATCACAAACCGAAAAGAAGAAAAGAGAGGGAGTTATAGGATCAGTCTCGGGGTTGCAAGACTGGGCCTTGGCCAGAATCAACACTATTGATGCGCTCACCTTTCCTTCTTTGGGAGAGAAGAACAATGGCAGAAGCAGGTCGGGGTTTTCTTGAAGAAATGAGGAACAAGATGAGGCAGAAGTGAGGGTTGGGTAGAGAGGAAGCTGAGAGAGAAGAGTGAAATGATGGTTGCTTCGTCCGTCCAACTTCTTCTTTGGAAAGGAGGGGTTTTGTGATTTGACGGCTCATTGGGCATTCTTTGCGATTAGCTTCGATCGGGGTAGTCTACCGTCACTCTACTACGGAGTAATTTAGTGCATGGCTGGTGGACCCCGATGCTGATTGTCCCACACGTCCGCAAAAGTGAGTAATTTAGTGCATGGCTGGAGGAGGATCCGCACGGTAGAGCGTGTCCACTATTTTTCAGAAGAAAAAAATGATTACGGCAAGCGTTTCCACTCTTACGATGGAGGAGTGCGAAACACGGCAGCCACTTGAACATACACAGTGCTCCTACTACTAGGCATGTGCGATTGGTTCATACGTCGATACTACAAAATCTTGTTGCTAGTGTAGTAAGATATGATGATAACAAATGATGTTGTCGCATGTCAACTACTCCTATATGTAACATAGTACCGCTTTTTCGATTATGCGGTCGAGAATGAGCGGTGAGATCAATGTTAACGAGAACTAGGTCCACACAGTATGCAGAATGCGGTGCTACGTACTCCACGAAACATGAACCATATGAAGCACGAATAGTGTTAGGCGGGGTGTATGAAGGGTGCAGGATGGGAGCAAAAGTTCCCTTCTCGACCCACTTTTGGGTGTTTGGCGAGTGCATGAAGGGTGCATGAGTCCACACTAGTAGGTTGACAAAAATACCACGAAGAGGAAACAACTATATTGAGATGAGAATGCAACCAAACACACCCTGCGCTTTGTGCTACATGGTGATTTGCACCGTCTGAGTTTGATCCAACAGTCATGTTGCGCCGAGACATGGACATGCCCATGCAGAGGGCACCTAAATACCACTGAAGTCCCTCTGCTTCTCGAGGCACACGACGTTGGTGATGCAGGGTGCAACCGCCCGCAGAGCCCGCTCCCGGTCGGCAGAGCCAGCTCGTCAAAGGCGGCGTCAATGGCATGAATGGATTCGGTGGCGGAGCCACGAAAGATTCACCCGACAGCGGCGGCGGCAGCCATAACCCCTCCTTGTCCAGCTCAGCCCCCACCATCGCGCGGAGACAGCTTTGCTCCTTAGAGATATAGGTCAAGAAGGAGACCAGGTCAGGAAGCCGCAACTCGTTGAAGTCAACCGGGTGGTTGAACGGGTTTAGCCCGACGGCCGGCATCATCGCGCTGGCACGACGGTAGGCATCGCGCAGCCGCAACACGTGCGTGGCAACTTGGTTCACCAAGTGGCTGAGGCGCTCCAGCCGGCTCCCCTGACGGCCTATCGTATCTCCCGCTTTCTGCAGCAACGCCGCCAACGCCTCGAGCATCTTTGTGGTGGAAACCTGCTGCTTTTGAAGCTCCGTGAACTCCCGCACATAACGGAGGAGCATGGCACTCCTCTCCTCCTTGAGCTTACGGAGCTCCACGTCCTTGGCCCTGAGCTCCGCATCGTTGGCATGGAGTTCATGTGTCAGGAGCCACACCTCGGACTCCGTGATCTGCTGCGCCGCCATGGCACCAGGTCGAAGCAATGGGGAGAGGAAGCAAAGGGGGCAAAACGGCTGAAAGGCAATGCAATCTACGGGAAGGCGGAGGGAGCGGCGAATCTTTTGGTTTTCACAATGGTAAAACACCAGTCGACGACTTCTCACATCAGGGAGCGGTGGGTTTTTACAGGCGGAGTCATCGTGACTAATTGCTGCCAAGACTGCTCCCGTCAATCAAAAAATTAAAAATCCTGCCGCGCCTGCTCCCGTCAATCAAAAAAATAAAAATCCGGCCGCACCCAAACACCAGAGCAACGCTGCGGTGGATATTTAAATTTACCTGCCGGCAAGTAGATAAAAAAGGGGTGAAAAAACAAATGTGGCGGCGGCCTAGCTAATCGGTCGAACTAGCCCAACTAGCTAGCCACTGTGCTTCACTGATGTACTCGGCGGGAAAGGTGGTCTTTCGTGATTTGACGACTCATTTACTTGCTTCCGCGCTACGACCGAGGAGGACCCAAAAAATGCGCGGTAGGGCATCCCACGTCAGGAAGAATATTTGCGTGCACCACCCGGGAGGACCCCGAAACCGCGCGTTAGGGTGTGCCACATCTCGGCACGGAGGAAAAATGTGCGTGTAAAAATATACTGAATCAGACGTAGTACCTATGGTTCGACCTCGGGACCCAGCCAGTCGGTCAAAAACACCCCACTAGCCACACAGCTTCATCATGCAAACATGGCATGGAGGATAGATGTGGTTAGCTCCGTCTCGACCAGCCACAACGTCTCTTGTTCTAGGCGATTCTTCTATTTTCCAAGCTTTTTTAGTTGTAATAACACCACGGCAAGCTAGCGCCGCTCTTCGTGTGTGCCCGTGCAAAGGTTAGACGATGGAGAGAAGAGAGATTGAGATCGCAGACCTGGGACCCACCAGTAAGTGAGACAACGGTCATGCATGTGTTGACGAGGCACTCCCTCTACTCTACTCAACGAAAGTACTGTATAAATAAAATCAAGTTATGGGACAAAGCCAACAACCGTTCGTTTTTTCAGGCTATCGACTTACGCTTTGTAGTCCAGGTTGCCAGTTCGAATCTCGTCTTTCAGATTTGTTAGTTTTAGGTCCAAATTTGATTAATGACAAGTGGGATGCCCGTGTGTTGTTCTGATATTTCAGTGTAGGATGGTTTTTTTGAACAAACACTTTGCAGCGGTTAGACAAGTAGCAGCCACGAGTTACACGTATTTTGCAAGTTTACGAACAAAAATGACAGCGGCATAGAATATCACATCCACCCCGCAGCTTAGATACTATGGTGATACGAGTTTTTACACCGTTGGAAGTGAGATCCAATGGCTTGGGAGTAGTTTGTATAATTATGCGCAATTTCCAAACTCTCCAAATGTTTTATTTTGCAAATAAAACATTCAAGCCTCGTGTGTGCCGCTGCATCTTCGATCCAACGGCTCCCCGGTGCTCATATTAGGTGCTCCCCGTAGATTAATTACCCGCTACGGTGATATGAGCATCTAGGTCGTATGATCAGTGATCAGATGGCACATGCATAGTACTTGTACTTTCTGCGCATTTCCCAAACTCTATTAGCGATATATTGCAAAAACATTCAAACCTCCTATTGTGGGCCGTTAGATCTCAGTGAACTCGTATCACCATAGAATCTCTACGGTCTTGGGAGCACCTCATACTCTCCGTGTGAGAAAACATAAGGTGCTATCGCAGCTTGGATGCTACGGTGATACGAGCTTGGAGGTCGTTTGATCTGAGATCCAATGGCATCTGAGCAGTCTTTGTGCTTGTAAGCAGTTGCCGAACTCTTTTCGGGCTTTTCAAAAACCATTGAACCACCGAGGAGGTGTTGGGTCACAAATCCAACGCCTCAGAAGAGCTTGTATCACCAAAGCATCTAAGGTGTGGTAGCACATGATGTTCTTACATACAGGAGAATATGATGTCCTCCTTCATCTTAGATGCTACGGTGATCTGATCTTCGAATCGTTGGATATGGGATCAAAGGGCATCTAAGTAGTAGTTTTGTACAAATTGTGTGCAATTCTCAAACTCATCAAGGTTTCCTGCAGAAATATTAAGACACATCATGTGAGCTGCTATATCTCAGATCTACAAGCTCCAAGCAACTCGTATCGGCATATAGCATCTAAGGTATGGGGGCACGTGATATTCTCCAAGGGAGGAGGGGTGGGGTGTGCACAACCAATCGGTGGCTGGGAGGGTGGGGACAAATATAATCTAAACAACCCTAAACAGAGCTCCTGTAACATCCCAAAATTCTAAATCTTGGAATGTTATATTAAATAAATAATTATGCTGGTTTGTTTGGATGTTGTGTAAGTGATTATGTGAAATTGAGTGAAATTTGAAACTTTTTGAAAGTTTACTGAGAGGGAATGAAATGACATTCCCAAACTTTCACCTTGCATTTATGATCTCCATGAATTCAAATTCAATTCAAACACAAAACCCTAGAGAGAAGGTGATATGACTTCTTCCATTTGAAATGAAAAGGGTTTTGAAAAGATTTGAATTTCGTTTGAAAATATTTCAAATTCAAAGCTTTATGCAACTCAATGATTTTCATGAGAGAAGATAAAATGACTTCTTCAATTATATGAAATATGAGTTGGAAGATAAAAAGAATCAAATTGAAAGTCTTGAAAGTATTTTGAAACTCCCTTTCAAATTTGGAATTATTTGGATTTTATTCAAATTATTTTTCTCCTAAAAATAAATAAATATAAATAAGGGTAAAATGTTTCCCTTCAATGGAAAATTAGGAGAAAATAATTTTGAAATCATTTTGGTATTTTTAAAATGATTTTATTGGATTTTATTAGAGCAGAAACACTCTTTGTTTTATTTGAATTTTTGTGTATTTTATTTGAAGCTGGAATAATGTTCAAATTGTAGGATAAATTCCCCTGATCATTTTGATATATATATATATGTACAATATAAAAATATATATATTTAATATAATCTCTCTCTCTCCCTAATTCAAAAAAGAAAAGAAAAGGACCCAAAGGCCCGGCCAGTCAGCCCACCAGTGAGGCCCACAAAGGCCTTGACAAACCAACCCGACCAGCCGAGCCAGCCCGGCCAGCGCCGACCGAGCCCCCCAGAAACCCTCTCGCACTTGGTCGTCCGACCAGTTCCCGCTCCCTCTCTCCCGAGGCGGACCCCACCCTCCTTCTTCCCTCGCCCATAAACCCGCCGCCCTCGCCGGAATCCCGAGGATCCGGGATCCGCCCATGAATCCCTCGCCTGATCGCCCCTCCTCCAAGTCGAGCCCCCGCCTTATAAATACCCCCCCTCGACCCGTTCCGCCCCTCCCTGATCCCCTAAACCCTCTACCCCGCTCGCAATCCCTCGCCGGAGCACGCGAGTGCCGCCTCCGCCATTAACTCCGCACCGGCCATCCCCGAACCCCTCGACCTCGCCCGACTCCACCCCCGAGCTCACCTCGCCACGCCGCACCCGCCGGAGGTCCCCGCCGACGTCCCAGACCACCGGAGCCGCCGGAGCCGTCGTCGCCCGAGCCGCCGTCGTCGTCGCCGCCTCGGTAAGTCGACGGAGCTCCTGTCGCCCTTCGATCTAGATCGTAGGGTTAGGATAGATCTCCCCGAAGGGGTACGTTTTATTTAGGTTTAGTTTAAGTGAACCGGTTTTATTCCGGTTTAGATCGGTTTTTATTAGGGTTTAGTTGGACCGGCCGACGCGGTTTGTTTTCTTTTAAACCGTGTGCGTAGTTTAGTTATTTTAACGCCGATTAGCGTTAGATAGGCCCATTAGCCAGTTTTTCGTTTTAGTTTTATTTTTAGTTTTCTGTTTTAACAGAATAGTTTCAGTTTTGTAAAATTCATATCTTTTAATCTACTTAATATTTTTAAGTGATTCTTTTTTGTTGGTTTGCAAATTTATTGTAGTTTCTGTAGAAAATATAATTAGTCATGTTAAAATTATTTAAAATTGCTTTATTTTAGATTTAGACAGAATAGTAATTCTGCTATAAAATGAGTTAGGAATATTATTTTTAGTGATTCTTTTTGTCACAACTTTGTTTTGACATTACCTAACCGTAGGTATTTATTTGGGCATTTTAGAATTAATAAAAATAGTTTTAATCAGAATCATGATATTCCTATTTATTTAACTAGCTACTGTTTTCCTATTGTTTTAATTAGCAAATAAATTTATTTTTCCTATGTGATAGTTTATTCTAGGTTAGTTTCTGTAACTTTAGAACATGAACTTTTATTTATAATAAATAAAACTTTTATTTTATTTTTTCTTGCTAGGATTGTTTTAGGCCTAATAGGAGTTTTATAATAGCTTTTAAGGTGATTCTTTTTTGCTCCTAGTTGCTTGATGATTTCTTTTCTGTTAGTTAGCAAAACCCATGCTTAGGTTCTGTTAAGAAAAGTTTTAGTTGTGTAAAACTATTTCTTAGTTGATGCTTGATGTGGTGAAAACCTTGATTTGTTTTCTCCGAGTTTTACTTTGGTAGTTCTGTTGTGTAGTTTTCCTTTGTTTTTATTTGGTGTCCCTTGATTTGTATTTTTATTTGTTGGTTTTATTATGAGTGTTAGAATTGTTTGCTAGGATGTTTGCTTATATGAATGCTATGACTATATAGATTTTCAACGGAGTGACGAATAGTTCTACCAAGTCATTATTCGAGAGTGTTGTTATCTTCATCAACTTACCAGGCAAGTTCACTTTGACCATGTTTTTCATACCTATGTTTTTATTGCATCTAGTGTCATTTTCGCAACAATCCCTCCAGTAGTGATATTGAATCCTTGTAGTTGAGTAGTATGCATGAGGTAGGAACCCATCACCCTGTTACCAAGCCCGGGACGTTATTTATTTTAATGCTACGCTATAGTAGACGGGGTGGGTATGAGTGCTCGAGAGTGGTGTGAAGAAGGAGGACTCTACGTCAATGACGACAACTCCATGATGGCATTTGCAAGAACTGCATTTTCAAGGCCTCAAGACTTCAAGACTCGAGACAAGAATTCAATACACACTACTGGGTGAAGGACGGTTGAAGGGCACCCTGGAGAGTCCAGTGGTTGGCCGGGATGCATGGAGAAGCGCCATGACATCTTGCGGAAAGCTTCACCCAGACTCAAAGAGACGGAAGAATACTTCATGCCGGAAGCTTACATGCAACCGCCAAGTCACTTTGTGGGCTCTGCCTTGGTTGACCTTAGTTGTGACTCTAGCTAGGGCGGTGCTAGCAGATATAGAACTACGGTAGGATTGAATGAGCACCTGACAAAGTGGTCGAGAAACTCTTCTAAGACCATGTTTGGTCATCTTGTTCTCAAACACCACGAAGTGCGAGAACGTAAAAGGAGGGATCGAATCTTGCGGGTAAAGTGTACAAACCTCTGCAGAGGGTTAAAACCTAATCGATTAGCCGTGTCCCCGGTTACGGACAATTTGAGCATCTAGACTTGGACCTATCTCGGAAATCTCAACACCGGATTGATAACTTAATTGTGGGCAACATATGATGATTTTGGGCTATGAGACATTGGTTGGCGAAACCATGTCATGATAGAAAACTCCATAGTACAGACTTCATTTATTCCTTTGATGTAGGGAAAATAAATCAGCTTTTACGCAAACAAAACTCGAGACCACGAGCCACAAAGCCATATTGCATATAGTATAGTTTTATCATTTGTTTTCTCATGTTGTGATCTTGCGGTACATTCAATGTATCTTGACCTACCACGGCTGCAACGTATCATGTTGCGTACATTTACTTCCGACGAGTAAATGCAGTGCAGAGTTACGGTCTACACTCAACCTGCCGATGGCGTTGATGGGACTCCACACCCGTTTGATTGTTTCACTGAGTATTATGAGGTATATATCATTTACGTTATTTATACATGTGATTGCACTTTGATATATACATTGATGTCTTGTGTGTGCCAAAGATCTTGATCCAGGATGGCATAGATACACGGAGGCTTGACCGTCTGAGGTCGGGTCGCTTCTGAATATGGTATCGAGCACATGTTGGTATGGGACGTGACCCTAGGAAATGACTTAGTAATATGAAGACCCCAACAGGAACGACCTTTGTTTTTGTTACTACTCTCGTAACACCTGATTCCTTTACTAAACCTTCCTTATTTCAAACTATAGATGGAGAGCTACATTCTGAACAAAAGAGAACACTACGAGAAGGTTCTTGGAGGCCCCTTCCTTGTGGAGCTAGTCAGGCTGCTGAAGTTACCGATACACGAGATCAAGGCAACTAAGAGGAAGTCTAGATCATGGGGAGTCAAGACCCAAGTTTTTGGCCGTAAGAAGACCCCAAGACTGCAGACATCAGCTTGACACTATAAATGGTGACTGTGATATGGGCATCAACACTGCCGTCCATGATGCTATTGCACGCTTATGCTACCGTCATCGTGCTGCACTAAAACCACACTTCTTTGGAAGGATTGGATGGCAGAAGTTTGATGGAGCAACTATTGCCTTGACGGAAGCGCAAAAGACGAAGTTCTCCCCATCGTTAGTGTACAATCGGGATCTAGAACAATACATCAAGAATCTTGAGATGGACCTCCGGAAGCCCTATTTGACAATGAAGCACTACGAGAAGAGGTTGACACTCGTAGACTGAAGGTAAACAACACGGAGGAGGAGAACCTCGAGATACCGAGAATGCGTCGAGGAACTGAAAACAAGCAGGACCATGTCTCATGCCAAGGACGTTGAGATCCGAAGCTCAAGGAACAACTTCGGGACATACTGAGGTCGTCACAAGAAACTCCGCATCGACAGGAAAATCTAGCGAGAAAAATTGGAGGAGATCAAGTCCACACAGAAGAAGCCCCAATGGGGACAATGATCAAGTTCCCGGTAAATTAGCTTAGTAGTATCCCACCATGAGAGAAATAAAGATGAACGCTTTCTCGATTTAAGTATCTGACCATACCAACTTATGTGGGTGGCGATACTAAAGAATTGATTGAATAAATGAATGCTTGGTTGCTATTATTTTCTGTGTTTATTGAATGGTTGGATAGATGCGATATTCGTAGGCTTGTTATGCCAACCTTGAGAGACTTGTTATGCCAACCTTGAGAGACGTAAGTTACGGAAGAATGGTAGAAGGCCTTCATATGGGAAAAGCATCAGGAATTGGAAACTCCCGAGCATTGAAGACCTGAAGAAATGAGGACTTAGAAAGCGAAACCATAGTAGAACGGCCCATTACAAACGGTACTTTTGATCTAGGATTCTTTTGTTGATGGGTGGGTATTTGCTTTCTCTTTCTATCTCAACCAGACCCCGAAATCTTGAACCTATGGACAACTGAACACCAAACTTTTCTGGAGACAATTGCAATTTCCCAATGGAGATACATTCTTTGTTCTGAGTACCCCTCTTATCCTACACATGTAGATGACAACCCTTCATGAGACTTTCCTTAAGGGCCCTGAAACGATCATGACCCTGACAAGTGATCATGATTACCCGAAGATCCTGAAGGACATGATGAAGCATATTCACCTTGAAGGAGATGCAGTCTACAAAGGCTACCCCTTCATGCAAAAGGGAGTGGAACTTTGGTATGTGGAGGTACACCTCCACCGTTTGAAAGGAGTTTGCCCAAAGTTGATGGGGCAGTACTTTTTCATCTCACGTGTACCACAAGCAACTTTCTTCGACGCTGTTCGTGAAGCAGCCATGGAAGCCATACGCCAGATCGGAGAAATACTCGAAGCAAGACTTCGTTATACTCAGGAATACCTAAGAGAAGTGCATGCAGAGATGATGGAGATGAAGCTCAAGGCCACCACGACGAAACAGAAGATTGAAGATTTCAAGGCGCATGTCGCGCCAATTCGATGGGATGAAGAATCCTCAAGGAGGAAAAATGAATAAAGTTGGAAGTAATGTCGACCATACCGAACCATGTGGGTGGCAGCATTTGTAATAAACTTTTCGAATTTGGATTTCTGAAAAATGGTTAAGGATGTAATAAAAGATTTGATATGAAAAATAATATGATTTATGGATAAACTAGTGCATTTCATTTTAAGTGTGGTAGTACTCCGTAAAGCCACAAGATCAATGAAGAAAGAAATGTGTTATTCATGACGGACCATAGAAGGGAGCTGGACCAAATAAGTTGGATTTTTGTATGATCATCACCACAAGAGTATGAAGGAAGAAGTACTATTGGATTCTGAGGAGATGAATTGTTGGAATATGGAATGATAATCCTCGAAAGGATGAGTTAAATATTACAAGAGTTGAAGTGGGCCATAACTCACGGGCCCCGGAGTTAATAAGAAGCAAGCACACTCTTCTTTGAAGGAAGATATTTTGGAAGAAAACTCTGAGTTAATCAACCGACACTTTTAGGAGGATACGAAAACCCGAGAGATGTGAAGACACGTTAGATGTCTTCTTCAGCTTGCAGAAACCATGGATTTATTCGAACTCAGTTCGTCAACAAGAGAAATTTCGCAATGCTTGTGAGTATGCCCAAGTGTTAGAATACGTGATTCGATGTCTACATATGTAGTAATGGTTCAAGTATGGGATGGATTGGCCCCCATACCGGAGACTTCTATCATGAACTATCATATGTTGATGGAAAATCAGAGAGCCTTGAAAACCTTAGAAGAGTGTCGACACGTCAAGCCATAAAACCATAGAATGGTAGGGCGATGGAACCCTTACAGGCAACCGATGCCAATCGTAGAATATACGGTGAGATCCAACCCCGACCATTTTCCTGCAGGAGAAACCATGAATTGTCGACCACCATGAGATTTTCGATAGTTGTTTAGTATTGGCGACAGACCCGTCAGAGATGAAGACCCAGTCTCGGAAGAACCTTACCATGATGAAATGACACATGATATTGTGGAAAGGGTTATGCCCTACCGAAAGAGTATCAGTAAAGGATTCACACCAAAGATATGAGAAGATCGACACCGCCAACCCTAAGGATGAACTGCATGAATTTTGTCGGAACCATAACCCTGCTTTTAAGTGTGGTAGCACACTAGACCATTCTGATCGACGGAATTGCTGGAAGACCCCCAAACCCTAACCCTTTCTTGCTAGCCTCTTCGAATCTCGAGGACGAGATTCATTTCAAGTGTGGTAGGTTTGTAACATCCCAAAATTCTAAATTTTGGAATGTTATATTAAATAAATAATTATGCTGGTTTGTTTGGATGTTGTGTAAGTGATTATGTGAAATTGAGTGAAATTTGAAACTTTTTGAAAGTTTACTGAGAGGGAATGAAATGATATTCCCAAACTTTCACCTTGCATTTATGATCTCCATGAATTCAAATTCAATTCAAACACAAAACCCTAGAGAGAAGGTGATATGACTTCTTCCATTTGAAATGAAAAGGGTTTTGAAAAGATTTGAATTTCGTTTGAAAATATTTCAAATTCAAAGCTTTATGCAACTCAATGATTTTCATGAGAGAAGATAAAATGACTTCTTCAATTATATGAAATATGAGTTGGAAGATAAAAAGAATCAAATTGAAAGTCATTTGAAAGTATTTTGAAACTCCCTTTCAAATTTGGAATTATTTGGATTTTATTCATATTATTTTTCTCCTAAAAATAAATAAATATAAATAAGGGTAAAATGTTTCCCTTCAATGGAAAATTAGGAGAAAATAATTTTGAAATCATTTTGGTATTTTTAAAATGATTTTTATTGGATTTTATTAGAGCAGAAACACTCTTTGTTTTATTTGAATTTTTGTGTATTTTATTTGAAGCTGGAATAATGTTCAAATTGTAGGATAAATTCCCCTGATCATTTTGATATATATATGTCCTATATAAAAATATATATATTTAATATATTCTCTCTCTCTCCCTAATTCAAAAAAAAAGAAAAGAAAAGGACCCAGGCGTCGGCCAGCCAAGCCCGGCCAGTGTAGAGGCCCACCAGCGTATGACCGACCAGCCTTGACCCGGCCCAGCCAGCGCGCCGGCCGAGCCCCCCCCCTGAAACCCTCTCGCACGGTCGTCCGACCCGTTCCGCTCCCTCTCTCCCGGACAGTGGACCCCACCTCCTTCTTCCCTCGCCCATAAACCCCGCGCCCGCTCATGAATCCGCAGGATCCGGGATCCGCCGCGAATCCCTCGCCCGATCGCCCCCTCCTCCAAGTCGCGGCCCCCCGCCGTAGAAATACCCCCCCTCACCCCGTTCCGCCCCTCCCTGATCCCCTAAACCCTCTACCCGCTCGCAATCCCTCGGCCGGAACCTTGTGGCGCCGCCTCGCCATTAACTCCAGCCGGCCATCCCGAACCCCTCGACCTCGCCCGACTCCACCCCGAGCTCACCTCGCCACGCCCCCGCCATGGGAGGTCCCGCCGGCGTCCCAGACCACGGAGCCGCCGAACCGTCGTCGCCCGAGCCGGGAGCCGTCGCCCGCCTCGGTAAGTCGCCGGAGCTCCGTCGCCCGTTCGATCTAGATCGTGGGGTTAGGATAGATCTCCCGAAGGGGTACGTTTTATTTAGGTTTAGTTTAAGTGAACCGGTTTTATTCCGGTTTAGATCGGTTTTTATTAGGGTTTAGTTGGACCGGCCGACGAGGTTTGTTTTCTGTTAAACCGTGTGCGTACTTTAGTTATTTAACGCCGAAGCGTTAGATAGGCCCATTAGCCAGTTTTTCGTTTTAGTTTTATTTTTAGTTTTCTGTTTTAACAGAATAGTTTCAGTTTTGTAAAATTCATATCTTTTAATCTACTTAATATTTTAATGTGATTCTTTTTTGTTGGTTTGCAAATTTATTGTAGTTTCTGTAGAAAATATAATTAGTCATGTTAAAATTATTTAAAATTGCTTTATTTTAGATTTAGACAGAATAGTAATTCTGCTATAAAATGAGTTAGGAATATTATTTTTTAGTGATTCTTTTTGTCACAACTTTGTTTTGACATTACCTAACCGTAGGTATTTATTTGGGCATTTTAGAATTAATAAAAAATAGTTTTAATCAGAATCATGATATTCCTATTTATTTAACTAGCTACTGTTTTCCTATTGTTTTAATTAGCAAATAAATTTATTTTTCCTATGTGATAGTTTATTCTAGGTTAGTTTTGTAACTTTAGAACATGAACTTTTATTTATAATAAATAAAACTTTTATTTTATTTTTTCTTGCTAGGATTGTTTTAGGCCTAATAGGAGTTTTATAATAGCTTTTAAGGTGATTCTTTTTGCTCCTAGTTGCTTGATGATTTCTTTTCTGTTAGTTAGCAAAACCCATGCTTAGGTTCTGTTAAGAAAAGTTTTAGTTGTGTAAAACTATTTCTTAGTTGATGCTTGATGTGGTGAAAACCTTGATTTGTTTTCTCGAGTTTTACTTTAGTGGATTACATTGTGTAGTTTTCCTTTGTTTTTATTTGGTGTCCCTTGATTTGTATTTTATTTGTTGGTTTTATTATGAGTGTTAGAATTGTTTGCTAGGATGTTTGCTTATATGAATGCTATGACTATATAGATTTTCAGCGGAGTGACGAATAGTTCTACCAAGTCATTATTCGAGAGTGTTGTTATCTTCATCAACTTACCGAGCAAGTTCACTTTGACCATGTTTTTCATACCTATGTTTTATTGCATCTAGTGTCATTTTCGCAACAATCCCTCCAGTAGTGATATTGAATCCTTGTAGTTGAGTAGTATGCATGAGGTAGGAACCCATCACCCTGTTACCAAGCCCGGGACGTTATTTATTTTAATGCCACGCTATAGTAGACAGGGTGGGTATGAGTGCTCGAGAGTGGTGTGAAGAAGGAGGACTCTACGTCAATGACGACAACTCCATGATGGCATCTGCAAGGACTGCATTTTCAAGGCCTCAAGACTTCAAGACTCGAGACAAGAATTCAATACACACTCTTTGGGTGAAGGGCGGTTGTGGGCACCACTGGAGAATCCGATGGTTGGCGGGATGCATGGAGAAGTGCCATGACATCTTGCGGAAAGCTCCACCCAGGACTCAAAGAGACGGAAGAATACTTCATGCCCGGAAGCTTACACTGTGCAACCGCAAGTCACCGTGGGCTCTGCCTTGGTTGACCTTAGTTGTGACTCTGGCTGGGGCGGTGCTAGCGGATGTAGAACTACGGTAGGATTGAATGAGCACCGGACGGTGGTCGAGAAACTCTTCGGAAGACCATGTTTGGTCATCTTGTTCTCAAACACCACGAAGTGCGAGAACGTAAAAAGAAATCGAATCTTGCGGGTAAAGTGTACAAACCTCTGCAGAGGTTAAAACCTAATCGATTAGCCGTGTCCCCGGTTACGGACAATTTGAGCATCTGGACTTGGACCTATCTCGGAAATCTCAACACCGGATTGATAACTTAATTGTGGGCAACATATGATGATTTTGGGCTATGAGACATCCGTTGGCGGAACCATGTCATGATAGAAAACTCCATAGTACAGACTTCATTTATTCCTTTGATGTAGGGAAAATAAATCAGCTTTTACATAAACAAAACTTCAGAACCACGAGCCACAAAGCCATATTGCATATAGTATAGTTTTATCATCTGTTTTCTCATGTTGTGATCTTGCGGTACATTCAATGTCTTGACCTACACGGCTGCAACGTATCATGTTGCGTACATTTACTTCGACGCAGTAAGAGTACGCAGTGCAGGTTACGGTCTACACTCAACCTGCCGATGGCGTTGATGGGACTCCACACCCGTTTGATTGTTTCATTGAGTATTATGAGGTATATATCATTTTACGTTATTTATACATGTGATTGCACTTTGATATATACATTGATGTCTTGTGTGTGCCAAAGATCTTGATCCGTAGATGGCACAGATACACAGAGGCTTGACCGTCTGAGGTCGGGTCGCTACAGCTCCACAATTTTATCTAAGGTCGAGGGGTTGACCCCCGACAATCATAGCTCCACCTAAACAGAACATTTGCATGTACTGTAGTAATAGAATTAATATTCATGTTTCAGTTTCCTGTTCATTTTAAATATTGAACTGAGGACCATGGATGTCTTACATTTTACTCTCTTCGTTCCTAAATATTAGTCTTTTTAGAGGCTTCAAATGGACTGGCACATACAGATGTATATAGACATATTTTAGAGTCTAGATTCACTCATTTTGCTCCGTATGTAGTAACTTGTTGAACTCTCTAAAAGACTAATATTTAGGAATAGAAGGAGTATTTTTGAATTCGTGTCATACATGCATGGTTTGGAAAAATAGATGCACTATACTTATTGGATTGTTGTTGTGTTCGTGCGTGTGTGTCTCTCTCTCTATGTGTGTGTGTGGTCATATGCTTGATACATACAAAGTTTTCTCACCTCCATATTGTTCATATTTTAAATTTGAATTTGCATTGGTAAACTTACTAGGGATACCATGAAATGTGAAATCCACGTTGAGATCACTATATCACAAACTCACTCTAATTCAACAACTCGTCATAAATCAATTACCACGTTGAGATTAGTATTTGAGAGGAAAATACGAGTATTGTAATACACATAGATTCGTTCGGCAATTTAAAAGGTTCCTTTCGTATTCTCGAATGGTAGGACCCAACGGCATACCTGCCAGACCTTGGCTCGTGTTGATCCTAAAAAATCCGGGCTCGTGTCCTTCGGTGGCATGCGTGGTATGCACATTAGGCAACCCCATTACCCCAACCAGTCGAGCCTCAGCGTTTCAAGTCAAAATATCTGGCGGCCAGAATTCCAGCCCTAGGAAATTCCCCTCATGTCCCCGGTCCATAATGACTACTGATGAACAACGGAGGGATGCTTTAGTAACAGACAACGTTACCTACCGTGCCGAGCACGGTTCAATTCCTCGATGCGCTTGGCCGTCAAGGTCACCCATCAACTGCATTGCCTAGTACTACTACTAATACACCAGGATGAGCACATAATTGAGCCCGTTTGTTCGTGCCTAGTACTTGAGTTAATATATCAAGCAATGCACTGGTACAGAGGGATTATCCTTTTACTCTGCATATATAACTTGTCTGAAGTCTAACTAAGCAAAATGTTTGACCAAATCCTTTCTTAAGAAATACAACAAGACAGATGTACGGCTTGAAAATTTATTGTGTGATGCAGGTTATGATATTGTTTCGAATTCTGGATCTTAAATTTCAGAAAATCCAAAAGTGAGTATAAATTCTTGAACTAAGCATGGTCACGTGATATGGCACAAATATTACTTCGTAAGTTTTTTCTTCAATTTGAGACAAGCTGCTTATGACAAGTTGCACAAATGAAGAGCCAAGGTATTTTGGAAGAAATACCTATCACGTTAAGGAGAACGCTATCACTATTGAAACCGTGGGCATTTACGTGCCGCCACGAGTCCCCGCTTCTCATCGGCAATCGGCAGGTGCCGTCCGAGCAAGTGTGTGAGTCGACGGGAGGCGTGCGAGCAGACCGCTGCGCCGGCTGTCAGGGAGGCGTGCGAGCAGACCACTGTGCAGGCTCACCGGGAGGCGAGCCCTTGGACCAGGCTCCGCCGCCCATCGTTGTCCCAACTGCTCCCACTTTTAATGTCGTCGGCGCCGCAGTTTAAAATCAACCCCGCACTACCCGGAACTCCCTCCTTTCCGGTTTATAGGGCTTATCTCAAAATATTAGTTTTTCCATTTTATAAGGCTCAATTTTTTTGTTTCCCATCACATGTTCAGATTCCAAGGTAAATTAAATCATTGCATGCAAGTATTAAGAGAAAATTGACCAATGCATGTAATTTATGCATGCATGCATTGCAATTAATGCACTGGTAAACATATTTTTTTGAGAAAAACAAGAGCATTAATTGGGTGCTTTTGCAAACTACAAAAAGTGTTCCACCCCTCACCATCTACCTTGGTTGGTGAGATTTTTGAACTGAGCCTTATAAACCGGAAAGGAGGGAGTATCGCTACAATCCTCTCTCTTCCTCTCCGATTCTCCTGTCGTCTACCTCCAACTAGCCTGACCTAAACGTACGCCATGCCGCATCACGATGGTCTGCCCTTAGTGTTCCGATTTCACGAGGAAGACACCCAGCCGAGTCTCAAGAACATAAAGGCGCTTTGGGACGAGCTTGAACGGCCTTGCGGGAAGACGCCGCTACCGTCCCGCTCCCTGCTCCAGTCACCCCGATCGCTCATCGCCCATCCCCGTGGCATTGATGGGCTGGGAGCCGCACATTGTCGCCGAGCTTGATCCCACAGGGTTCCACGAGGTGCCCGCCGACTTTCACGCGCCCGTGCACACCGCGGCGCATGCGCCCTGCGCCTGCAGACGCTGCCGTGCAGTGCCGATGCACCTGCCAACAGCATGCTTCTTGGCGATCTGGCAGCGTCGCGCCGTCTGTGCCCGTGCACACGAATGTCTCCGCCAGCGCCGTTAGCGCTTTGTCGGCGGGTGCAGTCCTCGGCGGCATGGATGGCCGCCGTCGACCGCTTCCTTGCACCAACGCCAGTCGCCTCCTCCCGCCAGTCGACTCGGTCCGAAGTCCAGAACATTTTGGCCTTCCTTGAAGCTAGGCCAACGTCCAGGAGTACGCCAACAACTGCGCAAGACGCCGCCATCGCCGTCGGTCAGTGGCCCGACGACACGCAGAGCACGGCAGAGGAGCCGCTTCCCACCGCGAGACGCCCCAGCCGCCGCCGCGTAATCTAAATTTGCCATGAAAAACGTTCGGACTGCCATGCTTAAAATCCAAACATTTATCATTTCCGTTTATTTTATATCGATCGTCGTATAATTTAAAGTCGGAGTCAGACTGAACGAAATGTATGGTTTGATCGATTGAATGTTCTGCTAGAGTCGTATCAAATTATATATAAAATGTCATCAAGCCACATGTATTCCTTGTCATCCAACGACCTAGACTGCTTCAATGTCGAGCGCTCAACACGTTTAGCATGCAGTTAATTTCATGCCAAAAATAGTACTAATCACATGACAACACGCAAATAATATCCTAGTAGTTAATATCCGCATGCACTTACTATACTTCCAAATTAACGTGCATCGCACATACACACTGACTAGTGCTGCTAGTACATAAAACTGGTGCCGTGACTTGTGAACGCGTCCAGATATGGTCAACGGCAATATCGCCCGCGAGTTCTTCCTGTTTGCCTGTGCGTCTAAATGCAGAAGGGGAGGAGAGATAGAGAGCACACATGGAACCCACCAGTAAGTGAAGGCGAATAGTACTAAAAATAATATTACATGTTATCCATTAATTAGGCTGTGGTAATATAAAAACATTATGTGAACAAAGGGGGTAGAACAAACATTGCTATTCTACGTATGTTGCCTACTCTTGACGTGTGGCTTGAAGGCTCGGTCGCATGTTCGATCCTCGTCCTTTATTTTTTTTAATTTGTATATGGGTCCAAATTTGTTTCATGACATGTGGGCCCCTCGGTGTGTAGTTTGTACCACTTTAATTTGTGGGTTGAAATTTGTTCCATTCCAAGTGGACTATCATTGTGTAGTTTTGTAGCTTATTTATAATAATTAAAGAGAACAACATAGTTTTTTCAATAATACCATGGTGCAACGTTGAAGGCGAGAAAGGACGTGCGAGAGAGCGATGACCGAGCCAGAGGGAAATCAACTAGGGCAGTTGCATGGGTTGCAACGGTGTTTGGAGTAGTTGTGGGCCGAATGCTACGAAAATATAATCTAAACTGACCGGAATAAATGCCTACACAAATTAATCCAAGGTTGGAGTGCTCCTCGCAATGTAAATAGCTCCGGCTTTGCGTGGGATGGAGACGTAGTAGCTTCAACGCGTGGAAGATACGGTGTGAGAAAGCGAGGCCAATCGAGAGACATATAGATAGAGAGACAAAGTGAGTGTGGTCCGACATTCATTGAACAAATATATATGCTCTAGAGAGATATTGTCTGATTGAGCTTTTTGGCAAGGGTGAGGGCTGTAAGATAGAGCTTGAGAGATGATCCAGTCACAGACATGTAGATATATTTTGTGCGTGGGAGGAAGCAAGGTCAACCGATCACATAGGGTCGTCGTGCGATCGAAAGAGTGAGACGGGTTGGAGAGAGTGACCTAGATAGACAATGTGCACGAGAGAGTATACAATGTGAATAGGTCGAAATGGGCTCAAACATGGTGATATATCGTTTTTGTCCGAGAAAGAGCAAGGTCAATCGAGACATACGGAGAGAGAGAGAGAGAGAGAGAGAGATTGAGTGAGCGTGGCCCACCATGAAGTCGAAAGAGTGGTGGCGGCTTGGATGGACTGACCTAGATAGACAATCTGCGTGAGAGAGTATAGAGTGTGTCGATCGAGGCCCGAACAGGGAGATATATCATTTGTGTGTGAAAGAAAACGAGGTTAAACGAGACTCGGATAAAGAGGGCGAGATTGAGCGAGTGTGGCCCGCCGTGCGGAAGAAAGAGTGAGACAGTCTCGAGGGAGTGACCTAGATATACAATGTGCATGCGTGCGCATGCACGAGAGGTTGGGGGGCTAGATAGGCAATGCATGTATTTAGCGCGAGAGGGTGAGAGGGAGAGGGGGAGAGAGAGAGTTCAGCATGGGGTGCAATGGCGGGTGTGTGAGGTAAATACATTTGGTAACAGAGTGGAAAAAGGGGTTGTGTAGTTGAGAGACCTAGAGATCGAAACATGGAGAGAAAGAATGAACGTGTGTTGGAAACCGATAGCTTCCTAAGGTGCTTAGGAGAGGAAGATTGACCCGTCTGAGAAGTATGTAGCGTTTGTCTTGAGGGGCTAAAATCAACATTTGAATGTACATAGTACGAGACTTAATATCGATGTTTCAATTCGGTGTACATTGTAAGATTTGAACCGAGGACCAGGCATACGGGTAATTATTTCGAATTCGTGCCATACTAAGGTTCGAAAAGTTGACATTGACTCAGTTTGTTGTGCTATTTTTTAGGTCATATGTTTGAATCCATCCAAAAGTTTTCTCACTACCATGGTGTTCATCATATACATATGAATTTGTATTAAAAAACGTAGCGTGGATACAGTGAAATGCGAAATCCACGTAGAATTGGAGACCGCTACGTGACACACACTCTAATTCAAATAACTAACTACGTGACACACACTCTAATTCAAATAACTAATTATGTGAGACACACTCTAATCCACGTTAGCGTGGGTACCGTTTTGATTTTTTTTTTTCAAATAACTCCTCATTAATTAATTTATAGTACCCCCTCTGTTCACTTTTATAAGACCTTGAAGACATTTCAGACAATGTGCAAAATAGTTCATTTTAAGTTGTCTGGAACGACTTACAAAAGTGAACGGATGGAGTATCTCGTTTCGAATGACTAATTATTGCAAGGAAAACACGGGCATGGTAATACATACAGATTGGTTTGCAAATGAAAGAAAATTTGTTTGCATTCTCAAATGTAGGCGCACCAGGCAAACCAGGGTCGTGTCGGGGTGGTCGCGTGTGTCGAACGGACGCGTAGCACCCAGCCACCCACCCCCCCCCCCTCCCCCCCCCCAAAAAAAAGGACGACGACAATATAAGTTTGTGCTTCCATGTTTCGGATTGAAATATATGGCGGCCCCAATTCTAACCCTGCAAAATCTCTCTTCTCCATCGTCCCCTTCCGCGCCCAGATTGCTCAAATCCCTAATTCGCCGCCAACCCTCGAATCGCCCCTCGTCTCGTCTCTTTCCCCACCGTTCCCCACCTACATGCGGATGACGGCAGCGAAGGCGACGGTCGCGCTTCACCACCGCACGGAGCTACCTCATCTACGCCCTCGTCCACGGCACGGGTGGTCCACCGACAACGTCGGCCGCCAGAATCGACGTGCCTCACGTACATCGAAGTTCCACCGCATCACGTGCGCTTCATCGACGCCGTCTCCCAACTCACCGGGGCTACTTCACCGATCACATCGTCGCACCTCCGCCCCCCGAGGCCGTTGGGGCTTCACCAACGGTCTCGTCCACCGAATCGTAGCACTCCGCTGCCACTCAAGATCTGCATCCGTGCGGGCCAGCCAACGCCAGCGCATCACCCTCAACGGCTCTGAAGTGACCTGCACTCTAGCTAGGCGAGCATGCCCAAACGCCGGCCCGAACTAGTTATCCACACATCACTCCCTTGTGCACTGTTCCGATGATGTTTGGATATCCTTTCACTGCTCTCTTAGCTTACACGCCTATGCTACTCGACCTTAACTCTTATTTCTTACGGAGATATCATCCAAACAAGCAAATCCATATTTTAGCGAAGCATGACGGTGCTACGGGATCTGGTACACATCTTGCACACCGTATAACCTTGTAAGTATATGTCCTCGGTACAACATCAAGGTCGATTCCTCTTATTTGATCAACCATTCGCCGTGTCAAAAATGCGAGAGGGGATGCAAGGAGCACAAGGCCTGCACATCCAAGCAAGTGGTAACATGGACTTGTACATGGAACATCCCAAGCGCAAGCAGAGCTGCGATGAGCACAGCATAACGAGCTAGTGTAAGTCCCTGCATTTCATTTAATTAGTACTAGCATTCATGTATGATTTGTGTGCGATGGCTGATCCACGAATTCAAGTTACCGGGCGAACATTTAACTTAAAAATACGAAGGCACTTGCACTCGAAATCAACATAACTTGAGAAATGTGAAGCTACATGCACTTTGAAAACCAGCTAATGATCCGAAGTAGTTCAGATTATAAACACTAAATGATGCAAGCACCAAAAAACACAAAATGCAGCATGGTGTACAAGGACTACAAACATGGTATGTACCTACTTGAATTATTCGTTCTCTGGCTGAAAATATCACAGTGTAATTGCACGTATAACCCGGTCATAAACTGCATATCAATATATCTATCCTGCACAAGTATGCCAATAGTTTCAAACAACAGATTAGGAAAGTATTTATGCTATGTTGTCATGATACGGGGACTTCCTGGTAGATGGCCTCGACGTTTCCTCAAGCTATGAAAATGCACTATAATTTGCTTGTCATCAATGCCGGAAAATCTCTGTCTCTCTCAACATAGTAGATCATCATTAGACACTAAATCCTTCAATGAGCTTGCAAAATGCTTGCATTAGATCCCTCATTAGACACTATATGTTCATCACCAGGAGCATGTAAAATGTTTGCATCAAATCCTTCATTAGCGATCTGTTCATTAGACACTTGTGCTCAAGAACAACATGAGCTTGTATGTTTGCACGGAAACTTGATTAGATACATCAGATTCGGTCGATTCGGTATTGATTGGGCGAGTTATAAAATAAGTAGAAATTGGTTTCATTTTCTCATAGATTCCCTACATACAAGCAGTTTTACAACACCGTCAGGTTTAAATATTGGCCAGAAATTGAAGAGTTGAGTTAGATATAATCAGGGATGTGATGTACCGGCTCGTTATGCATGCTACTCTTGCAATTAGCGAATGTACGTTTGCGCAAGCTCGATGCCATGCCCGTGCTGCCGCCGCTGCCTCCCATGCAGGCTACACCCAGGGTTGGATCTTCATCTTCTTGTCCTTCCGTTCGCTTGAAGCCCGGCAGCCGCCCTCCAACGAGGGCGCGAGGAAGTGTTGTCTCGGTCTGTCTAGCGGCTGCTAGGTTAGGAGCGAACCAGACTGGAGGCTGGAGCGAATGAATTGGGATTTTTCCGGCTGTCGATCGATATGGGAGGCACTCGTTTGGGCCGCGAGCCTGCTATAGGGCCTGCCTTGCACTTATGTTATTGGCCCATCCAAATTGAAACATTTTTCTTCATTTTTACATTGCACCTGCTCGTGCGTTGGGACGAACAAAACTAGCATGGGCCAACCTGGACGACTCAAACTAGGTGCACACTTTCCAACACCGAGGCGGCCGCCCAGACCAGCCCCTATGGTGGCGTCGCCCCTTTTTGCATGTATGATTGGATAGTGAAAAGTATTCCAGTGGCGCTTTTGATTTACCCATAGAATGGTTGAATTGCTTGTTTCTATGAACTGAGTTCGCCAATAATGTGAAGGATGCCAATCTTTTCATCCTATTGTAGATTGCTTAGATCTTGATATGCCAAAAGTAATCGCATGAAATATACTGATAAAAGCCAGGTGTGATGTGTTTGGCTACAACTAGTCGACTACACTTCCTCATTTAACATATCAATGTCGCACCATCTTAACAGATTAAGCATTCTACTTACCCTTGCAGTGTGTGAAGTAAGAAGTATTGGGTCTTCGTATCCAAGCATTTGATGCCATGGACTCCTTCGTACAACCTTGTAAGCGAATAACAATTTGCAGTGTGCCTATACAAAGAACTAGCGTAAGTTCGATTACACCTTCTCGAATTTTAGTTAGCCACTTATTGCAAAATTGTTCAATTACGTTGCTTGGCTTAATTTAGTTTGCTCTTGATTACATAATGGCACAACTGTTAATCATATTGTAGACTAAGCCTATCTATGTGTTTGATACTTACTGTTAAGAATTACCTGTTTGCCTTAACTTAAATGTCTACTTGTTAGTTTAACTGCTTTCTTTTGCAACAACGGGTTACAATGATGTTAATAACTACTTTTCAAAGATCCAATTGAAACTCTTTAATTCCTTGTTTGTTTAAATGGTTTGCTGTTATAACTCCCAGTTGAGATGTTTTGCTAACTTCAACTTTTCTTAATCCAATCGGAACTTTAATGGCAAAATAGGTTAGCCCAAGATCAAAGAGCGAGGTCCCCATGGACGTTGCACCATCCCACAAAGAAATGGCACCGCCCAATCGTGCATTATGAATTGCCAACTGCTGATGCTCTAGAGGCTAAACTAGGGGTAGAAAGAGATTCGCTTCGCACTTAGAGATGAAGTTGACATGTTGAGGAAGCAAACAACACAATCACAAGCAGTACTCAAGACAACCATTAAATATTTGGTGGATTTCAAAAGCGAAGCAAGCTGAGACAGACCAGATTGTTAAGGTCATGAAGGAAAAAAGGAAATTAAATTCCTACTTGGTAAATCATAGGTGAAATGTTCTTTCCATAGTTGAATAACCTTTGTGTTGTCTGTTCATGTAATCAATCAAACATTTGTTTTAGATATCATGTAATAATTGTTGTTTTGTTTTTTTGCAATTTTATTTGAGCACAAGTCTGTATTAATTGATAAGACTCGGAGACATTTCATTTGGATTGTTGTGCCAGACCTACAAATATGCCAATCGGGCTGAATGTGCATTCAGCAATAGTTGTATAGATGGACCATAAGTGGCACGCACCGGAAAGGGCCAAGATGCTGGCTAAAAAAAGGATGCTGTTGTAGCCACAAAAAGTACAGCGGCCTGGCTTATGTATGTTAGTTGATATTATTGATCCATATACTCTATAAGTGTTTATATGTCTGTTAGTTCCGTAGATTCACTGTTGATTGACTCGGTATTTGAATCTTGATACATCACTTGTGTACATATCTAAATGGGAGTACACATTATGCTACGTGTGACATTTGAGTTGGACATGAAGTGTTCCAAATATTCGAATTCACCTTAAACTAGATTCTAGTTTCCGAATTTGAGTATCGGCATTTGTAAACCATATTCATATATGACAGTGGAATACATCTTTGTCGTCCTTTTGAAGATATATAAAACCCCATAGAATGATTTATAAAGATTCATATAGGAATACAAAATGGATTCGAATTTAGTTGCCAGGGAAAACGTGGATGCTTATTGTCCCAAAATTCGAAAGAAACAGCAAAATGTCCACTCCCACATCGGCTGCCCAAAGCCAAGTGTTTGGGAGATGGAAATTACTGTCTACCCATTACACGGACAATCCATCGGCCCGATTTCCACTACTCTAAATAGGGGTAGGTTAGTAACTTCGATTAGACGTGACACGACTGCCTCTGAGCCCATTCCGACACGGTGGGCGTCAAACATGGGCGGCAAAACTCATTTGATTCAAGCTCGTCCGAAAGACCTCTGTTTCTCCCTCCATTCCCCATTCATACACGGTGGGCGGCAAAACAAACTCTCCTCGTCCGAAATAGATGTAGGCTAATATTTTAAATAGGGGCAGATGTGTAACTTCCGTCAGACGTGACACAACCGCCCTACCTGTCAGCCCCGTTCATACACCGTGGGCGCCAACCGTGGGCGCCAACCGTGGGCGCAAAACACCCTCTCCTCGCCCGAAATAGTAACCGGCAAATATTTGGGAGATGCGAGATTACCGTCTTATCCCCAACCAACGAGACGTCCAAATTTGAAACGGGGGATAAGTTCGTAACTTTCCCATATTTCAGACAGGCGCGTCCCAAAAACATGGTTCCCTGTACCTCTCCCTCCATTTTCCCATTCATACACCGTCAGCTTAGAACACCCCATTCCCACACCAGCCTCAAGTCGCCACCCTATCCATCGCCGCCATCCTCCACCACATCCATCGCCACCGTCCTCCACCATGCCGGAGCGCCTACCAAGACCGCGTCGTCCACTGCTAGAGATGGACGTTTCTCATTCACGGTGACGGACCAATAGCCTTGCATTGCGTCCTCTCGCTTCATCAGTGCCGTCGTCCTCTTTGCCAGGACCGCTCACACGACCTTCTCTTCCACCGCAACGGGACTTATCCCCCGATGCACCCGTCTACCGTCGCAGATCTACTTCAACGCCACCGACAGCCATCGCACCCCCGATGCCTACACGGCGCCGCAAGAGAGGTGGTACTTCATATCTCCTCAACTCAACCAGAAAATAGATCTTAACTTGGTTACTCTACTTTCTTTTCAGCTCTTAGAATTTAGTTCTTAGTTCGAAGCAAACAATGGATGCTAAATATCATTTCTCCGGTTTGCAGCTTCAAATCTGCCATGGCACAGCCATAATATGGTTTAATTGATCATGCTTAGGGTTTAATTGATCATGTTGGTTCCGTGGTGGTTTCTTTAATAGAAATCAGAGGGGAAATCCTCTTTTGCTAAAAAATATATGATTAGAGTTTCCCCCTTTTATGATCACTATACGATCAGAATACGTGTTTCGTGTCATAATAACACTGCTCCACCCATCAAGCTAAACAAGCTTAGTTGTTCAAATACGAATCTGATATTATTAAAACAGAGTTGTTTAATTGGTCAGCTAAATATTCCTAAATTAGTTTCGAAAATGCATGTTTGCCGCTCGGGTGTGTATCTTTGTGTGTGGTCTGGTCAGCACGGTTGGTGAGGTGAACTTTGCATATGCAGGGGTTTATAGGGAGACACTCTCCGAGTTGAAACCGCAATGCATTCCATAGATAATCTGACTAATTTTTATGTTTTCATGAATCTCAGATTCTAAACAGCATCATAATGATTATGAGCTTGCGCGCATGAAAAGAATAAAGCAGAGCAATGCTATGGCTGTCAAACTTGGCATTAAGGGACTGAAATCAAATCTGGATGCAATGCAATGCAAACACTCTCCACCTACAGATTCATGCTCAGAATATGATCCTAACAGTGATTCTGAGCTAGAGGGAGACCTAAGTCAATGTAGCTCCCTAGTGGAGGAGTCGAGGAGGAAGATGCCCTATCTTATTCACCCATCAAGGTACTTGCTCTAACTTTCCAAGGTTACATTGCTCGCACATATCTTGCAACTGATGCTTTGCATTGCTTCTACTTTGTTGAACTGCCATTAGCTTAGTTTACACATCGTGTATGTGAATACGCCATGCCTATCCATTTTCAAAGACATATTCCATCCGTCATCATACCATATTTATCCATTCAAATGTTGTTCTTGTGTATCGGATGTTCAAAAGGAAGAGGGTGATTGCGATCATGGAGGAGCACAAGCAAAGTATTTGGAAAAGGTAGTGGCACTGATAAATCAAATAGCCCATTAGGTGTAGTTGCAATATCACACGACACACAAAATACCCCAACTCTAGCAGACTCTAGCCCTACTACCTTTGGTCATTTCGATGCCCCAACTCGGCAGACCCCAAGCGCAACAAACTGTATGATTATGCCAGTTGACATAGCACCAGCTGTACGACACAAAACCCCCATTCCAGCAAAGAGTACACCAAATCCAGTTGCCAAATCCCTTTTTGAACCAGAGAGAGCCCCAATTGCAGCAAATAGGACCCCTGTTCCATTTCTTCCCAGTTTAGAAGACGAAGCTTATGTTGTTGTCAGGAACTTTGTGCGCATCTTTCCTTCATGGAAAGATTATACCGCATGAACCGTAACAATTTCCAGTCTTCCTCCGCAACTTATGCGTAAGTAATGTACTAATGTTATTCATGGTCATTACTGCATATTTTTCTGCTGACAGAAGACACAAGATTTCATTCTTTTAAATAGGCGAGGCGCAAACTGGATTGTGATGACGAGCAAGGGTTGGTTGCGCTTTTCAAGTACTCATTGATGAAGTATCGTTCCTACCTGAGGCAAGCGCACTTCGATGGCAAGCCTCTGAACGAAATTTCTGTAAAGTCTTCGGTGCTACATTTATCCGACGGTGGCGGAATAATCTTGTTACACATTGGTCTCGGCTGCAGCGTAAGGTCTTGTCTATGATATCACATCACGCTTGAACTACATTTCTGCATTTGCCTTAATGTCTCACTTGTACAAAAAGCATTAGCGTAAGAACATTCGTTCTCAAGGGACCACAGAATCTACGCAACTATACGCACAATCGCATTGCTCTTGTGAGTACCTCTTGCCCTGTATGACCATACTTACTTTCATAGTTGTTTGATTATGTAGCATCACTGCACATGTTAGCCTCGTAATCGTCCATTTGGTGGACATTATAAGATCTGTATGGACTCTTACATAAATTTAGAATCAACCCAATGCTTTTGAAGAGGTTTAGCTCTATAGTCCTCTTGTAAGGACTGAATGTGGTCTATCACAGTACTTACATTAACAGCTACTCCCTCCGTCCCATAATATAAGAACGTTTTGTACAGTACACCGGTGTTCAAAACACTCTTGTATTATGGGAAGAGGGATTGGTTCATTTTGTAGCATTCTGCATCTTATCTCCCTCGCCCACCATTTACTAAAAAAGATCAGATCTATATTTAATCTTACCAACAAGTAGAATACACAGACAATGCCAGTGCAGAAGTGTAGCCCATTGCTCTTGTCAGTACATTTTGTCCTGTAACGCTTGTACTTCCAGGGATTGGTAATTAATTATGTAGCATCAATCTGCATCTTATCTTCATTATCCTCTATCCCTTCCAGTATTATCATATCTATAATTACTATCTACAAAATGTAGAGTACATGCAATGCTTATGAAGAAGATTCTGTGTTGAAATTCTTGAGTTATCCTTCCCTTGACATGGAGAAGGGCATTATAAAGCCGGTGTTAACTATTAATGTAAGTCAGTCCTTCTAAAGCCTTTATCCTCAATCGCTATTTAATTTGCTCATACTCCCTATCGTTTATCTTGCTGTTTAGTTTCTTTGTTTCTAACAAAATGCATGTTCGTAAGAACCGTAAGTTCTAAGTTTTACTTGTAAAACCAAATTCATATTCATACCATGCACATTACTTAATACTCCCTATATGTATGCTTGTTTTGTGGATCTATAATCCAAAGGTGTGGTGAAGCAGCCCACGTTTGCACCTTGTCATCTCCTGTTTTATCTTACTGATGTGGCTGATGATATGAACAACATGCCATGCACATTATCCAAAATAGATACAATGATTTTCTTTTCCCTTCATCTATGCTTGTTATGTTGACATGGTAATCCAGTAGTGTGGTGAAGCTCCCCGCATTATGAACAATGCCAAATTATGCTATTGATATTTTGAACATACTCTTTATTTTCTAATTTGAAATTGGATAGAATTGATAGAACAGTTATCATCTTTGTTTATACACGTGGAAAACATGTCATCTCTCTTGCTTTGTTTCAGGTGATATGCACGATGGCATGCACAAGTCTCTTGAAGGTCGTGAGACAAACCCAACATATATTGCAGCAAAGAAGGCAAAACATCTTGAAGATAGAGAGACAACCCCAAAGTCTTGTCTTGATGCAGTGTTCAAGTTACTTGAGACTAACAGTCAGACAAGCTCACAGAATTCTTTTCTGAATCAGTTCAACTTCTTCAGTCCCAAGTTCTAGCAGAAAGGCATTCTACAACTCAACTTCGACTTGAAGTACTATCTCTAAGAAAGATTGCGGAGAACACCAATGAGAACCTCATCGCTAAACAGCTACACCTGGAAGCTATGACCGACATGCTAGGCGGTCTCACAAATTTCTTTCAAGATAGCTTTTCATGCAGCAGTTCCTCCCATAAAGGCTAACCTTTCTTGAACTGTCTTGGAAGTGGTCTCGGTTCAAGATTATTTTGTTACTACCGCAATGGTGCCCAGTTTTTGTAATCTGCTTCTTCGTTGCGCTTTATGATCACTGGTGGCGAACTTCGATGCCCAGTGGATGTAATATACCTTAAACCCTTTATTGTATAGTGTAGGTTTATTCTAAGTTACTATGCCGTAATTTCTTTATTGAATAGAGTAGGTTTGTTCTTAATTCATACTAGTTACGCAAAGCAGTCGAAATGAACCCTGGCCCATGATTGTGCGAATCAAATCACGGGCTTTTAACAGGCCAAAATTGTCTCGGTCCTTGTTTGGCCCAATCAGATATCGGCTGCGAGCAGGCCGGATGCAAACAGGGTCGTAGTTAGGCCCAACTATATGACAGGCTTTTAACAGGCCGAAATTAATATAGGGCCGAAATGTTAAACGGGCCCTTAACAGGCCAAAACTAATATCAGGACGAATTACTAAGTGGGCCTTTAGCAAGTGGGCCCAAAAGCATAGTGTCCAGTTGACGGGCCGAATCTGATATGGGCCATAATTGAGCCCAAAGCCTCTTAAAGGGCCGGACCTGATATGGGTGTAATTTGGCCCAGACGTGGTAGGCTTTTAACGGGCTGGATCTCATATGGGCCACTATTAGGCCGGGCGTGGCGAGCCATTAATGGACCGGATCAAATATGGGTGACATTTGGCCCAAAACATGGCAGCCAGTTAATGGGCCGGCCAACTAGGGTCCTCAAAATCTTGTGGGCCTACAGCTGGGCCGGCCCATTAATGTCGGCGAAATCTCGTGGGCCTTTAGCTGGGCCAGCCCATTATGACCCGCAAGAATCTTGTGGGCTTTACCTGGGCCGGCCCATTATTGTCGGGGGTTGGTTGCGACATATGCCAAAGGATGGCTTATCATGGTGGGGGCGAGTAGAACATCGCCGTTGCCTGGAAATGGGATGAGGCGAAGGCATGCACGCCGGCGGATCTTACCCAGCTTCAGGGCTCTCCGTGGAGATAATACCCCTATTGCTGCTCTGCGGGGTCTCCGCATGATCACTATGGCAAAGTGGGCACAAGGTTGCTCCTTGAGCTGTTCGGAGTGAGGAAGGAGAAGGGCACGGCTAGCGCTTCTCTTCCCTCTATGTGTGTCTAAAACTATTAGGGTCCAACCTCCTGCATGGGTGCCCCGGGGGGTTTATATAGGCCTACCCCTCGGGGGTACAATGGTAATCCGGCTGGGTGCGGGTCCCAGCCGTCTGTCTCTCAGGTCGCCGTCTTCTCCGCCGACTGCTGGGGCCCGCCGACTAGTGGGCCCCACCGACGGGCCCAGCATGGGGCCGACAGGCCTTGTCCGCCGCGGGCGGGTCTTGCCGGCTGCGGATTACTGTAGCCGCGCCTCTAATGACGCTGGCTTGGTCATGGGGTCATGGCAACAGTGCCGCCGCCTGACAGGCGATCACTGTTGCCCTTCCCTGTCTTGTCTGGTTAATGGCGTGCGGGGCCCGTGGGAGGGGCCGGCCGACACCTGGGGGCCGACTCCCAACGGGTCCGGCTTGTGGCGCTCTCGCCGTCTTCTGCACCCGCCGACAGCGGTAGTCCCGCCCTCTGGTCGTGCAGACGGGCCGTCGTGGGCTCAGCGCCGCCCGCAGGGCTGATGTCGAGGCGGCATGGCAGCGATGCAGCCGGACGGAGATCTCCGTCGATGCAGCGCCTTTGTGGCCATGCTCGCCTTCATGAACGGGCGAGGATGGGCGCGCGGCCGCACCCCATCCGTCCAGACTCGCGAGGGGCAGGAGGTGGTTGGAGTCGCGGGCCGACTCCCCATAGCTGGCTTCTCTGGAAGCCGCCAGTTGGGAGTCGGCTTATCTCGAAGCCGTCCCTGGTACTCGGCCGTGAGGGGCAGTCGGCGGCCTTGCCGCCGATTCTCAAAAGGCGGCTCTTCGTCTTGGGGTCTTGAGGCGCAGCCTGCCCGTTGTCTTGAAAAGTCCGGCACGCAGGTTGGCCTACCCGTGGCCCAATACTCCGACAGTAGTCCTCGAAGCTGGTGAGGCGCCGAGGGCAACATGTCGAGGAGCCTCAACAGTTTCATCTCTCTGGTGGAAGAATCTGGGCCTTGCTCGCCATCTTCCTCTAGGCCGACTAGCTGGAGTCGGACTTCGCAGAAGGCCGTCTTGCTCCTTAAAGGATTTGAAAGTCGTAGCGGGATCCAAGCAGCGTGCCTGATAAGCTTCCAGGCAGATGCCCGTTGCGGACCGTCGCGTGGCGCCACGCGGCTGGGTCAATCTGCCCACCCACGCGCGTGACGGGATAGGCCGTCAGGCGGGGCCCGCCACTACCGTGCCCCGGCATGCGAACGGATCCATTGCGGCCGTGCTGACGGTTGGGGTTCCCACATTGTGACTGCGCGCAGTAACTTCGTGGGTTAAATCGTGGGGGGCGTGGGGTCCTGGGCGCAGTTAATCCCACGTCCGCCCCATCGGCTTCTCAGCCTATGAGCCTATAAGTAGGCGGGGGGAGGGGGCGGCAAAGCACACGCGCCCATCTCCACCTTCCCCGCTTCCTCTTGCCTCTTCTTCCTCTTGCCGCCGCCGCGCCGAACCACGCCAAGCCGCGGCGATGAGCTCTTCCTGCGCCGCTGCACCTCCTGCCACACGCTCCGGCGTGTGGGACAGCTCCGAGGTGGACGACGACCACATCGAATTCCTCCGCCAAACGCGCCGCCTCCCCGGCAAGAGCCTAGTGTGGACCCGCGCCGCGCCGGCGGGAGAAATGTCACCGGCGCCGAAGGAGGGCGAGCGGGTCGTATTTCGCTTGCACCTCATGCGCGGCCTAGGGCTGCCGGCGAGCAGTTTCTTCCGCGCCTTCTTGGAGCTCCACGGGCTCCAGCCGCACCACCTCACTCCGAATAGGATGGTGCTGCTGGCTGCCTTCGCCACCTTGTGCGAAGGCTTCCTCGGCGTTCTCCCCATCATCGAGATGTGGGGGGTATTCTTCCAGTCCAAGCTCGGCATGCACGTCGTCGGCGTGCCGGCTCTGTGCGGCACCTTCATCGCGATGCGGTGATCGGTGGCCGACAACCCGTTTCCCACCATTCCGCTGATCAAGTCAGTGAAGATGTGGCAGCGATCCTACTTCTATGTGAAGAACGTCGCTCCAGAAGGCGACTGGGTCAATCTGCCGCCTTACGAAGCCGGGCGTCAAGTGGAGGCTCCCCACTGGTCCAACCGCCAGACGCCGACTCTGCCGGGCGCCGCGCCGTCGCGTGACTCCGAGTCTTGGCGCAGTCGGAGGGCTTGACCGGGCCGACCTGGCCGCCGCCGTGACACGCCGAGTCCTTCCGCTCCAAGGCCGACCTCATCTCGATCTGCCGGATGAGCGGCCACCGGACCCCAAATGGCTGTGCTCCAAGGACATGCCCCACGCGGAGGTGGCGGACACGGTGAACTACATTGCGAACTGCAATCTCACGGTGGATTGGCAGTTCGGCAAGGAGCCGTACTCGCGCACCAACCCCCCCGCCTGTGGTAAGTCGTCTCTCTTCCTCTTTTGTTTTCTTTTTCAGCCGAATCCGACCTCTGATCTTTTTTGGTTTTTCCGAGTTAGAACCCCTCATGCAGCCTTCAGCCGGCACCACGGGGCCAGCCCGTGAGTTCGTCCCCGACCGGGCGGAGAGCGACGTCAACGACCCTGACTTGGGGGCGGCGACGATGGAGGCCGACGCCGAAGGAGGAGGAGGAGGGGCTGACGACTTCAGGCCCTCGGCTACCTTCGCTGACTGGCCTGAAGAAGAAGGCGAGGGGGAAGTTGCCCCACGCCACCAACTGAAGGTCGGACAGCTGAGCGCGAGTTCCTCCGCCGGCTTGGGTGGTCGAGGCAGCGCGAAGAAGCGCTGGGCCGGGGCGAGCTTGCTTGGCGGCCGGTCGAAGAATTTCAAGGGGACGGCCGCCGCGACCAAGCAGGAAGAGGCGGTCGCAAAGGCCAACCGCTTCCGCAAGGAAGTGAAAAAGCCGCCACTGGTCTCCACGTAAGCGCTTCCGCTTTTGTCTTGTTTTCTTCCGGTGAATCTTGTCCAAATCTTTTATACATCTTCCTCGCATCAGGGCTCCCCTTACTTTAGAGAGGGTCGCCGCCGCCTCCGTCATGGAGTCGGCAGAGACGTCCGCCACAACTCGGTGGATTGACCCCTCCGCCGACCTCCGGGAGGCAACGGAGCGGAACGCGCAGGAGAAGCGCGACGAGGAAGAAGTCGCCCGCCTGGAGAAGGCGGAGGCCGAGAAGGAGACGGCTTCCGCCCAGAGGAAGCTGGATGAGGCCGAAGCCGCCGTCGCGGCAAAGCGGCGGGCCGAGGAGGCCGCGCGCCTCCAATCGGCGTTGGTCGTCACCCCGCTGAGCTCCGCGCCGCCGCCGCCGGAGTTCACGGGGCAGATGGAGGGAGCCGGCGGCGAGCACCCCGTCATGGAGAAGGAAGGCGGCGAGGCCTCCATGTCGGGCACGGCCGTGCCGCCACCGCCGCCTCCGCCGTCTGGGACCGCGCGAGGTAAACAGGAGGTGGACCCGCCGGTGCCACCGAATGAAGACGAGGCCGTGGCGAAGCTGCTCCTTCAAGTCGCCTCACCAGGGAGCCGCCGTCTTGAGAAGGCGACTTCGGCGCCACACCCCTTGGAGACCGGCGCCGCCAGCTCGGCCATCCTGCACGCCGAGCCGACAAGCGCCGCCCGTTGGGTGGAGTGCGAGGCGGCACAGTTCGCTGAACCAGCGCTTCGACGCTCAGCGGCTACGAGCCGAGATCGACGCCATGCAGAACTGCACCAAGGCGCACCTGGCGTCGCGAACCGCCGTTCAGGTATGCTTTCTTCTTTGAGTTTGTTTTTCTTGTTCTTCTTTGTGGGGGCGCGCCAGCACTCCACTGGTGTAGTCCCGAAGTTTCGGGCGGCCGCGGTGACTCGGAACTCTATCTGGCAATTCCAAATATTTACCTTTATGCGAAATGCTTATCACGGGAGTATCACAACCTCCAGCGTCACGCCTTCAACCGCAATGTTGAAGAGCTGGGCAAGCGGACCGCCGACTTGTCGAGGAGCCAGGTGAGTCTTCTTTCTTCTTGGCGGGCGCACTAAGCGCACCAGCAGCTGTAGTCCCGAGATTCGGGCCGGCTGAGCGCCGGGCCGGATCTTCCCAAATGACCTTCTTAGTTGGCGACTTAACGCCCTTTTCATTTTATTCTCCGAGGCCAACGCCACTCTCCGACGGCAGCTGGGCGGCCGACACCGCCTTGCGGGCCAAGGGGAGGAGTGCAGCAAGCTCGCCATGCATCACGCGACTGTTGGCTACGCAATGGGCGGAGCAAAGGGAGCTGCTTAAGAAAGCGCAGGATGAGGCGGAGAGGAAAGAGGCTGCTCTCTGGCCGAGTTCGAAAGCGGCGCTCCTCTGGGATCGACAACGAGGCACAGCTGACCTCCGGCTTCCATGAAATCGAGGACATCATCGACGGTGAGTTTCTTTACTTCCTTTCTTTGAGCCGCTGACTATAGTTCGGGCTGACTCTTGGTTTTTTTTTGACTTGCTTCTTTTTCGTCTTGGCAGACTTCTTCCCCGGCCACATGCAGGCTGCCAATCAAGCCATCGAGGCTGATCGCGAGGCGCGGAGGGAAAATGGTGCGGAGATTGCTGCCAACACCCCCGGACCCTTGACGAGCAGCTTCTGAGCATCGAGGCTCGTCTGCGGCCGGCCCATCGGATGCTGCGCCGGCTTCAACGTGTCGGCGCCCAGGCAATCGCTGCCCTATGGCCAGACATGCCGGTTCTGCGCACTCCCAGTCGGATCGCCGACCGGCCGGAGGTCGCGGTCGGCCGTCTTGAGGCTGGAAGGGTTCCGCGCCCGGCCGAGCGCTCGGGCCCTGGAATTCGTCAAGGCGTGGTATCCAGGGCTGGATCTGGACCGGCTGGCCGCGTTCCGGTCAAAGGGCCAAGCGGAGCTGCTGGCTGCGGAAGACGCCCTCATAGAGCGTGCGGCGGCGATTGCCAACTACACAGACACCAACGTCTTCGTCCCCTCGAAGGGCTGAGGACGGCGGGAGGCGCCATTGAGTGGTTCGGGATGAACCCGGATTATGACGAGGACTCGGCGGAGATGATCGGCTCTAGCGCCGAGGAGGAAGGCTAGGCGGAGGACGGAGGTGAGACGGAGGCGCCAGAAGACGGAGCGGGCGACCAGCCTCAGCCGATCAAGGCCTCCAAAGAACGAGCCGCGCCGACCAGGCCGGGCCGCCGGAGATGATCAAGCCGAGATCGCCTCACCGGCCGCCCCGGCGCCTGACACCGCCGTCTCCTCCGGCCCTCCAAACCCGTCTGCCGCTTCCTAGGCTGTCGTCTTGCCTTTATTTTATCTGCTTTGATAGTCTCTGAAATACTTATTAATTCGCACAATTCCACCCGCAGGGTGTATTTTGAACTTCTGCTCGAAGATTCGGCCGAGGGCCTCTGCTATGTAAATATTTATCCTAATTCTGTATTTCCTTGCTTGTTGCTCTTATGGATTTTTCCTTTGCCGCCTTCCCTTAGTCGCCGCCTTGCCAGTCGGACAACCGCTCTGCGGACTGCCGCTTGGATCAAGTGCTTTGGCTACTCTTGGGAAGGCAAGTACTTAACCGCGTTTTAGAGTCTTTTTGACAAGTTGGATAGAAAGCGGCAAGCCGACCACTCAAGAGTCGGCTTTGCGAAGAGGGGCTGGAAGCCGGCTTAAGCTATGTTCATGCTTTCGGTCCTTAGCCATTTTTCATGTGGGCGCCCATTCTTCCTTAGTCCGGCCCACCAAACAGTCGCTCTGCGAGCTGCGACTTCTGACAGGAGACGGCTTAGGCACCGCACACTACTTGTCCGACTGCAGGAAGCATTTCATAGCGCAAGGCGGCGAGTCCTCGGGCCGACTAGTCGAACCCGGTGCCAAGCGGCAGTCAAAGAGTAACATACTCGAAGGCATAATTTTTATCATACAGATAACAAAAAAGGGCAGTCCCGAGCTGCGTCTCGGGGCCCAAGTCTTGGTACTTTAACACAAAGGGTAGCGTGGTACATCTTGCATCAATTGTAAAATCTTGGAGAAGATTTGCATTCCATGGCCGTTCCGTCTCTTTGCCGGAGTCGTCCCTCTTGCGTGCTCGGGGCTTCTGAGCGTCGATCAGGTAGTAGGAGTCGTTGCCCAGCACTTTGCTGATAATGAAAGGGCCTTCCCAAGGCGCCGACAGCTTGTGTTGGCCAGCTGTTCGCTGGATCAGTCAGAGCACAAGGTCGCCCGCTTGGAAAGATCTCAGCCTGACCTTCCTATTGTAGTAGCGGCGCAGGCTCTGCTGGTAGATGCTGGACCGGCTGAGTGCCAACAGCCGGCCCTCTTCCAGCAGATCGACACCGTCTTGACGTGCTTCTTATGCTTCCTCCTCGGTGTACATGGTAACTCACGGGGAGTCGAACTCTATGTCCGTTGGGATGACGGCTTCAGCACCGTAGACGAGGAAGAAGGGTGTGAAGCCGGTTGACTTGTTTGGAGTTGTGCGCAAACTCCAGAGGACGGCTGGCAACTCATCAAGCCAACAACCGGCCAAACACTCCAGTGGTTCGACCAGTCGAGGCTTGATGCTAGACAGGATGAGGCCGTTTGCTCGCTCCACCTGGCCGCTTGATCATGGATGGGCAACGGACGCTAAGTCGGTCGGATGCCTTGTGTCGCGAGAAAGGGCCAGGCGCCTTTGACAAAATTTGTGCCATTGTCGGTGATGATGCTGTGTGATGCGCCGTGCGAGTCGTGATGTCGGCGATGAAAGTCACCGCAGCTTGGACCATTCAACTTCTTGATGGGCTTTACTTCTATCCACTTGGTGAACTTGTCCACCGCGACAAGTAAATGAGTTAGGCCACCTCGTCTTTGCTTTTGAATGGTCCTACCATGTCCGTGCCCCAAACAGCAAAGGGCGGGCGATGGGGATAGTCTTGAGTGCGGAAGTCGGCTGATCTGGCTTGGAGCGGAACATCCGCACCCTTGCATTTTTCACTAATTCCTTGGCCTCTTCTAGGCAGTTGGCCGTAAGAAACCGTGTCGGAAGGCTTTGGCGACGAGTGCTCTTGAGGCCGCATGGTGGCCGCACTCGCCTTGATGAATGTCTTCGAGAATCACTTGGCGTTGCTCTGGCTCGACGCAGTGCTGGTAGACACCAGTAACGCTGCGCCTGACCAGCTCTCTGTTGACTATGGTGTAGGCTGCCGCTCGGCGTTGTACTTGCCGAGCCAGGATGGGTTGGGCCCATGAGGGTGCTGCTATTTCCTCAACTGCCAGTACTCCTACTTGGACGAGGGCGGCTGGGCTGGGAGGCGGCGGGCCGGAGTCCGCGGCCGCTTGCTGGATTGATGAAGTCCCCGGGCCGACTGGTGCAGTCCCCGGGCCGAGCTCTAGAGTCTTCGCAATGGTCGCCGCAGTCCCCGGGCCGGGTTCTGAAGTCCCCGGGCCGCTTCGATCATGCATTCTTGGGGCCATCTGTAGAGTTCTCGTCTGCCGTCTGCCAAGGCTTTTGAGTCGGATCCGACTTCATCGAGGGGAGCCGGCACAAAATGGAGTCTGATTCGTGAAGGCTTGACAGATGGCTTGAGGAGGCGCTGAAGGGCGACGCCGGATGGTATTGCCTGGCGGGTGTAGCCGATTCATGCCAGGGTGTCTGCTTGGTCGTTGTCATTTCTTGGTACGTGAAGGAACTCGCACCCCTCAAAATATCCACTGAGTTGCTATACAAGGAAATGGTAGCTCGCCATGTTTGCATCTTTGGTGTCCCAATCGCCAGATGACTGTTGGACCACCAAGTCGGAGTCGCCATAACACAGGATCCGGCGAATGCCAAGTTCTTTGGCAAGCCGGAGCCCGTGAATGAGCGCCTCGTATTCGGCGACATTCTTGGAGGTAGCGAAATGGATCTGCAACGCATATTTGAGCTTGTCGCCTTTGGGGGAAGTGAGGACAACGCCGGCTCCCAAGCCGGTGCGCATCTTGGAGCCATCGAAATGCATCCGCCAATGGGTGGAGTCGGTCTTTGGCGGCGAGTATCGGTCTCGGCCCGGTCGACGAGGAAGTCGGCCAGTGCTTGCTACTTGATGGCGGTGCGGGGCTGGTAATAGATGGTGTAGGGTGCCAGCTCTATGGCCCATTTGGCCACTCGGCCAGAAGCATCTCGGCTTTCGATGATCTCGGCTAGTGGGGTTGTGCAAACCACGGTGATTGGATGCTCTTGAAAGTAAGGCTGCAACTTCTTGGCGGCAAAGTGCACGCCGTAACACATCTTTTGGTAGTGGGGGTAGTTCTGCTTGGAGGTCGACAAGATTTCGCTCGGGTAATATATCGGTCTCTAGGCAGGTAGCGCCTTGCCTTCCTCCTTGCGCTCAACTACAATGATCAGGTCTTGACTACCCGGTGGCGGCAATGTCTGAGAGCATGGGCTCTTTAGGAGTCGGGGCCGCCAAAGACAGGGGAGTAGTCAGCATTTTCTTCAAGCGGAGAAAAGCTTCGTCCACCTTGTGGTTCCATTCAAGAAGGTGGTCTTCTTCATGAGCTGGTATAAAGGAGAGCTTTCTCGCCCTAGCCGGTGATGGACGCCAAGCAGCCGGTGAACTTTTGCACATCTAGCGATCGTGAGGGTACTTCCATCCTCTCGATGGCCTTAACCTTCTGAGGTTGCACTCTATGCCGTGTTCAGAGACCAGAAACCAAGGAGTTGGCGGTGGTACTCCGAAGACGCACTTCTCAGGGTTGAGCTTGATCTGGAATCGGCGCAGGTTCTCAAAGGTTTCCTTAAGGTCTTCCAGCAGTGTTCCTCGCTTTTCCGTCTTCACCACCACATCGTCCAGGTAGACATGGGCGTTTCTGCTGATTTGCTTGAGGAGGCACTTCTGCATGCAACGCTGAAAGGTGGCGCCGGCATTCCTTAAGCCGAACGTCATGGTCAGGTAGTAGAAGGCTCCAAACGGCGTGATGAAGGTGGTCTTCAGTCTGTCAGCCGGGTTCAGCTTGATCTGGTGATGTCCCGAATATGCATCTAAGAAGCTCAACAGCTCGCATCCGGCTGTGGAGTCTATCACCTGATCAATTCTTGGCAGAGCGAATGGGTCCTTGGGGTAAGCTTTGTTGAGGCTTGTGTAGTCAATACACATCCGCCACTGCTTGTTCTTCTTGACACCAGACTGGTTTGCTAACCATTCTGGAAAGAACACTTCCATAATGAAACTGGCTGCTAGGAGCCGGGCTATCTCTTCTCCAACAACTCTTCTCTTCTCTTCTAACAGGCGGCGCAAGGGCTGCCTGACGGGCTTTACATCAGATCGTACATGTAACTTGTGCTCGGCGAATTCCATCGGTACACCTGACATGTCTTTAGGGGACCATGCGAAAATGTCCCGATTCTCACGGAGGAAATCGACGAGCTCGCCTTCCTATTTACTGTCAAGGTTTGCACCTATGACAGCGTACCTCTCCGGGTGCTCCGGGTCCAAGGGTATCTTCCTCGTTTCTTTGGCCGGCTTGAACGAGCCCTCTGCTTCCGACTCTTTGGGGTTGGGCGATATTTCGGCCTGCTGGCCGACCATCGCCACAACCTGATCAAGAAGCCGCTTCTCAGCTGCGATCACCAGGGACTCGGCTAGCCGATCGCTTCACGCATAAGCGGACGACTTTCTGTAGTCGCCGGCTATGGTCAGAATCCCCTTGGAACTCGGCATCTTCACCTTGAGGTAGGCGTAGTGGGGGACCGCCATGAACTTGGCCAAAGCAGGTCGGTCAAGCAGAGCGTGGTACGGACTTTCGAGGTCCACCACTTCGAACCAAATTGGCTCTCGGCGAAAATGATCTTTGTCCCCAAAGAGGACATCTATCAGGATCTTGCCGATCGGTGAGCAGGAAAGGCCTGGTACAATGCCGTGGAACACAGTCCGGCTGCTCTGAAGCTGTCTTTGCTTGATTCGTAACTTCTCCATCATGTCCTTGTACAGGATATTGATGCTACTGCCTCCGTCTATCAGCACTCGCGAGAAGCGATTGGCCCGCCTATCTGCGGCAAGGGTGGCTCCCAAGACCAGGGCGTAGGAGCCCGGACTCGGCATCACCTCTGGGTGGTTAGCTCTGCTCCAACTGATAGGCCTCTCGGACCAAAGGCATGAATTTCGAGTATCTGATGCTCGCATTCACCTCTTATTGCCGCACCGCCGCTCGTCGATCGTCGGCCACACCGGTGAACAGCACATAGGCTCCGTGCTCTTCCGGTACTCATCTTGCATCATTCGCCGACCTCGACAGCCGGCTGCTGGGGCGGCGGTGGAGGCGGCGGCCCAGAAGGCGGGGGAGGCAGGAGGCCGTCTCCCTTGGCGATCTTGGTGAGCCAGTGGCACTTCCGTGTGGTGTGGTTTGACGGCTTCGCGCCGCTGTGGAACTTGCAGGGACCATCTAGAGTCTGCTCGTAAGAGAAGGCCGGCAACCAAATGGACTTGCCTCCTTTCTCGTCAGCTTGCGAGGCTGCCCCTCCGACTGCTGGTCTTCAACCGTCGCAACCTGCCGGCTGCTGGAAGCCGGCTGCGGGGCCTTGCGCTTGTCGTCGTTCTGTTGCTGTCACCGACTGGTGTCTCCAGCCGGAGTTCTGGGAGCCTGAGGAGCCACTTTGCCGGTCGCACTGACTTCAATCTCCGACTTCATGGAGGAGTCGGCTGTGGCATACTTGTCCGCTATGATCAGCAGCTCGTCGAGGGTCTCTGGCTCGTCGCAAAGGAGCTTGTGCTTGAGGAGAGTGCCTTCTCTGCACCCGGCGGTGAAGTACTCGATAGCTTGCACCTCGTGCATGCCCTCGCAGGAGTTCCGAAGCTCGGCCCAGCGCGTGAGGTAGTCGCGAGTCGACTCGTTGGGGCCTTGCACGCACAAGAAAAGCTGGCGAGGCTTGGGAGGTCGCTTGTACGTGCTTATGAAGTTGCGGATGAAGGCTTCGGTGAAGTCGACCCAGCTGTTGATGCTACGGGGCTTCAGGCTGTTCAACCATGTCCGGGCCGTGCCATGGAGCATGAGCGGAACATACTTTACGGCAACACGCTTGTTGTCGTTCGCTATGTTGACGGCCGTGGAGTAGTCGACCAGCCAGTCTTCCGGCTTTCTGAGGCGGTGTACTTGGGCGTATCTCGGGGAGTGTGAACCCTCGGGAAAGGGCGCGTCTCGGATGCGAGGTCCAAAGCAGGCGGACCAACTCGTCTTCTTCTTCCAGCGCCCGAGGATCGGTGGAGTCGATCGATCCGGTGGCGGGCGTCGTTTTCTCCGACTCCCTCTCGGCGGCCAAGGCGGTCGCCGAGAGTCGGATGCTCGACGGGTGGCGGGGAGACTCGCCTTTCTTTGCGAGGAGGAGGAGGCAGATCGTCGTCCTGCCGTTCCACTGCTCTTGGGCGGCCGTCTTGGTCGCGCTCGATGGAGATATGAGTCCGACTGTGGCTGACAGCCGGATCCTTGTTTTTCCTTCCGCGGACACCGCCAGTCGGTGTCCGAGACGTCGCGCCTTGATCTCGGCGGGGAGGCATGTCATTGTTTTGTCGTTGCGGTGCCTCTGTGCGGCAGCCGGCCTAGTTCTGCGTGGCAGCCGCGTCGAGGAGCTGCTGGACTCGATCCGTCATCAGGCGGCGCTCTTCACCCTTGAAGTTGTCCAGCTCGTCCGCCGCCGCCTGGGCAGCGCGGACGTTCTCCGCAGGCGTGGTGTACACAGGGCGATTGGCACCGAACAGGTTGGCGATGGCCACGCCGTGCTGTTGGACCGCGCCTAGGCGGCTAGGCCCAGTCGGGGCCGGCGAGCCGCCCACAGCGCGATCCATCTCACGCTGGTAGGCTTCTGACAAGCGTCTCATGCTTGCCAGCTTCCTCGCGCCTTCGACGAGCTGAAGGCGGCGTGCCTCCAACATCTCGGCGTCAGCGTCTTCCGGAATAGGCACGGTCAGGCCTTGCGAGGCAGCGTCGAGAGGGTCATGAGCTCGCCGGCGGAATGCTCGCCATGACCGATGACGAGCACTTCTATGACGGTGCTTCCGCCCGCTCTCCGTAGCGAGCGGCTCGTTATGAACCACCACGTTGGTGGGGAACGCGTCGGCGACACGGTGTCGAGTCGACCCGGCGCCGGGTCGGTGGAGCCTACGGACTCCAAGTCCGTGGCGAGCTCACCGGCGATGTGGAGTTGGTCGAGGAGGCCCGCGAGGAGGCTCTCGGGGCCGCCCGTTCTGCGTCGGACGCAGAGCTCGTCGAGGCGAACCTCGCCGACAAGTTCGGCGAGGTAGCCGGGCGCACACGATCTCAGCGCCGCGATGCCGTCGGCGCAGACTCGTCTGGCGTGTCGGGCTGGCTGCGCCGCCAGGAGGAAAGGGTTCCCGTCCAGAGCAGGTCTCCGGACGACGGTGCACCTAGCCCCACGGTGGGCGCCGAATGTCGCGGGTTGGGTGCGACATATGCCAAAGGATGGCTTATCATGGTGGGGGCGAGTAGAACGTCGCCGGTGCCTGGAAACGGGATGAGGCAAAGGCATGCACGCCAGCGGATCTTACCCAGCTTCAGGGCTCTCGGTGGAGATAATACCCCTACTGCTGCTCTGTGGGGTCTCCGCATGATCACTATGGAAAAGTGGGTACAAGGTTGCTCCTTGAGCTGTTCGGGGTGAGGAAGGAGAAGGGCACGGCTAGCGCTTCTCTTCCCTCTATGTGTGTCTAAAACTATTAGGGTCCAACCTCCTACATGGGTGCCCCGGGGGGTTTATATAGGCCTACCCCTCGGGGGTACAATGGTAATCTGGCTAGGCGCGGGTCCCAGCCATCTGTCTCTCAGGTCGCCGTCTTCTCCGCCGACTGGGGCCCGCCGACTGGTGGGCCCCAACAGGCCCGACATGGGGCAGACGGCCTTGTCCGCCATGGCGGTCTTGCCGGCTGCGGATTCACTGTAGCCGCCGCCTCTAATGACGCTGGCTTGGTCATGGGAGTCATGGCAGCGCCACGACGGGCGATCACTGTTGCCCTTCCCTGTGTTGTCTGGTTAATGGCATGAGGGGCCCATGGGAGGGGCCGGCCGACTCCTGGGGGCCGACTCCCAACGGGTTCGGCTTGTGGCACTCTCGCCGTCTTCGCACCCGCCCGGCGGTATCCGCCGTCTGGTCGTCAGACAGGCCATCGTGGGCTCGAGGCGCCACAGGGCTGATGTCGAGGCGGCATGGCAATGCAGCGCCGGACGGAGATCTCCGTCGATGCGAACCTTTGTGGCCATGCTCGCCCTTCGTGAACGGGCGAGGATGGGCCAAGGCGGCTGCACCCCATCCCGTCCGTAGTCACGTAGGCAGGAGGTGGTTGGAGTCGCGGGCCGACTCCCCATAGCCGGCTTCTCTGGAAGCCGCCAGTTGGGAGTTGGCTTATCTCAAAGCCGTCCCTAGGACTCGGCCGTGAGGGGCAGTCGGCGGCCTTGCCGCCGATTCTCAAAAGGCGGCTCTTCGTCTTGGGGTCTTGAGGGGCGCAGCCTGCCCCGTTGTCTTGAAAAGTCCGGGGCACGGGTTGGCCTACCCGTGGCCCAATACTCCGACAATTATGGCACACAAAAATCTTGTGGGTATTTACCTGGGTCGGCCCATTATGGCCCGCAAAATCTTGTGGGCCTTTAGCTAGGCCAGCCCGTTATGGTCCGCAAAATCTCGTGGGACTTTAGCTGGGTCGGCCCATTATGGTCCGCAAAATCTTGTGGGCCTTCAGTTGGGCCGACCCATTTAAACTTGATGGGCCGGTCCACGTGTCAACATATCATAGGCGTGTCTCGCCCATTGGATGAGTTGACACGTGTCTCCTCCAGCCTATGATGATTTTACACGTGGAAAATCCCCATTGGTCGGGGGCTGTTAACGGGTTATCGGATCCAAAACCCGACCCGATAGTTTAATGGTGTTCCGTTACGGTGGATGCCACGTGTCGGTCAGCCTTGACGAAAGCACTTCTGTGACGCGCGATTTATTGTCATGGAAGTGGACACTTCCGTGATGATAATTTTGGTAATGTCATGGAACACTTCTCTGACAGACACGTGTATGACTATCTTGATTCTGTCATAAATTTGTCATGGATGTACATGCATGACAAAAAAAGCGACCTACTGTGACAAACATGTATCATCACGAAAGTGTATTTTTTTGTAGTGCCTGTCCTGGAAGGTTGATGACGACCAGTCAATGCCACTCAGGGCTTCAAATTTAGCTTCATCATCAATTAACCCGGCTGGATCGACTTCAGGGGTGAAGGTATGCTTACGAATTGGAGGGATCAGGCTGACTGCATCATAGTGTGGCGTTGGGAGTCTCTGATTTTGGCTATCATAACCCGACTAATACTTGGTAAGGTCAATGTCATTCTCAATCAAAGTGGCCACAGGGCGTACTTCTCTTACGCAGGCGGTGAAATCCTTCTGGTCAAATAAGGTGCCGTCCTCCTTCAGGCTTGGATATCCAAGGGCGACGTCGGCCGGGTCTAGTTCTGGTAACCACGCCTTGGCCTGGATCAATGCGGCTATGGCTCCGGCTCTTGCAGACGCCCGCCTTAGCTCTTGGACCCGTTGAGGTAGCACGGCTAGTCGCCTCAATACATCGGCCAGGAGATTGGGGACCTCATTTGACAAAGCCACAACGGCTAAAGCGCGTTGTGACCCGGTGTAGAGTTGTGACCCGGTGTAGAGTTGTTCCACCAATGTATAAACCGCCTTCAGCTTTATTAACATGTTCTGGTTCAGATTAGAGCTCCTGGGGCCTACATTAACAAACATCAGGTGAGCCGGAGGTGACAAACAAGATACTTGTCGGAAAAGGTTTACAATATTTAACACTTGCAGAATAACTTACCAAAGATTGCTGAGACCATCTGAGATATATGGCGTTTTAAGCCGGTTAACTCAGTCGTTGTATCTGCGAGAGCCGCTTCAGCTTTCTCTGCCCGGGTGACCAAGGAGGCCTTTTCATCAGCCCATACTTTCTTATCTACCTCAAAGCCTTTCTTCAATTTCTCTTGTTCAGATACACTGAACTCAAACTTGGAGTTGGCCTTTTGGATTTCAATCTCTTGAGCTTCCAGGCGATTCTTTAGATCAGCAATCTCCGACTCAAATTGACTTATGGTGGCCTGCATCAATGTCGGGTTACAGTCAGGACTATTATACGATAACATTAAGTCCCAAGCACTTTGCAAGCAAAGACACTTGACACTTGGGGGCTAATGTATGCTGAAGAACTCTGACTTACTACAGCGGTTCATGAAAATTAAGTCCCAAGCACTTTGCAAAGCAAAGATACTTGGCACTTGGGGGCTAATGCGTATTGCAGTTCAAAATATTATACTAAACCGGTTCAAATATCTTATTTTAAAGTCGGCCTTCGAGTGTTACAAGATAAGCCGGGCGTCTGACAAGCAGTGTTAAGCGGATTCTAAGTCTACAGCATATTTTTTCTCATAAGCAATAGACTTGGGGCTGGTATAGTAAGTATGAATAAGGAAAAGCAACAAAAGTTATACCTCAGATTTTTGATGTATCTGTTTCACCATGTCAACTTCCAGATCACGACTGCTGTGCACTTGACTGATGTAGTCAGAGACAATTTCTCCAATACTCAGATGAGTATAATCGGTGACGTCCAGTTTGGCTTTTCGGTGTTCCAAAAGTTCTTCCTTGGCAGAGCCCTTGGCAAGTACAGTGGGTCTTCCCGGTTCAACAAACTAAGTCTTAAGGATCTCGACTTCCGGGTCATCTGCCTTGGCCGGGCTAGGAATCTCCGGGTTATCAGAGCCGTCGAGAGCTTGTTCGGTAGGCGGATCAGAGGTAGATGCTGGGATATCATGGGTCGGTTCAGGTGGCGGCTCATGTGTGGAAGTGTTATGAGCGGTTGTTCCGAGCTCCAGTTCAGTCGCAACCGGTTCTTCGGCCGGCCTATTCTTATTCTTCGCCCTCTTGTTGGGCTTCACTTGTACGCTGTGTGCAAGTCAAAGGGGTTAGTACAAAAGTATGAGTAGGATAAGCATAAAGATCAACAGGTTATCATTACCCTGGAGCAGTTTTGAAAGCCGGCATGTTGGATTGCATAGATTCGCCAGAGGAAGGTGAAGTTTCCTAATAGTTTGAGTCAGATGAATTGAGGGGTTGACGAATGAAACCCGCCAAAGGTGAAAAAGCACGTAAATCGGAGATAACCGCAGTCCGGCGCTTCCTGGTCACATCAGGTAAGCCGGAGGAGAGCTCCGCATCTTTGCTAGTCCGGGTCTGCCTCCGGATCTCATGAGTCTGTCGCTTCAAAAGAAATTGAGGATCTTGGTAAGCTAAAGGATGTGAAAATCTTACTTTCTGGGTCACTCTTCGGATTTTCTGCCTCGGCAAAGGCTTGGAGTCAGAGGAAATTATAGTTACCTCTTCCTCAACCACTTGGTTGTTTTCCGTGTCCTCCTGAAAGGAATTAATGTCAATAAGATAATGATAAAGGAGCCAGGGGAGTTAAGGATTACCTCTTCTTCGTCGTCAGAAGTGTCATCCAGTTTAAGTAAATCTGAAGCACTTGGCTTCTTCTTCCTCTGGGTTCCTTTCTTGGCGGCTTTCCTCTCGGCTCTCTTAGCTGCTCTAGCTTTTTTAGCAGCCTGATGGTCATATTTGACCTTCCAGAAATTGTCATTTGCCTGTAGATAATGAGAAAGGGCTATGAGTAAATGCAAGGCATTCCATAATAAGAGTATAAACTTTTAGGTTGACGACTTACTGCAGGAGCCGGGTTGTTCTTGCAGAATGGAAGTAAGCCAAAGGTGTTGCTGACCATTGAGCCCTCTTTCAGAAGAGATTGGGTCATAGCTTCAACCATGTCATCAGGCAAGTCATCAGGACAATGACGCAACGGGTCATCCTTTTCGCCTGTGTAAGTGCGCATCAAGCCGGGGCGGCGGCTTAACGGAATCACCCGCCAGGAGATCCAGACTCGGACTAAATCAATGCCATCTAAGCCGTTCCCCAAAAGAGCCTTGATTTTCTTTATGATGGGGGCGAGTGGTAGACATTCAACAGCAGATAATTTGTCCGGCAGCGGGTGGTTGGATTCAAAGCGCAGAGCGCGAAAGCTGGGCAGCGGGCTCTCATTAGTCGGAGAAGTGTCCTGGCAATAGAACCACGTCTGGTTCCAATCCTTAGGGTGGCTTGGCGGTTCAGCGTACGGGAAAAGGCAGTCCCTCCGTCGTTGAATGGAGATACCACCAAGTTCCAAGCTGGGCCTGTTGGCGCGTTCGTTCTGACGGTTTAAGTAAAATAACTCTCTGAAGAGTAATACGTTGGGTTCTTCTCCAAGATACACTTCGCAAAAGACTTGGAAGTTGCAAATATTTGATACGGAGTTGGGCCCGATGTCTTGAGGTCTGAGGTCAAAAAAGTTCAAGACATCCCTGAAGAACTTAGAGCCGGGTGGAGAAAAGCCCCGGCTCATATGATCCGTAAAAACGATCACTTCCCCCTCCTTGGGTTGAGGTTTTCCCTCTGACGGGTTAGGAGCACGATAAGACATGACTTCTTTCTTGGGCAGATAGCCAGTCTTCACGAAATCAGACAATGTGCTTTTAGTAACAATGGACTTGATCCAGTTACAGGTCACAGGAGCTTTGGGAGCCTTGGGTGCCATAATGCAGATGGAAGCCTATGGCAAAATAATATTTTTCCGGTTCAGTTTAACCCGGAGGAGAAAATTTTAAATTCTATTAAAAAAGGCGGCTTATGAAGAGGCCTAATGACATATGGCTAATTATATCTGGACAGAATATCAGAAGCAATTAAGTTATTTTGAACCGCCAGGAGTTGGCAAGGCTGTGAATCAGTATTGTATTTTTAAAAGCCGGCGATGAGAGTCGCTGTGACTAAATGGATTTGACAGAAACAGATTTTGCCTAAGTGTGGCACAAACAGGTTTCGCAGCTGTCGGATATTATTTTGGATCAAAAAGGTGTACAGGAAAGAAAATATTATAGACCTAAAACTAGTACAGATGAGTTCATCAGTCCTAAACAAAGCCTCTGTACGGAGAAAAGGAATCTATTTGCATTCGAAATGGGTGCGAAATAGCTACCGCGTCAGCTTTATATCATCTTAAGGATCAATAAATGGCGGTGATGATGAAATCTATGAAGGGTTCCTAATGAACAGCGAAGAACACCGAGAAACTCGAAAGTCTTAATGCGGATCTGAGGAACAAGAAGGAAGAAACTTACAGACACAGAATTGCTGCGGAGGTTCATCGCGGTTTTCTGGTCAAATCAAAGTTGATGCAAATGGGCCGAAGTTGGCGAAGACGAGGAGATCTACTACGGGCGGTAGCGGTGGAGCTTGAGCCGCAGAGAAACAAAGTGAGAGGAAGAAGACGACCAAGGGGAGAATGGAAAAGACCTAGGTCGTGCCTATTTATAAGGAAGGGCTGACTGGGAAGGCACGAGAAACGAGGAGGCCGAACATCATTATCCAACGACTCTGACGCCTCGATTTTCGGAATGGTCAGTAAAGACAAAGATCCGTTGAAGATATGACAGAGTAAAATATGAATTTAATGGAAGATGACGTCACGGTGGGTTATCACGGATCCAGAAGATGACGTCACGGCGGGTTATAACCTCTGCATAGACAGAAGACATAAGGTTTTCTTTTCTTAAGGTATTTTAAGATTGACATGAACCGGTTGATATCAATCTGGGGCCTAATGTTGGGGATATAACTATTTGTGTAAGCCGCCCAGGAGGGGTCGGGTTATACAAAGGTGATTATTTACATGAAGCCCAAGACCAAGCATGAAGATGGCGGTTCAGTAAAGGGTCTAAAGCCCACAGGCGACTTAAGGCCCGTAGTGATAAACCGCCATAATGGCATGACTTGTATCATAAGGTAGAATTAACTAGTCACCGAGCCGGACACTGTTTATGAGCCGGTCGGGACTCAGTAGGCTGCAGGGCGTCAACCAGTGTATATAAGGGGATGACCCGCTAGCGGCTTAGGGCAGGTAACATGAAATCGAGAGCCAGGCTTAGCGTATCTCGCTCCCTTGTCATCAAAACCCTATGCTACCTCTTGAGCACTGCGTTGGATTTCCCAGAAGAGGAGAGGATGATGCAGCAAAGTAGCGTAAGGTCTGAGGGGGAGAACATTGTATTGAGATCCAAAAAGAGAGAAGAAGCCATCTAGCTACTAACTATGGACCCGAAGGTCTGAGGTAAACTACTCACACTTCATCGGAGGGGCTATGATGATGTAGAAGCCCTCCGTGATGACGGCCCTCTCCCGTGAGCTCGGAACAGGCCCCAAGATGGGATCTCGTGGATACAGAAAGTTGCGGTGGTGGAATTAGGTTTTTGGCTCCGTATCTGATCGTTTGGGGTACATAGGTATATATAGGAGGAAGGAGTACGTCGGTGGAGCTCCGAGGGGCCCACGAGGCAGGGGGGCGCGCCCCCCACCCCCGTGACCGCCTCTTGGCTCCCTTGGAGTAGGGTCCAAGTCTCCTGGATCACGTTCGGTGAGAAAATCACGTTCCTGAAGGTTTCATTCCGTTTGGACTCCGTTTGATATTCCGTTTCTTCGAAACACTGAAATAGGCAAAAAAAACAGCAATTACAGGTTGGGCCTCCGGTTAATAGGTTAGTCCCAAAAATAATATAAAAGTGGAAAATAAAGCCCATATAGTCCAAAACAGTAGATAATATAGCATGGAGCAATCAAAAATTATAGATACGTTGGAGACGTATCAGGCATCCCCAAGCTTAATTCCTGCTCGTCCTCGAGTAGGTAAATGATAAGAAGAGAATTTTTGATGCGGAGTGCTACTTGGCATAAATTCAATGCAAATCTTCTTAATTGTGGTATGAATATTCAGATTTGAAAGATTCAAGACAAAAGTTCATATTGACATAAAAATAATAATACTTCAAGCATACTAACAAAGCAATTATGTTTTCTCAAAATAACATGGCCAAAGAAAGTTGTCCCTACAAAATCATATAGTCTGGTTATGCTCTATCTTCACCACACAAAGTATTTAAATCATGCACAACCCCGATGACAAGCCAAGCAATTGTTTCATACTTTAACATTTTTAAAACTTTTTTGATCCTCACGCGATACATGAGCGTGAGCCATGGATATAGCACTATATGTGGAATAGAATGGTGGTTGTGGAGAAGACAAAAGGAGGGGAAGATAGTCTCACATCAACTAGGCGTATAAACGGGCTATGGAGATGCCCATAAATAGATATCAATGTGAGTGAGTAGGGATTAACATGCAACGGATGCACTAGAGCTATAAGTATATGAAAGCTCATCAAAATAAACTAAGTGGGTGCGCATCCAACTCGCTTGCTCACGAAGACCTAGGGCAATTTGAGGAAGCCCATCATTGGAATATACAAGACAAGTTCTATAATGAAAAATTCCCACTAGTATATGAAAGTGACAAAATGAGAGACTCTCTATCATGAAGATCATGGCGCTACTTTGAAGCACAAGTGTGGTAAAAGGATAGTAACATTGTCCCTTCTCTCTTTTTCTCTCATTTTTTTATTTGGGCCTTTTCTCTTTTTTTATGGCCTCTTTTTTTTCGTCCGGAGTCGCATCCCGACTTATGGGGGAATCATAGTCTCCATCATCCTTTCCTCACTTGGGACAATGCTCTAAAAATTGATGATCATCACACTTTTATTTTTCTTACAACTCAACACTTAGAACAAATATGACTCTATATGAATGCCTCTGGCGGTGTACCGGGATATGCAATGAATCAACAGTGACATGTATGAAAGAATTATGAATGGTGGCTTTGCCACGAATATGATGTCAACTACATGATCATGCTAGCAATATGACAATGATGGAGCGTGTCATAATAAACGGAACGGTGGAAAGTTGCATGGCAATATATCTCGGAATGGCTATGGAAATGCCATGATAGGTAGGTATGGTGGCTGTTTTGAGGAAGGTATATGGTGGGTGTATTATACCGGCGAAAAGTGCGCAGTATTAGAGAGGCTAGCAATGGTGGAAGGATGGGAAAAAGTGCGTATAATCCATGGACTCCACATTAGTCATAAAGAACTCATGTACTTATTGCAAAAATCTAGAAGTTATCAAAGCGAAGTATTACGTGCATGCTCCTAGGGGGATAGATTGGTAGGAAAAGACCATCGCTCGTCCCCAACCACCACTCATAAGGAAGATAATCAATAAATAAATCATGCTCCGACTTCATCACATAACGGTTCCCCATACGTGCATGCTACGTGAATCACAAACTTTAACACAAGTATTTCTCAAATTCACAACTACTCAACTAGCATGACTCTAATATCACCATCTTCATATCTCAAAACAATTATCAAGCATCAATATTTTCTTAGTATTCAACGCACTCAAAAGAAAGTTTCACAAATCTTGAACACCAAGCATATTATTATTAAGCAAATTACCATGCTATTAAGAATCTCAAAATAATCTAAGTGAAGCATGAGAGATCAATAGTTTCTATAAAACAAATCCACCACCGTGCTCTAAAATATCTAAGTGAAGCACATAGAGAAAAATTATCAAGCTCAAAAGATATAAGTGAAGCACATAGAGCAAAACTACATAACTCAAAAGATATAAGTGAAGCACATAGAGTATTCTATCAAATTTCAATTCATGTATGGCTCTCTCAAAAGGTGTGTACAACAAGGATGATTGTGGAACACTAAAAAACAAAGACACAAGTAATACAAGACACTCCAAGCAAAACACATATCATGTGGTGAATAAAAATATAGCTACAAGTAAAATTACCGATGGAAGTAGACGAAAGAGGGGATGCCTTCCGGGGCATCCCCAAGCTTTGACTTTTTGGTGTCCTTAGATTATCTTGGGGGTGCCATGGGCATCCCCAAGCTTAGGCTCTTGCCACTCCTTATTCCATAATCCATCAAAAGATTTCACCCAAAACTTGAAAACTTCACAACACAAAACTCAATAGAAATCTCGTGAGCTCCGTTAGAGAAAGAAAACAAAAGACCACTTCAAGGTACTGTAATAAACTCATTCTTTATTTATATTGGTGCTAAACCTACTGTATTCCAACTTCTCTATGGATTATAAACTATTTTACTAGCCATAGATTCATCAAAATAAGCAAATAACACACGAAAAACAGAATATGTCAAAAACAGAACAGTCTGTAGTAATCTGTAACTAACGCAAACTTCTGGAACTCCAAAAAATCTACCAAAATTGGATGACCTAGACAATTTGTTTATTGATCAGTAGAAATTTGAATCAGTATTTTATCACATTCTGTGATTTTTAATAATTCGGTCACTGAGCGCAAAGTTTCTGGAAGTTACAGCAAGATCAAATAACTATCATCCAAGAAGATCCAATAGGTCTAACTTGGCACAAAAACTAATTAAAACACAAAACCACACCCAAACAGAAGGTAGATGGGTTATTTATTCCTAAATATAAGAAAAAACTAAAAATAAAATTGGGTTGCCTCCCAACAAGCGCTATCGTTTAACGCCCCTAGCTAGGCATAAAAGCGATGATAGATCTAGGTATTGCAATCTTTGGTAGGCAATCCATAAGTGGCTCTCATGATAGTTTCATATGGCAATTTTATTTTCTTTCTAGGGAAGTTTTCCATGCCCTTTTTAAATGGAAATTGAAATCTAATATTCCCTTCCTTCATATCAATATTCGCACCAACCGTTCTAAGGAAAGGTCTACCAAGAATAACAGGGCAAGAAGGATTGCAATCTATATCAAGAACGATAAAATCTACGGGCACATAGTTCCTATTTGCAACAATAAGAACATCATTAATTCTTCCCATAGGTTTCTTAATAGTGGAATCACAAGATGCAAGTTTAGAGAGCAATCATCAAAATCACGGAAATCTAGCAAATCACACAAAGTTTTGGGAATAGTGGAGACACTAGCACCCAAATCACACAAAGCATAAAAATCATGATCTTTAATTTTAATTTTAATAGTTGGTTCCCACTCATCATAGAGTTTTCTAGGGATAGAAACTTTCAACTCAAGTTTTTCTTCATAAGATTGCATCAAGGCATCAACAATATGTTCGGTAAAGGTTTTCTTTTGACTATAAGCATGAGGAGAATTTAGCAAGGATTGCAACAAGGAAATACAATCAATTAAAGAGAAACTTTCGTAATTAAATTCCTTGAAATCCAATATAGTGGGTTTAGCAACATCTAGGGTTTTCTTTCTTTCAATCCCGCTTTCATCAATTTCATCATAAAGATCTAAATACTCCAAATTTTTGGAACACCTTCTAGGTAAAGGAAGATCATATTCAGTTTCATCAAGATTCATATTGCAAAACAAAGATTTGATAGGGGATACATCAATAACGTTTAGATCTTCATCTTGATTTTCATAAGAATTGGAAGAACACGCTTTAATAAAGGCATCTTTCGTAGCACGCATCCTAGCGGTTCTTTCCTTGCACTCATCAATGGAAATTCTCATGGCTTTGAGAGACTCATTGATATCATGCTTAGGAGGAATAGATCTAAGCTTTAAAGAATCAACCTCGAGAGAAATTCTATCAACGTTCCTAGCCAAATCATCAACTTTAAGCAATTTCTCTTCAAGCAAAGCATTAAAATTCTTTTGTGAATTCATAAACTCTTTAACACTATTCTCAAATTCAGAGGGCATCTTATTAAAATTTCCATAAGAGTTGTTGTAGGAATTTCCATAATTATTAGAAGGATTACTAGGATAAGGCCTAGGATTAAAATTCCCTCTATACGCGTTGTTACCAAAATTATTCCTACCAACAAAATACACATCCATAGATTCATTGTTATTCTCAATCAAAGTAGACAAGGGCATATCATTAGGATCAGAAGAAACACTCTTAGCAGCAAATAATTTCATAAGTTCATCCATCTTTCCACTCAAAACATTAATTTCTTCTATCGCATGCACTTTTTTATTAGAAGATCTTTCAGTATGCCATAGAGAATAATTAACCATAATATTATCTAGGAGTTTAGTAGCATCTCCTAAAGTGATTTCCATAAAAGTGCCTCCCGCGGACGAATCTAAAAGATTTCTAGAAGAAAAATTCAATCTGGCATAAATTTTTTGTATAATCATCCACACATTCAAACCATGAGTAGGGCAATTACGTATCATTAGTTTCATTCTCTCCCAAGCTTGTGCAACATGTTCATGATCAAGTTGCTTAAAATTCATAATGTCATTTCTAAGAGAGATGATCTTAGTGGGAGGAAAATACTTAGAGATAAAAGCATCTTTGCACTTGTTCCAAGAATCAATACTATTTTTAGGCAAAGACGAAAACCAAGCTTTAGCGCGATCTCTAAGCGAAAAAGGAAATAGCTTCAATTACATGACATCATTATCGACATCTTTTTTATTTTGCGTATCACATAAATCAACAAAGCTATTCAGATGAGTAGCGGCATCTTCACTGGGAAGGCCGGCGAATTGATCTTTCATAACAAGATTCAACAAGGCAGTATTGATTTCAAAAGATTCGGTATTGGCAAGAGGAGCAATCGGTGTGCTAAGGAAATCATTATTGTTGGTATTGGTGAAGTCACACAATTTGGTAGTATCTTGAGCCATCGCGACAAACAAGCAATCCAACACACAAGCAAACAAAAGGTAAGCGAGAAAAAGGCAAACGGAGAAAGAAAAGGAGAATGTAACATCCCAAATTTTCAATTTGGAATGTTATACATAGAGCATCATTGCATATCATATTTTTCATTGCATTTTCTTTGCATTTTGCTCGATCCTAGAAAATTCTACACAACTCAAGGACCCTCGGAGAGAGTTGGGGATTTTCGTTATTTTCATATTTGAGTTTTCTCAAATTTTGAAAATAGGATCGATGATTTTAATTATTTTATCTTCAATTATTTCTATTACAAAAATATGCGAGAGGGAATAAAATGAATTTCCCAAAATAAAGAAATAATGAAGATTTAATAATAAAATCAAATAAGATTTTATTTTGGAGTTTTTCGCCTTTTTATTTGAATTTAAGAAAAATGCGCGTTTTTCAAAATTGCATCTAGGCCCCAAATAAATGTTCATTAAATCCGGCTTGATTTTACAAACCGGGGAAAATTTTATTTATTTTTTTATTTTATTTTATTTTTTTATTTTATTTTATTTTTCCGTTCGAATCTGTTCGTCGTATTTTTCTTTTTCTCGGATTTAATCCGCGATTTTTCTGATCGCGATTCCAGATCCGATTTTCGTTTTAGTATAACTTTTCGCTCGTTTATCGGAATCAGGCGATTCAAGCGCCTGGAGTTTCGTCTCGAAACCCTCTTGTCGAATAATCTACTTAAACAAGTTTTTGCATCTTTAAAATTTGACCTAGATCCAGATTAGTAAAACGAAGATGTTTTCTTCCGCCGTTTGACTTTCGTTGCTTCGTTTGATTTGATTCTTTTTGCAAACCGGAGTTCTTAAGTTGAACTATCTGGTTAGATCTATTTGAGTTTTACCTGTGCATTAGATGAGTACTTATTGTATGCTTGTTTGTTTGTCTGCGATAGAATACCCGGAGTGCGCCGCTTGTTACTTCGAATCTCTAGGTTTCGCGGATCATTAGCAAGGCAAGTAACACTTTGATCATACTTTTCTCATACCCATTTTTTATGCATTAGATCTATTCCTCAAACACTTGCATGATTAGGATCTAATTAAATTGTGGGATGGGAAGTAGATGAGGTAGTACCTATTACATGTTTTATTATAAACCCTTGGGAGTTACTTCTACGTTTGCTTATCATGATATGCTATGCTAGTAGACGTGGATTGGGTGAGTGTATCCATGACAGATGTGAGATTGTTATTTAATGGTTTATTTAAGGTGGCAACTTAAACACACATCTGGGTGGATTGAGGCACCTGGTTTCTATCAGGACTTGCCTGTATTTCTTGGACCGCCACCCGTGCTCAAAGGGATCATGAGATTATTCAAACTAGAAACTTCCGTGTGCAGCCACAAGCCATTATGGGCTCTGGCATAGTTGATTAAGTTGTGCGAACTCTTACGGGTAGACTAGCGAGATGTAGGGGAAAGTAGGTGTACCGGTCTACCCACATGTAAGGTGCTAGTGCTTCTGAAAGACTATGTCTCGGTCATCCGTTTCTCAAACACCATGTAGTGCGAGAAACCAAACGGAGGCGATCGAGTCTTGTGGGGAAAAGTGCGCAAACCTCTGCAGAGTGTATAAACTAATCATGGTTAGCCGTGTCCCCGGTTATGGACATTTTGAGTATCTAGTACCTGGATATTATGTGAATCTCATCATGTTACTTCTAATTAATATTGTTGGGTTTAATGAGTACTTTTAATTGGGATTGAGAATGCTGTCAACCATTCTCAATGTTTCACAACCACCATAATAGTTAAATAAATTTATTCCTTTGCAGGAGGGAACAATTGGCTTTATGCAAAAGCAGAATCAGAGAGCTTTCCACCAGCCATATATGCATGTAGTATAGGCTTATCATTCCATTATTCTCTATGTGTTACATTGCCAAAGATATTCCATGTCTTGACCCGTTTTGGCTGCAACGTTTCATGTTGCGCAGACTTTTTCGAACGACAGTAAGGTTCTTAGGTCGTGGTTCTATACTCAGTGATGTCGTTGGAGTTGATGGACTCGCTTATTCTTCCAAGCCTTCCGCTGTTATCGCATTAGATGGCCTTAAGCCATATTTATTTTGTTAAGTTCTCTTTTGAGACATTCGATTGTAATAAGTGTGTGATTGCTACTCTGTTATAAATCCTTCGAAGTACTGTGTGGTGTCAGCATTACTGATCCAGGGATGACACTGAGCACAGAGACTTGATCCATTCGGGTCGGGTCGCTACAGATAATGAGATTGGGAAAGAGAGGGCGAATAAAACGGCAAGGGTGAAGTGGGGGAGAGGAAAACGAGAGGCAAATGGCAACTAATGTAATGCGAGAGATAGGGATTGTTATGGGTACTTGGTATGTTGACTTTTTGCATAGACTCCCCGGCAACGGCGCCAGAAATGGCTCGTTGTCGGGAGTCAAATCTTGACTTGACTTCGCGTAAGCCTCCCCGGCAACGGCGCCAAAAATTCTTCTTGCTACCTCTTGAGCACTGCGTTGGATTTCCCCGAAGAGGAGAGGATGATGCAGCAAAGTAGCGTAAGTATTTCCATAAGTTTTTGAGAACCAAGGTATCAATCCCGTAGGAGCCACACGCAAGTCCCTCGTACCTACAAAAAAACAATAGCTCAACGCAACCAACGCGATTATGGGTTGTCAATCCCTTCACGGTCACTTACGAGAGTGAGATCTGATAGAGATGATAGATAATATTTTTGGTATTTTTGATATAAAGATGCAAAGTAAAAAAGCAGAGCAAGATTAAAGTGATGGAGATTGATATGATGAGAATAGACCCGGGGGCCATAGGTTTCACTAGTGGCTTCTCTCAAGAGCATAAGTATCCTACGATGGTTGAACAAATTACTGTTGAGCAATTGACAGAATTGAGCATAGTTATGAGAATATCTAGGTATGATCATGTATATAGGCATCACATCCGAGACAAGTAGACCGACTCCTGCCTGCATCTACTACTATTACTCCACTCACCGACCGCTATCCAACATGCATCTAGAGTATTAAGTTAAAAACAGAGTAACGCCCTAAGCAAGATGACATGATGTAGAGAGATAAATTCATGCAATATGAAATAAACCCCATCTTGTTATCCTTGATGGCAACGATGCAATACGTGCCTTGCTGCCCCTTCTGTCACTAGGAAAGGACACCGCAAGATCGAACCCAAAGCTAAGCACTTCTCCCATGGCAAGAAAAACCAATCTAGTAGGCCAAGCCAAACTGTTAATTCAAGAGACTTGCAAAGATAACCAATCATACATAAAAGAATTCAGAGAAGATTCAAATATTATTCATAGATAGACTTGATCATAAACCCACAATTCATCGGTCTCAACAAACACACCGCAAAAAGAAGATTAAATCGAATAGATCTCCACAAGAGAGGGGGAGAACATTGTATTGAGATCCAAAAAGAGAGAAGAAGCCATCTAGCTACTAACTATGAACCCGAAGGTCTGACGTAAACTACTCACGCTTCATCGGAGGGGCTATGATGATGTAGAAGCCCTCCGTGATGACGGCCCTCACCGACGGAGCTCCGGAACAGGCCCCAAGATGGGATCACGTGGATAAAGAAAGTTGCGGCGATGGAATTAGATTTTTGGCTCCGTATCTGATCATTTGGGGGTACGTAGGTATATATAGGAGGAAGGAGTACGTCGGTGGAGCTCCGAGGGGCCCACGAGGCAGGGGCGCGCCCTAGGGGGGCGCACCCCCCACCCTCGTGACCGCCTCTTGGCTCCCTTGGAGTAGGGTCCAAGTCTCCTGGATCACGTTCGGTGAGAAAATCACGTTCCCGAAGGTTTCATTCCGTTTGGACTCCGTTTGATATTCCGTTTCTTCGAAACACTGAAATAGGCAAAAAAACAGCAATTCAGTGCTGGGCCACCGTATAATAGGTTAGTCCCAAAAATAATATAAAAGTGGAAAATAAAGCCCAATATAGTCCAAAACAGTAGATAATATAGCATGGAGCAATCAAAAAATATAGATACGTTGGAGACGTATCACCCTAGAAATACCAACTCAACTAGACGTAGGCTTTACCTTCATCGTAAGGGGCCGAACTAGTATAAAACTCTCTCGTGCCCCTTGTCCCGTTAACCCCTTTAAGCTTCCTAGTTGCGATGGCTCCACGACTAAGTCCTTGCAAGAGGACATCTGCCGTGACAATTCCACGACAGTTACTAATATCCTAAAGGAACTAGCAAGCACTATCAACATGAACTAAGCAGAGTGATTCTTGGGTCAAGAACCGAGGAGTAGAATACCTACTACTAAATGGCATCACGGGATGCTTTCGAGAATGATGGCCAGAATCATCACACTGGGAATATAAAGCATTGCTAGATTACTGGGTGGTTCTCTAGGATGCCTAGGGTCATAATACTAGCTCCAACATATATGTCAAGGCAATGTAGTACCTCAACTAAACGTTTAGTGTGCTTAATGTGGCCCAAAAGGATACCGGAACTGGGAGAAGAATTTGCAAATGCTTCCGACTATTTAGAAACCTGGGATGACTCGGACAGCATAACGGCTGTAAATGCTCAAAAGATTTGAGACATCCTGCAAAATGGTGGCATAACCACTCAACATCACAATATCAAGGTTTCGAGACCAACTGTTAACACACGGAAGTAGTAGGAACAAAACTGAGGCTTAACCAACAAACCTATAAGTCTACGGATTAGTAACACGTGATCCTGATAGAAAGATGGGAAGCCTAGTCCTTAATCCCCGTAGGAAAGAAGAGGGTGACTCAGATCAGAAGGACATAAGGTAAAGGAGTAAAAAGAGCCTTACGTTCCCTTCCACAATCAATTCCCTTATATAACTAAAGCATTTCTAGACTCAACTTTGACCAGTTTGGCTTGGTAATCCCACAGCAACAAAGCTCGATACCAAAGTCGTCAGACCTCGATTCCAAGTCACATCGATCTAGCCGGTAACACCTCATATCACTTTGCGGCCTCATGCACGGTATTCCCACGGTGTCGCCTTACCATGGCCCAGACCGCTTAAGCCTTTTGGCTCACGTATATGATAGTGTCTCTAGCATCCATATGACAGAGAACCCGGGCCGACATGACTAGTCGTGAACCCAAAGTGGCACTAACTTACGGGGACGGGCATACATGAATCAACATCAAGCATGTCGGTCAGCAGCGTGCGTATCCGGGTTGTAGCAGTGGGCTAACAGGACTCCGGTGAACCGGGCTGTAGCAGGCTAGGTAGGACTCCGGATGTCACCGCGTGACATTTCCACGAAGGGACAGACACAAGAACGAAGTGAACCACATGCCGGCCAGTCAAGTGTTCAGAAGCAGTAGTGCTGGGCTAGCAGGACTCCGGTGAACCGAGTTGTAGCGGACTACTATGGCTCATGGAAGCACAAGACTACATTTCCCCTTAAGAGAGGCTACCAAGGAAACAACTAGGTTGTCGGATCCCACACATACCAAGCATTTCAAACATACACACAATATGCTCGATATGTGTAAATACAACATGGCATCACAACATAACTCTACGACTCAAGTATTTATTCATTAGGTTCCGAGGAGCCAAGTATTACAATCATGGTCTCATGACCCAACACAGAGCATACAAGCATCGAGCGGAAGCATAAACATGTCTGAGTACAGACAACTACAAATGAAAAAGGCTGAGAAGCCTGACTATCTACAAGACCCTCCCAAGGGTACAAGATTGTAGCTGAGGTAACAAGCTAAACGTTGAAGTCCACGCGGAACTACTAGCGAGACTGAAGTCTCTCTGCAAAACATAAATTAAGCAAACGTGAGTACAAATGTACCCAAAGAAGACTTACATCGTAACTAACTACATATGCATCATTATCAACAAAGGGTGGTAGGGATTAACTGCAGCAAGCCAGCTTTGACTCAAGGCTATCCTAAACTACGATTGCAAGTAACTCTTTTGAGGTGGCACACGAGTCCACATATTCCCCATATCAATACACCACTATGGATCCGCTCCCGTCTCCCTACGAGAACGCCATCCATAGCACTCATGCTTATCTTGCGCATTTTAGAGTATCCACTTTCACTTGTCTATGAACTGTTATAGGCAACCCAGAAGTCCTTTTCCGCGGACACGGCTATTCGAATAGATGATGTTATCCCTGCAGGGGTGTACTTCTTCACACACGCTCTCACCACTTACCACCATGTACACGTCGTGTATCTCGGCAACCTTCAAGCGGAAGCCTGGCGAGGGAGTCAGCCACGACCTGACTAACCACACAAGTCTCTAGTCCAGGTTTATCGCCTATTCGGGTTCCATCCGCAAGGAGATCCGGCAGTGTCCCTCACGGCCCCAAACGATGTGAGCAGGGTTCCCAAGCCCACCATACGGGTGCCACTTGGTACACCGTGCCACTGTGACTAGTTTGTCCCAAGCCCACCTGTACCGGGTGCCACTTGGTAGACTACTAACACCACCTACAAACACCAAAAACTAGTTGCAACTCCTGGACAGAGATCGAGTTGGTTAATAAGCCGAGAGGGGTCGAGTTACCGGAACCCAATGTGTGGTAGTAACTGTTCATGGATCACAAACACAGAACTCAGTTCCTGAGGATGGTTTCAATGAGACAACCCACCATGTACTCCTACATGGCCTCTCACCGCTACCTTTACCAAATCGTATTCACACACTTAGCTCTCAACAGTAGGACACATTCACCATATTCCAATTCATCCCTGATGAATCAGACCTGACTCAACTCTAAGCAGTAGCAGGCATGACAACAAGCATTAATGAGTAGGCACATCAGGGCTCAAACAACTCCTACTCATGCTAGTCGGTTTCATCTATTTACTGTGGCAATGACAGGTCATGCAGAGGAAAGGGGTTCAACTACCGCAGCATGTAACAGTTGAAACGTTGTTGTCCTAATGTAGTAAAAGAGAGCAGGAGCGAGAGAGAGTGGGATTATATCGGAATGAACAAGGGGGTTTTTCTTGCCTGGCACTTCTGAAGATAGTATAGTCCTTCATCGGTGTCATCGATCTCATCGCCGGAACAACATCTACTTAAGGAGGACAATTACCGGCAATAGAGAGGAAACGCAATCGATGCAATGCAACAATATGATGCATGAATGTGACATGGCAATATGCTGTGATTTGAGCTAATGCAGCTAGCAACGATTTAAATGGAGTTGGTTTAAACACAAGATTCAAATTCGAACTCCACATGAGGCATTTCAAATACCATTAATTCGAATTGTCATATACAGTGGTTGTAAGTTGTTCAAACATGCATGAGAATGCTATAAACAGATTCTTCATATTTTTCTGATAATTTTACATATATAAATTATTTCATTTGGAGTTAAGGTTTATTTTCTATGATTTTTAGAAGTTTAAACAATTTTCTGGATTTTATAATTCATTTCTGAAATATAAAATTGCCAGAAAATGATTATGAGGTCAGCATGATGGAAGCCTGCTGTCAGCAGGTCAACTGGGCTGCTCCTGGTCAACCCTGACTAGTGGGGTCCACTGGTCAGTCACCCAGTGTTGTTTATTGTCACTAACAGGTGGGGTCGGGTCAACAGGTGACGTGGCCAGGTCAAACTGACCTGTGGGACCAGCGGGGTTAGTTTAATCTAAACAAATACTAAACCATGTTTAGTTAGACGGTGGGGCCTGGCTATCAGTGCTTCTAGGGTTAATTAGTGGGGCTGTTAGCGGCTAATGACTTAGCCACGTCAGCCCGCCGGCGTTTAGCCGCCGATGACCGAAAACGGCGGCGGAGATCTGCGAAAATCGCCGCCCACGATGGTTCGACGCGCGGCTGGGCTTGTCCGACTCCTGGGGGTGCGCCGCATCTAGTAGTGCCGCTGGTTGGAGCTAGTGTGGCCGGGAACTACGCCGGCGTCGAGGTTTGGCGGCGGCCAAGCACGGGTTTGATGGCCGCGGTGCTATGGGTCACAGCGAGAGCAGCCGAGGGGATCCACGGGTTCCTGGGAGCACGCTGAGCTCAGGAGTGTTCTCGGACGCGTCGTGCGTGAGCTCTAGCCACGGCGACCTCATGGCCGGGCGGCCAAGCTTGCGCCCATGGTGGGAGAGGCAGCTAGGGCACGGAAACGGAGGGAGTGAGAAGGGGGAAGGAGTAGGAGCTCACAGGGATGCGGCAGGGCAGGTCAGCGGCCTCGGGGACGCTCTGGACGAGGCGAATCGACGGACTCGATCTCTGGGCACCGGAGGTGAAGACGGCGACACTCCGGTCGACTGGGGCCTCTTCTGGTCGCGTGCATCGAGTGTGTTGCTCCACGGGGTCCTGGCGGAGCTCAGGGACGCGGAGAGGGAGCGAGGGAGTGGCTGCGGCCGTGGTGGAGCTCGTCGGTGGCGGTGGCGCGGTTCAGTGAGGTGGGGGACAGCAAGGGGGAGAGAACCAGAGGAGGGGAGAGAGAGCAGCGAGTGAGGGAGAGGAGAGAGGGGTCTCGGGGCGTCTCCGTGGCACGCCCGAGGGGTCGGGCTGCGCAATGAAGCAGGAGGTGGCAAGGCGTCGTCGACGCGCAAGCCACGCACCTGTCTGTCCTCCTGGCAGGAGGAAGAATACCACTCAGCCCCTGGTGGGCTGGGCCTCTTCTGCCAGGTAAGGCCCAGGTAGGTTTTCTCTCTTTGTTTTATTCCTGTTTTGTTTTCTATTTTTCTGCGGCTGTTTTGGCTTTAGTAAAAATACTAAAGCATTTTTTAAAATGCTGCAATAATTTGTGGACACTCCATGGATCATTCCAGTGGCCCACATTTAATTTCATCATTATTTGAGCATTTAAATTATTTATAGTGTTTAAATGCCCAAAGTCAAATACAATATGATTTAATTCAAATATCCAGGAATGACCTAGAAAAGTGTGCATCATTTTTGTCAGAGGTTCTAGACCAATACAAAAGTGATGAACATTTATCAAGGGCATTTTGGGTTCATTGAAAAGATTTAATTTTGACCCTAGTTGAATTTCATTTGCTGCTAGGGTTTATCAGTCCCCATTTCAGGTTTCGGATAAAATTAGACATGATGCATGGATGCAATGCCACTAATTACAAACATGAATCTAGGGCTGTGACGGCTCTACACGGTATCCGCGACGGGTGAAAGAACGTGGATGTCTCCTAGAGGGGGGGGGTGAATAGGCGCTTTAAAATAATTACGGTTTAGGCTTGAACAAATGCGGAATAAACCTAGAGGTTAATTTGTCAAGCACAGAACCTACAACAACTAGGCTCACCTATGTGCACCAACAACTTATGCTAAGCAAGATAAACTACTAGGTGATAGCAAGATATATGACAAGAACCAATATGGCTATCACAAAGTCAAGTGCATAAGTAAAGAGCTCGGGTAAGAGATAACCGAGGCACGCAGAGACGACGATGTATCCCAAAGTTCACACCCTTGCGGATGCTAATCTCCGTTTGGAGCGGTGTGGAGGCACAATGCTCCCCAAGAAGCACTAGGGCCACCGTAATCTCCTCACGCCCTCGCACAATGCAGGATGCCGTGATTCCACTAAGGGACCCTTGAGGGCGGTCACCGAACCCGCATAAATGGCAACCCTTGGGGGCGGTCACCGAACCCATACACTTTGGCAACCCTTGGGGCGTTCACGGTACCCATCAAATTGCTCAGGCGATCTCCACAACCTAATTGGAGACCCGACGCTTGCCCGGAGCTTTACACCACAATGATTGAGCTCCGAACACCACCAACCATCTAGGGCGCCAAGGCACCCAAGAGGAACAAGCTCTAGGGTGCCCAAACACCCAAGAGTAATAAGCTTATCAAACTTCACTTCCACGTATCACCGTAGAGAACTCAAACCGATGCACCAAATGTAATGGCAAGGGCACACGGAGTGCCCAAGTCCTTCTCTCTAAAATCCCACCGAAGCAACTAATGCTAGGGAAGAAAATGAGAGGAAGAACAAGAAGGAGAACACCAAGAACTCCAAGATCTAGATCCAAGGGGTTCCCCTCACATAGAGGAGAAAGTGATTGGTGGAAATGTGGATCTAGATCTCCTCTCTCTTTTCCCTCAAAGACTAGCAAGAATCCATGGCGGGATTGAGAGTTAGCAAGCTCGAAGAAGGTCAACAATGGGGGAAGAACACGAGCTCAAAGGATAAGGTTCAATGGGGAAGAAGAGCCCCTTTTATAGGTGGGCAAAATCCAACCGTTATGCTCACAGCTCAAGACCGAGCGGTAGTACCGCTTGACATCACGGTACTACCGCAAGGGGTAGCGGTACTCTTGCTAAGGGAAGCGGTACTACCGCTATGAAGCGGTACTAAAAAATTACATCCGTGCCTACCACCGCTGGACTTGTGACGAGTTTTTGGTCCCGAGCGGAAGTAGCCACGGAAGTAGCCGCGGTAGTACTGCTCCAAGCGGTATTACCGCTCCCAAGAGTGGTAGTACCGCTCCCAAGGGCGGTAGTAAAAAATTACCTCCGCTCCTACCCGCGGTAGTACCGCTGCAGCCTTTTCAGAACACCAAAACTATCACAACTTCTGCATTCGGACTCCGAATTCGACGAAACCAAGTTTGTTGGAAAGCTAGCGACAAGGGCTAACACAATCTTGATAGAAATACCAATAATAAGCAAATGAGAAAAGTCCCAAAACAAAATGGTGAGAACCCTTCCTCGGATAAGACCGGTAAAATCTCCAACACCGAAAACATCATAGAAGACGCATGCAAACTCCATTTTCGATGAACTCAAGCTTGTCATCAAGATGAGCATAAGCTCTAAGACTCAAAAAGATAACCAAACAAGAACCAAGAAACATGATGCAAGGATGCAATGGTTTGAGCTCTCGACGAACGATACGATCAAGCTACTCACTTGAGAGCCCCCCTTGATAGTACGGCTATCGATCCTATAACCCGGTCTCCCAACTACCACCATGAGACCGGTAAAATAGAAAACCTATCAAGGGCAAACCTTTGTCTTGTACATGATGCACTTGAGCTAGATGATGACGATCTTGTCCTCCGCAAGATGGACCGCCTTTCTTGATTGCGTTGGGTCGATGGAGACTAGATGATTGCTACCCCATACTCCACTATGGGTGAGCCACTCTTCGGCACATCTTCACAAGTCCATTGACACCACAATGGATGGCAAGCTTCAATCAGTTGATCTCTTCATGATGCTACACTTGAACTTGCACATGAAAATCTTGATGATGATCACTACCCTATGTCATCCTTTCCATGGGTTGTATGATATCTTCCTCTTGACGCAAGCCCATGGACATGTACCTAACCCCACATAGAACTCTCACATAGACCATGGGTTAGTACACAAAGTGCAATGGACAATTCTTACCATACCATGGGATCACTTGATCCCTCTCGGTACATCTTTTACGCTTTGTGAGTTGATCAACTTGATTCACTCTTGACTTAGTCTTGATCAACCTTGAATCTTTCCAACTCTCTTAGTTTGGATGGTGTCTTGAAGGTAAACATGAATGATCACACAATCTTCTTCTTCAAGACATGCTTGCAATAAGCTCAACACTCACATGACCAATCTTTGGATAATTCCTTAATAGCACCTTGGTCAACACATAAACTCCTTGAAACCAACGCATGGACTTCAAGAAATGCCTATGGACAAATCCTTCAAATATAAATCAATGCAACCATTAGTCCATAGAGAATGTCATCAATTACCAAAACCACACATGGGGGCACCGCATGTCCTTTCAATCTCCCCCATTTTGGTAATTGATGACAATCACTTTCAAGAGAGTTTATATAAGGAATTATGCATCACCATGCAATGAAACAACCAATAATGCATGCGTATGAGATGCAAATGCTTAGGAACAAAACCAAAGCAAGGAGAAAACTCTGAAGACTTCTCCACAAAACTCTCTGAAACTTCTCCCCCATTGGCATCGATTGCCAAAATGGGCGAAAAGCTAAGAAGACCAATATAAAAGGTGTTCCTCCAAAAGTTGTGTGGTTCTCAACAAGAGAGTGGAATGCCATACACATATCCAAAGGTAATACTTGGAGGAAGACCAACTATATTGAGGAACCAAGATTGCAAAAGAGTGATATGCCACAAAGACATAACAAAGAGAGAAACAAGCAATCTAGCAATCAAAAGATACCAATTGAAGCAAGCTATCAAAATATACCAATTGAACCAACTAGACCAATGAACCTACGTGCCACATGAATAAAGATATTATGATATGAGCAGAAGAGTGTTCTAAAGAAAAAAGAGAAGCTCCCCATGATTTGTGCACATCAAGAACTTTTGTATTAGGATACAAAGTGCACAAAATAGGATCATAGCTCCCCCAGAATCAATAGACACTTACAATAAGTGCAAGTGAGCATATAGGAAACTAAGCCTAGCGCTTGCAACAAGCACATGGTTGAGCAACATTGTAAAAGGGGCAACTTAAGAATAGGCTCAACCAAAATGATGTGTGTGAGTCATGGCAAAGCACATGAGAAGACTAATATACGGATGAGCATAAGCATCAAAATAGTCTCGAATGAATGAGATACATGGTGCAAAGCCTTTCATTCTCACGCACAACTAGCAAATGGGTTCACAAGCTTACTAATAAGAAAATAGAGAACCTATGCTTGTGACAACCCGTGGTGAAGATAGACGATGAGAGGCTCATCAAGACGAGGGGTACCAATTAAGATGGCAAACGCCTCGTAAAGATAAGCAAGTGGAAAATAATCTTCACCACACAAGAGTGCATCAAGATGCAAAGATAGAGGACACGCACTCAAGGCAAAAGCTTTCACGGAGCCACCAAAGAAATAACATAAGAAAGACAAGGTGGACGTGAAAGAAAGGATATCAACTAGAGATGTAATTTCTCTCAAGTGTATAAGGTTCTAGGTAGACAAAATCATGATGATATATATCTACAATGAGGGATGTACACCGAAATAGTTACAACATGAAGGAACAGGATATCCACAAGGAAGTCATAAATATACCAATAAGATATTTGCTTGAAAGCATAGCACTTGGCTAGATATGGTCTTATTGTATATAAATGAATTCCTACCGCATGAACATCAAAGACATCACAACTAGCAACATGAGATCATCGTTGAGATGCTTTGAGAAAGGAACAAGTATCACAAGAAAGAATGAAATACATGCCATGATACAACCTACACAAGGTTGATGCAAGTAATGTGTGCATGTAGTAGATGATGATACTTATTACCGAGATACCATTGGAAGGATGTAGTAGATACCAATTGAAGGTAGATAGTAGTTCATTGATCATACTAGCTTGACTCCAATATGCACATGGTGAAAACAACTTCCTTGTGAGTGAGCCGAGCATCCAAAGCATCTCCAAATGTTCCTATAAGAACAACACAAACTAAACGGTACCCAAACTCATCGGGACCAAATAGTTAGAAACACCAATACATATGAAAAACTCCACATAAATATGTGCATATAGATATGAAAATGAATATCATGCACATCTCATCCAAATTGAGACTAGGTGGAGTTTCTCCCATATATTGAGTCAAAGAAAGAAAGCATGCCAAATAAAATACATGAAGAAAACATGCATGCTCAAGACTTCAAAACCCAAACCAAAAGACAAAGAAATGCCAAGTGAAAAGGATACCAAATGAATAAAACATCACTTGGAGGATATCCATAAAAGATACATCAAGGAATGAGATACCCATTGATACACTCAAAATAAAAGATATCAAACTCCCAAAAGAGAGGATGGTTCCAAACAAACCAAGCTCTCTACAAAGTTTCATGATAGCACAAAGTACCAAAACGAAAACGGCTTGCCTTCCACCAACACAAACTTGATAAGGACCGCAAGAAGAGTGTTCTATAGAGAATAGGATAGCTCCCCCAAGACTAGTGCATTATAGAGAATTTGCATTTGAATACAAAATGCACAAGGTGGGATCACCACTTTCACTATATCTAGAAAACACTAGACAAGGACGAGAAATAAACAAGATCCACAAGTGGTAGGGAAGACAATGGGAGTTGACACAAACCTTGGCAAGAGAAAAGTCAAAATAAAAACAAAAGCCAATGTAAAGATGATCAATAAATTCTACCACAAAAGTGAGTACCAATTGTCAAAAGACAAGAAGTAAATAGAAATAATTCCCGGTGGTAGATAGCAAGGATATCCGACATCATCTTCACACCAAACACAAGCAAATTGCAACTTGTAGAGCTATCATGCCACCTAGGAACAAGATAATTTACAATATCAATTCTAGGTGACAATATCTCAAATGTACACATTTTCTAGGCTAGTAATACACACATAGCATATTACTCCCCCTTTATGTGATACCAATTAAAGATAGACAAGAGGCAATTAAAAAGATCCAACAAGAGATAATTAATGGACAATTTAGAATTTGAATTTCTCATGAGAGATACACCACCTAGAGACTAGATACTCTTGAAATATCAATACTAGATGGTATTACTCATGTACACACATTTATAGGATTGTGAGGTGCGCAAAGCACATCACTCCCCCATAATTGGATATTCCATTAATCTCTCACAAGAGCCAACTAAGAAATAAACAAGATGCAAAAAGGCTCAACACACAACACACATGTACATGATGTGCAAACCAACATGCACATACTTGATTTCTCAAGATAAGCAATTTGGAAGCACAACATATACAAGCACATGCAAGATACAAAACCACAACATGCTAAGGGACAAGTAACTTTTAATGTAAGCAATTTAAGCACGAGTTACCGCAAGGAGGAACATTGGATATATGATAGAAAGATAATCCGAATGACTTGGCTTGACACAATATGAATGATGAGGACCCCTTAAATCTTCATAATGTAGCCAAGTCTCCAATGACCTCCAACAACACCTATTGATCAAGTTTGAGCTAGTTGGTCCCCAACCAAGTTGGGTCCTAAGAGGTTAATCACAATAGGCTTGGCCACCCAAATGGTTCTTTTCTTGACACCACTTTGAGTACCAACAAACTTGGCAAACACATTGCCAACCTTATCCTTCCCAAGAGAATAGACATCATCAATAATAATTGGGTTGGATAAGTTACCACTAGTGCATGAAGAAGCGGCGTGGCCTTTCTCACGACATAAGTAGCAACGTCTACTCTTCACTTTCTTCTCACTTGATTTCTCAACAAGAGAAGCATTAACTTGAGTCTTCTTGGGAAGTGGCCTTTCTTCAACTTGAGGTTGAGCATGAGATTGAACTTGTGCCCTCTTCCCTTGTTGCTTGACACTAATGGCCTTCTTCTTCAATGGGCAAGATCTAACATGATGCCCTTCTACTTTGCACTTGAAGCAAACAATCTTGGCCGATTTCTTGACTTGTTCTTGGCCCTTCTTTTTGTTCATCTTGGACTTCTTCTTCTTATTGGAGTTGAATCTAAGTCCACCTTTGTCATTGGGGGATTTTTGCACACTCAAGATATTGTTGAGTGTGGATTTCCTTCATGACTCTTTTTCCAAGTCTTTCTTCAAAGAAGTGACTTGGGCCTTGAGCTCTTTGATTTCCTCTACATGGTTAGTCTCAATACAAGTACTAGAGGAAGTATAAGCTTCATTGTTAGAGCAACAAGGCAAGGAAACCAATTCATCACAAGATGTACCAACATTGTGAGTAGATGAATTACAAGGACTAGCACATATCAGTATAGCATTTTGACTAGAAGTAGTGCTAGTATCCACATGAGGCTGACTAGATGTTACCTTAGCAAGCATGGCCTCATGAGCTATCTTTAGCACATTATGGGATACTAGAAGATCATCATGAGAGCTTGTGAGCCTTACATGATTTTCTTCCAACATCCCATAATTGCTAGATAACAACTCAAGTTGAGCCCTTAGCTCAACATTCTCCTTCAATATGGATGCTTCACAAGAGATAGAGTTAGTAGCACAAGCATCATCATTAGCAACAAGAGGAGAAGACAACTTGGCAAGCTCTTTTGAATATGAAGCTTTAAGTTGAGCATGAGACTCGGTGAGTTTGATGAGCTCGCTCTTAATGACCCTTGAGCCATTTTTGAGGTGCTCAAAGTCCTCAAGGAGTTTAGCATGCACAACTTAAAGCTCCTCATTTTTAGTCTCAAAATCATTGGCCACCTCGAGAGCTCTATCACGAGATTCCCTCACTCTAGATAATTCTAGAGCAAAAGTCTCCTCAAGAGATTCCTTGGTGGTTTGTTCAAGTTTAAGAGCTTGAGAGAGGTCCGCAATCTCATTAGCGTAATCACGCTCATGACCTTCCATTTTATCAATGGTGACCTCATACTCCTCAAGACGAGATTCCAACTCATCAATATATTTCTTGCCCTCAATAGCAATAGACATGATTTCCATGAAGTTGGAACGAGCAATTTTATTCTTAAGAAGAGCTTTAAAATCATTTCCCTTAATTTTTAAGGAGGCAACATCATCACTCTCTTCATCATAATAAACATCATCATCACTCTTGCCATCATCAATATCATCACAAGATATATTGGGATTCAAAGTGGGAGATACCTTTGAAGCCTTGGCCATAAGGCAAAATGCAATAGATGATGATATAGGATCCCTTGAAGCACCATTCAAGACCACATCTTGTTCCATGGAGTGTTGGGTTTCATCTACATTGTTAGCACAACAACTCGAGGAAATACATGCATTTTTATCATGGCAACAAGATATAGCAAGCATATCATCATGAGATTTAGTCAAGCAATTTCTACATGATATGCAAGGACTATCAACACAAGCAAGTGAAACATTTGGAGTGCTCAAGTGCTAAGGCCCAAAGACGGAGCATTGCAATAATATAGTGATGAAGAATCATCCACAAAAAGCACACTATCATCATTGCAATGACCGACACTACTCACCATATCATTACCTTGTGGCAAACCACATGTAGGTGAACTAGAAGAAGTTGAGAAGACTATACGGCCGGAGGTGGAGGGAGAACAATCATCCCTACAAATCTTGGACACACCATATTTATCTTGAAGCTTCGTCCACAACTCATGAGCATCCCGGAATGGCATGAATTGAAATATAACTACATTGCTCAAAGCATCGAAAAGCACATTAGAAGCTTGAGCATTGAGATAAGAGTTTTTCTCATCCTCTAAAGATAATCTTTGGGGATCCTTTGGAGGAGAAAAACCCATATCTACAATTCGCTGCAAATTTGGGTCCATGACCCTGAAGAGATTAAGCATGCGAATTACCCAAACATCAAACTTTGTGCCATCGAAACTAAGAGTGTCAGAGAATCCTAATCCCCTAGTCGACATCTTTACTCTCTAGTTAAGCCCAACAAAGAGAGACGAGGCTCTGATACCAATTGAAAGAACGTGGATGTCGCCTAGAGGGGGGTGAATAGGCGCTTTAAAATAATTACGGTTTAGGCTTGAACAAATGCGGAATAAACCTAGAGGTTAATTTGTCAAGCACAGAACCTACAACAACTAGGCTCACCTATGTGCACCAACAACTTATGCTAAGCAAGATAAACTACTAGGTGATAGCAAGATATATGACAAGAACCAATATGGCTATCACAAGGTCAAGTGCATAAGTAAAGAGCTCGGGTAAGAGATAACCGAGGCACGCAGAGACGATGATGTATCCCGAAGTTCACACCCTTGCGGATGCTAATCTCCGTTTGGAGCGGTGTGGAGGCACAATGCTCCCCAAGAAGCCACTAGGGCCACCGTAATCTCCTCACGCCCTCACACAATGCAAGATGCCGTGATTCCACTAAGGGACCCTTGAGGGCGGTCACCGAACCCGCATAAATGGCAACCCTTGGGGCGGTCACCGAATCCGTACACTTTGGCAACCCTTGGGGGCGGTCACCGGTACCCGTCAAATTGCTCGGGGCGATCTCCACAACCTAATTGGAGACCACGACGCTTGCCCGGAGCTTTACACCACAATGATTGAGCTCCGAACACCACCAACCGTCTAGGGCGCCAAGGCACCCAAGAGGAACAAGCTCTAGGGTTCCCAAACACCCAAGAGTAATAAGCTTCTCAAACTTCACTTCCACGTATCACCGTAGAGAACTCAAACCGATGCACCAAATGCAATGGCAAGGGCACACGGAGTGCCCAAGTCCTTCTCTCTCAAATCCGACCAAAGCAACTAATGCTAGGGAAGAAAATGAGAGGAAGAACAAGAAGGAGAACACCAAGAACTCCAAGATCTAGATCCAAGGGGTTCCCCTCACATAGAGGAGAAAGTGATTGGTCGAAATGTGGATCTAGATCTCCTCTCTCTTTCCCTCGAAAACTAGCAAGAATCCATGGAGGGATTGAGAGTTAGCAAGCTCGAAGAAGGTCAACAATGGGGGAAGAACACGAGCTCAAAGGATAAGGTTCAATGGGGAAGAAGACCCCCTTTTATAGGTGGGCAAAAATCCAACCGTTATGCTCACAGCTCGCACCGAGTGATGAAGTCATGTACCTGGGGTAGGGTCATAGACCTGACCAAAGGTACCTTCCACAAGGACACTCACAAGAGAAGCAGCCTTCCAGTCGACTTGGTAGACTACCACTCGACTGATTCAAATACACTCGACTATGAAGACCCACTCGACCACCAAGAGTCCAAGAGCCACTCGGTGTCCAAATGGTCTGTAGTTAAATAGTCTTTATGACCTTAATGACACTTTATGTAGGGCGTTACCAGTAACGCCCAGCCTTAAACGTACCTTAAACCCTCTGCTACGTGGGCTGGCTGGGGTCCTGGCGCACTCTATATAAGCCACCCCCCTCCACAGGTAGAAGGGTTCGCACCCCTGTAACACATACGCAAATAATCCAGTCGACCGCCTCCTGCTCCGAGACGTGGGGCTGTTACTTCCTCCGAGAAGGGCCTGAACTTCGTAAATCTCTTGCGTATACAACTACTCCATAGCTAGGATCTTGCCTCTCCATACCTACCCCCATTCTCTTGTCAGGACTTAGAACCACGACGGTTGGCGCCACCGTGGGGCAGGTGTTCTAGCGAATTGTTGGAGAAGTTGGGATTCTCTCGATCTCGGGCATCATGGTTTGGTGGAGTTACTTTGGCCGCCACGAGATCCGTCTCGGTGCGCTCACGACTCCGCTTGGCTTCAGGAGGCTCCACTCGACGTGGACGCGCTCCCCATCCGCGGGGCGACGCACTTTCGCGCGTGTGTCCGCGGCGTCCTCCTGCGGCAACCGTCGACCCAGTATGGGTCGGCTCCTGCACCGTCTTCACTCCCAGTCTCCCACCGGCGCAAGCGTTCCGGTCGGTCGAGGCTTCAGCGGTGGGTGAGGCATGCGGTGGCCTGCCAGTCGGCCATCCCCCAAGTCGCGGCAATCGAGCCCGACGAATCTCTCTACGGCCTGTTTGACTGGCTCCGCAGAGACCGTGTCCGAATGCGATAGCAGTGACCCAGAGGCAGAGGTTCTGATGGTCGATGGACCACGCAGTCCTCCTGGATTCACTCGCACCAACGAAGGTGGCGGTGGAGGTGATCCGGCGCAAGCCCATGAAGAGTATTTGCCCGAGCCCCTCACTTCGCTCCAGAGGGAAGAACTTCGTCGTCGGAACATGGATGCACTTCACACTCCTATCGTTGGAGAGACCCCGGCTCGCGCTTTGGAGGATGCGCGCTGGCCATTAACTCCGCTGAACGCACTCGACCGAGAATCTTCAGCGAGCATCGGATTTGGGACGTCTGTGACCGAGGATTCCAGAATCCAATCGACGCCACTCTTTCAACCACCAACCTGTATATCGAACTCCGATTCAGAATTTAGCAGTGCCGCCCGTATAGCGGAATCAATTCAGCCTTCCCGGTCGGAGGCGGTAGAGGTTTGCAGCAAATCGTGGATTTGCTCCGGGCGGCAGGAGATCAAAACTCAGTTGTGTCCCAGTAGCGGAACAGAGTTCACAACCGATCCGTCGCTGCGAATTCATTCCAGTCGGCTCATAGTCCAAGATCACCCCCGAGGCGTGAGGAACGTGGGGGCCGGCGTGACGATCAATACAAGGGCCGCGAGCAGTATGAGCACCGATTCGATCGCAATGATCGACGTCGAGTGCCCACTCCTCCCCCAAGGGGTGGATCATACGCTCCTCGGCAGCAGGATGACAGACGCCAAAACAGTGCTGGACGAAGAGTTCCAGTCGACCCCAGGGAGCCAGGCTTTGATGCGAGATCCATTATCGTTCAAGGTTTGGTCGACAGGAACAGAGCTCACCGAGACGGCCATGATAGAGATGTTCCTTCCAAGAGCGTAGTCCCTGTCTCGGGACCAGAGTGTTTCAGCAGAGCCATCGTGGCTGCGGTGATTCCCCCAATTTCAGGTTGGCGATCGGAGTCGGCAAGTTCATCGGAGAATCTAAGCGACACGGCTTGAAGATTACCGAGTGGCGGTTCAGATCGGCGGTGGCAACGATGAGGTAGCCATGAAGCATTTACCTCTTATGTTGGAAGGTTCATCCAGGCGTGGTTGAATCGATTAGCACCCAAAGACATTTACACTTGGGAAGATCTTGCTCGAGTGTTTGTCAGGACATTTGAAGGAACTTGCAAACGACCAGCGGGTTTGACAGAGTTGCAGTCATGCGTGCAAAAGTCAAGTGAAACCTTGAGGGATTATATCCAGAGGTGGATCACTTTACACCACACAGTAGAGAACGTGTCTGATCACCAGGCAGTCTGTGCCTTCAAGGAAGGTGTCAAGAACAGAGAATTGAGTTTGAAATTTGGTCAAACCGGAGATATGACCCTGAGCCGGATGATGGAGATTGCCACCAAATATGCAAATGGTGAAGAAGAGGATCGACTTGAATTGGTAAATATAAATCTGCTGCCAATGAGGCGGCGGAGGAAATTCGGTCGGAAGCAGAAGCGCAAAGCCGAGCCAGCGGCTCCCGGAGAGGCCTTGGCAGTGAACCCAGGAAAGTTCAAGGGGAAACCCAAGGGTCCTTGGAACCCTAAGAAGGTGAAAGACCAGGATGGGAACGATGTGTTGGATTTACCATGTCATATTCATACAAAGAAAGATGAAGAGGGTAAACTCATTTACCCGAAACATACCACTCGACAAAGGTCGGCTCTTGATTCAGCAGTTCCAAGGGAAACAACCCAAGGATAAAGATAAGGAGACAGACAAAGTTGAGGATAGAGATGACAGTGATGGTGGATATCCCCAGGTCAATTCCACCCTGATGATTTTTGTCGACGTCGAAAGCAAGAGTCGATTAAAGGTTATCAATCGGGAAGTAAACTTGGTCGCTCCGACGACTCCCAATTATCTGAAATGGTCCCAGACTGCCATCACCTTCGACCAGTCTGATCATCCGACGCACATTGCCACCCCTGGGAGGCAAGCATTGGTGGTCGACCCAGTTGTCGAAGGCACTCGACTGACCAAAGTCCTGATGGATGGTGGTAGTGGTTTGAATATATTATACGCGGAGACGTTGAAAGGGATGGGCATTCCGATGTCCAGACTCAGTACCAGTAACATGAGCTTCCACGGAGTCATTCCTGGAAAGAAGGCTGAGTCACTCGGCCAAATTGCTCTTGACGTAGTTTTTGGTGATTCGAAGCATTTCCGGAAAGAAAAGTTGACCTTTGAGGTCGTGGATTTCCAGAGCGCTTATCACGCTATTTTAGGGAGACCAGCTTATGCGCGTTTCATGGCCCGACCATGTTACGTATATCTTAAACTGAAGATGCCTGGTCCCAAGGGCGTGATCACTGTTACGGGCAATCGGAAGAAGGCAGAAGAGTGCTTCCAGAAAGGCTCTAAGATCGCCGATGCTCAGTTAGCAGTGGTAGAGCTACAAGAGTATCAGAAAACTGCAGATCCGAGTGATTTGTTGCAAGCTAAGAAGCCCACTATGGAGTCAGCGTTCCAGTCGACTGGCGAGACGAAACAGGTTCACATTCACCCGACTGATCCCAACGCTGCTCCAACCAACATCTCAACAACACTTGACTCAAAATAGGAAGAAGCGCTCATCCAGTTCCTCCGTGAGAACTGGGACATCTTTGCATGGAAGCCTCACGACATGCCGGGTGTTCCTGTGGGGCTGGCTGAGCATCGCCACGAGTAGACCCAAAATTGAAACCAGTTAAAGAGTATCTTGGCGGTCCGCCGTCCGTAAGAGAAAGGCCATTGGCGAGGAGGTGGCTCGACTCTTAGCAGCAGAGTTCATCCGAGAGATCTACCACTCCGAGTGACTCGCCAACGTTGTCATGGTCCCCAAGAAGGACAAGTCGTTGCGCATGTGCATCGATTTCAAGCATATCAATCAGGCCTGCCCGAAAGATCATTTCCCTCTTCCTCGCATCGACCAAATAGTCGACTCAACTGCGGGATGCGAGAGGTTGTCTTTCTTAGACGCTTATTCCGGGTACCATCAGATCCATCTGTATGGACCCGATGAGATTAAAACAGCGTTCATCACTCCGTTCGGGTGCTTCTGTTATGTCACCATGCCATTCGGTCTTAAGAATGCCGGAGCCACATTCATGAGGATGATTCGAAGTGTTTGCTCACTCAAATCAGTCGGAATGTGGAAGCGCATACATGGATGATATAGTGTTCAAGTCACGAAAGGGTTCCGACCTGTTGACCGACCTTGCTGAAACATTTGCCAATCTCGTGGAGGTACGATATCAAGCTTAATCCATCAAAGTGTACATTTGGAGTTCCCGGTGGAAAGTTACTCGGTTTTCGCTTCCGGCGAGGAATCGATGCTAACCCGTAAAAGGTTGGCACCATACTCCGAATGAAGCGCCTGCGTGTGCACGATGTCCGAAACTTTCGATGCTTGGCCGCTTTAAGTCGATTCATCTCTCGCCTCGGTGAAAAGGCATTGCCTCTTTACCGGTCGATGAAGAAGTCGACAAGTTCGAGTGGACTCTAGAAGCTGATGCAGCGTGTGCCGAGCTCAAAGCTCTGCTCTCCACCCAGCCGGTGCTTGCTGCTCCAATCAGCAAGGAGCCTTTGCTGCTTTACATTGCAGCCACTGGACAAGTCGTCAGTACCGTACTTACGGTCGAGCGGGAAGAAGAAGGAAAAGCTTTCAAAGTTCAACGCCCAGTTTATTATCTTTCTGAAGTACTGACCCCGTCAAAGCAAAGATATCCTCATTATCAGAAGCTTGTTTATGGGATCTATATGACCACGAAGAAGGTTGCTCATTATTTCTCTGATCATTCCATTACAGTCGTCAGCGACGCCCCTTTGTCGGAAATTCTTCATAACAGAGATGCAACTGGTCGAGTGGCAAAATGGGCGATTGAACTCCTTCACCTTGATATCAAATTCTAGTCAAAGAAAGCCATCAAGTCCCAAGCAATAGCAGATTTCCTCGCCGAGTGGATCGAATAGCAGCTTCCGACCCAAGTTCACTCGGAACCTTTGGACTATGTTTTTCGATGGTTCCAAGATGTTGAACGGTTCTGGTGCAGGAGTTGTGTTGGTTTCCCCCCGAGGAGATAGGCTCAAGTATGTTCTCCAGATTCACTTTGATTCTTCCAATAACGAAGCAGAATATGAAGCACTACTGTATGGGTTGCGCATGGCCATTTCACTCGGCGTCCGTCGCCTTATGGTTTATGGCGACTCAGATCTGGTTGTTAATCAAGTGATGAAGGAGTGGGATGTCAGAAGCCCATCTATGACAGGTTATTGTAATGTGTTGAGAAAGCTGGAGAAGAAGTTCGAGGGGTTAGAGCTTCATATATACCCCGACTGAAAAATCAAGTTGCGGATGATTTGGCGAAGATAGGGTCCAAGAGGGAAGCCATTCCCAGTGATGTATTTTTAGAACACATTCATGTCCCATCAGTGCAGGAGGATCCTTTCACAGAAGAAGCCCGCAGCAAAAGAGTGCCAATGATCCGACTGAAGTTGAGGTCCCAGCCGTGGTCGACCTAATTATGGAAGTTGTGATCATCACTCCCGATCGACAAAGGCCATACATCGCATATATCCTTAGGAAAGAGCTCCCAGAGAACGAAGAAGAGGCTCGACGGATCGTCTGTCGATCCAAGGCCTTCTACAAGAATCAAGGGACAATTGTATGCAGAAAGCGCGACTGGAGTCGACCAGAAGTGTATCACGCCAGAAGAAGGTCAGATAATTCTTGAGGATATCCACTCAGGGACCTGTGGCCATCATGCGTCCTCTCGGACCATTGTGGCTAAAGCATACCGGGCGGGATTTTACTGGCCGAAAGCAAATGAAATGGCAAAAGAAATAGTCGACAAGTGTGAAGGATGTCAGTTCTATTCCAACATGTCGCACAAGCTAGCTTCAGCCTTGAAGACCATTCCACTCGTTTGGACCTTCGCTGTTTGGGGATTGGACATGATTGGACCGTTGAGGACTGGCAGAAGCGGCTTCACTCATTTGCTAGTAGCAGTCGACAAGTTTACAAAGTGGATCGAAGCTAAGCCCATCAAGAACCTCGATGCATGCACTGCTATCAGCTTCATCAGAGAGTTAGTATTCAGATATGGAGTTCCGCATAGCATCATCACCGACAATGGGTCAAACTTCGATAATGACAAGTTCAAAGCCTTCTGCGCCTCTCAAGGCACGCTGGTCGACTATGCTTCGATGGCTCATCCTCGGTCGAATGGACAAGCGAGCGTGCAAACGGCCTCATTCTCAAAAGGGCTGAAACCTCGGCTGATGCGTGATCTCAAACACGCAGCAGAGCTTGGGTCGACGAACTTCCATCAGTTCTCACGGGGATTGAGGACCACTCCTAATCGGTCGATCGAGAATTCCATTCTTCCCGGTTTATGGAGCTCAAGCAGTTCTGCCGAGTGACACCTTCACAATGCGCCTCGAGTCGAGCTATACTCAAGAGGAAGCAAAACAAGCCCGACAAGATGCCGCCGACCTCTTGGAAGAGGAAAGAGAGATGGCCTTGATCCGCTCGACTATCTATCGCCAAGACTTGCGTCGATTCCATGCCAGAAATGTGAAGAGTCGAGCCTTCCAAGAGGGAGATTTGGTCCTTCGAGTGGATCAACAGAAACCACACAAGCTTGCTCCCACTTGGGAAGGTCCCTTCATCGTCACAAAAGTCCTCCACAACGGAGCATATCATCTCTACAACGTTGATCGCCAGATCGACGAGCCTCAAGCTTGGAATGCGGAGCTACTCCACCCCTTTTACACTTAGAACTCATTCGGTTGAGATGTAATAAAAGTACTTTTGTAGTTTGTTTATCTAAGACAAGAATGTTATAATATTCCCAGTGATTGATATTGCTTTTTGTTGGAATTTCCCCCAGTGGGTGGCTTAGTTGCGAATCCGATTCGCCTAAGTTCGTAAAAAAATCCTTTCCGAGTGCGAGCCAGTCTCTCACTCGGGGGCTTAGCTGCAGATCCGCTTCGCCTAAGTATCCAAAATCCTACCGAGTGGCGAGCCAGCCTCCCACTCGGAGGCTTAGCTGCAGTCCAAGTACTCGCCTAAGTATCCAAATCCTACCGAGTGGCGAGCCAGCCTCCCACTCGGCGGCATTTCTGCAGTCCAAGTACTCGCCTAAGTATCCAAAATAATACCGAGTGGCGAGCTAGCCTCCCACTCGGAGGCTTAGCTGCAGTACAAGTACTCGCCTAAGTATCCAAAATCCTACCGAGTGGCGAGCTAGCCTCCCACTCGGAGGCTTAGCTGCAGTCCAAGTACTCGCCTAAGTATCCAAAATCCTACCGAGTGGCGAGCCAACCTCCCACTCGGAGGCTTAGCTGCAGTCCAAGTACTCGCCTAAGTATTCAAACCCTGTCGAGTGGTGAGCCAGCCTCCCGCTCGGGGGCTTATAACAGCCCAAAGATTCGCCTCGAGCATCCAAAGTAATAAAAATCCTACCGAGTAGAGAGCAAACCTCTCACTCGGGGGCTTAGCTGCAGCCCAGTGCTCGCCTAAGTAATAAAAATCCTACCGAGTGGAGAGCAAACCTCCCACTCGGAGGCTTAGCTGCAACCTAGTGTTCGCCTAAGTAGTAAAAATCCTACCGAGTAGAGAGCAAACCTCTCACTCGGGGGCTTAGCTGCAGCCCAGTGCTCGCCTAAGTAATAAAAATCCTACCGAGTAGAGAGCAAACCTCTCACTCAGGGGCTTAGCTGCAGCCCAGTGCTCGCCTAAGTAATAAAAATCCTACCGAGTGGAGAGCAAACCTCCCACTCGGAGGCTTAGCTGCAACCTAGTGTTCGCCTAAGTAATAAAAATCCTACCGAGTAGAGAGCAAACCTCTCACTCGGGGGCTTAGCTGCAGCCCAGTGCTCACCTAAGTAATAAAAATCCTACCGAGTAGAGAGCAAACCTCTCACTCGGGGGCTTGGCTGCAGCCCAGTGCTCGCCTAAGTAATAAAAATCCTACCGAGTGGAGAGCAAACCTCTCACTTGGGGGCTTAGCTGCAGCCTAGTGCTCGCCTAAGTAATAAAAATCCTACCGAGTGGAGAGCAAACCTCCCACTCGGGGGCTTAGCTGCAGCCCAGTGCTCGCCTAAGTAAGGAATTCATCCCAATCCGCAAGGACGACGAGGTGCAGGTCGAATGCTACCTCCTCCTTCGGAGCTTCGCCACAAGTACAACGTGCGGACCATCCCAATCCGCAAGGACGACGAGGTGCAGGTCAACTGCTACCTCCTCTTTCGGAGCTTCACCACAAGTACAACGTGCGGTCCATCCCAATCCGCAAGGACGACGAGGTGCAGGTCGACTGCTACCTCCTCCTTCGGAGCTTCACCACAAGTACAACGTGCGGACCATCCCAATCCGCAAGGACGACGAGGTGCAGGTCAACTGCTACCTCCTCCTTCGGAGCTTCGCCACAAGTACAACGTGTGGTTCATCCCCATCCGTAAGGACGACAAGGTCAGTCGCAGTCTGCGTTCCATCTCTACCTGCAGGATAGAAGAAGCACAAGTCGACTGGAGTTTCAACGGAATATCTTCCGAATGAGGAATAAAGTTCTCTCAAAGGCAAACAAAGCATGTTAAAGGAAAAATCAAGTTCGGATAAACGTCCTACGGATCCAAAGGTGCTCAGGCGTTAAGCCTGTTAAAGTTTATCGGTTACAGAAACCACTCGGCATTCCGAGGCAAATTTAAAGTGGGACTTAGAAGTTTTTTACTCCTCCGACGGAGGACTGGAAGGTGCAGCAGCGATGAAAGATCCCGTCGGCGATACGGGTAGCAGCAGCGATGAAAGTCTCCATGAAAGATCTGAAGTCGTGCTTCCTGGTATTGGCAACCTTGAGAGACACTAGCTTGTCCTCTTGCGCTTCTTTGCAGTGGACACGAACCAGAGATAAAGCAACATCAAGACCACACCGCGCATTTACTTCTTCCATTCTTGCACTCGACTTGGAATCTCATTCGATTCGAGTCATCAAAGATTCAAGATCATTCGGAGAGTCTGTTTCGCCAAAGAGTCGAGTCGATCCATGACATCGCAACTTTCGGTCGAAAGCAAGATAATCCACCGCTAGCAACACGAGACTCCAAATGGAGCGCATTCATAGCAGCTTCGTCCTTCACAGGAGAGTTGATGGGGTCCAAACTGGTTTCCACTCGGCTGGTTTCTTCTTCAAAGTTTTGGCAGAATTCTGAAAACACAACTCAGATTCAAAATGAAGATCGTATGATGAGCCGGTGAGAGCAAGACAGTTGGACAAAAGAGAATTACCTTCAAGCATGAGAAACAGCTTCTTGGCGAGCCCTCCAAGATAAATCTCCAGGTCATTTCGCTTACCCGCCACCGCCAACCTTGTCGACAGAATATTCTTGTCGTTCTTCAGTCGACTGACTTCCTTGTTAGCCGCGTCAAGAGAGGCTTTCAGCTTGGCATTTTCATCTTCAAGTTTGTCGACTGAGGCAAGCTTCTCTTCAGCGAGCTTTGTTTTCTCCAAGGCCGCCTTTTGTGCCTCCGCAAGGTCAAGGTCCTTCTTCTTCAAAGTTTCTTCCAGCTTATCTGCAAAGCAACAATGAGAACAGATTTGAGAATGAGCAGAAAAACACAAGCAGTCGTCAAAAATTCTCACCAGCCATACCTTTTGCTTCATCATGTGCCTTCTGCAAGTTCTCCTGAGCAAGCTTCAAATCGAGGTTGAGCTGAATCTGCTTTTTCTCTAACTCAGTGTAGCGAGCCACAAGCTCGCAAGATTTCTACGAAGAGTCAACCAACAAAAGACATCAAAAACAGATCACTTCTGAGTGACTAAGGAAAAATAGTAGCATTTCGAAGACTACGGTCGAATAAAACATTCGACAGTAGTCTCGGGGACTACACCCAGCGGGTGCACTCAGCGTGCCCCCACTGGTTTGCCAATTTGGTTCGATCAGTCGACCAAAGGAGGCAAAAAGGCTATGATTCTAAAAACATGGCTAGTCGACAGCGGTCAGCCGCAGTAAAAAAAAAACACAGTTCTTTAGACTATAGTCAACTGCACGCAGTCGACCATAGTCTCGGGGACTACACCCAGTGGGTGCACTTAGCGTGCCCCCACCGGTTTTACAGTTCCATTCAACTTGGTCCGTCCAAGTCGAGTGAAGAAGATCACATCATAAAGACCATAGCCGACTGCACGCAGTCGACCATGGTCTCGGGGACTACACCCAGTGGGTGCACTCAGCGTGCCCCCACAAAAGTTCAAACGACACACACAACCACTGGGTGTACAGATATGGAGATCTCCAGAAGAAAGCAGTTTCAGATAGTATATCCTAACAAAGCAAGCGACGACTGACTTACTTGGACATTGCTCGAGAGCTGAATCAAGCGTCATAGGTCACTGACTTGCCTCTCGCGCTGCTTTCACCTGCTCCATCATGATCCTCGCTGCCGTATGGCCTCCTTGGCAAGCACTTACTTGGTCTTCCGGGACGTGGTGTGTGGCAAAGAGAGACGGTGGATCAGCAATCGACGAAGTGGGTCGGGCACTCGTCGATTGGTACAAAGAAAAGATACAGAAGTCCGAGTGGGATTGCCTCCCTTGGAAATCAACGTCTCAGGAGTCGCTGCGACTTGAGCAGTCTTGCCAGCAGTCACTTTCTTGTTCCTCCTCTTCCTCAATGGCGCTTCCTCGTCATCATCAGGAAGATCAATGACGTGAGGCGGAACTGCAAGAGAGGTCCAGAAGTAAACATGGAAGCCCAATCGACTAAAAAGCTCCAGTCGGCTAAAAGTGAAATCTCAGAGATCTTACCAAGATTGGAAGTGGCCGCATCCTCCATTTCCTGGTCATCGTGCCTGGCTGAAGTCTCGGAGGTAGCGGCGCTTTGGATTTCATTAGTCGGCTGATCAGTCATCGAGTCGACTAAAAATTCACTCATGTTGAAAAAGGAAATACAAGGTTCTGTTGGTTACCCGGAGATGGTGGGGATGACCATTCGCATCTTGGGCAGGGCCTTCGCCGGCTTCGACGACGTTGCTCGAGGTTGCTTCGGCGGCTTCTCAGTCGGCGCGGGAGAAGTCGTCCTAGGTCGCTTCGTCGACTGACCGGTGGGCACAGCAGCTTTACCGCGCCCGGCCATCGGGTCATGCATCGACTTGGACCTTCCTTCTGAGCGAGGAGGGTCGACGTCTTCCTCCTCTTCTTCCTCCTCCTCCTCGTCATCAGAGTCGTCATCCTCCTCATCCTCTTCGCTGTTGGACTCCCATTCCTCCGGACTCTCACCTCCACTTCCTTCTTCTTCTTCGACTGCTTCCTGCGCCCCGTTGGGCATTGAGTACATCTCGGTGGTGACCTAGAAGACAACAAAACAAGGTGACAACAATCGATTTAAATTGACATCAAAATGTAATGAATGCAGCAGAATCACAGTCGAAGATAAATAATGATACCTTGTCTGGTTGGTAACTCTGGTCGAGTGGTGGAATCCTCCTAGCTCCGCGAGGGTTGTCTTTATTTCCTGTGATGGCAGTCATCCACTTCTCCAGTATGGCTTCGTCAACCTCCTCCGGATGGACCCGAGTGGTATCATCCGCATTCGTAGTACATCCACATCGGATGACCTTGGTATTGGAGTGGCTGGATACGCCGTCGGAGAAAAACCTCCAGGAGATCCATGCCGGTCACCCCTTCGCGAATAAGCTAAACTACACGCTCCATCAGAAGCTTCACTTGGGCCTTTTCCTCTGGCAACACCTTCAGGGAAGACGGCTTGTTCACTCGACTCATGGAGAAAGGAGGGAGCCCACGATCGCCCGGCGTCGGCTGGTCTTGGCAGTAAAACCAGGTCGACTGCCACCCTCTAACGGAGTCGGGAAGAGTCATAGCTGGAAAAGCGCTCTTCCCCCTCATCTGGACTCCGAGTCCTCCACACATTTGGATTACTTGGGTCTTCTCGTCATTCGGGTTCGTTTTCTTCACCGTCTGAGAGCGACAGGTGAATATATGCTTGAAAAGACCCCAATGCGGTCGACAACCCAGGAAATTCTCGCAGAGAGAAACAAAATCAGCCAGATACACAATGGAGTTCGGGGTGAAATGGTGGAGTTGCGCTCCAAAAAAGTTCAGAAACCCCCGGAAAAAAGGATTTGGCGGCAGAGAAAACCCCCTATCTACGTGGGTGGCCAAGAGGACGCACTCACCCTCTTCAGGCTGCGGTTGCCACTCCGTGCCCGGAAGCCTCGCCGACCCATGGGTGATCCGTCCTTCGTTGGCCAGATCGATGAGGTCTTTTTCGGTGATGGTCGACCGGATCCAGTCTCCTTGGACCCAGCCCTGCGGCAGCTTGGACCCTAAGAGGAGCCGCCTCGATTGGCGCTCTCCCCTTGGCCTTCGCCGCCGTCTTCTTCACCCGTTCCAGGGCGGCGGTCTTATCCTTCACCATGGTCGCCGGCGAAAAAGGAACTGACCTGCGGCGCTGGGCGGACGAAGAGCGTGGCGAGAGTGTTTCGGAGGCGGAGAGAGGGGAAATCTGAGGGCGCACTGTTCAAAATGCCCGGTCCAACGCCTTATATGGGGTCGCTTCCGAGTGGCTGACCGGTAGGCCCAGGCAATCCTGTCACGATCCTCATAAAGCGCCGCGCACGCCGATACGTGGCGAAAAAAGGCGGCGCGAGGATCGAGGCGTCATCGTCTTATCCCATCCGAGTGCCGCGGTTTTCTCCGCTTCGCGCGCTTCCCAAAATTCGGATCCCGTGAAATCTGCTAACCGCAGAGCGACTCATCAGATAACAGATTTCCTCAGATCCGTAGCTCGGAAATCTTCAGGTTCACAAAGTTCACTCGACAAACGTGAAGAATGGATCAAGGCGACTGAAAGAAAGGTTGATGCGCTCACCAAAAGGTCGTTGATCCAGAGTAAGACGCACTCACAACACGAAGAACAGGTCGGAAAGATTATCAACTCCTTCCTCACTCAAACCTCGATCCATTCGGGCTAATGATGAAGTCATGTACACAGGGTAGGGTCATAGACCGACCAAAGGTACCTTCCACAAGGACACTCACAAGAGAAGGAGCCTTCCAATCGACTTGGTGGACTACCACTGACCGATTCAAAGACACTGACTATGAAGACCCACTCGACCACCAAGAGTCCAAGAGCCACTCGGTGTCCAAACGGTCTGTAGTTAAATAGTCTTTATGACCTTAATGACACTTTATGTAGGGCGTTACCAAGAACGCCCAGCCTTAAACGCATATTAAACCCTCTGCTACGTGGGCTGGCTGGGGTCCTGGCGCACTCTATATAAGGCACCCCCCTCCACAGGTAGAAGGGTTCGCACCCCTATAACACATACGCAAATAATCCAGTCGACCGCCTCCGGGCTCCGAGACGTAGGGTTGTTACTTCCTCCGAGAAGGGCCTGAACTCGTAAATCTCTTGCGTATACAACTACTCCATAGCTAGGATCTTGCCTCTCCATACCTACCCCCCATTCTACTGTCAGACTTAGAACCACGACACCGAGCAGTAGTACCGCTTGACATCACGGTACTACCGCAAGGGGTAGCGGTACTACTGCTAAGGGAAGCGTTACTACTGCTTGCGAGCGGTACTAAAAAATTACATCCGTGCCTACCACCGCTGGACTTGTGACGAAGTTTTTGGTCCCGGCGGAAGTAGCCACGAAGTAGCCGCTTAGTACTGCTCCAAGCGGTATTACCGCTCCCAGAGCGGTAGTACCGCTCCCAAGGTCGGTAGTAAAAATTACTTCCGCTCCTACCCGCGGTAGTACCGCCTGCAGCCTTTTCGTAACACCAAAACTATCACAACTTCTGCATTCGGACTCGAATTCGATTTAAACCAAGTTTGTTGGAAAGCTAGCAACAAGGGCTAACACAATCTTGATAGAAATACCAATAATAAGCAAATGATAAAAGGCCCAATAGAAAATGGTGAGAACCCTTCCTCGGATAAGACCGGTAAAACCTCCAACATCGAAAACATCATAGAAGACGCATGCAAACTCCGTTTTTGATGAACTCAAGCTTGTCATCAAGATGAGCATAAGCTCTAAGACTCACAAAGAGAACCAAACAAGAACCAAGAAACATGATGCAAGGATGCAATGGTTTGAGCTCTCGACAAACAATACGATCAAGCTACTCACTTGAGAGCCCCCCTTGATAGTACGGCTATCGATCCTATAACCCGGTCTCCCAACTACCACCATGAGACCGGTAAAATAGAAAACCTATCAAGGGCAAACCTTTGTCTTGCACATGATCCACTTGAGCTAGATGATGACGATCTTGTCCTCCGCAAGATGGACCACCTTTCTTGATTGCGTTGGGTCGATGGAGACTAGATGATTGCTCCCCCATACTCCACTATGGGTGAGCCATTCTTGACACATCTTCACAAGTCCATTGACACCACAATGGATGGCAAGCTTCAAGCACTTGATCTCTTCGTGATGCTACACTTGAACTTGCACATGAAAATCTTGATGACGATCACTACTTGATGTCATCCTTTCCATGGGTTGTATGATATCTTCCTCTTGGCGCAAAGCCCATGGACATGTACCTAACCCCACATAGAACTCTCACATAGACCATGGGTTAGTACACAAAGTGCAATGGACAATTCTTACCATACCATGGGATCACTTGATCCCTCTCGGTACATTTTTTTACGCTTTGTGAGTTGATCAACTTGATTCACTCTTGACTTAGTCTTGATCAACCTTGAATCTTTCCAACTCTCTTAGTTTGGATGATGTCTTGAAGGTAAACATGAATGATCACACAATCTTCTTCTTCAAGACATGCTTGCAATAAGCTCAACACTCACATGACCAATCTTTGGATAATTCCTTAATAGCACCTTGGTCAACACATAAACTCCTTGAGACCAACGCTGATAGATGCAGGGTGTCCCGATCTTTCGATGAGATGATAACTATCGATTTGGTGGAGTCGACTTGGACGATCCGACTACAAACATGCACGACGTTGTGCCTTAGCAATCGCTAAACCAATCTCCCGAGGTTCTTGGCGATCTTTGGAAGCACAATCACCGACCACGAAGGTCTATTCGTTCACGCAATCGAAGAACGAGCTAGAATTTGATTAATCAATCTGAATATTGCGAATATATATGAAGTATTGATAATGGTGGGGATCCGTAAGCGGCCTTGGTCCGTCGTTGGACACAAACGGCACACGAAGTTGCAATGGCTAACTTTTAACTAAACAAATCCCAAGGAAAAAGCTACTAGATGGATCTACTTATATAAGAGCAAGGGGTGGCAGCCAAGGAGGTGGGAGGACGTCCCAAGGCAGCCTAAAACTAACTCTAGGTCGTACAAGGCCAATGGGCCCAAGTGGAGGTGACGTAACACCTTTGGACTTGTAGTTTGACTCGGATTCTGCTGCAGCATCAGATTGTTTCGTCCATAACTCAACGCTCCGGACGAATTTTAAGCTGAATCCAATTGGGTTGGAAAGTGCATGAAATCTATTTTCCAACAAAAAAAGAATCAACCAATTTGGAGTCCGTATGAAAAAGTTATTGACGTTTTGAGTCAGGTATGTCTGTGCAGTCCGAATCTGAGTCCAGAACATGAGAGACTTGGACTCTATCTTCTCTTGGGCCAAAAGTGACGTGAGAGAACTTTTTGAACAGCAGGTAAAATTCTCTTTCTCCCTTATCTTCATATGTGGATTGTACAAATGTCCCATACACCTGCAATTAGACATGGCACAAAAGTTTGCGAAGTATTTTTGTCCTGGATGACATAAATAAATTATTGCATAGTTTGCATTAGAAATCACCTCACAAATATACATGTATGCAATATTTTCGGTTGTATCCAAGGTAGTCACGTCCTCATCAAACGCATGGACTTCAAGAAATGCCTATGGACAAATCCTTCAAATATAACTCAATGCAACCATTAGTCAATAGAGAATGTCATCAATTACCAAAACCACACATGGGGGCACCGCATGTCCTTTTAACGGGGCTTATAAACCGGTGTGAGCTCCTCTCAACTAGCGAGGTGGGACTAAACATTGTGCACTGTGGGTGGCAGCGCACCATCTTTAGTACCGGTTGATGGCTCTAACCCGTACTAACCCCCCCCCCCCCCCTAGTACCGGTTGGAGCCACCAATCCATATTAAAAGCCACCACCTCTTTAGTACCGGTTCGTGACACGAACCGGTACTAAAGGTTCGCCATTTAACCGGTACTAATGAGCTACCATTTAGTTGTTGAACCGCACTAATGGTCACATTAGTGCCGGTTCAATTACAAATCGGGACTAATGAGCTTCACATTAGGCCCTTTTTCTACTAGTGTCGGCTCAAATTCCACCCCTACCCGCAGTGTTCGCCTGTCTCATAATGGAGGAAAATCAACGCCATTGACCTAGACATTTTCCTTTAGGAAAGATCGATTGATGCTAAATTAAAAAAATAGCTAAGCAAGGGCAACCTTATTGCTTCTGACAGAAGTTCCTTTCTGAAATGAACTACCTAATATCTACCTTCGCTCCTACATGAAGGCGCCATGTACGCAACAATATGGTATGTTATTGCTATCTTTCCACTCCGCATATGTACCCAAAACCCTTAAAGCCCTGCCCTTGATGGTTAATGCCCTAATTTTCCCTAGCAAGTACCAACACCGACACCCTACATTCCCCTTCTAACCTCCTCTTTCCTGTGAGTTAATGACAATGAGAGGCGGCAATCTTTTTTTATATGTGGAAACTACAACTGTTTGTATACATTTTACATGAGTCAAGTCAAGCTTTGATCCAAAGTTGTTAAATTAACAAGTCGAGCCGAGGTAGCTTGTTATTTAAACAAGCTCTAACGAGTTGAGATGAGTTGGCTGGACTAGTTTCAAATTCCGCCCCTAGCCACAGTGGCTGCCAGCCTCGTAAGGCCTTGTTTAGTTAATCTCCACCATAAAGGGATTGGAGAGGATTGGAGGGGTTTGATGTGGATTTTGACTTGCTAGGGATTTAATCCCTGCCAATCTGCTCCAAACCCCTTGAAACCCTACGAAACCAAACAAGGCCTAATGGAGAAAAATCAACGCCATTGGATCTTTATCCTAATCTAGACATTTTCCTTACGAAAAGATCGACCGATACTAAACTAGGAAAACAGCTGAGCGACCTTATTGCTTCTGACAGAAGTTCCTTTCTCAAATGAACTACCTGAAATCTACCTTCGCCCCTAAGATTAATACATAGAGGTACGATGTACGTAACAGTTTGATATGCTATTTTTCCACGCCGCATAAGTACCCAGAACCCTCCGCCACACCACGCTATAAGTTAAAACGCTTTCGCGTTTTCTTCACTGTCAAGTTCAAGAAAAAAAAAAGTTCAAGAAAAGTTGACAGATATTTTCTTCTTCTCAGCTGCTGCACATGTGATAAGTAGCTAGCACCCAAGATACGGCAGCCACGCAAAGCCGCACATGCACAACAGAACAACAAACGCTCCTTGTCACCTTCCAAAATGGTGTGCGGACGTGCGGTCTCCTGCCACTCCAGCAGCTAGCTCACTCCACTCGCACCGCACGCATCGGCAAAGCGAGCCTCCCAGGTTGGACGCCAGCGCGCGCGCCCGTGGCGCGTAGCTGGCGATCGATCACGCCGGCCGCGGGCGCGGGCAAAGCGCCGAGAGCGCCGCGCGGCCGTTCGAGCCCTTTCCTCTCCCGGGACGAAATTAACCAGAGCTGAACTGGCGCAAGGCACGCATGGAGAACCGGACACCTCCCCCCAGCGGGCCGAGGCGTGCGGGCCACGCGGGGGCACCGGCTTTGGGTTTCCCAGCGTGGCACACGGGGCCAACGGCCAGGGAGGGGCCTTTATATGCCCCGCCATTGCCGCGCTCCCCAACCTCGCAGATCGATCTCCATTCCGCACCGCCTTGGGTGGGAGGTTCTTGGATCCGGACTAACAAACGCCGGCCGTGTTTGGGAGGGCCTCGTTCCTAGCCTATCTCGTCGAGAGGATGGCGGCGGCGAGCATGGTTGGCATGCCCAAGAGCCCCCGGTCGGTGGCCTTCGGGACGGCTGCCTCGCCCTTCGGGGACAGGAGGAAGGCCCGGTTCTGCGTCGCGGCGTGCGGCAGGGACGACCAGCAGCCGCCCCCGTCGATGGCCGCGGTGCCAGCGTCGCTGCGGGCGATCCAGGCCAAGAGGAAGATGGCGGCGCAGGCGCGTGGGGTGCCGCGGGCGACGAGCGCGGCAGGGTGCGCGGTGGCCGCGCTCGCCGCCGCGGTGGAGGCCGTGCAGGGCGCGGCGGTTGGGGGAGCCTCTGGCGCGGCGCGCGGCGCCGGGGATGCCGTGGCGTGGGTCTTCCAGAAGGTGCACTTCGAGTCGCCCGACCTCGCCGTGGGACTGCTCGGTATCGTCGCGTCCTGCCTCGGCACGGCTGTGGAGATGGAGATGGAGCGGATGAGGGCCAAGGAGATCGAGGAGTCGGACAGCAAGGCCAGACCCGCCGCCGCCGTCGATGACGACGACGACAACAGCGAAGACGCGGAGGAGGCAGACGATCTGACGATGCTGGTGGGGATGGAAATGGAGAAGGAGCTCTGGGCCAGGATCGGCATTCATCATGACGACGACGAAGACTTGCCGCTGGGCGTCAACGACGACGAGCAGGAGGCCATCGACACCGCCCGCGCCGGCATACGGAAGGCCACGTACGAGCGGATCATCGCCACCTCCGAGGCCAACTCGCTCATCCTCTCCAACTACGCACAGCTCCTCTACGAGTTCGACAAGGATCTCGACAGGTAAATACGCCGCCATGGTCTTGAACATTGATTCTCATGCATTCCGCTAAGATGCAGCTGTTTAATATGTACGTACGTGTCATGGTCCTTACCCGCCGTCTCGATCGACCTCGGTGATCACTGCAGGGCGGAGGACTACTTCAAGCGTGCGGTGGCCATCGAGCCGCCCGACGGCGAGGCGATGCGGAGGTACGCGGTCTTCCTCTGGCAAGCCCGCGGCGACCTGGCCGGCGCGGAGGACATGTTCACCAGCGCCATCGACGAGGAGCCGGACAGCAGCCACCACCGGAGCAGCTACGCGTGGTTCCTCTGGATGACCGGCGGTGTGGAGACCTGCGTCATCGACTCCGGCAACAACGACGACACCGAATGAAGCCGATCGCCGGAACAAGGGCCACCCGCGCAATCTCGAGCTAAAGACAATTAAAGACCGACCTCGCCGGCAGGTGCCTGGCCGGCGAGGCTGCCGGCCATTTTAGATGGTGCATCTAGGTATATATTGCGCACTGTCGGTGAGTTGCATCGGCCCTTGTAGGGGCCATGTTATACTAGGGTGCGCGTGCGAGCATGGCATGCAGGAGCCAAACCCAAGGGAAGGCGAATAATGTTGATGTTGTCAAGCAAGCGCACATATAAAGTACAGTAGGGCCTCATCAAATCATGTGTGGATTTGGAATAAAGCATGCACGCATCATCAGTGATGGCATGCTGTTGCTGAATTGTGAACAATATCTATATGTAAACAAAAATATGAAGTGCATAAGGTTCTTCCTTTGCTGTAAGTTGTGTTTGCACAGATCAAGTGCAGCTGTGGTATGATATTTACGGTATACAAAGGCTTGTACATACATATTTTCAGAGGGAGGGGGGGTTGTCATCCTGCTGGTGCTCTATAACGGACCCGACTTACTAATCTTTACCGGACGATGGACGTCGATGCTGCCATAAGTGCAGCTGTGATTGAATCACCTGCATCCCAGCTCCAATCTTGTGTCCTCGTTGATGCTGGTGTTTCTGCAAAGCTTTTGAAGGTCAATGTAGCCTATGAGTGTGTCCTCGAAATCGACGTCCTTCATATTAGCCTCGTCGAAGGTTGATCCTGACAGGACGGTGTTCTTGAAGACTGCACCTTCGAGGTCGGCTTTTCCGAAATTGGCACGGTCTATCACTGCGTTCGTGAAGTTCGTGCCTGAAACCATTTCAAAGAGAAGTGTTTATCTTTATGTTCATATTGTAGCATGAGAACACAAAGGTAGATCTGAAAATTGACAGTATTTGGGAGCAACTGCAACAACTCGGTGTGGTGAATAACACAAGTATTTTACACCCTGTCTATAATACGCAATGTAGCCACGATCAATGCAAAGGTACATCTGAAAGGGTCAAGTATTTGAAAGCCATGCAACAATGAATAATGCAGTGTGGTAAAAAAACGATTAAGGTGTGTACTTCTGTTTCTGTTACCTTTGAAACTTGCACCAACAGCATAGGCCTTGGACATGACAACTTCTGTCAAGTCAGCACCATCAAACTTTGCGCCTGACATCAATGCCGCCGAGAGAGTCTTGCCTTTAAGATTACTTTTATCATTTGTGAAATCACAGAACCGGAGATCAAGCACCTTGTCATACACCCCATTTGCCTGACCAATTGTGTTCCCGACAAATGCAGCCTCACATCTCTTTGGGTCTGTTGATAGTGGAGGCAACCTCTAACAACCAAAGCAAACAGGGAACAATGCTATCTCAGAGAACTTTTCCTACTCGACAAACTATCCCAGAATATACATAAAAAAAGGAAAACGTAGGATTGCAGTGGCATGTCCACCCGAATCCTACAGGTTGTTGTCCGCACCAAAGTGTCTTCGATTGTACCATAGGAAAAACAAAAGACTATGTACATGAGTTTGGAGTGGATGTAAAATTTTCCTTTGAAATGTAGTGTAGTGGGTTCCTTAGGAAAATTTCCTATGGGATTCAGTCCTACGAAATAAAAAAACAACATAGAATTAATTCTTAAGGATTCTAATCCTCCACTATCTCTATGAAAATCCTTTGAATCAAAGAGGCCCTAAAACCATGGAGAAAGGAAGTTAAGCTCTAATGCTAGAAGGCAATTTTCAAGAACAGCACTATAGTGCCAAACTGACAACTACATATTCAGGTTAAACTTGTAGGATTGCAAAATGAAGGTGCACTTCTCTAACAGATATGACAGTGATTTTTAGATGAAATGTGGCTTCACAATACAAAAGACATCAGCATATATAACGTATTCCTACAGTGAAAATTGCCACGCCATAATCAGTTAATCTGATTGAAGTATGCAACAAGACGATGATTTCTAAAACAGATGGTGTTTCCCGCTTCTCTAGAGTTGTATCAGTAACTGAGTCTAGATGCAAATGCAACCCCAAATTAACATATACTCCCTCTGTCCCGAAAGATAAGACATATAAGGTTTGCCCTAAGCCAAAGTTTTATAAGTTTGACCAAGTTTCTTACAAAATTATCGATACCTACAATAACAAATCAACATCAATAGTTTCGCCCTGAAATATATTTTCATAACATATTTATTCGGTATTGTAGATATTGACATTATTATCTGTAAACCTGATCTAACTCAGAAAACCTTTACTTATGACAACTTATACACCTTATATTTTGGAGTACAAGATAGTAACAAATACAACAGAGCTCTTGGTAAACACTCCCTCCGATCAAAATTAATTGACGCAGCTTTAATAACAAAATTACAGTAGTGCACATTACATTCTGTGGTAAGTGTAGTACTCTGTTGTGACCTCCTGGACGCTTCAGGTGCCCTCGTGTCGTCCTCTCCAGGGTGACTCAGGGGTGATTACGGTTTCTCGCTCCACCCTCTCCCTCCCTTGCCACCACCCGAGGTGGTCGCCGGGCAAGCCGGTGCGTACAACGATGAAGGTCCGGTGAGGTGCTCGCTACTTCACTCCTTCGCAAAGGACTCTGGTTGCCGGGGCGGCATTGCCTCCGCACAGACGGCGCGGAGGTGCTAGCCAACTTCCTTCTGCATGGGCAGCAAGGAGTCAACAGATAGTGGTCACAGCACGGATTTTCTCTCTATCGCTCCAGACGGAATGTCAGGGTCCTCTCCCCCTTAGCTCACTCCCTCCGCCGGCTTTGCCTGTTAGCGGCCATCGGTCGCCGGATACGGAGAAGCCTGGGTGGTGGTTGCGTAGGCTTGAGACCATGGGGAAACCCTTGGTCGGTTACTCCGGCCATGGCGGCAGCGATGCACAAGTGAGCCGCTGGAGGCGCCGCCGAGGTCTCTTTTCTCTACCCCCATCCCAGTTCCCGGGCAAAAGCCCAAAAACCCGCCTCGGGTTGGGCGGCGGCGGCGCCTTGTGCATCGTGACCTCCATGGAGGCATCGTCTGGGGAAGTTTTGGTTCTTTGGGTGAGTGGTGATGTGGTTGGTTGGAGTTCGGTGGTTGTCGAGTCCAAGCGGCTGCAAATCAATGGAGGTTCATAGGTCCAGCAAGTCACCCACTTATCTTTAGGGTGGTGTTCTTCGGTGGCTAGGAGTGTGGCTGTGTGACGCCTTCGAGCCTGGGCGAAAGGGAACGGGGTTCCCCTTCCCGGTGGCAGCAATGTGGCTAGCGCTGTGGATGCCTGAGCTTTGTTCTGCAGTCGGTGGGTCTGTGCTCAATAATCAGATATTCCTAGCCGCGCCTATGTGATTCTGCAGCTTCCTTCTTCGGTGATTATTCCCAGTGGTTTTCCCAATGTTTTCGGTCGTCCAAGGGCAGCAGCGATGCGGCTGGTGTGTGTGTTTGTGCACACGCGCTTGCCGCGTGAAGATGGCCATGCACAATGGCTGCTCTAGGTTCGAGGCCGGCATCTGTTCTAGCTCTCGGTTGAGTGCCTCTATGGTCCAACGGTGCGATGCTTTCGATCCTAGGCGAGGGGATGGGGTTCCTCTTCGTCGGTAGATAAGCCAGGTGTTGGGTTGGGCATCTGCAGTCCCATGGGTCAGGCTTGTTGACGATTCTTTCAGACTGTAAGCTGATCCTTGAAGCTTCTTCTGCTTTTGTCTGTTCTTTGGTGCCAGAGTGCAGCTGGCTTCGACATTACTAGCAGTGCTCTCTCTGTTTTTTCTTTGTTTGTTTGTAGTGTGTGTTGTGTACTAAGGTGATCAGTTAGCTCCCTTGTATCTTTCAGCCGATGTTGCTTGGTGCCATGTAATCCCTGGGTGCTTGATGGCTTCGTTAATTTAAAGTTGGGCTCGTCTTAAGCCGTCCTTCTAGAAAGTACTCCTCTGTTGTTCTTTTTTTAACTCTTTTAGAAAGTTGAAGTTTATTTTAAGCCTTCACCTTCAGGTTAATTAAACCACTATTATTTCTCCAACACCAATACCAATATTTCTTCAGACTATCACTATTCTTTAGTTAATCTCCAACAGTTGTTGAAGAGTACCATTTGTATGGAGATTTAAACCCAGTATTTAGAAAGCAATTTTCCTACTGTCGTGATCGAATAAAAGTGAAACCTAATCAATTTCCCACAATCGAATCTGAGCATAAGGTAAGGTCACAAGAGGTATCATTTTATAGAGACCAAAATTCCATCTGAAATGGCGACTTCCCCTAATCTGCCACCAAACCCTAGGAAAACGCGACGTGAGTCTATTTGCGCTAGCGACTAGAGGTCATCCGGTTCTACAAATTTTCTCTCAATAAATAAGGAGATGATTGGAATCGCACAATGCCCGTGGTGGAGACGGAGGAAACCACCAACCTGGCCGGCGGCGATGACCGGGCTGGGGGCTGACGCGACGGCCCAGGCTGCGAGCAAGCCGCACGCGAACCCTCCCACGGCCTTGGCGCGGCCGCCGCTCCCGGCTCCCCCCGCGTCGGCCAAGCACGTCACGCGGCACCCTCTCGGCTGAAGCTGCAGACGTAGAGCAGAGCCGCCGCGCGCGCGGTGGCCGGCGAGGCGAGGCAAGACGAGACCATGTCAATGCAATGCGGGGAGAGCGGCTGCGTGGCTGAGCGGAGAAGAGAGGGGGGTGGTGGGTCTGTACGTACGTGTGCGGGGCGCGCGGCGTGGTGACGAGGTAGGGGGGGAGATAGAAGGGATCATGGTCTTATCCTCCAAGGCTTATCCCGGTTTCGTCTCTCGTCCGCTTGACGACCACGGGCCCACGTGACCGGCGAAGACTGATAAAAATGGCCAACAGTAGTTTAAGAAACTGATCGAATAGGCGGCTGCCACAAATCTACCGACTGATTTCGGTCGTCACCCGTCCGAGTCGTTCTTCCAAGCGGTCGACCCAAACGGACGCCGCTTTTGTCTGCCTTTTGTCCATTTGGGTTAGCCGCGCTCATCTGGCGCCCGTCCTCTTTTAGATTTGGGTCGGTAGTGCGCCCAACGCATCGACCCATTTCATGACCACGCGCGCATAGGGTCGCCCTGGTTTTGGCGCTTCAGCGCACGGGAAAAAATCGGCCTAGCGCGCGTTGGTTTTGGCGCTCCAGCACGCGGGAAAGGTTAGCGCGCTGGTTTTGGCGCGCCGTGGCCGGCCCTCGTTATTAAGAAGGCACTCCCTCCATACTTTGTCCGCCGCCCACTCGTCTCGTCCCCTCTCACTAGCCTCGCCGCCTCTGCGCCACCATGTCGATCGCGCACTGGCGCCGGACTTCAGCGAGTCCATGGCGCCGCTCCGGCGCCTTCTCCCCCGAGATCTGGTTTGGCGAGAAACGCCTCATTCTCGGCACCTTCGACACCGCAGAGGAGGCGGCCCGCACGTACGACGCGGCGGCGTGGCGCCTCCTGCGGCCTCGTCAGGAAATGAATTTTTTCGACATGTTGACGAGCCAGCGGGCGTAGGATCTCGCGCCTCTCCCGCAGCTTTTCACCGACGAGGATCGTCGTGACCACCGGAGGCGGCAGCGTCGCCTCGCCATCGGCGAGATGGACGTGGAAGCCATGGCGGTGTGGTGAAAACGCTTCCCGCAGGACATCGTCGACGAGCGCCAATTCTACAAGCAAAGGAGGACGGAGAGGGAGGCGAGGAGGACGGAGCGAGCCGCCTATCGGGAGGACAAGCGTGCGCGGAAGCAGGTCGCTCAATTGAACATGAAGCTAGGAGAAGCGTCGTCCTGGGACTCCGAGGACGAGCGGTATGCTGACGCCTACGTTCAGACATCGGGGAGGACGTTACCGAGTCGGGGTCGGAAAACGATGAGTAGTTGATCTTTTCTTTTATCTGTCTATGCTAAAACTATCTATGTATCCTTTTTCTATCCGAAAAAATTGGCCGGCGGCGTCGGCGACGAAACAGGTGGGCGAGGGTGTGCCACCGATCAGCGGGCCCGAGGAGGAGAGAGGGCGAGCGCGCACGCGTCCGTCTTGTGTCCGCACCGACGCAAATCCGGCTCAAAAATAGGCCGAGAATGGGTCGGCAGGCGGACGAAAGCGAACACGCGTCCGTTTGGGTCGGCGCGTTGGGCCGACTTTTCTGTCCGCGCTGACCCAAACTGACGGCGGCGGACGAAATGGGTCACCCCACTGGAGTTGCTCTTAGGTACTCGCACGTCTTTCTCTCACATCGCATCCAACCAAACCCCTCCTCTGCTTCGATCACGTAGCACCGCGAGTCGCTAGCGAGCGTCCATTGCAGCATCGACGAGTCACCGCCGAGAGCTCCATAGCAGCAGCACAATCTGCGTCTAGCTGTCGGCTAGCGCTGCGATGCAGCATCGAGAGTGCCGGTGACACTACTAGAAGAAAGCCTACTAGTAACCCTGATTCTTTGGGCTAGTAGTAGTGCGGGTCGGCACGCGTTACTACTACCCTTCATAGCAGTAGCGCTGGTCATTCCAACGCTACTGCTACAACTACCTATGAGTAGCACTGGTTGGGACCCGCACTACTACCAAATTTTTTGTTTTTTTTCCTCCTGTGTATTGACGATGTATTTGTACACGTTTTATACAGTAGTCTCATCATATGATTTTATGAGCATGATGAGTTATTATATTTATATATATATATATATATATATATATATATATATATATATATATATATATATATCACTGGGTGAAAGAGACGTTGATTAGGTTCAAGTGGAGGCAATATGGTGCATGTCCAAAGTACAACTAATTCAAACTTGATCACTTTAGTTTGGATTAGTAGTACTTTCGATCTGCACCATGTTGCCTCCATTTGAATCAAATCCATGTTTATTTCACCTACTGATATATAATAAATCATCATGCTCATAATGATATAACAATTCAGCATAATAATAATAATAATAATAACTCATCATCATTTTCATAATAAAAAGTCATACTCATACTCATCATCATAGTCGTCTAACAACTTCTACCCGCCATCATAATAACAAGTCATCCTCTTTACCATCATAGTCATCTAACCAACCCTAATTAATTGTTCTTAGCACATGATCATGAGAATTAGTTAGGACCTGTTACCATCTCTAAGGTAAAATATCATAAAACATCATAGCCGCTGACTCTCCATTATGGAGAATGGAGATTGTCCTATCTTCAATTCGTGGGCTTCGCACCATATTGCCTCCAAGTAGCTCACTGCGACTATTCATAACTTTTTTCCATCCTTTGATTGTGAGGTCTTCATCTCTTTTAGAAATAGTGTATCCACAGTGGACAACCGTAGATAGACCTGGCCGTAAGCTCATACTATCAATGTCACCTTCCGTATGCAACATATGAGGCACACAATCCTTCGGGATTTTCTGTTCAAAAGCATAATAATAACATAGTAAACAATGTAGTTTAACTTTAATTAGAAGAATGTATGCAAAAGATGCACTGGTGTCATAATAGTAAAATAGTCTTACCATGCCATCTCCATGGATGTTGCCGTAGTTCAACATGTGGACTAGTGACACGTATTGACCATAATATGGAAGAATTTTATAGTTCTTATTGAAAGTCTCAACATCAATAATAAATGATACAAGATGATTTTTCTCCTCGTAAGTTAGTTCAGGGCCATCAGTGTAGTATGTTTTGTCTACTACTTTATATACTTTTAAAAAATGGAAATAAGCTGTGAACTATTTTTAAATAAACAATATAAATTACTTAATAAATATGTTTGAGAAACTCACATAGAGGTAGAAGTGGAAGCGTATCAACATCGACCCAGATGTCAATATTCTCTTCGTCGATGTCATCTTTAGGATCACAAAGATCGAAGGTGACATGCATACCCTTCTGAAAACCATACGCCTTGCATAGTGCTACCCAATTCGAGCAACCAAAATGGGAGTAGGTCACCACATTGTATAGCTTTACACAAGTATAGCGAGGTGCTATACACACGGTTTTTAACCCCTTTCCGCGATGGATTTGGAATCGTTGCCAAGTGAGTGTGGGCGATAGGGGGGTCCTTTCCACACGACCTAGAAACCGTCGGGGATACGCCCTCCTGGCACACTGGCTGGGGCAAAAATGAGCTCGTGTGCGATCGGGCGAGGCATAGAAACCTAATCGTTTTCGTTCGTATGTACATCCCACACGGTGAATCCCAGAAAAACATTTTCGTTCGTATATGTATATCACACACAGTCAATCCAAGGGACACATTTCCTTTCTTATGTACATCCCACACAGTCAATCCAGGAAAAATGTTTCAGTTCATATGTACATCCCACACAGTCAATCTAGGGAAAACGTTTCCGTTTGTATGTACATCCCACACTGTCAATCCAGGGAAAACGTTTCCGTTTATATGTACATCCCATACAGGTTTATGTATAGGCTCGTGTGTGATAGGTGTAACTATCACACACACTCTGCCTTGGTTAACCGTTTGCTTTTATCAACTACATCACACACGATTTGATAAAGAAACCTGTGTAGCATTGGGCTATCCACCACAAGCGCTTTTATTGCTAGAACCGTTTGCAAAGTTCCATGACACATTTAGCAGGTTTATTAGTTTACAATTAATAATTCCAGTATTACGCAAATTCACATTTCATATCGAACAGCTGTTTGCCTATTTCATATCAGGCACATAAATATATTTTAACATCACAGTACGATAGCTACCTGAAAACAGGATAGTACAACATATAGCTAGTTCAACTTCATAAGAATAATATTAGAACAATATATTCATTTCCCTAATCGAGATCATCCAGGCTCATCTTATCCACCTCGCTTTCAGCTTTAATAAGAATCTGTTTTGCATTGGCCAACTAGAAAAGTTCCTCCTCCTTCGCCAACACCATCTTACCAAAGTCTGATTTAAAAAATCTGAGCTCATTCTCCACCTTCCTCTTTTTATCCCGCATCTTCAAATATTCTTCAGCGTTGACAATACTTTCTCTAAGCCTACCTCTGTACTCTTCCTCATATATGCTCCAGAGCTTTGCTATGCACATCTTCAAAGACTGTGGCCACCCTTGATCAACCCACTACAAGTAAGAACACTTCCGTTCATCCTATAATATTTAAAACTAAATCAGTAACAATTGTAGGGGAAATGGGTTTATAGCAACATAGAAAATCACCAACACTTATTTTGAAAAACTGAAGAAACAGGTTAATTATGACATATCTTCTCAAAAAGATCAATGTGCAAATGAATTAATTACTACTGAGACAACAACCAAATCATGAAACATCAGAAGCTATAATTAACTACAACAATGCTACAAGTTATTACTCATGTACTATAAATAACAAATTGAACATTTTATGAGGAAGGTAAATATAACTGCAACAGCATAGTGATAGTGTTTGGATGACAGAAAATTGATACTAACAGGTGTGTACATGCACAAATTTAGTAACATAGAGCTAATAGCACTAAGGCCGTCCACTATGTGCCAAAACCGGTGTAAAGACAACTGTTGCTACATCTCGCACCGGTGCCCTGCACTGGCGAGCCGATGTAGCGGAAAAAAAATCAGGGACCCGGACTCCGGAGCACCTAGTTGCTCTGATGCCCAGTTCCTTCGTGCCATAAAGATTTAATATTTTACTGCTTGGCTGCTCGGATGTGTGGAACAAAGTTGGCTGCACAAACTGCTGAAGCGGTGCCAAATATTTTTCTAATGGCACCGCTGATGAGATGGCAGCATTTTTAGATACTAGGTTCAAACTGTGACACTATCTTTGGATGTGTTTGGTTGAAGGTGTGGTATGAATGGGTTGGGACTATGACAATGTCTGAATCACATCTAACAAATGATTTGTAACAACGAAAGAGGGTCTAACCTTCTCTGCACATGCCAGAAACTTCCTCCCACTGTCCACAGATTCAAACGCAACTAGCTTCACGCATGGAGATTGATGGTGACAACGAGCAGGCAGATCTTCAGCCACCCTGCTCCATTCGTTGAAACTGATGGTCCTAGAGAGCTACAAGAGGAAGAAATGACTCAAATCGACCGCCGGGTAAAATTCCTTCACTCCAAGTCATAGCCCAAGAGAGAGAAGAGAGGCATACCCGGGCGATGAAGGAGTAGTTGGAGGAGGAGGAACCGCTGGAGTGGTCTCTGAAGAAGACCATGGCGACCCCGGTGGTAGGATGCGAGACGGCGAGAGCGGGGAAGCGACTATAGCTTAGGAAGGAAGGAAGGAGGAAACATGGGAAATGTGACTTGTGGTCGGGGAGAAAAGGGGGTGGGGAAAGGGGGGGGGGTAGATATTTCGGCGGTAAGCCAAAAATTTCGAAATGTGGAGGGAAACTTTGCGCGTGGTGCCGCCGGACACCATTCACTTTGAACGATTGTGTGCATCGCAAACGATTCTTCTGCTTTACGCGCATGGGATGAGTTTGATAATTCAAATTTTGGTGAAGATTTCCCCGGGTACGTCATTGCATAATTTAATACCGCTTGCTAATTTGGGCACACAAAAGAGCATACATCACACAGACCACACTTACCGAATCGAGCAATTTTAGTAATTAAACAGAGCCAGTTGACCTAAGCATTGCACTAACAAAAGACCAACATTAAAACAAAGCCTAAGTAGGCATGATCTTAACAAATCCGCCGCCGCGCCGGCCTATGCATCACTGGTGTGAGATGAGACATCGATGACTTGTCCTGGCGACATGCCGTCATTGGTGGACTCCGTGTCCCCCTACTGAAGTCGATCGCGTCCTTGTCCTCGTCCTCGGCGCCGCCCTCAAGGTTGTAGTACTCGTAGTATGGATGTGCTAGAGCTTGCGTTGGTACTCCACCGCCAATTCGTCGACGGACAGACTCTTCTCTACCTCAACCTCAGCCACGCGCAACTCCTCCTCCTGGCGCTCCTCTATCTCCGCCGCCTCCTGCATCTCCAGCTCCCGCTCGACGATCTCATGAGGAAGCAGGTGCTCCATGGCCACCGCCGCCTTTTCGGATGGGGGTTGCATGCTGGACTCTGAGGTGGCCTAGAATATCTTGGCGTATGTGTCCTCGATCTTGGCGTGGATGGCCTCGACCCGGGCCAGGGCGACATCGGCGGCACGGACGGCAGCTCGAGCGCTCTTGGTGTTTGCAGCCGCCGTCGCAGCAGCAGCTCCAGCCGTCTCGGCTGCTGCAGCTACCCTGTCGGTTGCCGCACACGCCCTCTCGGTGGATGCGGCTGCGCTAATTGCGGATGCGGTGACATTCTCGGCGTAGACGGCCGAGGGAGTCCTGGATGAAGGGGTCCTCGGGCGTCCGGACTATAGTACGTGGGCCGGACTGATGGGCTGTGAAGATACAAGACCGAAGACTCTCTCCCGTGTCCGGATGGGACTCTCCTTGGCGTGGAAGGCAAGCTTGGTGCCCTGATATGAAGATTCCTTTCTATGTAACCGACTTTGTACAACCCTAGTCCCCTCCGGTGTCTATATAAAGTGGAGGGCTTAGTCCGTAGAGGCAAGAGAATAATCATAGTCATACAGGCTATACTTTTAGGGTTTTAGCCATTACGATCTCGTGGTAGATCTACTCTTGTAATACTCATATTCATCAAGATCAATCAAGAAGGAAGTAGGGTATTACCTCCATAGGGAGGGCCCAAACATGGGTAAACATCGTGTCCCCCGTCTCCTGTTACCATCGACCTTAGACGCGCAGTTCGGGACCCCCTACCCGAGATCCGCCGGTTTTGACACCGACATTGGTGCTTTCATTGAGAGTTCCACTGTGTCATCGTCAAGAGGTTCGATGGCCCCATAAATCATCTACAACAATGTTGTCCAGGGAGAAGTCTTCCTCCCCGAATAGATCTTCGTATTCGACGGCTTCGCACTACGGGCCAACTCGCTTGGCCATCTAGAGCAGATCGACAGCTACGCCCCGGCCATCAGGTCAGATTTGGAAGCTTGAACTACGTCGCGGATATCCGCGGAGACTTGATCTTCGACGGATTCGAGACCACGACAGTCGCTCCCTGTCACCGGAATGAACATGACTTAAATCTGTCATCGGACCATACCCAAGAGAGAGCGCCTGCAACTGCTCTGGCCCTAGATCCGGAGCAGATCGCGCCATCCGAGGACGGGAGGCTAAACCCCGCCACGGAAGCTGCAGACTCGGCGGCGTCTGCTACCTCTTGAGCACTGCGTTGGATTTCCTTGAAGAGGAAAGGATGATGCAGCAAAGTAGTGTAAGTATTTCCCTCAGTTTTTGAGAACCAAGGTATCAATCAAGTAGGAGGCTACGCGCGAGTCCCTCGTACCTGCACAAAACAAAAAACTCCTCGCACCCAACGCGATAAGGGGTTGTCAATCCCTTCACGGTCACTTACTTAGAGTGAGATCCGATAGATATGATAGGATAATATTTTGGTATTTTTGTGATAAAGATGCAAAGTAAAATAAAAGCAAAGTAAAAAGCAAAGGAAATAACTAAGTGTTGGAAGATTAATATGATGAAGATAGACCCCGGGAGCCATAGGTTTCACTAGTAGCTTCTCTCAAGAGCATAAGTATTTTACGGTGGGTGAACGAATTGTTGTTGAGCAATTGACAGAATTGAGCATAGTTATGAGAATATCTAGGTATGATCATGTATATAGGCATCACGTCCGAGACAAGTAGACCGACTCCTGCCTGCATCTACTACTATTACTCCACTTATCGACCGCTATCCAGCATGCATAAAGAGTATTAAGTTAAAAACAGAGTAACGCCTTAAGCAAGATGACATAATGTAGAGAGATAAATTCATGCAATATGATAAAAAAACCATCTTGTTATCCTCGATGGAAACAATACAATACGTGCCTTGCTGCCCCATCGCCACTTGGAAAGGACACCGCAAGATTGAACCCAAAGCTAAGCACTTCTCCCATTGCAAGAAAGATCAATCTAGTAGGCCAAACCAAACTGATAATTCGAAGAGACTTGAAAAGATAACCAATCATACATAAAAGAATTCAGAGAAGATTCAAATATTGTTCATAGATAATCTTGATCACAAACCCACAATTCATCGGTCTCAACAAACACACCGCAAAAATAAGATTACATCGAATAGATCTCCACGAGAGAGGGGAGAACATTGTATTGAGATCCAAAAGAGAGAAGAAGCCATCTAGCTACTAACTATGGACCCAAGGTCTGAGGTAAACTACTCACACTTCATCGAGAGGCTATGGTGTTGATGTAGAAGCCCTCTCGTGATGGATGCCCCATCCCATGGAGCTCCTAACAGGCCCCAAGATGGGATCTCGTGGGCATGTAAGGTTGCGGCGGTGGAATTAGGTTTTGGCTCAGATTCCGATCGCTTGGGACTACGTAGGTATATATAGGAGGAAGGAGTACGCTGCTGAGCAATAGGGGGCCCACGAGGATGGAGGGCGCGCCCCTACCTCGTGGCCTCCTCTCTTGTTTCTTGACGTAGGGTCCAAGTCTCCCGGATCATAATCTTCCTAAAAATCCCGTTCCCGAAGGTTTCATTCCGTTTGATATTCCTTTTCTGCGAAACTCTGAAATAGGCAAAAAACCCCAATTCTCTATTTGGGCCTCCGGTTAATAGGTTAGTCCCAAAAATTATATAAAAGTGAATAATAAAGCCCAAGAATGTCCAAATCAGTAGATAATATAGCATGGAGCAATCAAAAATTATAGATACGTTGGAGACGTATCATGCATCCCCAAGCTTAATTCCTGCTCGTCCTCGAGTAGGTAAATGATAAAAACAGAATTTTTGATGCGGAGTGCTACTTGGCATAATTTCAATGTAATTCTTCTTAATTGTGGTATGAATATTCAGATCCGGAAGATTCAAGACAAAAGTTTAATATTGACATAAAAATAATAATACTTCAAGCATACTAACAAAGCAGTCATGTCTTCTCAAAATAACATGGCCAAATAAAGTTATCCCTACAAAATCATATAGTCCAGCTATGCTCTATCTTCACCACACAAAGTATTTAAATCATGCACAACCCCGATGACAAGCCAAGCAATTGTTTCATACTTTTGACATTCTCAAACTTTTTCAATCTTCACGCAATACATGAGCGTGAGCCATGGATATAACACTATATGTGGAATAGAATGGTGGTTGTGGAGAAGACAAAAAGGGAGAAGATAGTCTCACATCAACTAGGCGTATCAACGGGCTATGGAGATGCCCATTAATAGATATCAATGTGAGTGAGTAGGGATTGCCATGCAACGGATGCACTAGAGCTATAAATATATGAAAGCTCAACAAAAGAAACTAAGTGGGGTGCATCCAACTCGCTTGCTCACGAAGACCTAGGGCATTTTGCGGAAGCCCATCATTGGAATATACAAGCCAAGTTCTATAATGTAAAATTCCCACTAGTATATGAAAGTGAAAAAAATGAGAGACTCTCTATCATGAAGATCAAGGTGCTACTTTGAAGCACAAGTGTGGTAAAAGGATAGTAACATTGTCCCTTCTCTCTTTTTCTCTCATTTTTTTATTTGGGCCTTTTGTCTTTTTTATGGCCTCTTTTCTCTTTTTTTATTTAGTCCGGAGTCTCATCCTGACTTGTGTGGGAATCATAGTCTCCATCATCCTTTCCTCGCTTGGGACAATGCTCTAATAATGAGGATCATCACACTTTTATTTTCTTACAACTCAACAATTACAACCCGATACTTAGAACAAAATATGACTCTATATGAATGCCTCCGGCAGTGTACCGGGATATTCAATGAATCAAGAGTGACATGTATGAAAGAGTTATGAACGGTGGCTTTGCCACAAATACAATGTCAACTACATGATCATGCAAAGCAATATGACAATGATGGAGCGTGTCATAATAAACGGAACAGTGGAAAGTTGCATGGCAATATATCTCGGAATGGCTATGGAAATGCCATGATAGGTAGGTATGGTGGCTGTTTTGAGGAAGGTATATGGTGGGTGTATGATACCGGCGAGAAGTGCGCGGTATTAGAGAGGCTAGCAATGGTGGAAGGAAGAAAGTGCATATAATCCATGGACTCAACATTAGTCAAAAAGAACTCATATAGTTATTGCAAAAATCTACAAGTTATCAAAGCAAAGTATTACGCGCATGCTCCTAGGGGGATAGATTGGTAGGAAAAAGACCGCCGTCATTCCCCGACCGCCACTCATAAGGAAGACAATAAATAAATAAATCATGCTCCGACTTCATCACATAACGGTTCACCATACGTGCATGCTACGGAATCACAAACTTTAACACAAGTATTTCTCAAATTCACAACTACTCAACTAGCATGACTCTAATATCACCATCTTTATATCTCAAAACAATTATCAAGCATCAAAATTTTCTTAGTATTCAACACACTCATAAGAAAGTTTTTACAAATCTTGAATACCAAGCATATTAGGATTATTTAGTAAAATTACCATGCTATTTAAGACTCTCAAAATAATCTAAGTGAAGCATGAGAGATCAATAGTTTCTATAAAACAAATCCACCACCGTGCTCTAAAAGATATAAATGAAGTACTAGAGCAAAACTATACAACTCAAAAGGTATAAGTGAAGCACATAGAGTATTCTAATAATTTCCAAATCATGTATGGCTCTCTCAAAAGGTGTGTACAACAAGGATGATTGTGCTAAACTAAAAAGCAAAGACTCAAATCATACAAGACGCTCCAAGCAAAACACATATCATGTGGTGAATAAAAATATAGCTCCAAGTAAAGTTACCGATGGAAGTAGACGAAAGAGGGGATGCATGAAGTCTACTACACAACCTTCTTCTTGTAGACGTTGTTGGGTCTCCAAGTGCAGAGGTTTGTAGGACAGTAGCAAATTTCCCTCAAGTGGATGACCTAAGGTTTATCAATCCGTAGGAGGCATAGGATTAAGATGGTCTCTCTCAAACAACCCTGCAACCAAATAACAAAGAGTCTCTTGTGTCCCCAACACACCCAATACAATGGTAAATTGTATAGGTGCACTAGTTCGGCGAAGAGATGGTGATACAAGTGCAATATGGATGGTAGATATAGGTTTTTGTAATCTGAAAATATAAAAACAGCATGGTAACTAAAGGTAAAAGTGAGGATAAACGGTATTGCAATGATAGGAAACAAGGCCTAGGGTTCATACTTTCACTAGTGCAAGTTCTCTCAACAATAATAACATAATTGGATCATATAACTATCCCTCAACATGCAACAAAGAGTCACTCCAAAGTCACTAATAGCGGAGAACAACCAAAGAGATTATGGTAGGGTACGAAACCACCTCAAAGTTATTCTTTCCAATCAATCATTGGGCTATTCCTATAAGTGTCACAAACAGCCCTAGAGTTCGTACTAGAATAACACCTTAAGATACAAATCAACCAAAACCCTAATGTCACATAGATACTCCAATGTCACCTCAAGTATCCATGGGCATGATTATACGACATGCATCACACAATCTCAATTCATCTATTCAAACCAATACATAGAACCTCAAACCGGAGAATCAAGACGAATACGTGTGCCAACCCCTATGCATAGGTTCATGGCGGAACCCGCAAGTTGATCACCAAAACATACATCAAGTGAATCACGTGATATCCCATTGTCACCACAGATACGCACGACAATACATACATCAAGTGTTCTCAAGTCATTAAAGACTCAATCCGATAAGATAACTTCAAGGGGAAAACTCAATCCATTACAAGAGAGAAGAGGGGGAGAAGAAACATAGGATCCAACTATAATAGCAAAGCTCGCGATACATCAAGATCGTGCAAAATCAAGAACACGAGAGAGAGATCAAACACATAGCTACTGGTACATACCCTTAGCCCCGAGGGTGAACTACTCCCTCCTCGTCATGGAGAGCGCCGAGATGATGAAGATGGCCACCGGTGAGGGTTCCCCCCTCCGGCAGGGTGCCGGAACAGGGTCCCGATTGACTTTTGGTGGCTAGAGAGGCTTGCGGCGGCGGAACTCCCGATCTAATCTCTGTTCTGGAAGTTTTAGGGTACGTAGGTATATATGGGTGAAAGAAGTACGTCGGTGGAGCTTCGGGGGCCCCACAAGGCAGGGGGCGCGCCCTAGGGGGTGGGCGCGCCCCCACCCTCGTGAGCACCTCCCTTATCTCCTAACGTGGGGTCAAAGTCCATCTGGTAGCTTTCCTTCCAAAAATAACTTCTCTAGTTGATTTCGCTCCGCTTTAATTCGCTTGATATTCCTTTTCTTTGAAACACCGAAATAGGTAAAAACAACAAATCTGGGCTGGGCCTCCTTAATAGGTTAGTCCTAAAATAATATAAAAGTGGATAATAAAGCCCAATATTGCCCAAAACAATAGATAATATAGCATGGAGCAATAAAAAATTATAGATAAGTTGGAGACGATCAAGCATCCCCAAGCTTAATTCATGCTCGCCTCGAGTAGGTAAATGATAAAAAAGATAATATTTGATGTGGAATGCTAGTTGGCATAATTTCAATGTAATTCTTCTTAATTGTGATATGAATATTCAGATCCGAAAGATTCAAGACAAAAATTCATATTGACATAAAAATAATAATACTTCAAGCATACTAACTAAGCAATTATGTCTTCTCAAAATAACATGGCCAAAGAAAGTTCATCCCTACAAAATCATATAGTTTAGTCATGCTCCATTTTTGTCACACAAGAATGCTCTCATCATGCACAACCCCGATGACAAGCCAAGCAATTGTTTCATACTCTAGTAATCTCAAACTTATAAACCTTCACGCAATACATGAGCGCGAGCCATGGATATAGCACTATGGGTGGAATAGAATATGATGGTGGGGGTTATGTGGAGAAGACAAAAAGGAGAAAGTCTCATATCAACGAGGCTAATCAATGAGCTATGGAGATGCTCATCGATTTATATTAATGCAAGGAGTAGGGATTGCCATGCAACGGATGCACTAGAGCTATAAATGTATGAAAGCTCAACAAAAGAAACTAGTGGGTGTGCATCCAACTTGCTTGCTCACGAAGACCTAGGGCACTTGAGGAAGCCCATCGTTGGAATATACGAGCCAAGTTCTATAATGAAAGATTCCCACTAGTATATGAAAGTGATAACTCAAAAGACTCTCTATATGAAGAACATGGTGCTACTTTGAAGCACAAGTGTGGCAAAAGGATAATAGCATTGCCCCTTTTTTGGGGCCTTCTTTTTTTGGACTTTCTCCTTTTTTGGGGACAATACTCTATTAAATGATGATCATCACACTTCTATTGATTTACAACTCAATGATTACAACTCGATACTAGAACAAAGTATGACTCTATATGAATGCCTCCGTGATGTATCGATATGCAATGAATCACGAGTGACATGTATGAAAGAATTATGAATGGTGGCTTTGCCACAAATACTATGTCAACTACATGATCATGCTAAGAAATATGACAATGACGAATGTGTCATGATGAACGGTATGGTGGAAAGTTGCATGGCAATATATCTCGGAATGGCTATGGAAATGCCATAATAGGTAGGTATGGTGGCTGTTTTGAGGAAGATATAAGGAGGTTTATGTGTGAAAGAGCATATCATATCACGGGTTTGGATGCACCGCTAAGTTTGCACCAACTCTCAATGTGAGAAAGGGCAATGCACTGCATCAAGAGGCTAGCAATGATGGAAGGGTGAGAGTGCGTATAATCCATGGACTCAACATTAGTCATAAAGAACTCATATACTTATTGCAAAAAATCTACAAGCCATCAAAAACCAAATCACTACGTGCATGCTCCTAGGGGGATAGATTGGTAGGAAAAGACCATCGCTCGTCCCCAACCGCCACTCATAAGGAGAACAATCAAATAACACCTCATGTTTCAAATTTGTTACATAACGTTTACCATACGTGCAAGCTACGGGACTTGCAAACTTCAACACAAGCATTTCTCACATTCACAACTACTCAACTAGCACGACTTTGATATTATCACCTCCATATCTCAAAACAATGATCAAGCATCAAACTTCTCTTAGTATTCAACACACTTCATAAGAAAGTTTTTACTAGTCTTGAATACCTAGCATATTAGGATTAAGCACATTACCATGCTATTTAAGACTCCCAAAATAATCTAAGTGAAGCATGAGAGTTCATCTATTTCTTCAAAATAAAACTACCACCATGCTCTAAAAGATATAAGTGAAGCACTAGAGCAAATAACAAACTACTCCGAAAGATATAAGTGAAGATCAATAAGTAGTCGAATAATTATGCAACCATGTGAAGACTCTCTAACATTTAAGAATTTCAGATCTTGGTAATTTATTCAAACAGCAAGCAAAGCAAAAGAAAATAAAATGACGCTCCAAGCAAAACACAGGACATGTGGTGAATAAAAATATAGCTCCAAGTAAAGTTACCGATGAACAAAGACGAAAGAGGGGATGCCTTCCGGGGCATCCCCAAGCTTAGGCTCTTGGTTGTCCTTGAATATTACCTTGGGGTGCCTTGGGAATCCCCAAGCTTAGGCTCTTGCCACTCCTTATTCCATAGTCCATCGAATCTTTACCCAAAACTTGAAAACTTCACAACACAAAACTTAACAGAAAACTCGTGAGCTCCGTTAGCGAAGAAAACAAAACACCACTTCAAGGTACTGTAATGAACTCATTCTTTATTTATATTGGTGTTAAACCTACTGTATTCCAACTTCTCTATGGTTTATAAACTATTTTACTAGCCATAGGTTCATCAAAATAAGCAAACAACACACGAAAAACAGAATCTGTCAAAAACAGAACAGTCTGTAGTAATCTGTAACTAACGCAAACTTATGGAACTCCAAAAATTCTAAAATAAATTTTTGGACCTGAGGAATTAGTCTAGTAATCATCTGCAAAAAGAATCAACTAAATATCACTCTCCATTAAAAAGTTCTAGCAAATCTCGTGAGTGCTAAAGTTTCTGTTTTTTTACAGCATGATCATAAAGACTTCACCCAAGTCTTCCCAAAGGTTCTACTTGGCAAAAACACTAATTAAAACATAAAACCACATCTAAACAGAAGCTAGATGGATTATTTATTCCTAAACAGAACCAAAAAGCAAGAAACTAAAATAAAATTGGGTTGCCTCCCAACAAGCGCTTATCGCTTAACGCCCTAGCTAGGCACGATGATTTCAATGATGCTCACATAAAAGATAAGAATTGAAACATAAAGAGAGCATCATGAAGAATATGACTAGCACATTTAAGTCTAACCCACTTCCTATGCATAGGGATTTTGTGAGCAAACAACTTATGGGAACAAGAATCAACTTGCATAGAAAGGTAAAACAAGCATAACTTCAAAACTTTAAGCACATAGAGAGGAAACTTGATATTATTGCAATTCCTACAAGCATATGTTCCTCCCTCATAATAATTTTCAGTAGCAACATGAATGAATTCAACAATATAACCAGCACCTAAAGCATTGTTTTCATGATCTACTTGCATAGAATTTTTATTACTCTCCTCATAAGCAAAAAATTTCTCTTGAATAGTAGTGGGAGCAAACTCAACAAAATAACTATCATATGATTGAAAATTAAGATCAAGATGAAAAGTTTCATGGTTATCATTATTCTTTATAGCATACATGTCATCACAATAATCATTACAGATAGGAGGCATGCTTTCATCATAGTAAATTTGCTCATCAAAGCTTGGGGGACAAAAAATATCATCTTCATCAAACATAGCTTCCCCAAGCTTGTGGCTTTGCATATCATTAGAATCATGGATATTCAAGGAATTCATACTAACAACATTGCAATCATGCTCATCATTCAAATATTTAGTGCCAAACATTTTAATGCATTCTTCTTCTAACACTTTGGCACAATTTTCCTTTCCATCATTCTCACGAAAGATATTAGAAAGATGAAGCGTATGAGACAAACTCAATTCCATTTTTTGTAGTTTTTTTATAAACTAAACTAGTGCTAAAACAAGAAACAAAAAGATTCGATTGCAAGATCTAAAGATATACCTACAAGCACTCACCTCCCGCAACGGCGCTGTAAAATGAGCTTAGTTGACGGGTGTGAGTGCCGCCATCTAGCCTAACCCGCAACGGCCTAAAAGAGCTTGATGTCTACTACACAACCTTCTTCTTGTAGACGTTGTTGGGCCTCCAAGTGCAAAGGTTTGTAGGACAGTAGCAAATTTCCTCAAGTGGATGACCTAAGGTTTATCAATCCGTAGGAGGCGAGGGACTAAGATGGTCTCTCTCAAATAACCCCGCAACCAAATAACAAAGAGTCTCTTGTGTCCCCAACACACCCAATACAACAGAATTGTATAGGTGCACTAGTTCGGCGAAGAGATGGTGATACAAGTGCAATATGGATGGTAGATGTAGGTTTTTGTAATATGAAAATATAAAAACAGCAAGGTAACTAAAGGTAAAAGTGAGCATAAACGGTATTGCAATGATAGGAAACAAGGCCTAGGGTTCATACTTTCACTAGTGCAAGTTCTCTCAACAATAATAAAATAATTGGATCATATAACTATCCCTCAACATGCAACAAAGAGTCACTACAAAGTCACTAATAGCGGAGAACAACCGAAGAGATTATGGTAGGGTACGAAACCACCTCAAAGTTATTCTTTCCAATCAATCCGTTGGGCTATTCCTATAAGTGTCACAAACAACCCTAGAGTTCTTACTAGAATAACACCTTAAGATACAAATAAACATAAACCCTAATGTCACCTAGATACTCCAATGTCACCTCAAGTATCCGTGGGCATGATTATACGATATGCATCACACAATCTCAATTCATCTATTCAAACAAACACATAGAACCTCAAAGAGTGCCCCAAAGTTTCTACCGGAGAATCAAGACGAAAACGCAGCCAACCCCTATGCATAGGTTCATGGGCGGAACCCGCAAGTTGATCACCAAAACATACATCAAGTGAATCACGTGATATCCCATTGTCACCACAAATACGCATGGCAATACATACATTAAGTGTTCTCAAGTCATTAAAGGCTCAATCCGATAAGATAACTTCAAGGGGAAAACTCAATCCATTACAAGAGAGAAGAGGGGGAGAAGAAACATAGGATCCAACTATAATAGGAAAGCTCGCGATACATCAAGATCGTGCCAAATCAAGAACACGAGAGAGAGAGAGAGAGATCAAACACATAGCTACTGGTACATACCCTCAACCCCGAGGGTGAACTACTCCCTCCTCGTCATGAAGATCGCCGGAATGATGAAGATGGCCACCGGTGAGGGTTCCCCCCTCCGGCAGGGTGCCGGAACAGGGTCCCGATTGACTTTTGGTGGCTACAGAGGCTTGCAGCGGTGGAACTCCCGATCTAATCTCTGTTCTGGAAGTTTTAGGGTACGTAGGTATATATGGGTGAAAGAAGTACGCCGGTGGAGCTTCGGGGGCCCCACAAGGCAGGGGGCGCGCCCTAGGGGGGTGGGCGCGCCCCCACCCTCGTGAGCACCTCCCTTATCTCCCGACATGGGTTCCAAGTCCATCTGGTAGATTTCCTTCCAAAAATAACTTCTCCAGTTGATTTCGCTTCGTCAATTCGCTTGATATTCCTTTTCTTTGAAACACTGAAATAGGCAAAAAACAACAAATCTGGGCTGGGCCTCCGCTTAATAGGTTAGTCCTAAAAATAGTATAAAAGTGGATAATAAAGCCCAATATTGCCCAAAACAATAGATAATATAGCATGGAGCAATAAAAAATTATAGATAAGTTGGAGATGTATCAAGCATCCCCAAGCTTAATTCCTGCTCGTCCTCCGGTAGGTAAATGATAAAAAAGATAATTTTTGATGTGGAATGCTAGTTGTCATAATTTCAATGTTATTCTTCTTAATTGTGATATGAATATTCAGATCCGAAAGATTCAAGACAAAAGTTCATATTGACATAAAAATAATAATACTTCAAGCGTACTAACTAAGCAATTATGTCTTCTCAAAATAACATGGCCAAAGAAAGTTCATCCCTACAAAATCATATAGCTTAGTCATGCTCCATTTTTGTCACACAAGAATGCTCTCATCATGCACAACCCCGATGACAAGCCAAGCAATTGTTTCATACTCTAGTAATCTCAAACTTATAAACCTTCACGCAATACATGAGCGCGAGCCATGGATATAGCACTATGGGTGGAATAGAATATGATGATGGGGGTTATGTGGAGAAGACAAAAAGGAGAAAGTCTCATATCAACAAGGCTAATCAATGAGCTATGGAGGTGCCCATCGATTGATGTTAATGCAAGGAGTAGGGATTGCCATGCAACGGATGCACTAGAGCTATAAATGTATGAAAGCTCAACAAAAGAAACTAGTGGGTGTGCATCCAACTTGCTTGCTCACGAAGACCTAGGGCACTTGAGGAAGCCCATCGTTGGAATATACAAGCCAAGTTCTATAATGAAAGATTTCCACTAGTATATGAAAGTGATAACTCAAGAGACTCTCTATATGAAGAACATGGTGCTACTTTGAAGCACAAGTGTGGTAAAAGGATAGTAGCATTGCCCCTTTTATTTTTTTTATTTTTTTGGGACTTCTTTTTTTGGTCTTTCTCCTTTTTTTGGGACAATACTCTATTAAATGATGATCATCACACTTCTATTTATTTACAACTCAATGATTACAACTCGATACTAGAACAAAGTATGACTCTGATGCCTCCGGCGGTATACCAGGATATGCAATGAATCACGAGTGACATGTATGAAAGAATTATGAACGGTGGCTTTGCCACAAATACTTTGTCAACTACGTGATCATGCTAAGCAATATGACAATGACGAATGTTTCATGATGAACGGTATGGTGGAAAGTTGCATGGCAATATATCTTGGAATGACTATGGAAATGCCATAATAGGTAGGTATGGTGGCTGTTTTAAGGAAGATATAAGGAGGTTTATGTGTGAAAGAGCGTATCATATCACGGGGTTTGGATGCACCAGCAAAGTTTGCACCAACTCTCAATGTGAGAAAGGGCAATGCACTGCATCAAGAGGCTAGCAATGATGGAAGGGTGAGAGTGCGTATAATCCATGGACTCAACATTAGTCATAAAGAACTCATATACTTATTACAAAACATCTACAAGCCATCAAAAACCAAAGCACTACGCGCATGCTCCTAGGGGGATAGATTGGTAGGAAAAGACCATCGCTCGTCCCCGACCGCTACTCATAAGGAGGACAATCAAATAACACCTCATGTTTCAAATTTGTTACATAACGTTTACCATACGTGCATGCTACCAGACTTGAAAACTTCAACACAAGCATTTCTCAAATTCATAACTACTCAACTAGCACGACTTTGATATTATCACCTCCACATCTCAAAACAATCATCAAGCATCAAACTTCTCTTAGTATTCAACACACTTCATAAGAAAGTTTTTAATAGTCTTGAATACCTAGCATATTAGGATTAAGCACATTACCATGCTATTTAATACTCTCAAAATAATCTAAGTTAAGCATGAGAGTTCATCTATTTCTTCAAAATAAAACTACCGCCATGCTCTAAAATATATAAGTGAAGCACTAGAGCAAATAACAAACTACTCCGAAAGATATAAGTGAAGATCAATGAGTAGTAGAATAATTATGCAACCATGTGAAGACTCTCTAACATTTAATAATTTCAGATCTTGGTACTTTATTCAAACAGCAAGTAAAGCAAAATAAAATAAAATGACGCTCCAAGCAAAACACATAACATGTGGTGAATAAAAATATAGTTCCAAGTTAAGTTACCGATGAACGAAGACAAAAGAGGGGATGCCTTTCGGGGCATACCCAAGCTTAGGATCTTGGTTGTCCTTGAATATTACCTTGGGGTGCCTTGGGCATCCTCAAGCTTAGGCTCTTGCCACTCCTTTTTCCATAGTCCATCGAATCTTTATCCAAAACTTGAAAACTTCACAACACAAAACTTAACAGAAAACTCGTGAGCTCCGTTAGCGAAAGAAAAAAAAACACCACTTCAAGGTACTGTAATGAAATCATTCTGTATTTATATTGGTGTTAAAACTACTGTATTCCAACTTCTCTATGATTTATAAACTATTTTACTAGCCATAGATTCATCAAAATAAGCAAACAACACACGAAAAACAGAATCTGTCAAAAATACAACAGTCTGTAGTAATCTGTAACTAACGCAAACTTCTGGAACTCCAAAAATTCTAAAATAAATTGGTGGACCTGAGGAATTTGTCTAGTAATCATCTTCAAAAAGAATCAACTAAATATCACTCTCCAGTAAAAAGTTCTAGCTAATCTCGTGAGCGCTAAAGTTTCTGTTTTTTTATAGCATGACCACAAAGACTTCACCCAAGTCTCCCCAAAGGTTCTACTTGGCACAAACACTAATTAAAACATAAAACCACATCTAAACAGAAGCTAGATGGATTATTTATTCCTAAACAGAACCAAAAAGCAAGAAACTAAAATAAAATTGGGTTGCCTCCCAACAAGCGCTATCGTTTAACGCCCCTAGCTAGGCACGATGATTTCAATGATGCTCACATAAAAGATAAGAATTGAAACATAAAGAGAGCATCATGAAGAATATGACTAGAACATTTAAGTCTAACCCACTTCCTATTCATAGGGATTTTGTGAGCAAACAACTTATGGGAACAAGAATCCGTGGGCATGATATGTCACCTAGATACTCCAATGTCACCTCAAGTATCCGTGGGCATGATTATACGATATGCATCACACAATCTCAATTCATCTATTCAAACCAACACATAGAACCTCAAAGAGTGCCCCAAAGTTTCTACCGGAGAATCAAGACGAAAACGTGTGCCAATCACTATGCATAGGTTCATGGGCGGAACCCGCAAGTTGATCACCAAAACATACATCAAGTGAATCACGTGATATCCCATTGTCACCACAGATACGGACGGCAAGACATACATCAAGTGTTCTCAAGTCATTAAGGACTCAATCCGATAAGATAACTTCAAGGGGAAAACTCAATCCATTACAAGAGATAAGAGGGGGAGAAGAAACATATGATACAACTATAATAGCAAAGCTCGCGATACATCAAGATCGTGCCAAATCAAGAACACGAGAGAGAGATCAAACACATAGCTACTGGTACATACCCTCAGCCCCGAGGGTGAACTACTCCCTCCTCGTCATGGAGAGCGCCGGGATGATGAAGATGGCCACCGATGAGGGACCCCCCCTCCGGCAGGGTGCCGGAACAGGGTCCCGATTGACTTTTGGTGGCTACAGAGGCTTGCGGCGGCGGAACTCCCGATCTAATCTCTGTTCTAGAAGTTTTAGGGTACGTAGGTATATATGGGTGAAAGAAGTACGTCGGTGGAGTTTCGGGGGCCCCACGAGGCAGGGGGGTGGGCGCGCCCCCCACCCTCGTGAGCACCTCCCTTATCTCCTGACATGGGGTTCAAGTCCATCTGGTAGCTTTCCTTCCAAAAATAACTTCTCCAGTTGATTTCGTTCCGTTTTGACTCCGTTTGGTATTCCTTTTCTTCGAAACACTGAAATAGGCAAAAAACAGCAAATTTGGGCTGGGCCTCCGGTTAATAGGTTAGTCCCAAAAATAATATAAAAGTGGATAATAAAGCCCAATATTGCCCAAAACAATAGATAATATAGCATGGATCAATCAAAAATTATAGATACGTTGGAGACGTATCAATGCCTTCCGGGGCATCCCCAAGCTTTGGCATTTTGGTGTCCTTAGATTATCTTGGAGGTGCCATGGGCATCCCCAAGCTTAGGCTGTTGCCACTCCTTGTTCCATAATCCATCAAAATCTTTCACCCAAAACTTGAAAACTTCACAACATAAAACTCAACAGAAATCTCGTGAGCTCCGTTAGCGAAAGAAAACAAAAGACCACTTCAGATTACTGTAATGAACTCATTCTTTATTTATATTGGTGTTAAACCTACTGTATTCCAACTTCTCTATGGTTTATAAACTATTTTACTAGCCATATATTTATCAAAATAAGCAAACAACACACGAAAAACAGAATCTGTCAAAAACAGAACAGTCTGTAGTAATCTGTAACTAACGCAAACTTCTGGAACTCCAAAAAATCTACGAAAATAGGACGACCTAGACAATTTGTTTATTGATCAGAAGAAATTGGAATCAGTATTTGTTCACGTTCTGGTGATTTTTAACAATTTATTTCGTGAACATAAAGTTTCTGGAAATTACAGCAAGATCAAATAACTATCATCCAAGAAGATCCTATAGGTTTAACTTGGCACAAACACTAATTAAAACATAAAACACATCTAACCAGAGGCTAGATCAAATATTTATTCCTAAACAGAAGAAAAAGGAAAAAACTAAAAATAAAATTGGGTTGCCTCCCAACAAGTGCTATCGCTTAACGCCCTAGCTAGGCATAAAAGCAAGGATAGATCTAGGTATTGCCATCTTTGGTAGGCAATCCATAAGTGGCTCTCATGATAGATTCATATGGTAATTTTATTTTCTTCCTAGGTAAGTGTTCCATGCCTTACTTTAATGGAAATTGGAATCTAATATTCCCTCCCTTCATATCAATAATTGCACCAACCGTTCTAAGGAAAGGTCTACCAAGAATAATAGGACATGAATGATTGCAATTCTGGGCTGGGCCTCCAGTTAATAGGTTAGTCCCAAAAAAAATATAAAAGTGGATAATAAATCCCAATAATGTCCAAAACAGTAGATAATATAGCATGGAACAACCAAAAATTATAGATACGTTGGAGATGTATCAACGTCGGAGCCGCACACAGACCCGACCTCGAGTCGGATCTGTGTCATCGGAACCTCAGACTCGTTTCCGGCTAGATGTTCCGAACCATGTGCGTCTGCACACGTCGAGCTTGACCAGGCATCGATCGTCGAATTCAGCTCCGCGGACATCTTCCGGCACTCGCCTTTAGGCGACGTGCTAAACTCATTAAAAACAATTTCCTTAGCGGGGGACTCACAGCCGAATTATATCCGGTTCGAACTGGAGGCTGATGACGGGGAATTTTGCTTCCCACCCACCGCCCACTTCATAGCCACTGTCGAAGACCTAACCGACACGCTTGATCCCGGCTCCGAAGATACCGACGACATAGACGACAATGTCGAAGAGGAGCAAGGCCAAAACCCGCCGTTTGCCGGGCACGGGACGGCCACTTCTTCGTACGACGTGTACATGGTAGACACACCTAAAGAGAACAATGGCGATAACGAGGAAGATCCAGTCGAGGATGAACCTTGTCGGAGTTATTGGCCATGGGTAACATCGGGGCAGGCTGCGCCCCTCAAGCCTCGAAGCTTGACCACCGCCTTCTTGAGGCCAGCTGGTCCAAGCGGCCGACTGTCGGAAGGCGGCGGACTCCAGAAGACGGCCACGAAGCAGGCCGCCTCCTAGCAAGCGGCCTCCAGAGAGGCCAGCTCCTAGCAGGCGGCCCCAGGCGCCCTCAAAGTGTGCGCACTCTTAAGCGCGACGAGACGGGGCGTGGCTACAACGAAGCCTGCCATCCTCGAATCCAGGGCGGGTCGTGGACACAGTGCGCCGTACCAACCGGAGATCTCCTGCACGACGCGACACTGTGGCCCCTCCACCCATGACATCACCCAAGTCAGAAGGGACCATGCTCCCACGATGGTCTGTCGGTACGTGTGACGCCCGGATAATTAGGCTACAGAAAAACTCTGCTAATGATGCCACGTCACCTCCGTTACTATTGTGAATCCCTTGTTAGTTCGAAACCGATTCAAATGCAAATTCAAAATCAAGCAAACAATAAAAGTTTTCAAATAGTAAAACTAAAATGTTCGCACTATTCTATAAATTTGCTTGTTCAGTTTTCATGATTGAAACCACATCATTTGACTTAATAAATAATCCCTAGTAAATTATGAAGTGGGCCAACAACATCATAATGGACCATTTAAATACCAACGTGTTTTTTTAAACATTACAAAATGGCCTCAAGATTTATGTGCCATTCTAGAATAATGTGCTTGACTTATGTGCCAAGTTCAACTATAGCAAAAATCATTTGCTGCATAAACTAAAGGAAAAATAGTGGTAGAACAAATAATAAGACAGAAAAGAATAAAACAAAAGGCCACTTATGTGCAATTGTATCCCATCGCTACATGTTGGTTTGCCCAGCCCACCATGGGCCTTTCCCTTCTCTGTCAGACAGCAACGAGGCAGAGGCCATGGTGTGGCAACCATCAGACGGCGCCATGGCCGGATGACCACCACGTCGCCTCCACCGGCCTATAAAAGCGTCCACCTAAACCCTAGCCCCTGTCTCAAACATTGACCCCTCGATCACCATCGATCACCTTCCCCTCCGGACCGAATCGACCTCATGAGATCCTGCGGTGACCGCTGCCCGTCAGTCGTTGTCACGGCCACTGGCGTCTCCGGCGTGTGGGAGGACGCCCAGAGCTCCACCGCGCCGACTTCATCGATCCGGGGGCGCATCAAGCCGGGCACTGTGTTGCCGTGCCATCATCTTCTTCTCCGTCCACGCCATGACGGCAGGAGCCGAAGCCCCTCCATCACGGGACGACCTTCTTCTTCCTCCTCGGATCGCCAGCCGCCTGCAGCGACTCCGGCGATCGCGTGTCTTCCCCGGGCCGTCTCGGCAGCGTTGGTGAGCTCACGCTCCTCCTCTTCCTCTAGTCGAGCTCATCGCCGGCACCCGTAGCTAACTCCGCCGGCGTGGCGTGCTTCGGCCACCGCCATGGCTGTGAGCACCAAGCTCCCGAGCCACTACGACCTCGCCCGTCCGCCCTAAGCGCTCATGGAGCCACAGAGCTGCTACCCGCTGCTCATCTTGCGGCCTTTCGCGCTTCTCCGCTTCGCTTAGTCACGAATGCCGTTAGCTGCCGCCGCCGTTGTCGCCACGCCCAACTCGCCACCCCCACACCCATCGGCACCTCTCCCGACGCGCCGTCGTCCTCTCCTCAGAGCCGCTCTCGGTGACCAAATGGTCGCCGAGTCATGAAGTCCGCGAGCCTGCCGCCTCAGACGCGCCCGCCTCGACTGCCGCTGCTCTGCTGCTCCGTTCTGCTGCTATGCTACGGCTAGAGTAACATTCGCCATTCTTGTAGCTAGTGCTAGCTTTTCTAATTTGACATCGTCTGACCCTCTGTCTGACCTCTAAACAACGTCTAACCAGCGGTTAACATGGGTAAAAATAATATGAGTAGAAAGCATACATGACAAACTCCATTTTATCCCATTGGACCAAATCCTTTTGATGTATGGTTTAATTCCTACAAAATCACAAATTCCAATGTTACATTAATAGAAAAGCTGAAAACAGCTTTAATTTCATAGCTACTTTAGAGCTGTTAATGATCAATCAAATGGACTCTAACAGAGATGAAAGTGCTACTATCTTATAGACCACAGAAAAATGCTCCAGATTGATATAAGGTACAAAATCATAGGAGTTACAGATCAATAGTTGTAGTGTTTTGAAAACAGCCAAGTAATGTTTAAAACTGTCAATTCTCGTACTTAGCAAAATTTCAGGGTTTTCCGAATATTGTTTTAATCTTGAAAAAACATATAAAATAATCCGTAGCTCGGATGAAAAAGTTTTATACATGAAAGTTGCTCAGAACGACGAGACAAATCCGGGTACGCAACCCGTTCGTCTGCCACACACCCCTAACATGTCAAACTCGCAACTTTCCCCCTCCGGCTCCTCTGCCCAAAAACGCGAAACACCGGGGATACTTACCCGGTGTTTCCCCCTTCGTCGGTATCACCTCCTGCCGCGTTAAGGCACACCTAGCACCGTGCATTGCCATGTTATACTTTGATTGCTCTGTTATTTATTGTGTTCCCCCTCCGTTACTTCTTTACGGTAGACCCCGTGACGATGCTGATGCCCCTGTGGTCGACTACGTCACCGATTTACCCTCCTTGTCTCGAGCAACCAGGCAAGCCCCCCTTTGATCACCGGATATCGCCTACTCTTCTCTATACTGCTTGCATTAGAGTAGAGTAGCATGTTATCGCTTTCGCTTAATCCTATACCGCCGCATAGCCCGTCCTTGCTACTATCATTGTTACCTTTACCTTTATCCTCTTTGCTTAGTATAGGATGCTAGTATTCCATCTGTGGCCCTACATTCTTGTCCATCTCCGTGCTATACTATCGGGCCGTGATCACCGGGAGGTGATCACGGGTATATACTTATACTTATACATGATACATGTGGTGACTAAAGTCGGGTCGGCTTGAGGAGCACCCGCGAGTGATTCACGGATTGGGGGCTGAAAGGACCTTTGTCCCGACGGCCCTCTGGATGGATCTTTGTGGCGGAGCAACAGGGCAGGTTGAGATCGCCTAGGAGAGAGGTGGGCCTGGCCCTATTCGGCGTCCGCGGATACTTAATATGCTTAACGAGTTCTTGGTATTTGACTGAGTCTCGCCATTTGGTCTATACGCACTAACCATCTACGCGGGAGTAGTTATGGGTATCCCGTCGTCGTGGTATCAGCCGAAGCACTTCGTGACGCCAGCGACTGAGCGGCGCGTCTCGGATTGGAACGTAAGCCTGCTCTTGTATTAAGGGGCTAGTTACGCTTCCGCCGCCCTCATAGCGTCTTGTGTGTGCTATGGGTGATGGGCCCGGACCCACAATGCGCTTAGGTTTAGACCGGCGTCTTGGCCTCTCTGTTGTGCCTAGGTGGGGCTGCGACGTGTTGATCTCCATGCCGGGCATGACCCAGGAAAGTGTGTCCGGCCAAATGGGATCAAGCGTGTTGGGTTATGTGGTGCACCCTCAGGAAGTTAATCTATTCGAATAGCCGTGATCTTGATAATGTGACGACTTGGAGTTGTACCTTGACCTTGTGATAACTAGAACCGGATACTTAATAAAACACACCCTTCCAAGTGCCGATACAACCCGGTGGTCGCTCTCTATCGTGGTTACGATGAGGGGATCGCGGTAGGATTATGCTATCTGATGCTACTTGGAGGACTTCAACCTACCCTCTTCTACTCTGTTGCAAGACGGAGGTGACCGAGCGTAGTCTTCGATAAGACTAGCTATCCCCTCTTATTCTAGTTTTCTGCAGCTCAGTCCACCGATATGGCCCTTTACACATATATCCATGCATATGTAGTGTAGCTCCTTGCTTGCAGTACTTTGGATGAGTACTCACGGTTGCCTTGTCCCCCTTTTCCCCTTTCTTTACCTGGTTGTCAGCGACTGCATTTAGGGGCCCAGAGCTGCACGCCACCGTCGGCATTTACCACTACTACACTGGAGGTGCCTACTACTACGTGCAGCTCGTTGGCGGACGACCGGGAGTAGTTAGGAGGATCCCAAGCGGGAGGCCCGTGCCTCTTCGATATGTATCCCGCTTGTGCTAGCCTTCTTAAGGCAAACTTGTTTAACTTATGTCCGTACTCGAGATATTGTTGCTTCCGCTGGACTCGCCTATGATCGAGCACTTGTATTCGAGCCCTCGAGGCCCCTGGCTTGTATTATGATGCTTGTATGACTTATTTATGTTTTAGAGTTGTGTTGTGATATCTTCCGTGAGTCCTCGATCTTGATCGTACACATTTGCGTGCATGATTAGTGTACGATTGAATCGGGGCGTCCAAGTTGGTATCGAGTCGATTTGCTGTAGGAATCCTTTTCCAACTCCTTGGCCGAAGTCGAGTCTAGACTTTACAAAACTTTTACTAACATGGCTGTGCGGCCCATGGGCCCACGTCGCCATTGGGTGGTATTAGGATCTTTTACTCCTCGACCCTTACTCTGGGATTCTAAACTCTCTTCTATTCAGGTAAAACGATTTTTTACTAAAATCTAACTTTAGGTTCTCGAAAATACTTTCTCCCGGAGAGGCCTTCAGTCCAGATGATCACCGACTGCACCAGAAGATTTCGGAGATACTCTTTGATATTCTCTCGAGACTTTGTGCCCATCACTTTTTCTATTCCCGACCACCGATAAATCCTTATGGATAACTACTTACACTTGCCATTCTTACGATCATCCCCCATTGATCTTGTTATTACAAGATACCCCGAAGTTTTGTCTATTGTTTCGAGAATACTTCGTGCCTACTGCCTAGCAGTTCTTTGCCACATGAATACCCCTTCAAATAAATCCTCGCACTTGTCGAGTATCCGCTCATCCCCACTTGTTCATGAGTATCACAAAGTTCTTCAAAATACTATTCGATCTTCCGAAAATCCTCTGGAGCCTTTGGCTCTTGAAATTCTTGCTTGCTCGCATTATGGTTAATCCCATAAGTCTCGTAGTCTTATTGACATTCCTTGTCATTATCATTTTGGGTCTATTGACTCAATATGTTTGCGAATACACGCAATCATCATTGATCCTTATAAATTACCTTTCCGGCTGAGCTGCCATTCTTTTAACTGGAATTGGTTCTCGACCAATCCAATTGTCGTTGATTGTACCCTAAGGCTATTCAACTTATCCATCCCTAATCAGAGCATTGCTTCGATCCCTTGATTCGAAATCATAATTCCTTTGCATTTGACAATTGAGTTAGTCATTGTTTCTATAATCTGATCTCCTTGCATTCTTCTTCCTCTAGTTGAGTACCGATGCTCACGCCAGATCCCTTGTGGACCACCGGATCCTTTGTTGGATTTTATCCGACAACGCCCTTCATATTCAATAACCTTGTGAGCCTTTCCTCCGATACATAATGCCTTTGGTAAATTGTATCCTCTCGCTTTCTCAACTATGCTCTGCCTTGAGCTTGAGTTAATTACTTCAACATTCTGGTATATGATTCTAAGATGCCCCGATGGGTTGAATCTATGCCTTCCTTAATATGTGTGAACTCGAAAGTTTTCACGAGTCGTACTCTTCTGGTATTTTGCCAGATAAAATTTCAACACTACAACTTCATTGAACGCGAGAAGTGAATGGAAGGTTGTGCATTGGAGAAGTGGGAGTCGACCTTGAACTTTGTGGTCATGCCCATGGACATGATGTACATCTTCTCATCGAAGCTTCTTTTAAAATTAATTATTCCCTTGGTATAAGTTCATCTGATATCTGAGATCCGCCTATTTGCAATCGTGGTTCCACCATGTTCTCCTTTAAATACCATTTCTCGTGCAAGTTTAAGCACTTGTCTTCTGCAGAGCAATGCCCCAGTCCAACCTCTACTTTGATCTGTCATCGAGTATTACCCCCTGGTATCTCGAGATTATCATGGAACTGCATAACTTCTTAGGAGTTATTCATCAAGTGCTACCTTCCCACTGATTCAATTTTTCACGGGCTCTGAGTTATTAAACACTCAAGGACACCGATAACTGAACCAAGTCCGCACTACGGTTCAACAACTCTTCAGTAAGCTTCTATAAGTACGAGTTTGTACCCGATCACGCCATTCCTAGCCTGTTTGGCCATATCATTGTCGTGACGATTCTAACTGTGCTACCTGGTCCTTATTCTCGGAGCACCAATTTGCGACGATAGCTAAGCTTACGTCGATTTCCCTCATCATACCCTTTCACCTTAAACAACAAGCTTGAGTTCGAGTTCATGTCGTAACTGTGGTTCCAATAACCTCTTGCTTCATCATTCCTTTGGCTTGATGTCGTCGCTGATTGAATTACATCTTCATGAAATCTCTCGACAACTGTGTCGTTATCATCATCAACATCCTAAGCTCTACCAAGATATATATCGAATTCTTGATGGGTAATACCATCCTTGCCCCTCGATGTTTCGTGTTATCATCGACCACTTTATTGCCATCCGATCAACACAATCGTTTTCGTGTTTTTTGATATACCTTGAGTTCCTTGCTACCCAACATTGTTCTTCTTTACCTTGTAATATTACCACCTTTTATGTCAAGAATGTCGGGAATTTCACCACCTCTTAAGAATTCTTGGTATGGTGATACTTCTCACCATCACCATTCTTCTTGGGTCCTCGTGTTGATTACAACCGAGGTACCAACAAGTGAGCGGTGATGTTTGGATTCCGCCTTCTAGCAACCATATTGCTTTGAAGTTAATGGTCGACCGCTCATTGTTAGACTATTGATTATTGAATCACCATTCCAATGTTGGCCGTGCAACCCAGCCCATATTTCGGTGCACCTTTCAACCAATGTTTAATTGTGTATGTTTTCCTCGAGCATATATCATTATACCATTTGATCCGACAAATGCTATCCCCTTGTTCACATAATTGTGGAAATCCACCTTTTGGAAATCTCAAGGATTGTTCTTGACTCCATCAGCTACCCCGTCATCCTCTCTTTGGTTTAAATGATGAACTCTTGAGTTGAAACTCGCTCCCTAGTTCATTTCCCGAGAATCTTACAATGCCATCTCGACAATTTGTGCTGCACCTTTCTTCACAAGCATCTTAAGTCTGAGTTATCCTGACACCAATCATATTTGAATCTCGGTCAGATATGATGGTTGGGACAACTTTCCAGGAGTTATGTTGTTGGTCCTTTGATGACCCGGTAATATGATGTCATGCCTAGCACCCCCGGCCGGAGGACCTATCATTGTAATTTCTTTTGCAAGGATAACCATTCCTCCTGGAGGAAGTTGTAGGACTTATTTTATAAGTTACTCCTGATGGATCATTGGTGTATCCGAAGTCTGGCCCTTGATTGAAACACCATATCATTGCTACCTGAAGCATGTCCGTGGTACTCCGTTCATCACTAAGAACATTTGAAGCACCATGCTAAATTCTCTTTATCAATTATCCAAACACCGTTGTATGGGTAATGTCATGAAAAATTCTCTCCCCTACCTAAAGAGTTTTCTACATTATATCCTGACATGGATATCATGCTCTGCTTGTCCTTGGGAAGGATGTACCCTTGAAATATGTGTTTAAACATATTTTCCTTTCCATTGTTCTCGCTTAATCGATGATCATATTGTCCTTCCATTGTTGGTTTAACCTTTCTTGTGATCTATATGATCTGAGCAGTAATATTCTCCTGCTTATGTAAACACCTCGTTGTACAATTCTGTCAGTAAGACCCTGTTTCTACTGTTGATGACATTTCGGTAGCCACCGACGGACGGGAGCTTTGCCTATTGGTCCGCCTCGTTCAACGAGCAGGAAAATGGTTCTCTTTGTCCCTCGCCCTTGGTATCGACGTTGTTGCCGACATAATCGACATGCTACCCTCTGACATGCCTTGCTTGCATGATCACGCAAGATCACCTCCCGAGTTCCTACTTCTAACCCACATGGTGGGCCCATAACCCACAGGTCCACTGGATCGAAAACTGACTCTCCTGTACAACCCTGTTTCTAGTGGTTATTCCCCACGCTTGGCTTCGTATTTAATTCATGGGCCACCTTCCTAGTGCTCTATTATGGTATCAGACATTTAATACTTACTGTTGCTACTCTGAACCCCTTTCTCACTCTGGTTCGGACTTCGAGCAACTACCTATCCGCTTGGAACCTCTTATTGTACCTTCGTACCTTACTCTCGATGTATTTTATATGTTCAACTCAAGAGATAATCTTATGCTCATTCATGGGTTAACCCCAGATTTCCCTCATAAGCATTATGTCGTAGCCGAGCTGCCCCTTACCTATTCGTAAGTACGTTGGAGTTCCCGAAGAAAAAGACGACTTCACCATGATGACCTGAAGCAGAGTAATGAAGACTTCAATGTAAGGGATCGACCTCTTCGAGAAGAACAACCAAGGCCGAGAAGATCCGTTAGAATTTCGTAACCAGATCCCTTCCCCCTTACTCCTGCTCCTAAATCTCGGGACGAGATTTCTTGTAGTGGAGGAGATTTGTGACGCCCGGATAATTAGGCTACAGAAAAACTCTGCTAATGATGCCACGTCACCTCTGTTACTACTGTGAATCCCTTGTTAGTTTGAAACCGATTCAAATGCAAATTCAAAATCAAGCAAACAATAAAAGTTTTCAAATAGTAAAACTAAAATGTTCGCACTATTCTATAAATTTGCTTGTTCAGTTTTCATGATTGAAACCACATCATTTGACTTAATAAATAATCCCTAGTAAATTATGAAGTGGGCCAACAACATCATAATGGACCATTTAAATACCAACTTGTTTTTTTTAAACATTACAAAATGGCCTCAAGATTTATGTGCCATTCTAGAATAATGTGCTTGACTTATGTGCCAAGTTCAACTATAGCAAAATCATTTGCTGCATAAACTAAAGGAAAAATAGTGGTAGAACAAATAATAAGACAGTAAAAGAATAAAACAAAAGGGCACTTATGTGCAATTGTAGCCCTCTGCTCATAAGGTTGGCCCAGCCCACCATGGGCCTTTCCCCTTGTCATGTACAGCAAAGGAGGCAGAGGCCATGGCGTGGCAACCATCCGACGGCGCCATGGCTGGATGACCACCACATCGCCTCCCCCGGCCTATAAAAGCGTCCACCTAAACCCTAGCCCTTGTCTCAAACATTGCCCCCTCGATCCCCATCGATCCCCTTCCCCTCTGGACCAAATCGAGCTCATGAGATCCTGCGGTGACCGCTGCCCCATCGTCGTTGTCATGGCCACTGGCGTCTCCGGCGTGTGGGAGGACGTCCAGGAGCTCCACCGCGCTCGACTTCATCGATCCCGGGGGCCGCATCAAGCCGGGGCACTGTGTTGCCGAGCCATCATCTACTTCTCCGTCACGCCCATGAAGGGAGCCGGAAGCCCCTCCATCACCGGACGACCTTCTTCTTCCTCCTCGGATCATCGCCGCCTGCCAACGACTCCGGCAGCCGCGTCTTCCCGGGCCGTCTCAAGAACGCGTTGGTGAGCTCACGCTCCTCCTCTTCCTCTAGTCGAGCTCGCCGGGCGCCCGTAGCTAATCTCCGCCCGGCGTGGCGTGCTCGCCACCGCCATGGTTGTGAGCACCAAGCTCCCGAGCCACTACGACCTCGCCCGTCCGCCCTAAGCGCTCATGGAGCCCCGTAGGCTACCCTGCTGCTCATCTTGCGGCGCTGCGCCAGCGCTTCTCGCTTCCGCTTAGTCTCGAATGCCGGCGTCGCCCGCCGTTGTCGCTTCGCCCAACTCGCCACCCCACACCCATCGGCACCTCTCTCCCGACGCTACGCGTCGTCCTCTCCCGTAGCCGCTCTCGGTGACCAAATGGTCGCCGGAGCGACTCAGCGAGCCCTGTCGCCTTGTACGCGCCCGCCTCCATTGCCGCTGCTCGCTGCTTCGTTACTGCTTGCTATGCTACTGCAGCTACAAAGAATATTCGCCATCGTAGCTAGTGTTAGCTTTTCTAATTTGACATCGTCGACCCTCTGTACAACCTCTAAACAACGCCTAACCAGCGGTTAACATGGGTAAAAATAATATGAGTAGAAAGCATACATGAAAAACTCCATTTTATCCCATCGACCAAATCCTTTTGATGTATGGTTTAATTCCTACAAAAATCACAAATTCCAATGTTACATTAATAGAAAAGCTAAAAACAGCTTTAATTTCATAGCTACTTTAGAGCTGTTAATGATCAATCAAATGGACTCTAACAGAGATGAAAGTGCTACCATCTTATAGACCACAGAAAAATGCTCCAGATTGATATAAGGTACAAAATCATAGGAGTTACAGATCAATAGTTGTAGTGTTTTGAAAACAGCCAAGTAATGTTTAAAAGCGTCAATTCTCAGACTTAGCAAAATTTCAGGGTTTTCCGAATATTGTTTTAATCTTCGAAAAAACATATAAAATAATCCGTAGCTCGGATGAAAAAGTTTTATACATGAAAGTTGCTCAGAACGACGAGACAAATCCGGGTACGCAACCCGTTCGTCCGCCACACACCCCTAACATGTCAAACTCGCAACTTTCCCCCTCCGGCTCCTCTGCCCGAAAACGCGAAACACCGAGGATACTTCTCCGGATGTTTCCCCCTTCGTCGGTATCACCTCCTGCTGCGTTAAGGCACACCTAGCACCATGCATTGCCATGTTATACTTTGATTGCTCTGTTATTTATTGTGTTCCCCCTCCGTTACTTCTTTACGGTAGACCCTGCGGATTTATGCTGATGCCCCTGTGGTCGACCACGTCACCGACGACCCCTCCTTGTCTGAGCAACCAGGCAAGCCCCCCCTTTGATCACCAGATATCGCCTACTCTTCTCTATACTGCTTGCATTAGAGTAGAGTAGCATGTTACTGCTTTCAGTTAATCCTATACTGCTGCATAGCCTGTCCTTGCTACTACTGTTGTTACCTTTACCTGCTATCCTACTGCTTAGTATAGGATGCTAGTATTCCATCTGTGGCCCTACATTCTTGTCCATCTGCATGCTATACTATCGGGCCGTGATCACTCGGGAGGTGATCACGGGTATATACTTATACTTATACATGATACATGTGGTGACTAAAGTCGGGTCGGCTTGAGGAGCACCCGCGAGTGATTCACGGATTGGGGGCTGAAAGGACCTTTGTCCCGACGGCCCTCTGGATGGATCTTTGTGGCGGAGCGACATGGCAGGTTGAGAACGCCTAGGAGAGAGGTGGGCCTGGCCCTGTTCGGCGTTCGCGGATACTTAATACGCTTAACGAGTTCTTGGTATTTGATCTGAGTCTGGACATTTGGTCTATACGCACTAACCATCTACGCGGGAGTAGTTATGGGTATCCCGTCGTCGTGGTATCAGCCGAAGCACTTCGTGACGCCAGCGACTGAGCGGCGTGCGTCGGATTGGAACGTAAGCCTGCTCTTGTATTAAGGGGGCTAGTTCTGCTTCCGGCCGCCCTTGCAACGTGCAGGTGTGCTAAGGGCGATGGGCCTGCACTTCGTGGCGCTTAGGTTTAGACCGGCGTCTTTGGCCTCTCTCACAGCCTAGGTGGGGCTGCGAGTGTTGATCTCCGCGGCCGGGCATGACCCGAGAAAGTGTGTCCGCCAAATGGGATCAAGCGTGTTGGGTTATGTGGTGCACCCTGCAGGAAGTTAATCTATTCGAATAGCCGTGATCTTCGGTAACAGACGACTTGGAGTTGTACCTTGACCTTATGATAACTAGAACCGGATACTTAATAAAACACAGCCTTCCAAGTGCGGATACAACCCGTGGTCCTCTCTATCGTGGTTACGATGAGGGATCGCGGGTAGGATTATGCTATACGATGCTACTTGGAGGACTTCAACCTACCCTCTTCTACCTGTTGCAAGACGGAGGTGACCAAAAGTGTAGTCTCCGATAAGACTAGCTACCCCCCTCTTATTCTGGCTTTCTGCAGTTCAGTCCACTGATATGGCCCTTTACACATATATCCATGCATATGTAGTGTAGCTCCTTGCTTGCGAGTACTTTGGATGAGTACTCACTGTTGCCTTGTCCCCCCTTTTCCCTCTTTCTTTACCCGGTTGCTGCGACCAGACGATGGAGCCCAGGAGCCAGACGCCACCGTCGACGACGACTACTACACTGGAGGTGCCTACTACTACGTGCAGCCCGCTGACGACGACCAGGAGTAGTTAGGAGGATCCCAGGCAGGAGGCCTGTGCCTCTTTCGATATGTATCCCAGTTTGTGCTAGCCTTCTTAAGGCAAACTTGTTTAACTTATGTCTGTACTCAGATATTGTTGCTTCCGGACTTCGTCTATGATCGAGCACTTGTATTCGAGCCCTCGAGGCCCTCAGCTTGTATTATGATGCTTGTATGACTTATTTATGTTTTAGAGTTGTGTTGTGATATCTTCCCGTGAGTCCCTGATCTTGATCATACACATTTGCGTGCATGATTAGTGTACGATTGAATCGGGGGCGTCACAGTACGGCCTGCAGACGGCGGGCCCTACCTGCCCGTGAGAAACTAGAAGGCGGCTATCCTCGGCCAGTCGGCCAAGGGGGAGGTCGGCACCCAGAAGGTGGCCCTTCCCCTTCCTAGGAGTTTGTGCGCCATTAACCAGAAGAGATGGGGAATGGCTACAGTGAACGCCCGCCAGGCGGCGGGACTGTAGCCATGCCTTCCCCGACAAAGCAAGCGTCATTAGAAGCACGACTACAGTGATGAGCAGCCGGCAAGACCAGCAAGTGGCGGGCGCGGCTTGTCGGCCAAGTACAAAACAGCCGGCGGGGCCCACCAGTCGGCGGGCCCCAGCAGCCAGTGGAGAAGCCGGCCACAAGAGACACTGATGTCCTTGGCCTGCACCCGGCCAGTTTACCATTGTACCCCTAGAGGGTAGGCCTATATAAACCCCCCAGGGCACCCATGCAAAGGGTTCAGATCTTTAGCTAAACACACACACACACACGTAGAGAGAGGAGAGAGCTAGCCTTGCCCTTCTTCCTTCTCTCATATACAGCTCAAGGAGCAACTTGTAGCTAGCTGTTGAGATAGCGATCATGCGGAGACCCCACAGAGCAGGACTAGGGGTGTTATCTCCTAGGAGAGCCCCGAACCTGGGTAAAGTTCGCCAGCTTACGTGTCTACGCCTCATCCCGCTTCCTGGCACCGGCGACGTCTTACTATCCCCCACCATGATAAGCCACCCGTTGGCATATGTCGCACCAAAACCCCGACATGTGGTGCCCATCGTGGGGCTAGGCGCACCGTCGTCCGGAGATTTGTTCTGGACGAGAACCCTCTTCCTTCCTGGCGAGTGCAGCCAGCCCGGCACACCAGACAGCGTTTGCGCCGACGCGCTGCATGGCGTGGAGGTCGCCTGCGCGGCGAGCTACCTCGCTAACCATGTTGGCGAGATCCGCCTCTTCGACGAGCCTGCATCCGACGCAGGCACAGACGGCCCCGAGAGCCGTCTCGTCAGCCTCCTCGACCAGCTCCACATCGCCAATGAGCCGGCCTCTGACTTGGAGTCGATCGGCTCCACCGACCCGATGCTCGTTGACTCCGACACGGTGTCGCTCGACGCGTTCCCCACCAACGTGGTGGTCATCGATGACCCTCTCCCTCGCGCCGACAACGGCGGCAGCACCATCACGGAGGTGCTCGTCATTAGCCATGATGGAGCTTCCGATGACGGCGCCCGAGATCCGCTCGAGGCGACGCTACAAGACCTGTCTGCACCCATTGCAGAAGATGCTGACGCCGAGACGCTGGAAGCTCGTCGCGTCCTGCTCGTTGAGAGCACCAAGAAGCTAGCCAACATGAGACGCCTCTCGGAGGCTTACCAGCGTGAGATGGACCGCGCTGTCGGCGGCAGGCCGGCTCCTAGTGGGCCCAGCCGCATCGGCACGGTCCGACAACACGGCGCGGCCATTGCCAGCATGTTCGGGGCAGACCGCCCTATCTACGCCACACCCATGGAAAACATACGAGCTGCCCAGGAGGCAGCAGACGAGCTGGACAACCTCGAGGGCGACGAGCATCGTCACATGACGGAGCGCGTCCAGCGGCTCATTGACGTGGTTGAAAGGCAGCAAGAAGCCGACTGCGGCACCGAGGCATCCAACCGTTGGAACGACGACCCGCCTCCTCGCCGAGATCAAGGCGCGACATCCGGACGCCGACTGGCGGCGCCCGTGGACGACGAGACAAGGAGTATGCTGCAAGCCGTAGCCGGACGCGCATCTCCATTGAGCACGACCAAGACGGCCGCCCAAGAGCAGTGGAATGACCGGGCGACTATCAGCCTCCTCAGCGCAGAGAAAGGCGCGTCTCCCCGCCGCCTGTTGATCATCCGAGTCTCGGCGGCCGGCTTGGCCCCCGAGAAGGAATTGGAAAGAATGATGCCCGTCACCGGATTGACCGTCTCAATCGATCCCTGGCGCTAGAAGAAGAAGATGCGTTGGGCCCTCCTTGTTTCGGCCCTCGTATCCGCGATGAACCCTTCCCCAAAGGGTTCACGCTCCCAAGAGACACGCCCAAGTACAACGGGTCTGTGAAGCCGGAAGACTGGTTGGTCGACTAGTCCACGGCCGTCAGCATAGCAAACGGCAACAAGCGCGTTGCCGTGAAATACGTTCCGCTCATGCTCCAGGGCACTGCCCGGACATGGCTGAACAGCCTGAAGCCCCGCAGTATCAATAGTTGGGTAGATTTCACTGAAGCCTTCGTCCGCAACTTCACCAGCACGTACAAGCGGCCACCCAAGCCCCGCCAGCTCTCCTTGTGCGTCCAAGGCCCCACGTAATCAACTCGCGACTACCTGACGTGTTGGGCCGAGCTACACAACTCTTATGTATATGCACGAGGTGCAAAGCTATCGAGTACTTCACGGTACCGGTGCATGTAAGGCACCTCGCTCAAGCACCGACTTCTCTGTGACGAGCCGGCAACCCTCGATGAGCTATTGATCATAGCAGACAAGTACGCTGTCACACCCTGATTTTCATGCCACAACACTTAAGCTAATAAATCATGATAAAATGTGGTTTGACAAAAACTTTTGAATGTTTTGGACCTTGCCTTGATTGGATTTCGTGTGTTGCTTGCAAGTGCTCTAAAAATCAAATAAATCCCCCAACTCCTATACTTAATCTCCTTGATCCAAAACCTTTTCCCAATGATCATGCCATGTGTATAGAGCAATATAGTATTTTCTTACAAAAATAATTTGGCCAAAAAGTATTTTCAAAAATTAGTTTTCCAAAAACCCCTGAATTGAGGTTTGCACTGCAAGTACTTAATTAAGGGCAGTAAAAATCATTCGAGAAATATTTTTGACTCCTATTAGATATAGGATACCCAGAAACCACAAAAATATAATTTTAAAAGTTAATTTCCTATTTTATTTAAAGGCTTTTTCTTAAGGCCAGAAATGGTCTTTAATAGGTTAAAATTATTTTAAAGCTTTAAAAATATTTGAGGAAAATTAAGGATACTCAATGGACATATATTTTCCATATATATGAGTTTCAACACATGGTCATGATCAAAATAATTGAAAAAACCTCCCAAAACCATTTCTGCGCATTTCAAGGATTTGAAATATTTGTACAGGAAATATTTCCATAAAAATCCAAGAAAATTCTAACAATTCACATATGACATTTGTGATGATTTTGCCAAGTACCATGTCATGGAGAACAGTATAACCCCATGAAACCCTCCCAAAACCACTTCTGTCCTTTTTCAAGTTTGAACAACTTTGCACCGCCAAACATGTCCAAATGTTCTCAAACCTTGTGAACATGCTCAAATGGTCTAATAATTCATCTAGACCAAGTGGCACAAGTTGGACAACAAGTTAACTTGATCAAAGTGCCCCAAAACCCTTCTGTCCGTAACCAAATTTGAACAACTCTACATTGGCAACTTTCTCCTTTTGATCTCAACTTTTGTGGACATGCTCATAACCTCAAATGATGACACTACACCAAGTGGTGCATCAAGGAGAATAGATTTGCATGACTAAATCTTGGCAAAGCCATTTCTGCTGATTTCTAGGGTTTACCAAAGTTACATTGGCTACTTTGCCCAAATGAGCTCCAACTTGGTGGAACACCCTACTTCTATGTGCCATTCCATCCTGTTAATTCTCATGGCAAGTGGAATTAATTTTCTTGCCTGCACCAACAACAAACACCTTCTGCCATTTCTCCAAAATCATCATTTTGACCACTTCCACTCTTCTCCATCACCCTATCTTTTTACCACATCCCCTCCTAGTCCCCTTGCACCTCTAGTAGCAATGGCAAATCCATAGCTCAATTGTTGGAGGGGTAAAACCCCAATTTACCTCCCTGGACAGCCCCTCTCTCCCTCTTCTTCTACCTCTCTCCTCTCCCATCGCTCACCAGGGCATCCAAGGCCACCATCCCTTTGTTTACTCCTCCCCAGACCCCCTAGACACTAGTGGCCATGCCCTGGGCGCCAGAAAGATGCCAATGCCAGCCATATGTGTGCTCTGGAGCGCACTACAGTGCACCCTAGCACTGTAGCCGCTCTCTGCCCGAGCCACCGGACCACCTAGGGCCTCCCCCTCGTGTCCCCCGAGGTCGCCTCGACATCCAATACACGGCACGCTGTCGGCCCCCTTCTTCCTCTCTCTCCTGCCCCTGCTCGCACACGCACCATGGCCACCCGAGCGCTTCAATGGGCTGCGCCACACACGCCCGTCCCTGACCCCTCCCCGCACCCTCTATCCTTTCCCCTTGGCCTAGGCCACACCCAAGAAGACCCCCGACTCGAAGCCAGGCACTCCCGTGGCCTCCAGCGATGGCTCACGACTCACAAGACGGCCCCACCAGGCACCTCGCCCTCTCCTATTTGAGGCCGCCCCGAGCCCCCCTCTCTCCTCCTTTGGCTCTCTCTCCCTCCCGCGCATTCCCTGGACCAACCCACTCCCCTCCTCGAGCCCTCCATCGCTCCCCATGGCCGGAGCCGAGCCGCCGGACTCCGCCTAAATTCGTGCCCACCTCTCCTCCTCCTTCCCTCTGGACCGCACTAGAGCATCAACACCATCACCGCGAGCCCCTCCAATGCTTCTCCCTCTCCTCCTGGTGGCCGTAGCGCCATAACCACCGCCGCCGCCGACCTCCTCCGCCACGGCCGACGTTGCGCTCGCAGCCGACCGCCCCCGAGGTCGTGGTGCACCTCTCCGGATGCGGCGCGACCCCCTGAACCCGCCGGCAGGTCTTTGGGCGTCATGAGGTAACGGGACCGCTGAGGGGAACGCTGCGCCCGCTCGGCCTCGCCTCCCCTTCCTCTGCTCTGTCGAGCGGGAGGTAGGCGATGGCTCGAGTGCCGGGCCTCAAGGTTGTCGATGACTCCAGCGGGCGGGCCCCGCTTGTTTAAGTGGAGATGACCGTCAAGCGAACCCGTTTCCCCCGCGCGAAGGCGTACTCGCAGGAAACCGCTTTTGACGTCGCCTGAGCACCGAGTGGCTGGGCCACTGGGCCGACCTAGTGGCTATCCTGCGCCCTGTGCACACTTTAGGTAAATCCTAAACCTTTTTCCTTTTTCTTCTCCAGTGAAATTCTAAAATCCATAATCAAATCTTTTGAACTCCAAATTTGATGATTCAAATTTCCAGAGACTCCATAAATCAAGTCCTATTTAATAGGCCATAGTGGATATTTTTGTTGTCCTTGGTTTTCACTGAACCTTTTTAAAAGGTCATTTGTCCACATAAGTCCACTTCAAAAATCCATATTATATTCATTTCAACTCCAAATCCAGTGAAACCAATTTCTAAATGTTTCTAAAATCATGCCTGAATTAATGGGTACTTTTACTCATTTTTATAAAATGGCATTCTGTGGACAACTTGTGGATCCATCAAATCCATTGATTCCATCATATTGAAATGTTTAGAAATATCCATTGATCCACTTCCAATGAAATCACTTTGGTCATTCCTCATATGACCAGAGGTATCCAATAAAATTCAACTTCATATTTTTAGAGCACATTCATTCTTGCCTTGTTGTGTTGCTTATTGTGATTGTTTCCATTTATAGTTGATTTAAGTAGACGAAATGCTTGGAGTTGGACCGTAGATATTTGAAGAACTCAAGACTTTGTTAAAACAGGCAAGCAGCCCTTTGACCATGTCTATGAAACCCTTTTTATGCATGTCATATAGCACCATATTGTTGTTGCAACGGAATCATGATGAGGTGGTAACCACTTTGATGGTTTGCCACCGTACTTCCTCGTTGATACTTGCATTGTGCATGACCCTACCTTCTTATGAGGGTTATGCCAGTGGGAGTAGATAGGATGCTAAAGTAGATGCTACGCAAAAGGGACGGGTATATGCATGGTGAAGGAGTCAAAGCATTTTCAAAAGACTTTTCAAAACCCCATCGGGTGCCACTTATGCCCGAGGGAGATGATGAGATGGGTAACCACTTGATGACGAAGTGGTGTACCGAGGCAAGTGTGTGTTGTTTTCAGCGGATTAGATTTAAGATTTGTCGATCGTCCCAACCTTACATGCGCAACCACTCTACCCTTATATGGGAAAGGGCATTATTGATTACCTAGGCCGATACTAGCTTGGAGCCCGTGACATTAGTGACGGGGAGAGTTGGTGCTCTCTCTCGGACGGGTCGTGCTGTAGGGCGGCCATGACGGTCTTTACAGGCACCGGATACACCGTTGTGTCCCCTCTCGGATGTTACGATCTCGAGAGAGTCTCGTATGATGTACATCGTGAGGATACGGAACAACGAGTGGACTCCTTGTTAGTGTCGTCTAGGGAAAGGTAGTGATCGGGTGCTTACCCCGGGTACTTGAGGTATCGCAGGTCGTGGATGACACGGAAGTTCCTCGGATCTTGTGGGTAAAGTGTGCAACCTCTGCAGAGTGTAAAACTATTCGAATAGCCGTGTCCACGGTCAAGGACAGTTGGGTGGTGCTGCTTAAACTACGTCCAGAGTTTACAACCATGTGTGTGAGTTGATAAAACTACTTGGGTCAAGTCAAATGACTTGACATGATTGAGTTGGGTTGGTGCCCACTCTATTTATGTTGATATCTGTAACCTGTCCTCATGGTTACTTGAATTCTCATGATGCATGTCTTACAAGTTGTTGAACATGTCATTGCACTCAAAACTAGCTTTCTGCAAAAATTTACCTATATCATGCATTGTTGTATCTCGAACCAAAACATGGGTTGCTTAAGTAGTACATTCAAAGTACTCATTGGCTTGCCACTGGTTATTTTATTGGCCAGGCATGAAATAACAGGATATGATGAAGAATACTTCGGTGACGAACATGCGAGCTAGGACGCTTCCCAGTCAGAATGCCTGTAGGGTTAAGGCAGATGGCATGGGTCCAAGTTATCGACGAAGATTTCCGCTGCAATGTTATACTCAAGACTTGACCATAATGGTCCTACTTGTGTAATACGGTATGTATGGATGTAAGCCTCTTGTTATTCAGCTTCTGTGTGTTCAGAGAGCATTGATATCTGGGATCACTGTACACGTGCATTCGGTGATCACGACTTATGAGTCGGGGTCCCCACATACGCCACGGCCGACTCCTCCATGAAGACGGAGATTGAAGTTGGCGCATCCGGCAAAGTGGCTCCTCAGGCCCCTCGGACTCCGACTAGTGACACCAGTCGGCGACAACAGCAAAACGACAACAAGCGCAAGGCACCATAGTCGGCTTCCACCAGCCGGCAAGTGGCGATAGTCGAAGACCAGCAGCCAGAGGGGCAGCCGGCTCCCAAGCGTCAGAGGGGCGGCAAGCCAAATTGGTTGCCCGCCTTATCCTATGAGCAAACCCTTGATGCACCCTGCAAGTTCCACAACAGCGTGAAGCCATCCAACCACACGACTCGGAAGAGTCACTGGCTCACCCGAATCTCCAAGGGTGAAGGATTGCTGCCTCCTGCACCTGCTGGCCAGCCGCCGTCGCCTCCTCCCCCGCAGCCGGTGGCCCAGCCATTTGCTGCCATCCAAGATGAGTACCCAGAAGAACAAGGAGCCTACATCATCTTCACCAGTGTGGCTGACGACAAGCGCAGCCGATGCCAGCAGTCTCGAGAGGTGAATGTTGTAGCTTCTGAAGCCCCAGAGTTCATGCATTGGTCAGAAAAGCCAATCAGTGGGAGCCGAGCCGATCACCCGGAAGTAATGCCTTATCCGGGTTCTTACGCTCTGGTGTTGGATGCCACCTTCGCTACGGAAAGGCGAGTTGCTCGCTTCTCCCGAGTTCTGATAGATGGCGGTAGCAACATCAACATCTTGTTGTTGGGGAACGTAGTAATTTCAAAATTTTCCTACGATCACGCAAGACCATGGTGATGGCATAGCAACGAGAGGATAGAGTGTCCGTCCACGTACCCTCGTAGACCGAAAGCGGAAGCGTTATAACAACGCTGTTGATGTAGTCAGACGTCTCCACGATCCGACCGATCCAAGCACCGAACGTGCGGCACCTCCGAGTTCTGCACACGCTCAGCTCGATGACGATCCCGGACTCCGATCCAGCAAAGTGTCGGGATGAGTTCCACAAGACGACGGCGTGCAGGACGATGTTGATGCTCCACCGACGCAGGGCTTCACCTAAGCTCCGCGACGATATGACTTCTCCGCGAGGCTTCGCCTAAGCTCTCTGACGATATGACCAAGTGGAATATGGTGGAGGGGGCACCGCACACGGCTAAGGAACGATCCGTAGATCAACTTGTGTGTCATGGGGTGCCCCCTGCCCCGTGATATAAAGGAGCAAGGGGGGTGCGGCCGGCCCTAGAGAGGCGCTGCCGAGGAGTCCTACTCCCACCGAGTAGGACTTCCCTTTCTCCTAGTTGGACTAGGACTTGAGGAAGGGGAAAAGGGAAGGTGCGGCCCTGCCCCTAGTCCACCCGGACCAGGCCATGGGGCGCGGCCTGCCCTAGGCAGCCCTCTCTCTTTCCCGCAGGCCCAATAAGGCCCAATACTTCTCCCGGCGAATTCCCGTAACTCTCCGCATCTCAAAAATACCCGAATCATTCGGAACCTTTCCGAACTCCGAATATAGTCGTCCAATATATCGATCTTTACGTCTCGACCATTTCGAGACTCCTCGTCATGTCCCCGATCTCATCCGGGACTCGAACTCCTTCGGTACATCAAAACTCATAATATAACCGTCATCGAAACCTTGTTGCAAGTGGACCCTACGGGTTCGAGAACTATGTAGACATGACCTAGAACTATTCTTGGTCAATAACCAATAAGCGGAACCTGGATGCCCATATTGGCTCCTACATATTCTACGAAGATCTTTATCGGTCAAACCGCATAACAACATACTTTGTTCCCTTTGTCATCGGTATGTTACTTGCCCGAGATTCGATCGTCGGTATCCAATACCTAGTTCAATCTCGTTACGGCAAGTCTCTTTACTCGCTTCAGTAATACATCATCTCATAACTAACTCATTAGTTACAATGCTTGCAAGGCTTAGGTGATGAGTATTACCGAGAAGGCCCAGAGATACCTCTCCGAGCAATCGGAGTGACAAAACCTAATCTCGAAATACGCCAACCCAACATGTACCTTTGGAGACACCTGTAGTACTCCTTTATAATCACCCATTACGCCAGACGCTTTGGTAGCACCCAAAGTGTTCCTCCGTAAACGGAGTTGCATAATCTCATAGTTACGGGAACATGTATAAGTCATGAAGAAAGCAATAGCAACATACTAAACGATCATGTGCTAAGCTAACGGAATGGGTCATGTCAATCACATCATTCTCCTAATGATGTGATCCTGCTAATCAAATGACAACTCATGTCTATGGCTAGGAAACTTAACCATCTTTGATTCAACGAGCTAGTCAAGTAGAGGCACACTAGTGACACTATGTTTGTCTATGTATTCACACATGTATTATGTTTCCGGTTAATACAATTCTAGCATGAATAATAAACATTTATCATGAAATAAGGAAATAAATAATAACTTTATTATTGCCTCTAGGGCATATTTCCTTCAGTCTCCCACTTGCACTAGAGTCAATAATCTAGTTCACATCATCATGTGATTCAACACCAATATTCATATCTGTATGTGATTAACACCCATAGTTCACATCGTCATGTGACCAACACCCAAAGGGTTTACTAGAGTCAATAATCTAGTTCACATCGCTATGTGATTAACACCCAAAGAGTACTAAGGGATGATCATGTTTTGCTCGTGAGAGAAGCTTAGTCAACGGGTCTCGCTACATTCGTGAGCCGTATGTATTTTGCAAATATTCTATGTCTACAATGCTCGCACGGAGCTACTCTAGCTAATTGCTCCCACTTTCAATATGTATCCAGATTGAGACTTAGAGTCATCCGGATCAGTGTAAAAGCTTGCATCGATGTAACTCTTTACGACGGGCTCTTTTATCACCTCCATAATCGAGAAATATTTCCTTAGTCCTCACTAAGGATGTTCTTGACCAATGTTCAGTGATCTACTCCTAGATCACTATTGTACTCCCTTGCCAAATTCAGAGCAAGGTATACAATAGGTCTGATACATAGCATAGCATACTTTATAGAACCTATGGCTGAGGCATAGGGAATGACTTTCATTCTCTTTCTATCTTCTGCCGTGGTCGGGTTTTGAGTCTTACTCAATTTTACACTTTTGTAACACAGGCAAGAACTTTTCTTTGACTGTTCCATTTTGAACTACTTCAAAATCTTGACAAGGTATGTATTTATTGAAAAACTTATCAAGCGTCTTGATCCATCTCTATAGATCTTGATGCTCAATATGTAAGCAGCTTCACCGAGGTCCTTCTTTGAAAAACTCCTTTCAAATACTCCTTTATGCTTTGCGAATAATTCTACATTATTTCCGATCAACAATATGTTATTCACATATACTTATCAGTAAATGTTGTAGTGCTCCCACTCACTTTCTTGTAAAGACAAGGCTTCTCCAAAAGTCTCAGATAAAACCATATGCTTTGATCACACTATCAAAGCGTTTATTCCAACTCCGAGATGCTTGCACCAGTCCATAGATGGATCGCTGGAGCTTGCACATTTTGTTAGCTCCTTTAGGATTGACAAAACCTTCTGGTTGCATCATATACAACTCTTCTTTAATAAATCCATAAAAGAATGTAGTTTTGACATCCATTTGCCAGATTTCATAAAATGTGACAATTGCTAACATGATTCGGACAGACTTAAGAATCGCTACAGTTTGAGAAAATCTCATTGTAGTCAACACTTTGAACTTGTCGAAAACCTTTTTGCGACAAGTCGAGCTTTGTAGATAGTAACACTACTATCATCATCTGTCTTCCTCTTGAAGATCCATTTATTTAACTTGATTTGCTGATCATCGAGCAAGTCAACCAAAGTCCACACTTTGTTCTCATATATGGATCCTTTCTCAGATTTTATGGCCTCAAGCCATTTCGCGGAATCTGGGCTCATCATCGCTTCCTCATAGTTCGTGAGGTTCATCATGGTCTAGTAACATGACTTCCGTAGAACACGATTACCGTATTCACTCAGTGCGGATTTTGCTCTGGAAGACCTACGAGGTTTGGTAGCAACTTGATCTGAAGTTTTATGATCATCATCATTAACTTCCTCACTAATTGGTGTAGGAATCACTGGAACTGATTTCTGTGATGAACTACTTTCCAATAAGGGAGAAGGTACAATTACCTCATCAAGTTCTACTTTTCCTCCCACTCACTTCTTTCGAGAGAAACTTCTTCTCTAGAAAGGATCCACCTTAGCAACGAATAACTTGCCTTCGGATCTTGTGATAGAAGGTGTACCTAATAGTTACCTTTGGGTATTCTATGAAGACGCACTTCTCCGATTTGGGTTCGAGCTTATCAGGTGAAAACTTTTTCACATAAGCATCACAATTCCAAACTTTAAGAAACGACAGCTTAGGTTTACTGCTAAACCATAGTTCATACGGTGTCGTCTCAACGGATTTAGATGGTGCCCTATTAAACGTGAATGCAGCTGTCTCTAATGCATAACCCAAAACGATAGTGGTAAATCGGTAAGATACATCATAGATCGCACCATATCCAATAAAGTGTGGTTACGACGTTCGGACACACCATTATGCTGTGGTGTTCTGTGGCGTGAGTAGTGAAACTATTTCACATTGTTTTAACTCAAGGCCAAACTCGTAACTCAAATATTTTTCCTCTGCGATCATATCGTAGAAACTTTTATTTTCTTGTTACGATGATTCTTCACTTCACTCTGAAATTCTTTGAACTTTTCAAATGTTTCGGACTTGTGTTTCATCAAGTAGATATACCCATATCTGCTCAAATCATCTTGTGAAGGTCAGCAAATAACGATACTTGCCACGAGCATCAACACTCATTGGATCGCATACATCGGTATGTATTATTTCCAATAAGTCAGTAGCTTGTTCCATTGTTCCGGAGAACGGAGTTTCAGTCATCTTGCCCAAAAGGCACGGTTCGCAAGTATCAAATGATTCATAATCAAGTGATTCCAAAAATCCATCAGCATGGAGTTTCTTCATGTGCTTTACACCAATATGACCTAAACGGCAGTGCCACAAATAAGTTGCACTATCATTATTAACTTTGCATCTTTTGGTTTCAATATTATGAATATGTGTATCACTATGATCGAGATCCAATGAACCATTTTCATTGGGTGTGTAACCATATAAGGTTTTATTCATGTAAATGTAACAACAATTTATTCTCTTACTTAAATGAATAACCGTATTGCAATAAACATGATCAAATCATTTTTATGCTCAACGCAAACGCTAAATAACATTTATTTGGCTTTTAACACTAATCTCGAAAATATAGGGAGTGTGTGATGATGATTATATCAATCTTGGAACTATTTCCAACACTCATCGTCACTTCCCCTTCAACTAGTTTCTGTTCATTCTGCAACTCCGTTTGAGTTACTACTCTTAGCAACTATACCGTATCAAATACCGAGGGGTTGCTATGAACACTAGTAAAATACACATCAATAATCAGTATATCAAATATACCTTTGTTCACTTTGCCATCCTTCTTATCCACCAAATATTCGGGGTAGTTCCGCTTCAAAGTGACCAGTTCCATTGCAGCAAAAGTACTTAGTCTCGTGCTTAGGTCCAGACTTGGGCTTCTTCACTCGAGCAGCAACTTGCTTGCCGTTCCTTTTGAAGTTCCCCTTCTTCCCTTTGCCCTTTTCCTTGAGACTAGTGGTCTTGTCAACCATCAACACTTGATGTTTTTCTTGATTTCTACCTTCACCGATTTTTGCATCGCGAAGAGCTCGAGAATCTTTTTCGTCATCCCTTGCATACTATAGTTCATCACGAAGTTCTAGTAACTTAGTGATGGTGACTAGAGAATTCTGTCAATCACTATCTTATCTGGGAGATTAACTCCCACTTGATTCAAGCAATTGAAGTACCTGCATAATCTGAGCACATGCTCACTAGTTGAGCGATTCTCCTCCATCTTTTAGCTATAGAACTTGTTGGAGACTTCATATCTCTCAACTCGGTATTTGCTTGAAATATTAACTTCAATTCTGGAACATCTCATATGGTCCATGACGCTCAAAACGCCTTTGAAGTCCCGATTCTAAGCCGTTAAGTATGGTGCACTAAACTATCAAGTAGTCATCATATTGAGCTAGCCAAACGCGTTCATAACGCCCGCATTTGCTCCTGCAATAGGTCTGTCACCTAGTGGTGCATTAAGGACATAATTCTTACGTGCGCAGCAATGAGGATAAACCTCAGATCACGGATCCAATCCGCATCATTGCTACTAACATTTTCAATACAATTTTCTCTAGGAACACATATAAAAACATAGGGAAGCAACAACGCGAGCTATTGATCTACAACATAATTTGCAAAATACTACCGGGACTAAGTTCATGATAAGTTAAAGTTCAATTAATCATATTACTTAAGAACTCCCACTTAGATAGACATCTCTCTAGTCATCTAAGTGATTACGTGATCCAAATCAACTAAACCATGTCCGATCATCACGTGAGATGGAGTAGTTTCAATGGTGAACATCACTATGTTGATCATATCTACTATATGATTCACGTTCGACCTTTCGGTCTCCGTGTTCCGAGGCCATATCTGTTATATGCTAGGCTCGTCAAGTTTAACTCGAGTATTCTGCGTATGCAACTGTTTTGCACCCGTTGTATTTGAACGTAGAGCCTATCACACCCGATCATCACGTGGTGTCTCAAAGACGAAGAACTTTTCATAGCGGTGCATACTCAGGAGAACACTTCTTGATAATTTTAGTGAGAGATCATCTTATAATGCTACCGTCAATCAAAGCAAGATAAGATGCATAAAGGATAAACATCACATGCAATCAATATAAGTGATATGATATGGTCATCATCATCTTGTGCTTGTGATCTCCATCGCCAAGCACCGTCATGATCACCATCGTCACCGGGCGCGACACCTTGATCTCCATCGTAGCATCGTTGTCGTCTTGCCAACTATTGCTTCTCACGACTATCGCTACTACTTAGTGATAAAGTAAAGCAATTACATGGCGTTGCATTTCATACAATAAAGCGACAACCATATGGCTCCTGCCAGGTTGCCGATAACTCGGTTACAAAACATGATCATCTCATACAATAAAATATAGCATCACGTCTTGACCACATCACATCACAACATGCCCTGCAAAAACAAGTTAGACGTCCTCTACTTTGTTGTTGCAAGTTTTACGTGGCTGCTACGGGCTGAGCAAGAACCGTTCTTACCTACGCATCAAAACCACAACGATAGTTTGTCAAATAGACTCCGTTTAACCTTCTCAAGGACCGGGCGTAGCCACACTCAGTTCAACTAAAGTTGGAGAGACAGTCTTCCGCAAGCCATCTATGTGCAAAGCACGCCGAGGGAACCGGTCTCGCGTAAGCGTCTGGCGTAAGGTTGGTCCGGATCGTCTCGTCCAACAATACCGCTGAACCAAAGTATGACATGCTGGTAGGCAGTATGACTTGTATCGTCCACAACTCACTTGTGTTCTACTCGTGCATATGACATCTACGCATAAAACCAGGCTCGGATACCACTGTTGGGGAACGTAGTAATTTCAAAATTTTCCTACGATCACGCAAGACCATGGTGATGGCATAGCAACGAGAGGATAGAGTGTCCGTCCATGTACCCTCGTAGACCGAAAGCGGAAGCGTTATAACAACGCGGTTGATGTAGTCGTACGTCTCCACGATCCGACCGATCCAAGCACCGAACGTACGGCACCTCCGAGTTCTGCACATCGCTCAGCTCGATGGCGATCCCGGACTCCGATCCAGCAAAGTGTCGGGATGAGTTCCGTCATCGACGGCGTGGTGGCGATGTTGATGCTCCACCGACGCAGGGCTTCGCCTAAGCTCCGCGACGATATGACTTCTCCGCGCAGGCTTCGCCTAAGCTCTACGACGATATGACCAAGTGGAATATGGTGGAGGGGCACCGCACACGGCTAAGGAACGATCCGTAGATCAACTTGTGTGTCATGGGGTGCCCCCTGCCTCAGATATAAAGGAGCAAGGGGGGTGCGGCCGGCCGCGAGAGAGGCGCGCCTGGCGGAGTCCTACTCCCACCGGGAGTAGGACTTCCCCCCCTTTCTCCTAGTTGGACTAGGACTTGAGGAAGGGGAAAAAGGGAAGGGGTGCGGCCCCTGCCCCTAGTCCAATTCGGACCAGGCCATGGGGGGGCGCGCGGCCTGCCCTAGGCAGCCCCTCTCTCTTTCCCGCAGGGCCCAATAAGGCCCAATACTTCTCCCGGCGAATTCCGTAACTCTCCGGTACTCCGAAAAATACCCGAATCATTCGAACCTTTCCGAACTCCGAATATAGTCGTCCAATATATCGATCTTTACGTCTCGACCATTTCGAGACTCCTCGTCATGTCCCCGATCTCATCCGGGACTCCGAACTCCTTCGGTACATCAAAACTCATAAACTCATAATATAACCGGCCATCGAAACCTTGTTGCGGACCCTACGGGTTCGAGAACTATGTAGACATGACCTAGAACTATTCTTGGTCAATAACCAATAGCGGAACCTGGATGCCCATATTGGCTCCTACATATTCTACGAAGATCTTTATCGGTCAAACCGCATAACAACATACTTTGTTCCCTTTGTCATCGGTATGTTACTTGCCCGAGATTCGATCGTCGGTATCCAATACCTAGTTCAATCTCGTTACCGGCAAGTCTCTTTACTCGTTTCGTAATACATCATCTCATAACTAACTCATTAGTTACAATGCTTGCAAGGCTTAGGTGATGAGTATTACCGAGAAGGCCCAGAGATACCTCTCCGACAATCGGAGTGACAAAACCTAATCTCGAAATACGCCAACCCAACATGTACCTTTGGAGACACCTGTAGTACTCCTTTATAATCACCCGATTACGTTGTGACGTTTGGTAGCACCAAAGTGTTCCTCCGTAAACGGGAGTTGCATAATCTCATAGTTACAGAACATGTATAAGTCATGAAGAAAGCAATAGCAACATACTAAACGATCATGTGCTAAGCTAAAGGAATGGGTCATGTCAATCACATCATTCTCCTAATGATGTGATCCCGTTAATCAAATGACAACTCATGTCTATGGCTAGGAAACTTAACCATCTTTGATTCAACGAGCTAGTCAAGTAGAGGCACACTAGTGACACTATGTTTGTCTATGTATTCACACATGTATTATGTTTCCGGTTAATACAATTCTAGCATGAATAATAAACATTTATCATGAAATAAGGAAATAAATAATAACTTTATTATTGCCTCTAGGGCATATTTCCTTCACTTGTACCGCGATACCATGGAGAAGTTGGGCATCAAACAGAAACAGCTCCAGCCCAGTCGGACTGTCTTCCATGGCATAGTACCTGGCCTCTCGCACTCACCAATTGGCAAAATCAAGATAGATGTCCTCTTTGGAGACAAAGATCATTTCCGCCAAGAGCCCGTCTAGTTTGAAGTAGTTGACCCTGAAAGTTCCTATCATGCACTGCTTGGCCGACCTGCCTTGGCCAAATTCATGGTGGTACCACACTATGACTACCTCAAGATGAAGATGCCAAGCACCAAAGGGATTATCATCGTCTCCAGAGATTACAAGAAGTCATCTGCCTGTGCGGCCGCCAGCAGTCGGCTGGCCGAGTCCCTTGTGATTGCTGCCGAGAAGCGACTCCTTGACCGGGTTGTGGCCATGGCCAACAAGCATCCGGACATGTCCCCAGATCCAAAGGAGTCGGAAGCTGAAGGCTCCTTCAAGCCGGCGAAGGAAACAAAGAAGATACCATTGGACCTGGAGCACCCGGAGAGGTACGCTGTCGTAGGTACAAACCTTGATAGCAAATAGGAAAGCGAGCTCGTCGATTTCCTCCATGAGAATCGGGACATCTTTGCATGGTCTCCTAAGGACATGCCGGGTGTTCCGACGGATCTCGCCGAGCACAAGCTACACGTCCGACCTGATGCCAAGCCGGTCAAGCAACCCCTCCACCGCCTGTCAGAAGAGAAGAGAAGAATTGTCGGTGAAGAGCTAGCCCGGCTCCTAGCAGTCACCTTCATTATGGAAGTATTCTATCCGGATTGGCTGGCCAACCCAATCCTTGTACTGAAGAAGAACAACAAGTGGTGCATGTGTATTGATTATACCAGCCTCAACAAAGCTTGTCCCAAAGATCCATTTGCCTTCCCACGGATTGACCAAGTGATAGACTCCACAGCCGGATGCGAGCTGTTGAGTTTTTTGGATGCATATTCAGGGTACCACCACATCAAGTTGAACCCGGCTGATAGGCTGAAGACCTCTTTCATCACACCATTCGGAGCTTTCTGCTACCTGACGATGACGTTCGGCTTGAGAAATGTCGGCGCCACGTTCTACTGTTGCATGCAGAAGTGCCTCCTCAAGCAGCTCGGCAGAAACACCCACGTCTATGTGGACGATGTTGTGGTGAAGACGGAGAAACATGGGACCCTCCTAGAAGATCTCAAGGAGACTTTTGAAAATCTGCACCAATTTCAGATCAAGCTCAACCCAGAGAAGTGCTTGTTCGGAGTACCAGCCGACCAGCTCCTTGGCTTCCTAGTCTCAGAGCGCGGCATCAAGTGCAACCCTGTGAAGATCAAAGCAATTAAGAGAATGGAGAAACCCACCCGACTGCGAGATGTCCAAAAATTCACCGGCTGCTTAGCATCCATCAGCCGCTTCATCAGTTGGCTGGGCAAGAAGGCCCTTCCCCTGTACCAACTCCTGAAGAAAACCACTCACTTTGAGTGGAATGACAAGGCGGATGAGGCTTTCCTCCAGCTCAAGAAGATGTTGACCACGCCGCCTGTCCTGGCCGCGCCGGCTGCTAAGGAACCCATGCTCCTCTACATTGCCGCTACCAGCCGGGTGGTCAGCACAGTCACAGTAGTTGAGCGCAAGGAAGACGGCAAGAATCTGCCAGTCCAGAGACCGGTGTATTACTTGAGTGAAGTGATGTCGGCTTCCAAGCATAACTACCCCCACTACTAGAAGATGTGCTACGGCGTGCACTTTACCGCCAAGAAGTTAAAGCCCTATTTTCAAGAGCACCCTATCACGGTTGTTTGCACTGCTCCGCTTGCTGAGATTATAGGCAGCCGAGATGCTTCAGGCTGAGTGGCCAAATGGGCCATCGAGTTGGCTCCCCACACCATCTTCTACCAGCCTCGCACCACCATCAAGTCCCAAGCGCTGGCCGACTTCCTCGTTGACTGGGCCGAGACCCAGTACCTGCCGCCAACGCCGGATTCCACCCATCGGCGGATGCACTTTGATGGTTCGAAGATGCGCAGCGGTTTGGGAGCCGGCATCATCCTCACCTCTCCCAAAGGCGACAAGCTCAGATACACAATGCAAATCCATTTTGCCGCCTCCAACAATGTGGCCGAGTATGAGGCACTAGTATACGGACTCCGGCTTGCCAAAGAGCTCGGCATTCGCCGGATTCTGTGCTACGGTGACTCCGACTTGGTGGTCCAACAGTCGTCTGGAGACTGGGATGCCAAGGATGCAAACATGGAAAGCTACCGCTTCCTCGTCCAACAATTCAGCGGATATTTTGAAGGGTGCGAGTTCCTTCACGTGCCACGAAACTGTTGGGGAACGTAGTAATTTCAAAAAATTTCCTACGCACACACAGGATCATGGTGATGCATAGCAACGAGAGGGGAGAGTGTGTCCACGTACCCTTGTAGACCGAAATCGGAAGCGTTATGACAACGCGGTTGATGTAGTCGTACGTCTTCACGATCCGACCGATCCAAGTAGCGAACGCACGGCACCTCCAGGTTCAGCACACGTTCAGCTCGATGACGTCCCACGAACTCCGATCCAGCAGAGCTTCGAGGGAGACTTCCATCAGCACGACGGCGTGATGACGGTGATGATGATGCTACCGACGCAGGGCTTCGCCTAAGCACCGCTATGATATGATCGAGGTGGATTATGGTGGAGGGGGGCACTGCACACGGCTAAGAGATCAATTGTTGTTTCGATGGGGTGCCCCCTTCCTCCGTATATAAAGGGGGGGGGGAGGAGGAGAGGGCCGGCCTAGGGGAGAGGTGCCCCCAAGGGGGGGGCAATCCTACTCCAAGTAGGTTTGGTCCCCCCCTTTCCTATTCCAAGTAGGAGAAGGGGGAAGGAGGAGGAGAGGGAGAAGGAAAAGGGCTTGTACGATTCGGACCAGAGGGGGGGCGCGCCCTCCTTCCTTTTGGCCTCTCTCCTCTATTCCCGTAACTCCCCGGTACTCCGAAAATACCCGAATCACTCGGAACCTTTCCGATATCCGAATATAGTCATCCAATATATCGATCTTTACGTCTCGACCATTTCGAGACACCTCGTCATGTCCCTGATCTTATCCGAGACTCTGAACTACCTTCGGTACATCAAATCGCATAAACTCATAATACAATCGTCACCGAAACTTTAAGCGTGCGGACCCTACGGGTTCGAGAACTATGTAGACATGACCGAGACACCTCTCCGCCAATAACCAATAGCGGAAACTGGATGCTCATATTGGCTCCCACATATTCTACGAAGATCTTTATCGGTCAAACCGCATAACAACATACGTTGTTCCCTTTGTCATCGGTATGTTACTTGCGCGAGATTCGATCGTCGGTATCTCAATACCTAGTTCAATCTCGTTACTGGCAAGTCTCTTTACTCGTTTCGTAATACATCATTTCGTAACTAACTCATTAGTTACAATGCTTGTAAGGCTTATAGTGATGTGTATTACCGAGTGGGCCTAGAGATACCTCTCCGACAATCGCAGTGACAAATCCTAATCTCGAAATACGCCAACCCAACAAGTACCTTCGGAGACACCTGTAGAGCACCTTTATAATCACCCAGTTACGTTGTGACGTTTGGTAGCACACAAAGTGTTCCTCCGATAAACGGGAGTTGTATAATCTCATAGTCATAGGAACATGTATAAGTCATGAAGAAAGCAATAGCAACATACTAAACGATCAAGTGCTAAGCTAATGGAATGGGTCAAGTCAATCACATCATTCTCCTAATGATGTGATCCCGTTAATCAAATGACAACTCATGTCCATGGCTAGGAAACTCAACCATTTTCGATTAACGAGCTAGTCAAGTAGAGGCATACTAGTACACTCTGTTTGTCTATGTATTCACACATGTATTAAGTTTCCGGTTAATACAATTATAGCATGAATAGTAAACATTTATCATGAAATAAGGAAATAAATGATAACTTTATTATTGCCTCTAGGGCATATTTCCTTCAGTCTCCCACTTGCACTAGAGTTAATAATGTAGATCACATCGCCATGTGATTTAACATCAATAGTTCACATCACCATGTGATTAACACCCATAGTTCAGATCGTCATGTGGCCAACACCCAAAGGGTTTACTAGAGTCAATAATCTAGTTCACATCGCTATGTGATTAACACCCAAAGAGTACTAAGGTGTGATCATGTTTTTCTTGTGAGAGAAGTTTATTCAACGGGTCTGCCACATTCAGATCCGTATGTATTTTGCAAATTTCTATGTTTACAATGCTCTGCACGGAGCTACTTTAGCTAATTGATCCCACTTTCAATATTTATCTAGATTGAGACTTAGAGTCATCTGGATCAGTGTCAAAACTTGCATCGACGCAACCCTTTACGATGAACCTTTTGTCACCTCCATAATCGAGAAACATATCCTTATTCCACTAAGGATAATTTTGACCGTTGTTCAGTGATCTACTCCTAAATCACTATTGTACTCCCTTGTCAAACTCAGTGTAGGGTATACAATAGATCTGGTACACAGCATGGCATACTTTATAGAACCTATGGCTGAGGCATAGGGAATGACTTTCATTCTCTTTCTATCTTCTGCCATGGTTGGGCTTTGAGTCTTACTCAATTTTACACCTTGTAACACAGGCAAGAATTCTTTCTTTGACTGTTCCATTTGAACTACTTCAAAATCTTGTCAAGGTATGTACTCATTGAAAAAACTTATCAAGTGTCTTGATCTATCTCTATAGATCTTGATGCTCAATATGTAAGTAGCTTCACCGAGGTCTTTCTTTGAAAAACTCCTTCCAAATACTCCTTTATGCTTTCCAGAAAATTCTACATTATTTCCGATCAACAATATGTCATTCACATATATTTGTCAGAAATGCTGTAGTGCTCCCACTCACTTTCTTGTAAATACAGGTGAGGGAGTCCTGGATTAGGGGGTATCCGGATAGCCGGACTATAACCTTTGGACGGACTGCTGGACTATGAAGATACAAGATTGAAGACTTCGTCCCGTGTCCGGATGGGACTCTCCTTGGCGTGGAAGGCAAGCTTGGCAAATTCGGATATGTCGATCTCCTTCCTTGTAACCGACTCTGTGTAACCCTAGCCCCCTCCGGTGTCTATATAAACTAGAGGGTTTAGTCCGTAGGACAACACAACAATCATACCATAGGCTAGCTTCTAGGGTTTAGCCTCTCTGATCTCGTGGTAGATCTACTCTTGTACTACCCATATCATCAATATTAATCAAGCAGGAGTAGGGTTTTACCTCCATCGAGAGGGCCCGAACCTGGGTAAAACATCGTGTCCCTTGTCTCATGTTACCATCCGCCTAGACGCATAGTTTGGGACCCCCTACCCGAGATCCACCGGTTTTGACACCGACATTGGTGCTTTCATTGAGAGTTCCACTGTGCCGTCGCCATAAGGAAGGATGTCTCATATCGTCTTTAAAGACGACACTGTTGCTGAGGGAGCTTTGGCTGTCGGCCAAACTCTCCAGCTAGGTGGTTTCCTCATGACCGCCTGTTCGGCCGCTGCGCCGACGATGACTTCTCGGGTCATCAAAAGCAGTCTCCATGTCAACTCGGAATTGCCGAGCAGTTAGATCCAATGGAGCTCTCTTCCCTAAACGAGCTCTTGGATCGCATCGCCACCCCGGGAGTCGCTACAGACTATGACCAGATTGGGCTTAAATCCGATCAAAGAGAGATTAACTCTCCCCGGGTCACGCATCACGTTGCGGTGGTGGAGGAGCAATGCGGCGACCCTTCCTCTATCTTGAGGACTAGCTATGTACGGATTCCTAAGCCCTCCGAGCCAGATACCCTTTTACGGAAGGACATCACCCAAGCCCTGAAACTAGAATCAGGATGCGGGCCAGATTTATCGGGCAACATCCCAGAACCCGAACTTCCAAGATTGGAAACTTCTCGGCCCCTGGGTCTCAGATTGGGTGAACTTCCAAGAGCCCCAGGAAACAGTACATCATTATTGGGCCAGATTCCTCCTTATAATGAACAAGGTCAAGGACTGCCCCGAGAAAGACGCAATCTCATTCTTCTGCAATAATTGCACGGACAAGGGAATTCTTAACGCCATAAGTCACCGTGAAATTACACGCTTTACCGACTTGGCGTCCATAGTACGAAAGTACTGTGCGATGGAAAGTGCCTGGAAAATCGAAATAAAATTTTGGGACAATCCGGCCCTAAATACAAACCCAGTCCGAAATAAAAGGGTGCATTATCACAAGACACCCGGGTTAAATACCAAAAAGTAGAAACCCTCTACAGGGCATGGAACCATACTGGAGGGATGGCTCAATGGACCCTGTAAAATTCACAGTACAGAGGGCGCCATACCAACACATAACCTTAGAGCATGTTGGATACTCCGGCAGGTAGCCAAAAGTGGCGAGGATCTTCTAATTCCAGAAGCCACAGAGCACCATCCCAGGGATACCGGTACGGTATTAACAGTCTTCGAGACCTTCACATCAAATAATAGGCGAAAGCGAACACTCCACAGCCTTGCCGAAATTTACCACGTGGCAACAATAAACCCATGGAGTGACACGGCTATTACTTTCAATGCCAGTGACGAACCTAAATTCCGAACAGCCCGAGCACCAGCCGCATTGGTCCTCAGTCCAATTGTGGACGGCTTTCGACTCACCAAGGTACTCATGGACGGCGGCAGCGGATTAAACCTCATCTATGAGGAAACCCTTCAAAAAATGGAAATAGACTGGAACCGCATCGAGCGAAGCAGCACAACCTTTAGAGGAATAATCCCCGATCGGAAGCCTTGTTGTCTGCAAAATCACACTAGATGTGGTGTTCGGCACGCTGGAGAATTACAGGTCCGAAGAGATTACGTTCCAAGTGGCCTCGTTCAATAGCGGATACCACGCCCTGTTAGGGCGGGAGGCGTTCACAATCTTCCAAGCCATACCCCATTACGGGTACATGAAGCTCAAGATGCCCGGGCCCAACGGAATCATCACTCTTGCTAGTGATCCGAACATAGCACTCCGCGCCGAAAACAAGACAGCCGCACTGGCCCTCGAGGCATTATCCGTAGCCCTAGCGGCTGAGGAACTGACTGCGCTGCGCTCCACGGTAAACGGGGACGATGTGATACTCAATAAGAGATCCAAGTCCACCTCCTTTAAATCAGTGGACGAAATAGTCAAATTCCAAGTCCATCCAACGGACCCCTCAAAAACAGCCTCCATCGGGGCACAATTAAACCCCGCCATAGACGCCGCACTATGAGAGTTCCTGCGCGAAAACTGGGACATTTTTGCCTGGCATGCTTCAGACATGCCAGGAATCCCACGCAGGCTGGCCGAGCACAACCTCAATATTCTAAAGGGTTTTAAGCCTGTCAAGCAGGCTCTTCGGCGTTTCTCTATACCTAAGAGACAAGCCATGGGGGAGGAACTAGCCAAGTTATTGGAGGCCAGATTCATTAGAGAAATAAAACACCCGGACTGGCTAGCAAACCTGGTGATGGTACCAAAAAAGGATAAATCCTGGCGCCTGTGCGTCGATTTCAAGGACCTCAACAAGGCTTGCCCAAAGGATCCCTTCCCCCTCCCCCGCATCGATCAAATTATCGATGCCACCGCAGGACATGACTCATTGTGTTTCCTCGACGCATACTCCAGCTACCACCAAATTAAGATGGCGGAGCCCGACCAAGCCGCAACGGCATTCATCACACCATACGGCCCCTTCTGTTCAACACAATGCCCTTTGGGCTCAAAAACGCCGGCGCAACATATCAGCGCATGATTCAGACATGTCTGTCCAACCAGATCGGCAAAACAGTAGAGGCATATATAGATGACGTGGTCGTTAAAACCAAGCATGTCGACTCTCTAGTAGACGACTTAAGGCTCACATTCGATAACCTTCGAACATATGACATCAAGCTCAACCCAGAAAAATGCGTTTTCGGCGTGCCGACCGGAAAGCTCCTGGGCTTCATTGTATCCGTCAGAGGAATTGAAGCAAATCCGGCCAAGATCCGAGCTCTGCCATAGTTGGATATCCCAACGGACCTCAAACAAATCCAGAAATTAACTGGATGCGTGGCGGCTCTAAGCCGCTTTATCTCCCGCCTGGGAGAAAAGGCATTACTCCTTTACCGCTTCCTACGGCGCACCGAAAACTTCGAGTGGACGGATGCCGCCACAGCCGGACTGGAAGAAATAAAAGCCATATTGGCAACCAACCCAGTCCTAGCCGCCGCCAAACATTGGCGAACCGATGCTGTTATACATTGCGGCAACCCATCAAGTTGTGAGCGCAGTGCTCGTTGTCGAACGAGAAACAGACGAACATAAATTCCCCCTTCAAAAGCCGGTCTATTATGTATCCACTGTCCTTACTCCATGCAAGTCACGGTACCCGCATTATCAAAAGATTGCATATGCGGTATTCATGGCATCCCGGAACTGCAGCACTACTTTCAACAGTGTTCGATAACAGTAGCCTCAGAAGTGCCACTTAACGATATTATAAACAACCGCGACGCCACAGGCCGGATTGCCAAATGGGCCATTGAGCTCCTCCCGTTCGACATAACTTACAAGCCACGGCGAGCCATTAAGTTGCAAGTATTGGCCGACTTTGTCGCCGAATGGACGGAAGCCGAACTCCCTAAAGAGTACGACGCATATTCGAACTGGATCATGCACTTCGACGGCTCCAAAATGCTGGCTGGTCTGGGGGCTGGCGTCGTTCTGACGTCCCCAACCGGAGATACAGTTCAATATGTACTCCAGATAATGTATACAGACTCCAACAACGCAGCCGAATACGAGGCCCTTCTACATGGTCTCCGGATGGCAGTATCCATGGGCATTCAACGCCTAGAGGTGCGGGGGGATTTGAACCTCGCAATATCCCAAATAAATGGAGACTTTGATGCCAAGGATCCGAAAATGGCGGCATATCGCAACGCCGTCCTAAAAATGTCATCTCGGTTCGAGGGGCTCGAATTTCACCATATAGCCTGGGAAAATAATCAGGCGGCAGATGTCCTCGCACGCATAAGCGCAAAACTCGATGCGGTCCCCCCTAACATCTTTTTGGAGAGTCTGTTCAAGCCATCCGTGGTATGGGAAGGGGACACTGGTAACAACAGACCGGACCCAACCGCAAGGCCCGATACCGTACACTCTGACATAGTCGGAGGCTCTGCCACCGAAATAACACCTTCAGCCCACGTTATAATGGCCGTCATCGCCCCGTGGATAGAACCATTCCTGGCCTACTTAACTAGCAGGAACTCCCTGAGGACGAAAATGAGGCACGCTGCATAGTACGGCGATCTAAAGCCTATAGGGTCCATGAGGGAGAGCTTTATAAGAAAAGCACCACCGGAGTCCTTCAAAGGTGTATCTACGAAGAGGAAGGGAGGAAGCTCCTGGCAGAAATTCATGCCGGACTCGGCGGACACGATGCCGCAGCCCGGGCCCTCATAAGCAAGGCCTTCCGCACAGGGTTTTACTGGCCTATGGCCCGGGCAGACGCATTGGACCTGGTCCAACGCTGCGTTGGTTGCCAGCTTTTTGCAAATCAAAGCCATATGCCACCTACCTCCCTCCACACAATCCCCATTACTTGGCCCTTCGTGGTTTGGGGGCTTGACATGGTTGGACCCCTTAAAGGAGGAACCCACAAGAAAAAATACTTGCTGGTCATGGTGGATAAATTCACCAAATGGATAGAAGCCAAACCCGTTAAAATGGCCGAATCCGGACCGGTGATAGACTTCATATCCGGGGTTGTACACCGTTATGGCGTCCCCCACAGCATCATCACTGATAATGGCATGAACTTCACTGCCGACGAGGTAAAACTCTGGTCCAAAAACATGGGCATCAAGCTCAATTATGCTTCCGTCTATCACCCACAAACCAACGGCCAGGTCAAACGAGCAAATGGTCTTATCACGAGCGGCATCAAACCCAGATTAGTGCGGTCCCTAAAGGAATCTAACACGCACTGGGTAGAGGAGCTCGACTCCGTACTCTGGGGGCTGTGGACCACGCCAAATTGTACCACCGGGTACACACCCTTTTTCATGGTGTACGGCGCAGAGGCGCTTACGCCTGCGACATAATTCATGACTCACCTCGAGTGCGCATGTACGAAGAAAGAGAAGCCGAGCTCGATCGGCAGGACAATTTGGACACTCTGGAGGATGAGCGCGGCGTGGAAAAAGCCCGTTCCGCATTCTATCAGCAACAGGCTCGAAGATACCAAAGCAGAGAAGTACGGGCCAAAACTTATAACGTTGGCGAACTAGTTCTACGCCTGCCAGAGAAGAAAAAGACCAAGCTCGAGCCCAAATGGGAAGGTCCCTTCATCATTCACCAAGTTCTGACCGATGGAGCGTACCGTCTGCGGGATGCATCGGATAATCGGCTTGAGCCGAACCCATGGAACGCAGCAAGGCTCCGGAGATTCTACGCCTAGCGCCGGACACTGTGTTCGTCTCCTTCCTCTGTCCATTTTTTATACATTGTATGTCCTTTATTTCTCTCCTTCTTATTTTATTTTTCCTGATGCCCGCAAAGGCTAACTCGTGCCTTGCCTGCACACCATTGACGCGCTATCCGCGCTCGTTATACCTGGGGGCTTCTTTCACAGAAGCTTACTTATTTATACGGGCTTCATGCCCAACACATGTGTCATCCTTCCGCATGTACCTTTTATTCACCATTATATGCATCGATATGACTTAAGTTTTGGCCAAGCTAGGTTGCCTGGCTCTTGTATTTATGCCCTACGTTCCCGTTAATTCGGCTAGGGCATAAGGGGAGCACCTCTGCGATTGTTACTGCCGGGTCAGCCGGATGTGTACCTCAGACTGGGTGAAGCCGAAAGCTAGCGTTCTTAAGGGAATATTCGGTCGGTGAGCAAAAGATGATTTTTCCTTATTTATTTTCCATATGTGCCCCCAGATGTTTTTTCTCTATGACCCTCTTCGCAGTCCGGACATGCACTTTAGGGCATGCATACCCAGGGAAAGGAACCCCTAACGGAACTATTCTCCCTGGAAGATGTTTCTTACTAACCATGTATATAACATAACTAGTTGGGCACTTGTCTGTTCAAGCACTAATGACCCCTACGCCTGGTTTCCACGCATACCCCGGTTCTTACATAACCGAGAGGGTATTCGGATACACTCCGGACTATCGGGTCCAGAGGTTGAAGCGAAAAGGTCTGCCATGACAAATGATCTACAATCCGGCTAGAAGGCATTATACATGTCACTTTAATTACATAGTTAATTTGACTGGCTAAATTCCTCTTCTATACCATCCAACAGGATGTCTAGTCTACAATCCTGTTGGGAATACTTTGCGGCCAATTCTACTTGCCCGTACACTAGGCTAACAGGGATCTCTTTCCCATCGGGCCCCACAGGTCCGACCTCGGCCATGTGGTTTGGGTCAGCCTTGGTATACCGCGTCTTCACCATGGCCCGAGCTTCCACTGGCACCTTGGACGGCTGATATCTTCCATAATCGGAAGCACCGCCGCGCTCCCTTCAGCTTCTCTGCAAGCTCTCCAAGGCCTTCGGGCACGGAGACGGATGGCCATAAGGCCTGGGCAATGCCTTGCATCACCTGCTGAGCTCGCTCGTGCAGTTGTGAGAGCTCGGGTAGAAGATCACCAGCAAACCCGGGCATTTCCTCCATGGGACGACCTGTTAGCATACCTACAGACATAACTCTGTTAGTCGACTTCCTCGCCGAACTCTTCTTAAAGTTCGTTCAAGCACTTACTGAAAATGCCGCGTCGAAGCCACCGATTCTCCTTCACGGAGTCTGACAGTTGGGCACGAACATCCTTCAGTTCCACGCTCAGCTGGGTGTTGGCATCCTGGAGGTTATTCTTCTCCCGCCTAACCTTCGTAAGCACGCTCTCACCAGCCTTTAACCGGCGTAGGAGTTGTTGCACATCTGGATTTCCCCCGGCATCATCTACAATTTTATTGTCATATTTGCACATATGCCGCGCTATACATGATACATATCATTCGAAACATATATTACCAGAAGGGGTTTTCTTGGACTCCTCTCCTGCGGCTAGCGCGGCCTGGAGTCGGGCTTTGCACTCTTCAAGCTCATGGGACAAGTGGGTATTCTTTTCTGTAAGAACCTGCATAACAAATGATCCTTAAATCAGTTATTCTAACTGTTTCAAGTCTCAGGGGCTACTACTATATATGATCATCAAATTTTCTCACCCGTATATCATTTACATATTGGTCCGTGGCTCTGGCTAGACCATTTTGAGCAGCACGGAGGTACACGTCTCCCGAGTTGAAGGCGTCAAATGCCTCTTGGGAGAAACAAGCGTCACAGAGAATGGCTTGGCGACGCCTGTGGTTCATGGCGCTCTCCACCTATGAATTTGTGGCGGACATTCTGTCCGCATCCTCTGTCGGAGGAGCACCCGGCGTGCGCCTCGTATTCTCTTCCGCTTCCGTGTCCGGCCTTGGAGCCCGACTAGTTGAGGCGTGATTGGCGACCTCTCCGGATATAGTCCGGCGAGCATTCTTATTCCTAGAACGTACGGGTGTTAATATGTCTTTAAAGACCATACCATGGAGTGATAAGCCACATCATACCTCTGCGCCGGTGTTTCAGTCCGAACCGCGTTCCTTTTTAGCCTGCCCGACCTCGGAGCCCCTCGGTGGCTAGTCGCCGGGGGCTCGACATGGCGTCCCGAGGGCCTTCCCTATGAAGCACCATTTGTATATGTTAAGCAAAGTGCGCAAGGACAAATCCTCTTCAAAATGTTGGGACTTTGGTCTCAGTTACCTGCGAAGCTGGGAGCAGCCCAGGGTAATCGGTCGTAATGGCCACCAAGGCCTCATCGCTGCTTAATTGGTAAAACACCCTATCAATTAGTTCCACAGATATGTACGGATCCTCTTTGGAGGCCGGGTCGAGGGATCGCTCCGAATCCTCTGGTTGTGGAGGTGGGTCGTTGATCTCCCTTACAGCCTTACGCAGCTCCCGCGTTGAAACCGCAAGGTAGAATATTTAACTATGGGAATATGGAGCGGATTGGCATGAAAAGTGCTGACTTACCCAGCTCGGGGGACTGTACATAGAAAATCCGCCCTGTGGATTGACGCGGAGGAATTCCTCCTCTTCTCCCTTGTACAAATCGACAAGATTTTTGCTAGAGCAACGGTCGAGTCCGGCCCCTTGCAGCCGCAGCGGGTGGCGTCATCCTCTCCGTTGAAATCCCACATGGGGTGGCCTCGATATTGAAGCGGCTGCACTCCCCGCATAATGCATGTTGCCATGACTTCGATCATGGTCAGTCCTGACTGAGCCAACAACTTTATCCGGCTCATCAGGTAAAGAACGTCTCTGTCATCCTCCTCTTGGGGGCTCCGTGGGCGCCAGCTTAGGCGCTTCTTCAAAGGAGCATTATCGAACTCGGGAAGGCCGATCCGAATAGGATCCGGAAGAGGGACGTCTTTTATATAAAACCACTCTGAAGGCCAGTCTTCGGACGCCTTCTTCGGGGTTCCGGATAGGTATCCGGTTCCGGCAATGCGCCATACTTCGGCTCCGCCCACTTGATATATTGACCCCCTCTGAGAAGGGGGCACAAGGCAGAACAACTTCTTCCACAAAGCGAAATGAGCCTCGCAACCCAAAAACAGCTCGCAAAGGGCTACGTAGCCCGCAATATGTAGTATGGAGGCAGGGGTAAGGCTGTGCAACTGGAGGCCATATAACTCCAGGAGCCCTCGGAGAAATGGGTGAATTGGAAATCCGAGTCCTCTTATCAAATAAGGAACGAGGCATACCCGCTCTCCCTTAGAGGGATTGGGAAAGCTCTCCGCTTGCTCTCCGCCGTTGTAGGTGGCAAGCCCGGCTCGAACCGGGACCATATATGCTGGGGGAAGAAATCCCTGGGGTCTGAAGCTTCACTAGTTGGCTGTGCGGGATGGAGCACCTCTCCCAATCTCCGGGCTTGGGGCTGGGGGAACGAGAAGAGGAGCTGCGTCGACTAGCCATGATGGAATGGATTTCTTTCAGGTGCGCTCCGATGAAGACTCGCTAAGGAAGGATGGTGTGGTTTGGATCTGAATCCTCGTCTCTTTAATAGACAACTCATTTTGCATAGCTAAGGGGGTAAATGTAAAAACACCTTGGCTCTACACATTCGTTTGACACGTGGAAGGTGGCCATTATTGGGCATGGAAGCCAAGGAGCACAACATTTACAAGAAGCCAGACACTATTTAACAGGTATTCGGAATTTGGAGAGGAACCCGCCTTGCAATGCCGAAGACAATCTGAGCGCCGGACTCATCGTCATTGAAGCCTGGTTCGGGGGCTACTGAGGGAGTCCTGGATTATGGGGTATCTGGATAGCCGGACTATAACCTTTGGCCAGACTGCTGGACTATGAAGATACAAGATTGAAGGCTTCGTCCCGTGTCCGAATGGGACTCTCCTTGGCGTGGAAGGCAAGGTTGGCAATACGGATATGTAGATCTCCTTCCTTGTAACCGACTCTGTGTAACCCTAGCCCCCTCCGGTGTCTATATAAACCGGAGGGTTTAGTCCGTAGGACAACACAACAATCATACCATAGGCTAGCATCTAGGGTTTGGCCTCTCTGATCTCGTGGTAGATATACTCTTGTACTACCCATATCATCAATATTAATCAACCAGGAGTAGGGTTTTACCTCCATCGAGAGGGCCCGAAGCTGGGTAAAAACATCGTGTCCCTTGTCTCCTGTTACCATCCGCCTAGACGCACAGTTTGGGACCCCCTACCCGAGATCCGCCGGTTTTGACATCGACAACAGGCTTTACCGCAAGTCTGTATAAAACTATACGCTTTGATCAACTCATCAAAGCGTATATTCCAATTCCGAGATGCTTGCACCAGTCCATAGATGGATCGCTGGAGCTTGCACATTTTGTTAGCACCTTTAGGATCGAAAAAACCTTCTGGTTGCATCATATACAACTCTTCTTTAAGAGATCCATTAAGGAATGTAGTTTTGACATCCATTTGCCAGATTTCATAAAATGTGGCAATTTTCTAGCATGATTCAGACAGACTTAAGCATCACTACGAGTGAGAAAATCTCATCATAGCCAACACCTTGAACTTTGTCAAAACCATTTTCGACAAGTCTAGCTTTGTAGATAGTAACACTACTATCAGCGTTTGTCTTCCTCTTGAAGATCGATTTATTTTCTATGGCTTGCCGATCATCGGGCAAATCCATCAAAGTCCATACTTTGTTCTCATACATGGATCATATCTCAGATTTCATGGCCTCAAACCATTTCGCGGAATCTGGGCTCATCATCGCTTCCTCATAGTTCGCAGGTTTGTCATGGTCTATTAACATGACTTCCAGAACAGGATTACCATACCACTCTGGTGCGGATCTTACTCTGGTTGACCTACGAGGTTCAGTAGCAACTTGATCTGAAATTTCATGATCATCATCATTAGCTTCCTCACTAATTGGTGTAGGAGTCACAGGAACAGATTTCTGTGATGAACTACTTTCCAATAAGGGAGCGAATACGATTACCTCATCAAGTTCTACTTTCGACCCACTCACTTCTTTCGAGAGAAACTCCTTCTCTAGAAAGGATCCATTCTTAGCAACGAATGTCTTGCTTTCGGATCTGTGATAGAAGGTGTACCCAACTGTCTCCTTTGGGTATCCTATGAAGACACATTTCTCCGAGTTGGGTTTGAGCTTATCATGTTGAAACTTTTTCACATAAGCATCGCCAGTCCCAAACTTTAAGAAACGACAACTTTGGTTTCTTGCCAAACCATAGTTCATACGGTGTCGTCTCAACAGATTTAGATGGTGCCCTTTTAACGTGAATGTAGCTGTCTCTAATGCATAACCGCCTAACGATAGTGGTAAATTGGTAAGAAACATCATAGATTGCACTATATCCAATAAAGTACGGTTATGACGTTCAGACACACCATTATGCTGTGGTGTTCCAGGTGGCATGAGTTTGTGAAACTATTCCACATTGTTTTAATTGAAGGCCAAACTCGTAACTCAAATATTTGCCTCTATGATCAGATCGTAGAAACTTCATTTTCTTTTTACGATGATTCTCTACTTCACTCTGAAATTCTTTGAACTTTTCAAATGTTTCAGACTTATGTTTCATCAAGTAGATATACCCATATCTTCTCAAATCATCTGTGAAGGTCAGAAAACAATGATACCCGCCATGAGCCTCAACACTCATTGGATCGCATACATCAGTCTGTATTATTTCCAATAACTCAATTGCTCCCTCCATTGTTCCGGAGAACGGAGTCTTAGTCATCTTGCCCATAAGGCATGGTTCGCAAGCATCAAGTGATTCATAATCAAGTGATTCCAAAATCCCGTCAGCATGGAGTTTCTTCATGCTCTTTACACCAATATGACCTAAATGGCGATTGCCAAAAATAAGGTGCAATATCATTATTATCTTTGCATCTTTTGGCTTCAATATTATGAATATGTGTATCACTACGATCGAGATCCAACAAACCATTTTCATTGGGTGTATGACCATAGAAGGTTTTATTCATGTAAACAGAATAACAATTATTCTCTAACTTAAATGAATAACGTATTGCAATAAATATGATCAAATCATATTCATGCTCAACACAAACACCAAATAACACTTATTTAGGTTCAACACTAATCCCGAAAGTATAGGGAGTGTGTGATGATGATCATATCAATCTTGGAACCACTTCCAACACACATCATCACTTCACCCTTAACTAGTCTCTGTTCATTCTGCAACTCCCGTTTTGAGTTACTAATCTTAGCAACTGAACTAGTATCAAATACTGAGGGGTTGCTATAAACACTAGTAAAGTACACATCAATAACATGTATATCAAATATACCTTTGTTCACTTTGCCATCCTTCTTATCCGCCAAATACTTGGGGCAGTTCTGCTTCCAAAGGACGGTTCCTTTGCAGTAGAAGCACTTAGTCTCAGGCTTAGGTCCAGACTTGGGCTTCTTCACTTGAGCAGCAACTTGCTTGCCGTTCTTCTTGAAGTTCCCCTTCTTCCCTTTGCTCTTTTTTTGAAACTAGTGGTCTTGTCTACCATCAACACTTGATGTTTTTCTTGATTTCTACCTTCGTCGATTTCAGCATCACGAAGAGCTTGGGAATCGTTTAGGTTATCCCTTGCATATTATAGTTCATCACGAAGTTCTACTAACTTGGTGATGGTGACTAGAGAATTCTGTCAATCACTATCTTATCTGGAAGATTAACTCCCACTTGATTCAAGTGATTGTAGTACCCAGACAATCTGAGCACTTGCTCACTGCTTGAGCTATTCTCCTCCATCTTTTAGCTATAAAACTTGTTGGAGACTTCATATCTCTCGAAATGGGCATGAGTATGAAATACCAATTTCAACTCTTGGAACATCTTATATGCTCCATGGCGTTCAAAACATTTTTGAAGTCCCGGTTCTAAGCCGTAAAGCATGGTGCACTAAACTATCAAGTAGTCATCATACCGAGCTTTGCCAAACGTTCATAACGTCTGCTTTTGCTCCTGCAATCGGTCTGTCACCTAGCGGTGCATCAAGGACATAATTCTTCTGTGCAGCAATGAGGATAAACCTCAGATTACGGAGCTAGTCCGCATCATTGCTACTAACATTTTTCAACATAGTTTTTCTGTAGGAACATATCAAAAATAAACGGAGAGCAACATCACGAGCTATTGATCTACAACATAGTTATGCAAATACTATCAGGACTAAGTTCATGGTAAATTAAAGTTCAGTCAATCAAATTATTTAAAGAACTCCCACTTAGATAGACATCCCTCTAATCCTCTAAGTGATCACGTGATCCATATCAACTAAACCATGTCCGATCATCACGTGAGATGGAGTAGTTTCAATGGTGAACATCACTATGTTGATCATATCTACTATATGATCCACGCTCGACCTTTCGGTCTCAGTGTTCCGAGGCCATATCTGCATATGCTAGGCTCGTCAAGTTTAACCTGAGTATTCGCGTGTGCAACTGTTTTGCACCAGTTGTATTTGAACGTAGAGCCTATCACACCCGATCATCACATGGTGTCTCAGCACGAAGAACTTTCGCAATGGTGCATACTCAGGGAGAACACTTATACCATGAAATTTAGTTAGAGATCATCTTATAATTCTACCGTCGATCTAAGCAAAATAAGATGCATAAAAGATAAACATCACATGCAATCAAAATATGTGACATGATATGGCCATCATCTTGTGCCTTTGATCTCCATCTCCAAAGCATCGTCATGATTTCCATCGTCACCGGCATGACACCATGATCACCATCATCTTGATCTATATCAATGTGTCATCACATGGTCGTCTCGCCAACTATTTCTCTTGCAACTATTGCTATCGCATAGCGATAAAGTAAAGCAATTATTTGGCGCTTGCATCTTATGCAATAAATGTTGGGGAACGTAGTAATTTCAAAAAAATTCCTACGCACACGCAAGATCATGGTGATGCATAGCAACAGGAGGGGAGAGTGTTATCCACGTACCCTCGTAGACCGAAAGCGGAAGCGTTAACTGTAGCAGTTGATGTAGTCGTCGTCTTCACGATCCGACACCTCCGAAGTTCAGCACACGTTCAGCCCGATGGCGTCCCTCGAACTCCGATCCAGCCGAGTGTTGAGGAGAGTTTTCACGGCCTGACGGCGTGTTGACGATGTTGATGTTCTACCGACGCAGGGCTTCGCCTAAGCACCACTACAGTATTATCGAGGTGGACTATGGTGGAGGGGGCCACCGCACACGGCTAAAAGATCAAACAGATCAATTGTTGTGTCTCTGGGGTGCCCCCCTCACATATAAAGGAGCAAGAAGTGCGGCCGCCAGGGAGAGGCGCGCCAGAGGAGTCCTACTCCCACCGGGAGTAGGACTCCCCGCTTTCCTAGTTGGATTAGGACTTGGGAGGGGGAAGGAGTGGAGGAGAAGAAAGAAGGGGGGCGCCGCCCCCTCTCCTTGTCCTATTCGGACTAGGGGGGAGGGGCCGCGGCCCTTGCCCTGACTTCCTCCTCTCTCTTCCACCAAGGCCCACTAAGACCCATTAAGTCCCCGGGGGGTTCCGGTAACCTCCCAGTACTCCGGTAAAATCCTGATTTCACCCGGAACACTTTCGATATCCAAACATAGGCTTCCAATATATCAATCTTCATGTCTCGACCATTTCGAGACTCCTCGTTATGTCCGTGATCACATCCGGGACTCCGAACAACCTTCGGTACATCAAAACATATAAACTCATAATATAACTGTCATCAAAACGTTAAGCGTGCGGACCCTATGGGTTCGAGAACTATGTAGACATGCCCGGGACACGTCTCCGGTCACTAACCAATAGTGGAACCTGGATGCTCATATTGGCTCCCACATATTCTACGAAGATCTTTATCGGTCAGACCGCATAACAACATCCGTTGTTCCCTTTGTCATCGGTATGTTACTTGCCCGAGATTCAATCGTCAGTATCTCAATACCTAGTTCAATCTCATTACCGGCAAGTCTCTTTACTCGTTCCGTAATACATCATCCCGCAACTAACTCATTAGTTGCAATGCTTGAAAGGTTTAAGTGATGTGCATTACGGAGAGGGCCCAGAGATACCTGTCCGACAATCGGAGTGACAAATCCTAATCTCGAAATACGCCAACCCAACAAGTACCTTCGGAGACACCTGTAGAGCACCTTTATAATCACCCAGTTACGTTGTGACGTTTGGTAGCACATAAAGTGTTCCTTCGGTAAACGGGAGTTGCATAATCTCATAGTCATAGGAACATGTATAAGTCATGAAGAAAGCAATAGCAACATACTAAACGATCGTGTGCTAAGCTAACGGAATGGGTCATGTCAATCACATCATTCTCCTAATGATGTGATCCCGTTAATAAAATGACAACCCTTGTCAATGGCTAGGAAACTTAACCATCTTTGATCAACGAGCAAGTCAAGTAGAGGCATACTAGTGACACCCTGTTTGTCTATGTATTCACACATGTATTATGTTTCCGGTTAATACAATTCTAGAATGAATAATAAACATTTATCATGATATAAGGAAATAAATAATAACTTTATTATTGCCTCTAGGGCATATTTCCTTCATTCTCCCACTTGCACTAGAGTCTATAATCTAGATTACATAGTAATGATTCTAACACCCATGGAGCCTTGGTGCTAATCATGTTTTGCTCGTGGAAGAGGCTTAGTCGATGGGTCTGTAACATTCAGATCCATATGTATCTTGCAAATTTCTATGTCTCCCACCTGGACTAGATCCCGGATGGAATTGAAGCGTCTCTTGATGTGCTCGGTTCTTTTGTTAAATCTGGATTCCTTCGCCAAGGCAATTTCACCAGTATTATCACAAAAGATTTTCATTGGACCCGATGCACTAGGTATGACACCTAGATCGGATATGAACTCCTTCATCCAGACTCCTTCATTTGATGCTTCCGAAGCACCTATGTACTCTGCTTCACACGTAGATCCCGCCACGATGCTTTGTTTAGAACTGCACCAACCCAGCAGCTCCACCGCTCGGTGGAAACACGTATCCGGGTTTGCGATTTAGAATCGTCGGATCGTTGTCAAAGCTTGCATCGACGTAACCATTTACGATGAGCTCTTTGTCACCTCCATAAGCGAGAAACATATCCTTAGTCCTTTTCGTGTATTTCAGATGTTCTTGATCGCTGTCCAGTGATCCACTCCTGGATTACTTTGGTACCTCCCTGCTAGACTTATTGCAAGGCACACATAAGGTCTGGTACACAACATTGCATACATGATAGAGCCTATGGCTGAAGCATAGGGAACATCTTTCATTTTCTCTCTATCTTCTGCAGTGGTCGGGCATTGAGTCTTACTCAACTTCACACCTTGTAACACAGGCAAGAACCTTTTCCTTGCTTGATCCATTTTGAACTTCTTCAAAAGTTTGTCAAGGTATGTGCTTTGTGAAAGTCCAATTAAGCGTCTTGATCTATATCTATAGATCTTGATGACCAATATATAAGCAGTTCACCGAGGTCTTTCATTGAAAAACTCTTATTCAAGTATCCTTTTATGCTATCCAGAAATTCTATATCATTTCCAATCAGTAATATGTCATCCACATATAATATCAGAAATGCTATAGAGCTCCCACTCACTTTCTTGTAAATACAGGCTTCTCCAAAAGTCTGTACAAAACCAAATACTTTGATCCCACTATCAAAGCGTTTATTCCAACTCCGAGAGGCTTGCACCAGTCCATAGATGGATCGCTGGAGCTTGCACACTTTGTTAGCTCCCTTTGGATCGACAAAACCTTCCGGTTGCATCATATACAACTCTTCTTCCAGAAATCCATTCAGGAATGCAGTTTTGACATCCATTTGCCAAATTTCATAATCATAAAATGCGGCAATTGCTAACATGATTCGAACAGACTTAAGCATCGCCACGGGTGAGAAGGCCTCATCGTAGTCAATCCCTTGAACTTGTCGAAAACCTTTCGCAACAAGTCGAGCTTTCTAGACAGTAACATTACCATTAGCGTCAGTCTTCTTCTTGAAGATCCATTTATTCTCAATTGCTTGCCGATCATCGGGCAAGTCAACCAAAGTCCACACTTTATTCTCATACATGGATCCCATCTCAGATTTCCTGGCCTCAAGCCATTTTGCGGAATCTGGGCTCACCATCCGCTTCTTCATAGTTCGTAGGTTCATCATGATCTAGTAACATGACTTCCAGAATAGGACTACTGTACCACTATGGTGCAGATCTTACTCTGGTTGATCTACGAGGTTCAGTAACAACTTGATCTGAAGTTCCATGATCATCATCATTAACTTCCTCACTAATTGGTGTAGGCGTCACAGGAACCGGTTTCTGTGATGAACTACTTTCCAATAGGGAGCAGGTATAGTTACCTCATCAAGTTCTACTTTCCTCCCACTCACTTATTTCGAGAGAAACTCCTTCTCTAGAAAGGATCCATTCTTAGCAACGAATGTCTTGCCTTCGGGTCTGTGATAGAAGGTGTACTCAACAGTCTCCTTTGGGTATCCTATGAAGACACATTTTTCCGATTTGGGTTCGAGCTTATCAGGTTGAAGCTTTTTCATATAAGCATCGTAGCCCCAAACTTTAAGAAACGACAACTTTGGTTTCTTGCCAAACCATAGTTCATAAGGCGTCGTCTCAACAGATTTTGATGGTGCCCTATTTAACGTGAATGCAACTGTCTCTAAAGCATAACCCCAAAACGATAGTGGTAAATCAGTAAGAGACATCATAGATCGCACCATATCTAGTAAAGTACGATTACGACGTTCGGACACACCATTACGTTGTGGTGTTCCGGGTGGCGTGAGTTGCGTAAACTATTCCGCATTGTTTCAAATGTAGACCAAACTTCGTAACTCAAATATTCTCCTCCACGATCGGATCGTAGAAACTTTATTTTCTTGTTACGATGATTTTCAACTTCACTCTGAAATTCTTTGAACTTTTCAAATGTTTCAAACTTATGCTTCATTAAGTAGATATACCCATATCTGCTTAAATCATCTGTGAAGGTGAGAAAATAACGATATCCGCCACGAGCCTCAACATTCATCGGACCACATACATCTGTATGTATGATTTCCAACAAATCTGTTGCTCTCTCCATAGTTCCGGAGAATGGTGTTTTAGTCATCTTGCCCATGAGGCACGGTTCGCAAGTACCAAGTGATTCATAATCAAGTGGTTCCAAAAGTCCATCAGTATGGAGTTTCTTCATGCGCTTTACACCGATATGACCTAAACGACAGTGCCACAAATAAGTTGCACTATCATTATCAACTCTGCATCTTTTGGCTTCAACATTATAAATATGTGTATCACTACTATCAAGATTCATCAAAAATAGACCACTCTTCAAGGGTGCATGACCATAAAAGATATTACACATATAAATAGAACAACCATTATTCTCTGATTTAAATGAATAACCGTCTTGCATCAAACAAGATCCAAATATAATGTTCATGCTCAACGCTGGCACCAAATAACAATTATTTAGGTCTAATACTAATCCCGAAGGTAGATGTAGAGGTAGCGATCACATCGACTTTGGAACCATTTCTCACGCGCATCGTCACCTCGTCCTTGGCCAGTGTTCGCTTAATCCGTAGTCCCTGTTTCGAGTTGCAAATATTAGCAACAGAACCAGTATCAAATACCCAGGTGCTACTGCGAGCTCTAGTAAGGTACACATCAATAACATGTATATCACATATACCTTTGTTCACTTTGCCATCCTTCTTATCCGCCAAATACTTGGGGCAGTTCTGCTTCCAGTGACCAGTCTGCTTGTAGTAGAAGCACTCAGTTTCAGGCTTAGGTCCAAACTTGGGTTTCTTCTCCTCAGCAGCAACTTGCTTGCTGTTCTTTTTGAAGTTCCCCTTCTTCTTCCCTTTGCCCTTCTTCTTGAAACTGGTGGTCTTATTGACCATCAACACTTGATGCTCCTTCTTGATTTCTACCTCCGCAGCCTTTAGCATCGCGAAGAGCTCGGGAATCGTCTTATCCATCCCTTGCATGTTATAGTTCATCACGAAGCTCTTGTAGCTTGGTGGCAGTGATTGGAGAATTCTGTCAATGATGCTATCATCCGGAAGATTAACTCCCAGTTGAATCAAGTGATTATTATACCCAGACATGTTGAGTATATGCTCACTGATAGAACTATTCTCCTCCATCTTGCAGCTATAGAACATATAGGAGACTTCATATCTCTTAATCCGGGCATTTGCTTGAAATATTAACTTCAACTCCTAGAACATCTCATATGCTCCATGACGTTCAAAACATCGTTGAAGTCCCGGTTCTAAGCCGTAAAGCATGGCACATTGAACTATCGAGTAGTCATCAGCTTTGCTCTGCGAGACGTTCTTAACATCGTCAGTTGCATCAGCAGCAGGCCTGGCACCCAGCGGTTCTTCCAGGACGTAATTCTTCTGTGCAGCAATGAGGATAATCCTCAAGTTACGGACCCAGTCCGTGTAATTGCTACCATCATCTTTCAACTTTGCTTTCTCAAGGAACGCATTAAAATTCAACAGAACAACAACACGGGCCATCTATCTACAATCAAACATAGACAAGCAAGATACTATCAGGTACTAAGTTCATGATAAATTTAAGTTCAATTAATCATATTACTTAAGAACTCCCACTTAGAAAGACATCCCTCTAATCTTCTAAGTGATCACGTGATCCAAATCAACTAAACCATAACCGATCATAACGTGAAATGGAGTAGCTTTCAATGGTGAACATCACTATGTTGATCATATCTACTATATGATTCACGCCGACCTTTCGGTCTCGCGTGTTCCGAGGCCATATCTGCATATGCTAGGCTCACAAGTTTAACCTCGATTCTGCGTGTGCAAAACTGGCTTGCACCCATTGTAGATGGACGTGGAGCTTATCATACCCGATCATCACGTGGTGTCTAGGCACGATTTAACTTTGGCAACAAAGTGCATACTCGTGGAGAACACTTATACCTTGATAATTTAGTGAGAGATCATCTTATAATGCTATCACCAATCAAAGCAAGATAAGATGCATAAAAGATAAACATCACATGCAATCAATATAAGTGATATGATATGGCCATCATCATCTTGTGCCTGTTATCTCCATCTCCGAAGCACCGTCATGATCACCGTTGTCACCGCGCGACACCTTGATCTCCATCGTAGCATCGTTGTCGTCTCGCCAATCTTATGCTTCTACGACTATCGCTACCGCTTAGTGATAAAGTAAAGCATTACAGGGCGATTGCATTGCATACAATAAAGCGACTACCATATGGCTCCTGCCAGTTGCCGATAACTCGGTTACAAAACATGATCATCTCATACAATAAAATTTAGCATCATGTCTTGACCATATCACATCACAACATGCCCTTCAAAAACAAGTTAGACGTCCTCTACTTTGTTGTTGCAAGTTTTACGTGGCTGCTACGGGCTTAACAAGAACCGTTCTTACCTACGCATCAAAACCACAACGATAGTTTGTCAAGTTGATGCTGTTTTAACCTTCGCAAGGACCGGCGTAGCCACACTCAGTTCAACTAAAGTTGGAGAAACCGACACCCGCCAGCCACCGTGTGCAAAGCACGTCGGTAGAACCAGTCTCGCCAGAAGCGTCTGGCGTAATGTCGGTCCGGGCCGCTTCATCCAACAATACCGCTGAACCAAAGTATGACATGCTGGTAAGCAGTATGCCTTATATCGCCCACAACTCACTTGTGTTCTACTCGTGCAGATGACATCTACGCATAAAACCAGGCTCGGATGCCATTTTGGGGAACGTAGTAATTAAAAAAAATCCTACTCACACGCAAGATCATGGTGATGCATAGCAACGAGAGGGGAGAGTGTTGTCCACGTACCCTCATAGACCGAAAGCGGAAGAGTTAGCACAACGTGGTTGATGTAGTCGTACGTCTTCATGATCCGACCGATCAAGTACCGAGCGCACGACACCTCCGAAGTTCAAAGACACGCTCAGCTCGATGACGCCCCTCGAACTCCGATCTAGCCGAGTGTTGAGGGAGAGTTTCGTCAAGACGACGGCGTGGTGACGATGTTGATGTTCTACCTATGCAGGCTTCGCCTAAGCACCGCCACAAGATGTATCGAGGTGGACTATGGTGGAGGGGGCACCGCACACGGCTAAAAGATCAAACAGATCAATTGTTGTGTCTTCGGGTGCCCCCCGCCTCAGATATAAAGGAGCAAGGGGGGGGGGTGCGGCCGGCCAGGGGAGAGGGCGCGCCAGGAGGAGTCCTACTCCCACCGGGAGTAGGACTCCCCCCTTTCCTAGTTGGATTAGGACTTGGGAGGGGGAAAGAAGTGGAGGAGAAGAAGGAAGGGGGGCGCCGCCCACCTCTCCTTGTCCTATTAGGACTAGGGGGAGGGGGTGCGGCCCTTGCCCTGGACGCCTCCTCTCTCTTCCACCAAGGCCCACTAAGGCCCATTAAGTCCCCGGGAGGTTCCGGTAACCTCCCGGTCCTCCGGTAAAATCCCGATTTCACCCAGAACACTTTCGATATCCAAACATAGGCTTCCAATATATCAATCTTCATGTCTCGACCATTTCGAGACTCCTCATCATGCCCGTGATCACATTCGGGACTCCGACAACCTTTGGTACATCAAAACATATAAACTCATAATATAACTGTCATCGAAACGTTAAGCGTGCGGACCCTACGGGTTCGAGAACAATGTAGACATGACCGAGACACGTCTCCGGTCAATAACCAATAGCGGAACCTGGATGCTCATATTGGCTCCCGCATATTCTACGAACATCTTTATCGGCCAGACCGCATAACAACATACATTGTTCCCTTTTCCATCGGTATGTTACTTGCCCGAGATTCGATCGTCGGTATCTTAATACCTAGTTAAATCTCGTTACCGGCAAGTCTCTTTACTCATTCCGTAATACATCATCCCGCAAGTAACTCATTAGTTGCAATGCTTGCAAGTCTTAAGTGATGTGCATTACCGAGAGGGCCTAGAGATACCTCTCCGATAATCGGAGTGACAAATCCTAATCTCGAAATACGCCAACCCAACAAGTACCTTCGGAGACACCTGTAGAGCACCTTTATAATCACCCAGTTACGTTGTGACGTTTGGTAGCACACAAAGTGTTCCTCCGAGAAACGGGAGTTGCATAATATCATAGACACAGGAACATGTATAAGTCATGAAGAAAGCAATAGCAACATACTAAACGATCGTGTGCTAAGCTAACGGAATGGGTCATGTCAATCACATCATTCTCCTAATGATGCGATCCCGTTAATCAAATGACAACCCATGTCAATGGCTAGGAAACTTAACCATCTTTGATCAACGAGCTAGTCAAGTAGAGGCATACTAGTCACACTCTGTTTGTCTATGTATTCACACATGTATTACGTTTCCGGTTAATACAATTCTAGCATGAATAATAAACATTTATCATGACATAAGGAAATAAATAATAACTTTATTATTGCCTCTAGGACATATTTCCTTCAATAAAGAGACAACCATAAGGCTTCTGCCAGTTGCCGATAACTTCAACAAAACATGATCATCTCATAAAACAACTTATATCTCATCACGTCTTGACCATATCACATCACAAAATGCCCTGCAAAAACAAGTTAGACGTCCTCTACTTTGTTGTTGCAAGTTTGACGTAGCTGCTACAGGCTGAGCAAGAACCGTTCTTACCTGCGCATCAAACCACAATGATAGTTCATCAAGTTAGTGCTATTTTAACCTTCTCAAGGACCGGGCGTAGCCACACTCGGTTCAACTAAAGTTGGAGAAACTGACACCCGCCAGCCACCTGTGTGCAAAGCACGTCGGTAGAACCAGTCTCGCGTAAGTGTACGCGTAATGTCGGTCCGGGCCGCTTCATCCAAAAATACCGCTGAACCAAAGTATGACATGCTGGTAAGCAGTATGACTTGTATCGCCCACAACTCACTTGTGTTGTACTCGTGGATATAACATCTACGCATAAAACCTGGCTCGGATGCCACTGTTGGGGAACGTAGTAATTTCAAAAAAAATCCTACGCACACACAGGATCATGGTGATGCATAGCAACGAGAGGGGAGAGTGTGTCCACGCACTTCGTGAGACCCGAAAGCGGAAGCGTTATGACAACGCAGTTGATGTAGTCGTACGTCTTCACGATCTGACCGATCCAAGTACTGAACGCATGGCACCTCCGCGTTCAGCACACGTTAAGCTCGATGACGTCCCACGAACTCCGATCCAGCAGAGCTTCGAGGGAGAGTTCCATCAGCATGACGGCGTGATGACGGTGATGATGATGCTACCGATGCAGGGCTTCGCCTAAGCACCGCTACGATAGGATCGAGGTGGATTATGGTTGTCAGGACCCCGATTCCAAATCACATCGATCTAGCCGGTAACACCTCTTATCACTTTGCGGCCTCACGCACGGTATTCCCACGGGTGTCTCCTTACCATGGCCCGAGACCGTTTGCGCCTTTTGGCTCACGTATATGATAGCGTCGCTAGCATCCATATGACAGAGAACCCGGGCTGACATGATTAGTCGTGAACCCAAAGTGGCACTAACTTACGGGGACGGGCATACATGAATCAACATCGAGCATGTCGATTGAGCGTGTGAATTGGGCTGTAGCACCTTTGGGCTAACAGGACTTCGAGAACTGGGCTGTAGCAGGCTAGGCAGACTCCGGATGTCACCGCTGTGACATTTCCCGAAGGACAGACACAGAACGGCGTGAATCACATGCCGCTACCAAGTGTTCCGGAGCAGTTGTGCAGGGCTAGCAGGACTCCGGTGAACCGGGCTGTGGCGGACTACTATGGCTCATGGAAGCACAAGACTACATTTCCCCATAAGAGAGGCTACCAAGGATAAACAACTAGGTTGTCGGATCCCACACATACCAAGCATTTCAATCATGCACACAATATGCTCGATATGTGTAAATACAACATGGCATAACAACATAACTCTACGACTCAAGTATTTATTCATTAGGCTCCGAGGAGCGAGATATTACAATCATGGGTCTCATGACCCAACATTCAGAGCATACAACTCAAAGCACACGCGGAAGCTTAACATGTCTGAGTACAGACATCTACAAATTAAAAAGGCTAAGAAGGCCGACTATCTACCAGATCCTGCCGAGGGCACAAGATCGTAGCTGAGGTAACAAGCTAATAGTCGAAGTCCGCATGGAACTACTAGCGAGACTGACGTCTCTCTGCAAAACATAAAATAGGCAAACATGAGTACAAATGTACCCAGCAAGACTTACATCGTAACTAACTACATATGCATCGGTATCAACAAAGGGGTGGAGGAGTTTAACTGCGGCAAGCCAGCTTTGACTCTGGCTAACCTGACCTACTACGGCTGCAAGTAACTCTTCCGAGGTGGCGCTGCGAGTCCACATATTCACCATTTCAATACACCACTATGGATCCGCTCCCGTCTCCGTACGAGAACGCCATCCATAGCACTCACGCTTATCTTGCGCATTTTAGAGTATCCACTTTCGCTTGTCTATGAACTGTACAGGCAACCCAAAATTCCATTACCGCGGACACGGCTATTCGAATAGATGATGTTAACCCTGCTGGTGTGTACTTCTTCACACACACTCTCACCACTTATCGCCGTTTACACCACATATACTCGGCAACCTTAAAGCGGAAGCCCAGCGAGGGTGTCGGCCACGGCCTACCTAAACACTCAAGTCTCTAGTCCAGGTTTATCGCCTATTCAGGTTCCATCTGTAGGGAGTCCGGCCAAGGTTTCCACATACGGCCCCGAACGATGTGTACAGGGTTCCGAGACACCAAACGGGCGCCCGGCATGCCCGGCCACGTGCCTACCGCATCACAGCCCACCTCGGGTCACAAGCGCACGGCCTCCAGCATACTACAAACACCAGAAACTACTTGCAACTCCTGGACAGAGGACAAGGGCGGTTAAGAAGCCGAGAGAGTCAATTAAGGATCCCAATGTGTGGTAGTAGCTGATCATGGATCACAAACACAAAACTCAGTTCCTGAGGACGGTTTCAATGAGATAACCCACCATGTACTCCTACATGGCCTCTCACCGATACCTTTACCAAATCGTATTCACACACTTAGCTCTCAACAGTAGGACATGTTCACACACCTCCGATTCATCCCCGATGAATCAGACCTGACATAACTCTAAGCAATAGCAGGCACGACAAACAAGCATGAATGAGTAGGCACATCAGGGCTCAAACAACTCCTACTCATGGTAGTGGGTTTCATCTATTTACTGTGGCAATGACAGGTCATGCAGAGGATAAGGGTTTCAACTACCGCAGCAAGTAACAGATGAATAATTGTTGTCCTAATGCAGTAAAAGAGAGAAGGAGCAAGAGAGTGGGATTGTATCAGAATGAACAAGGGGGTTTTGCTTGCCTGGCACTTCTGAAGATAGTATAGTTCTTGATGAGTGTCATTGATCACGTCGTCGGAACACGTCTATCGAGACGGAACAACCACCGACAAAGAAAGGAGAAACACAATCAATGCCATGCAACAATATGATGCATGAATGTGACATGGGAATATGCTATTGATTGGCCTAATGAACCTAGCAACAAGTTAAATGGAGTTGGTTTGAACACTAGGTTCAAATTCAAACTCCATATGTCAGGGTTTAAATGCTATTTATATGATTTGGCCTAAACAGCAGCCATAAGTTGTTCTAACATGCATAAAAATGGTACAGATGGATAGATTGGATTTTTTTGATCATTTTTCATATATAATTTGTTTGATTTGGAGCTATGGTTGATTTTCTATGATTTTGAGAAGTTTTGGCTATTTTCTGGAATTTCCTGTATAAGAATAAATACAGAAAATGAGTTACTGCGTCAGCTTGACGTTGGTGTGATGTCAGCAAGTCAACAGGGGCAGCCCAGGTCAAACTGACCGGTGGGACCCGCGTGTCACTATCTAGTCTAATTAACAGAGTTTGTTAACGATAAACTAACCCTAAACCTTGGTAATTAGCAGGGGCTGGCCCCACATGTCAATGACCCAGGGGAGGGTCAAACAAGGGTCAAACCCGGGTCAACTCGCTGGAGTTGACCCGCGGCTCGTCGCCGGTGAGGCCAGAGACGGCGGAATCATTCGGGTTTCGTCCCACGGCGACCAAATCGAAGGCCGAGGCCATCTACGGAACGAGGAGACTCGTCCGCATCGAATGGTGCGAGCGGGAGGAGCTAGGGTGGAGCGAGCTCGCCGGAGTCGAGCTCGTGGCGGCCGCCGGAATTCGGGCAAGTGGCAAAACAGCGCTACGGTGCATTAGCGGGGAAGACAAGCAGTTCTACGGCCTCCTGGAGGTGCGGGGAGCACAACTAGCTAAAGAATTTGAGCGGAGAGGCACGGCAAAGCCATGGCCGACATCCATGGCGGATGGCGGCGCTCGGTCAAAGGGGGCCACGGCTAGAGGACGAAAACGAGAGGGAATACAGTGGGAGATGATGCGGGGGCTCACGTTGACCTCGCAGAGACACTCAGAGTGCTCGGGGAGGTCCTGCACACGGCAAAATCGACGGCGGCGATCCACGGCATCGAGGAAGAAGACGGCGTTGAAGGCCGCTCTACAGGGCGTCCGGGCTTGCGTGAGTCACCGAGGAGGAAGAGGCGGTCGTGGCGGTACTTCAGAGCACGGAGAGAGGTCGAGGGGGAGGCTGTGGCTACGTAGGCAATGAGAGCCGGCGACGAGCTCGCTCGGCTTCGGGAGAGAGTGCGAGAGAGGCAAGGTAGGGAGAGAGGGGAGTGGTCGACGGGGTCCAGGGGGTAGCGTGGCGCCTCCAGAGCGTCTAGACCGTCGAGGGGAGAAGCAGGCAGGGTGGAGGTGGCGCTGCGTGCGTCGGGCACAGGCCCTCTGCCTACTGGCAGAGGTGGAAGAAGACCTCGGCGCCCCTGGTGGGCTGGGCGGATTCTCTCCTGGGCCAGGTTAGCAGGTAAGATTCTGCTCTGTTTTATTTTTCTGTTCTGTTTTCTTTTATTTATTTATTTTCCACTGTTTAAATTCAAAATAGAATTTAAACTCATGCCAAATCTTTCAGAAATATTTTATGTTGCAGAAATGGACCTAGCCACATGCCCATAAACTATTTCAGGAGCATTTGAAGATATATTCTGTTTATATGAATATAAATTCAAATTCAAAATACAATATGATTTAAAATCAGTGCCCAAAATTATTCTTCAAAAATGTTCATTATTTTTGGTTTGGATCAAGACCATTGCCAAAAATATCAAACATCAATGAAGAGCATTTTGGGTTCATTGAATTCAATTTTTAGGGTTATTTGCCCTTCTTTTAATTAAAATTTTGAGGCTTTAAAATTTCCTCAGTTCAACTTGTTAGAATTTAGACATGATGCAACACAAGATGCTAGCACTAAGCATTACCCAAACTAGGGATGTGACAACTCACCCCCACTAAACAAGAATCTCGTCCCGAGATTCAAGACGTGAGGTAGGAAGACAGAGGGGAGCTATCATGATTCAAGATCCAACTGTCCTTCTCGAAGATGTCGATTCATGGCATCATCTTGATCTCGACGTCTTTCCTTGAGAACTTCATCCAATCATGACAATGAGAAGAAAGGGAGAATTTAAGAAGTATCGATCTTCTTGAGGTTCGAGCAACTTGGGATCATCTCAATGATCACAAGATCAACTCACGGAATGAGACGTAGAAACATCTCTGGAGCTGAGAGGCAAAACATGCATCAGGAGGGACGAAAGAAACAATTTGACGAGGGTTTTAAAGTAGCGAGGAAAAAAATTCCATGATTCCATAACGGGGCACCTTAGGGAAGGTGACTCGTAGAATTATTCCCTAAAGTGGCAAAAAGAATTACTTTTGATGAATAGATCATTGAAACTCTCTATACCAGCCTAAGGAAAATCTTAATCGATCATTTGAAGGAATTTGAAAGAATGGCATACTCAGCTTGGAAAGTAAACTAGAGTTATAAGACAACTCGGGAAACGGAAGGAACATTCCAATTGATACCGAGGATGTAACCTAGTGTCTGAGCATGCTCTCAAGAACTTGAGCATTTCCATATTCATCAAGGTTTTACCAACATCCCTGGCAAGGATCCTGGCAACACGACATACTATCATGATGACTAGTGATGGATGATGCAGATACAAAGGAAGATAACACCTTCTCAGACTTCCCCTTAGCAAGGCTAAGGAAACAAAATCTGGATGATTGACCGAGAGACATTTAGCACTCCGCTTCTAATGTTCTCCTTGAGGTGCTAGCGTAATCCATTCATAGATATGGTTTGATATCTAGAACATCAAGTAAAAGGTCAGACTTCGGAACACAAAAATCCATAAGGAACAACTATTGGAATAAATTCTACGAGATCCTTATGGGGAGGTGGCCAACTTTCTCAATCAAGATACTACAATAATAAGTCTTCCGGTTGGGTGTGTTGGTCACAACATCCACTTCACCGGGTTACAGAGAGACCAATATTATAGTTCTTGAGTAACGTTCCAACCATCATATCTGCCTGAGATTCAGATCTGGTTGGTAAAGGGATATTTCAGACAGCATGTCTAGAAAAGAAAGTTTGCAACACAAACCGACGGGATGACGTTGCGAGATTCTCGGGAAATGAACTACGATAGCAAGCTCCAAACCATGAGCTGGTTCTGCTACAAACCTGTGAACATACTATCCAAGACAAGCATGACCACGTAGTAGTCCTATAATAAAACACTACCGAGTTCAGGTGGGGAACCATCATCGAGGATATTGTAGTCCTTGCGTAAGTCTAGCTCTTAAGAAGAAACTTATCCTTGAACAAATCAATCAGTGGCTTGGTGTGCTAGGGATTTATATAGAATGAAGGTTGCAAGTCTCCAGACCACAAAATACTTCACACGTATGCATGACTGACTTGGGATGATTCCAGAGGAAGCGAAACAAACTTTCTCAAATTCACGGCGGCAACTTGCATCGAATGCACGTGAACTTAGAGGAAGTCGCTACTTTCATCCAAACATATGCTTCATGAACGGAACATGAAGGCATTGTTTACCAAGTTTCCAACACTAGCTTAATGTTTAACACGAATCATGGGGGATACAAGATGCTGCTGATGGGCTCAACAGCAACTCATCGGAATTTCCATATCACTAGACTTCCACCATTATGTGAACAATGTGATAGTATTGGTTAGACCAAAAGATGCAATGGTGTATGCTCGAGGAATCAACCACGAGTAAGACAACATTACGAATATCGTTGGTTCTAACTTGATTTGATGATAGCCCATACTCAAATCAAAGATTGGATAAGATGATAGCTCCATTAACTAATCACGAGGGTCAATCGATGATAATACCATCTTTCTTCAACACACACAAAAGATAGCCCTTTGAAATGAACTAAGTTAGACAAGCTTCTATCTTCCAACTCTCCAAGTTGTTGTTTGGTTTAACCAACTAGCTCAGGGGTATCCAACACGGATTCTTGGAGAAGGGGTGGTTTACAAGAAATCAACTTGATCACGAACTCAACATAACGACTAGGGGACAACCTGGTGATACTTCCATGAAGATATCCGGAAAATCACGAACCACTGATATGTCTTTAAGCTCGAGAACAATCTTCCTTTTAAGGGCAAGATGATATAGCTAAATAAGAAAGGGATTGACACAATCCTAACTCTTGATCGAAGAGTGCACCAGAAATAAGGACTAGGTAGCACAATCTATCTTAGAATGACGATTCAATAGCCAGCACGCTAAGAATGATATTATTGTCCATTAACTACCAAGCAACGGGGTTGCCAGGAGTATTGATTTCACACATCACGATTCACTTGTCGGTATTCTGGTTGCAACAACACGGAACCGAGGAGCGAATGATGATGGCGAGAAGTATCACTGTGCCAAGAATTCATATGGGAAGGTGCAATTCTCATGACGTTCCTGACATAAAGTGGGTAATACTTTAGGGTAGAATAGACCAAAGCTTGATTGCATTTGATCTGCGGAATACAACTGCTTTGACCCAATCCTAGAAATGGATGAGGTACTGGAGTTTGTTTCTCCTAGTCATTCTGAACTAGAATGGCTTGACGGACCACAGGAATAATAGGCACTGATGAACGAATGCACGCATACTCTTGACTATCAATTAATAGACAAAGGTCAGAAGACAACTAAAGAGGGACAACTCAAAGGAACATATGTTTTTCTGAGTTGTGGATGCATGGATTAGTATGCCGAACATACTCAACATATTTCTTCCGGATAACCCATGTAGAGAGGTAGAACTGGTAGCTTCACAATGTAGCATGGAGAACCCATTAAGATCACTCTGGTTGTGATCCTTATATTCAACAAGGAACTCCTGCCATAAGTAGTTCATGGCATTTGGAAGAAAGAAATACCATGGACCTCGAGGACTATCGCAAAGGTTACTAATATCCTAAAGGTACGAGCAACACTATCAACACGAGGTAAGTAGAGTGGATCTTGGGCCAAGAACCCAGGAGTAGAATACCTACTACTAAATGGCATCACGGGATGCTTTCGAGAATGGTGGCCAGAATCATCACACCAGGAACACAAAAGATGCTAGGTTACTAGGTGACTCCCTAAAACACTAGGGTCATAATAATAGCTCCAACATATATGTCGAGGCAATAGAGTACCTCAACTCACCGATTTGTGTGATTAATCTAGCCCAAATGAACATCAGAAACGGAAAGAAGGGATTTGCAAATGCATCAGACTATTTAGAAACCTGGGATGACTTGGACATCATAAAGGCTGTAAATGCTCAAAAGATTTGAGACATCCTGCAAAAGATGGTGGCATAACCACTCAAATCACAATATCAAGGTTCCGCGACCAACTATGAACACACGGAAGTAGTAGGAACTGAACTGGGGCTTGAAACCAACAATCCTATAAGTCTCTATCATAGCAACTCTTCATCCTAATAGATAGATGAGAAGGTCTAGTTCTTAATCCCCGTAGAAAAGAAGAGGGTGACTCAGATCAGAAGGGCATAAGGTATAAGGAGTAAAAAGAGCCTTACGTTCCCTTCCACAATCAATTCCCTTATATAACTAAAGCATTTCTAGACTCAACTTCGACCAGTTTGGCTTGGTAATCCTCTGAGCAACAGCTCGATACCAACACTGTTAGGACCCCGATTCCAAACCACATCGATCTAGCCGGTAACACCTCATATCACTTTGCGGCCTCATGCACGGTATTCCCACGGGTGTCGCCTTACCATGGCCTGGGACTGTTTGCGCCTTTTGGCTCACGTATATGATAGTGTCGCTAGCATCCATATGACAGAGAACCCGGGCCGACATGATTAGTCGTGAACCCAAAGTGGCACTAACTTACGGGGACATGCATACATGAATCAACATCGAGCATGTCGGTCAGCAGCGTGTGAATCCGGGCTGTAGCACTGGGCTAACGGTACTTCGGAAACCCGGGTTGTAGCAGGCTAGGCAGGACTCCGGATGTCACCGCGTGACATTTCCCTGAAGGGACACACACAGGAACAAAGTGAATCACATGACGGCCAGTCAAGTGTTCCGGAGCAGTAGTGCTGGGCTAGCAGGACTCCGGTGAACCGGGCTGTAGAGGACTACTATGGCTCATGGAAGCACAAGACTACATTTCCCCATAAGAGAGGCTACCAAGGATAAACAACTAGGTTGTCGGATCCCACACATACCAAGCATTTCAATCATACACACAATATGCTCGATATGTGTAAATACAACATGGCATCACAACATAACTCTACGACTCAAGTATTTATTCATTAGGCTCCGAGGAGCGAGATATTACAAACATGGGTCTCATGACCCAACATTCAGAGAATACAAGTCAAAGCACACGCGGATGCTTAACATGTCTGAGTACAGACATCTACAAATGAAAAAGTCTGAGAAGCCCGACTATCTACCAGATCCTGCCGAGGGCACAAGATCGTAGCTGAGGTAACAAGCTAAACGTCGAAGTCCACATGGAACTACTAGCGAGACTGACGTCTCTCTGCAAACCATAAAATAGGCAAACATGAGTACAAATGTACCCAGCAAGACTTACATCAGAACTAACTACATATGCATCGGTATCAACAAAGGGGGTGGAGGAGTTTAACTGCAGCAAGCCAGCTTTGACTCAGTGGCTAACCTGAACTACGACTGCAAGTAACTCTTCTGAGGTGGCGCACACGAGTCCTTATATTCACCATTTTAATAAACCACTATGGATCCGCTCCCGTCTCCCTACGAGAACGCCATCCATAGCACTCACGCTTATCTTGCGCATTTTAGAGTATCCACTTTCACTTGTCTATGAACTGCAGCAACCCGTAAGTCCATTACCTTGGACACGGCTATTCGAATAGATGATGTTAACCCTGCAGGGGTGTACTTCTTCACACACGCTCTCACCACTTATCGCCGTTTACACGACATGTACTCGGAAACCTTCAAGCGGAAGCCCAGCGAAGGTGTCGGCCACGGCCTACCTAAACACTCAAGTCTCTAGTCCAGGTTTATCGCCTATTCAGGTTCCATCCGCAGGGAGTCTGGCCGAGGTTTCTACATACGGCCCCGAATGATGTGTACAGGGTTCCGAGACACCAAATGGGCGCCCAGCATGCCCGGCCACGTGCCTACCGCATCACAGCCCACCCCTCGGGTCAGCGCTGCGCACGGCCTCTAGCATACTACAAACACCAGAAACTACTTGCAACTCCTGGACAGAGGACAAGGGCGGTTAAGAAGCCGAGAGAGTCAATTAAGGATCCCAATGTGTGGTAGTAGCTGATCATGGATCACAAACACAGAACTCAGTTCCTGAGGACGGTTTCAATGAGACAACCCACCATGTACTCCTACAAGGCCTCTCACCAATACCTTTACCAAATCGTATTCACACACTTAGCTCTCAACAGTAGGACATGTTCACACACCTCCGACTCATCCCCGATGAATCATACCTGACATAAATCTAAGCAATAGCAGGCACGACAAACAAGCATGAATGAGTATGCACATCAGGGCTCAAACAACTCCTAATCATGCTAGTGGGTTTCATCTATTTACTGTGGCAATGACAGGTCATGCAGAGGATAAGGGTTTCAACTACCGCAGCAAGTAACAGATGAATAGTTGTTGTCCTAATGCAGTAAAAGAGAGCAGGAGCGAGAGAGTGGGATTGTATCGGAATGAACAAGGGGGTTTTGCTTGCCTGGCACTTCTGAAGATAGTATATTTCTTCATCGGTGTCATTGATCACGTCGTCGAAACACGTCTATCAAGAGGGAACAACCACCGACAAACAAAGGAGAAACACAATCAATGCCATGCAACAATACGATGCATGAATGTGACATGGCAATATGCTATTGATTGGCGTAATGCAATTAGCAACAAGTTAAAAGGAGTTGGTTTGAACACTAGGTTCAAATTCAAACTCCATATCTGAGGGTTTAAATGCCATTTATATGATTTGGCCTAAACAGCAGCCATAAGTTGTTCTAACATGCATGAAAATGGAACGAATGGATAGATTGGATTTGTCTGATCATTTTTCATATATAATTTGTTTGATTTGGAGCTATGGTTGATTTTCTATGATTTTGAGAAGTTTTGGCTATTTTCTGGAATTTCCTGTATAAGAATAAATCCAAAAAATGAGTTATCATGCCCGACAGCGTCGGTGTGACGTCGCCAAGTCAACAGGGCGGCCCAGTCAAATCGACCAAGAGGGACCCGTGTGTCACTGTCTAGTCTAATTAACAGTTTGTTAACGCTAAACTAATCCTAAACCTTGGTAATTTGCAGGGGCTGGCCCCACATGTCAATGACCCAGGGGAGGGTCAAACAGGCATCAAACCCGGGTCAACTAGCCGGAGTTGACCCGCGGCTCGTCGCCGGCGAGGCCAGAGACGGCGGAGGCATTCGGGTTTCGTCCCACGGCGACTAAATCGAAGGCCGAGGCCATCTACGGAACGAGGAGACTCGTCCGCATCGAATGGTACAAGCTGGAGGAGCTAGGGTGGAGCGAGCTCACCGGAGTCGAGCTCGTGGCGGCCGCCAAAATTTGGGCAAGTGGCAAAACAGCGTTACGGTGTATTAGCGGGGAAGACAAGTAGTTCTACGGCCTCCTGGAGGTGCGTGAGCACAACTAGCTAAAGAATTTGAGTGGAGAGGCACGGCAAAGCCATGGCCGACATCCATGGCGGACGGCGGCGCTCGGTCGAAGGGGGCCACGGCTAGAGGACGAAAACGAGAGGGAAAATAGTGGGAGATGATGTGGGAGCTCACGTTGATCTCACAGAGACGCTCAGAGTGCTCGGGGAGGTCCTGCACGCGGCGAAATCGACGGCCGCGATCCACGGCATCGAGGAAGAAGACGATGTTGGAGGCCGCTCTACAGGGCGTCCGGGCTTGCGTGAGTCATCGAGGAGGAAGAGGCGGTCGTGGCGGTCCTTCAGAGCACGGAGAGAGGTCGAGGGGGAGGCTGTGGCTACGTAGGCGATGAGCGGCGGCGACGAGCTCGCTCGGCTTCGGGAGAGAGAGTGAGAGAGGCAATGCGGGGAGAGAGGGGAGCGGTCAAGGGGGTCCAGGGGGTAGCGTGGTGCCTCCAGAGCGTCTAGACCGTCGAGGGGAGAAGCAGGCAGGGTGGAGGTGGCGCTGCGCGCGTCGGGCACACGCCCTCTGCCTACTGGCAGAGGTGGAAGAAGACCTCCGCGCCCCTGGTGGGCTGGCCGATTCTCTCCTGGGCCAGGTTAGCAGGTAAGATTCTTCTCTGTTTTATCTTTCTGTTCTGTTTTCTTTAATTTATTTATTTTCCACTGTTTAAATTCAGAATAGAATTTAAACTCATGCCAAATCTTTCAGAAATATTTTATGTTGCAGAAATGGACCTAGCCACATGCCCATAAATTATTCCAGGAGCATTTGAAGATATATTCTAGTTATATGAATATAAATTCAAATTCAAAATACAATATGATTTAAAATCAGTGCCCAAAATTATTCTTCAAAAATGTTCATTATTTTTGGTTTGGATCAAGACCATTGACAAAAATATCAAACATGAATGAAGAGCATTTTGGGTTCATTGAATGCAATTTTTAGGGTTATTTGCCCTTCTTTTAATTAAATTTTTGAGGCTTTAAAATTAACTCAGTTCAACTTGTTAGAATTTAGACATGATGCAACACAAGAGGCTAGCACTAAGCATTACCCAAACTAGGGATGTGACAATGGTGGAGGGGGGGCACCGCACACGGCTAAGAGATCAAGAGATCAATTGTTGTGTCTATGGGGTGCCCCCTTTCTCCATATATAAAGGGGGGAGGAGGAGAGGGCCGGCCTAGGGGAGAGGCGCGCCCAAGGGGGGGGGGGCAATCCTACTCCAAGTAGGTTTGCCCCCCTTTCCTATTCCAAGTAGGAGAAGGGGGAAGGAGGAGGAGAGGGAGAAGGAAAATGGGGCTGCACCCCTTGTCCAATTCGGACCAGAGGGGGGGGGGCGTGCCTCCTTCCTTTTGGCCTCCCTCCTCTATTCCCGTATGGCCCAATAAGGCCCAATACTTCTCCCGGTGAATTCCCGTAACTCCCCGGTACTTCGAAAATACCCGAATCACTCGGAACCTTTCTGATATCCGAATATAGTCGTCCAATATATCAATCTTTACGTCTTGACCATTTCGATACTCCTCGTCATGTCCCCGATCTTATCCGGGACTCCGAACTACCTTCAGTACATCAAAACACATAAACTCATAATACAATCGTCACCGAAACTTTAAGCGTGCGGACCCTACGGGTTCGAGAATTTTGTAGACATGACCGAGACACGTCTCCGGCCAATAACCAATAGCGGAACCTGGATGCTCATATTGGCTCCCACATATTCTACGAAGATCTTTATCGGTCAAACTGCATAACAACATACGTTGTTCCCTTTGTCATCTGTATGTTACTTGCCCGAGATTCGATCGTCGGTATCTCAATACCCAGTTCAATCTCGTTACTGGCAAGTCTCTTTACTCGTTCCGTAATACATCGTCTCGTAACTAACTCAATAGTTACAGTGCTTGCAAGGCTTATAGTGACGTGTATTACCGAGTGGGCCCAGAGATACCTCTCCGACAATCGGAGTGACAAATCTTAATCTCGAAATACGCCAACCCAACAAGTACCTTCGGAGACACCTGTAGAGCACCTTTATAATCACCCAGTTACGTTGTGACGTTTGGTAGCACATAAAGTGTTCCTTCGGTAAAAGGGAGTTGCATAATCTCATAGTCATAGGAACATGTATAAGTCATGAAGAAAGCAATAGCAACATACTAAATGATCAAGTGCTAAGCTAACAGAATGGGTCAAGTCAATCACATCATTCTCCTAATGATGTGATCCCATTAATCAAATGACAACTCATGTCCATGGCTAGGAAACTCAACCATCTTCGATTAACGAGCTAGTCAAATAGAGGCATACTAGTGACACTCTGTTTGTCTATGTATTCACACATGTATTAAGTTTCCGGTTAATACAGTTCTAGCATGAATAATAAGCATTTATCATGAAATAAGGAAATAAATAATAACTTTATTATTGCCTCTAGGGCATATTTCCTTCAGAAACAAAACAACGAGCAAGAAGATGCCTTGGCACGGATTGGCTCCACCCGGCAAGCCATACCAGCCAGCGTGTCCCTTCAGTGCCTCCTCAAGCCGTCCATCAAGCCTTCGCCCGAATCAGATTCTATCTTCGTGTCGGCTACTCCTAAAACAGTCGGATCTGACTCAAAGGCCGCGACAGTCGGCTCGGGGACTTCGGCAGGTGACTTGGGGACTGCAGCAGTCGCACCCGGCCCGGGGACTTCAAAGACACAGCAAGCGGCAGTCGACTCCAACCCGCTACCGCCCAACCCAACCACCCCAATACAAGTGGCAATACTGACAGTGGAGGAAATCACAGCACCATCATGGGCACAACCCATCCTCAACTTTTTGGTGAATAAGGAGCTGCCAACCGATGAAATCTCGGCCCGACAGGTGCAACGTCGGGCAGCAGCATACACCATCGTCAACAGGGAACTTGTCAGGCGCAGCGTAACTGGTGTGTACCAGTGCTGCATGGAGCTGGAGAAGGGCCAAGCAATCCTCAAAGATATCCATCAAGGCGAGTGTGGCCACCACGCGGCCTCAAGATCACTTATTGCCAAAGCTTTTCGCCATGGTTTCTTCTGGCCGACTCTCTAGAAGACGCCAAAGACTTGGTCAAGAAATGTAAGGGATGCCAGAAATTTAGCTCCAAACAGCATATGCCAGCTTCTGCACTCAAAACCATTCCCCTTGCCTGGACTTTTGCCGTCTGGGGACTGGACATGGTAGGACCATTCAAGACAGCATGCGGCGGCATGACTCATCTGCTTGTTGTCGTGGACAAGTTCACCAAGTGGATAGAAGCGAAGCCAATGAAGAAGTTGAACGGGCCGACTGCTGTGACTTTCATCGCAGACATCACCACTCGGTACGGCATACCTCACCGCATCATCATCGACAATGGCACAAATTTTGCCAAAGGCGCCTTGGCCCGTTTCTGTGCGACGCAGGGTATCCGACTGGATTTTAGCGTCCGTTGCCCACCCACAGTCAAACGGCCAAGTCGAGCGAGCAAACGACCTCATTTTGTCCGAAATCAAGCCCCGACTGGTCGAGCCTCTGGAGCGATCGGCCGGCTGCTGGCTCGATGAGCTGCCGGCCATCCTCTGGAGTCTGCGCACCACTCCAAACAAGTCAACCGGCTTCACGCCCTTCTTCCTCGTGTATGGTGTCGAGGCCGTCATCCCAACTGACATCGAGTTCGACTCACCTTGAGTCACCATGTACACCGAGGCGGAGGCAAAGGAAGCGCGAGAAGACGGTGTCGATCTGCTGGAAGAGGGCCGGCTGTTGGCACTCAGCCGGTCCGCCATCTACCAGCAGAGTCTATGCTGCTACCACAGTCGGAAGGTCAAGCCAAGATCCTTCCAAGAGGGAGACCTTGTGCTCTGGCTGATCCAGTGAACAGCCGGCTAGCACAAGCTCTCGGCCCCTTGGGAAGGCCCTTTAATCATCAGAAAAGCCTTGGGCAACGACTCCTACTACCTGATCGATGCCCAGAAGCCCAGGGCGCGTAAGAGAGACGACTCCGGCAAGGAAACAGAGCGCCCACGGAATGCAAATCTCCTTCGAAGATTTTACAGTTGATGCAGTATGTACCACGCTACCTTTTGTATTAAGTACGAAGACTTCGGGTCCCTCGAGGAGCACTCGGGGGCTACCAATTTTTATCTATATGATAAGTATTATGCCTATGAATGTGTTGTTTCATTCCTCCGCCTGAAACTGGGTTCAACCAGTCGGCCCGGGGGCTTGCCGCCTTGTAGTATGTCAGTGTTTCCTACAGTTGGACAAGTAATGTGCTGGCACCTATCCCTCTCTTGCCACAAGCCGCAGCTCGTAGAGCGACTGTTCGCTTGGCAAGGGTTAGGGGCAAGAAACAAGTGCTCACATGAAAAATGGCTGAGGACCAAAACATTGACATACGACAAGCCGACCCCTCACCTCACAAACCGGCTGATGAACAGCCGGCCGACCGGCTTCCCACTTAGCTTGCAATGTTCTAATCGGCCAAAGTACATGTCCTCCCAAAATGGTGAAGTACTTGTCCAGGACGCAGTCCGTAGAGCGGCTGTCCGGCTGGCAAGTAGGTAACCAAGGGAGGGCAGCAAAGGAAAAAGCCAAGGAACAAAAAAGCAAGAAAAGTCGGAACTCGGCAAAAGCATAGTTTGAATACACCCCGCGGGTGGAATTGTGCAAATTTAACAAAAGTTTGTTGAGAAGACTACTAAGCAGGAAAAGCTACGATAAATTGGCGGCCTAGACCAAAGGAGCAGCAGGCGAGTCCGGCAGGTTGGTGGAGTCGGGGGCGCCGGCTGGTGGAGTGGCCGGCTGGCGAGTCTCGGCTTGGCCGCTTTCAGCAACAGTCGGCGTGCTTGCACGCGGCTCGGTGCTGGAGGCGCGGTCGAGTTGAGGCTGGCCGCCCGCTCCGACCTCTGGCGCGCCGTCTTCATCATCCTCGTCTTCCTCGTCTTCCCCTTCGTCGCTGGAGGCGATCTCCTCTACCGAGTCTTTGTTGTCATCAGGGTTCAGTCCGAACCATTCTGGTGGCGCCTCGACGCCGTTCTCGTTCAGCTCAGGGACGAAGTCATCGGTGTTAGTATACTCGGCGACCACTGCTGCGTGAATAGTGAGGTCACGCTCCACCTCCACCAGCTTGGCGCCGGCTTCCTGCCGAAACGTGGCCAACTGGGCTAGATCTAGCCCAGGATACCACACCTTGGTGAACTCCAAGGCCCGCCGCGCTCCCGCTCGGGCCGCGGAGCCTTTCCATGCCTCAAGACGGCCGACGGCCAGTTCCAACCAGTCGGCGGTCCGACTGGGGGTGCGTGGGGCTTGCCTGTCGCGGCGGAGGCGGAGATCGCTGAGCCCCAAAGACGCTGCAGCCGGCGGAGCATCCGGTGGGCAGGCTGGAGACGAGCTTGAATACTAAGGAGCTGCTCGCCAAGGGTCCGAGGGGCGTTGGCGGCAATCTTCACGCCTTCTGCCCTTTGCTCCTCGCGGCGAGCCTCGATGGCCTGGTTGGCGACGACGGAATGGCCGGGGAAGAAGTCTGCACAAGCAAAGCAATAAGTAAGGAATCAGAAGCTAGAAGCCGGTCACTCGACAGCCGACAGTTGAGAGAAGAGAAGGAAGCTCACCATCTACTATGTCTCCGATCTTGCCAAAACCGGCAGTCAGCGCCGCCTCCGTCTCAGCACAACTGGTGCGCTTGGTCTCAAATTCAGCCAGGAGCTTGGCTTCATTGTCCTTCGCCTGCTTCAGGGTCATCTTGTGAAGCTCCGCCTGGTCCTTCAGTTCTTTGACCAGGCGGTCGCGCTCCTGGACCACCCTATTGCACTCGTCCTCCTTGGCACGCAGTGTGGTGTTGGCTTCGCCCAGTTGCTGCTATAAGACAGCATTGGTCTCTGCAAGAACAAGAAAGAAAAGATATCAACAATCGAGAAGAAAGAGAAGTAATTACCGGGAGATCCGGCCCGACTGCTCAGCAGTCGGCCCGCATCTCGGGGACTACAGCCCGCGGGTGCGCTGACGCGCCCCCGCAGAGAGAAGAAGATGGAGTGATTACTCCGGCTTTCCGTCAAATCGGCGGTCCGACGGTCCAGCTCCCGGACATGGGCGTTGAAGGTGGCCGCGCGGATGTTGTGGTAGTCCTGCAACAAAGCAACAAAAAGAGAAGTGAGCCAGAGCTAAGAACCCACTATGAAGTTCCAAGCCGCCTGCTCAGCAGCCGGCCCAGAACTTGGGGACTACACCCAGTGGGTGTGCTGGTGCGCCCCCGTCGAAGATTACAGGAATCAAAAGCAAGAAGCAAGTTATGTACCCGGACGGTGGCCCGCGTCTTCACGAATGCCTTCATGCATTGCGAGAGGGCGGCGGCTTCTGCCTTGAAATCGGCTTGGACATCTTGCGCCGCCTTTGATCAAGGCGCTCGTCCCGCCCCCGTGCACCCACTCTGCCGGCGCGGCGCTGGTGGCTTCGGCTTCAGGTGCCGACGAACTGGCGCTCCCAACCTCCATCGGCCTTGGCACCGATGCCGCTTTCTCCGCGCAACGGCACACTGGAGTGCGAGTCGTGAGAGCCGAGCCCACCACCAGCTCGCCTCCGGCTAGCGACACCAATGGGCCGGCCGGCTGGCTGCCCTACGCATCTGCTGTTGGCGGTTGCGGAGGCACCTCCACCTCTGGCAAGACGACATCGCCGCCTTCCCTCTCCATGACCGGCTGCTCATCGCCGGCTCCTCCAGCTGGCGCTGAGATCTCCGGCGCTGGTGGCGCAGAGCGCAGGGGGTGATGAGCTGCGGGATTTGCTGGCGCGCGGCATCCTCTACCCATTTATTCGCTGCAACATCGGTTTGGGCCTTGGTCGCGGCATCTACGTCCGCTTGCGCCGCCTTGGCTGCGGCCACCTTGTCGGCCTCCGCCTTCTTGGCGGCGGCTTCTCTCTCCTCCCACACCGCCCGTGCGTTCCTTTCCTGCGCTTCCCGGAGATCGGTGGCCAGATCTATATGACGGTTGTTGGTGGATCCCTCTGCCGCCCTGATGACGGAGGCGGAGGTTGACTGCTCAAGAGAGAGCAGGGCCCTGCTCAAAAGAAAAAGAAAAAAGGAGACTTAGAAAGAGTCACCAGGATAAAATAATAAAAGAAGACACAAGAGAAGTTGGAAACTTACGCCGACACCATCGGAGGCTGCTTGGGGGCCTTCTGGAACGTGGCCGCCTTCGCGGCGGCCTCACGCCGCTTGGTCGCGGCAGCCGTGTTCTTGGCCGCAGTGGTTGAGTGCTCGGGTTTCTTGGGGTGGCTGCCGAATAGCAGCACGCCTTGGCGCTTCGGCCCACCGCCTGTTGCGGTTGGTGCAGCTGAGGAGCTTGGACCCGCCCTGTCGGAAGGCGGCAGGGGGCGCAACACCTCCTCCTCCTCCTCATCATCATCATCCGACCATTCCTCTATGCCGCCTCCTCCTACGGAGCCGCCTGCCCCACCACCGCGGCTCGTGGCGTTGTCCGCCAGGGTGGACGCCCCCAAGTCGGGGTGTGCCACGTCGCTCACCTCCCGGTACGGCATGTAGTTGACATTGGCCTCCGTCTGGGAGGGGAGGATCTGCATCATGGTCGAGCTGGTCAGTCGGCAAGAGAGAACCTGACAAGAAAGAGCCCGGCAAGACAGAACCCGGCAAGAGGGAAAGAAAAGAATCAACAGCTTACCATAGGTGGCGGATCTGCGCGGGAGTATGGCCGCTTGCCGAAACGCCACTCGTCCTCCTCGAGCTTGACGTCGGCGATCTCGTTCACCAAGTGGGCCACCTCTGCAGTCGGCATCTCCTTGGTGCACATCCGGCATGGGTCGTGATGCCCACTCATCTGGCTTATAATGTGAGGCCAGCCTTGAAGCGGGAGGACTTAGGGCACCACGAAGGCGACTAGCAAGTCGGATGCCTTGAGGCCCTCCGACTCCGTCATCACCTTGAGGCGGGCGATGGCGGCGGAGGCGTCGGGCGACAACGGCTTCGGCTTGAAGCCCCAATGGGTGCGGGGCTCGGCAGGCGGACCGGCCACGTAAGGCGGCAGGTTGACGAAGTCGATCGCCGGGTTGATGTTCTTCACGTAGAAGTACGACTTCTGCCACAACTTGACTGACTGTATCAACTTGATGGCGGGAAAGGCGTTTCTAGCACCCGGGCGCTGCACATCAATGAAAGTTCCGCACTGGGCCGCCTCCTCCTTGACGGCGGTGCCGAGCTTGATGTAGAAGAAAGCCCCCCAGAGCTCGATGGTGGGGAGGATGCCAAGATAACCCTCGCAGAGGGTGACGAAGGCCGACAGCAGCACCACCGTGTTCGTGTGAGGTGGTGCGGCTGGAGTCGGTAGAAGGTCAGGAATGAGCGTAGGAAGCCGCTCGCCGGCAGGCCAAAGCCACGGAGGAAGTGAGAGCGGATGATGACGCGCTCGGCTTCCTCCGGCGCCGGCGAGATCTCGGCCGCAGGCCGCACGCGCACCTTGACGTAGCCCGCTCCGGGCAGCTGATAACCCACAAGTATAGGGGATCGCAACAGTTTTCGAGGGTAGAGTATTCAACCCAAATTTATTGATTCGACACAAGGGGAGCCAAAGAATATTCTCAAGTATTAGCAATTGAGTTGTCAATTCAACCACACCTGGATAACTTAGTATCTGCAGCAAAGTATTTAGTAGCAAAGTAATATGGAAGTAACGGTAACGATAGCAAAAGTAATATTTTTGGGTTTTGTAGTGATTGTAACAGTAGCAACGGAAAAGTAAATAAGCGGAGAACAATATGTGGAAAGCTCATAGGCATTGGATCGGTGATGGTGAATTATGCCGGATGCGGTTCATCATGTAACGGTCATAGCATAGGGTGACACAGAACTAGCTCCAATTCATCAATGTAATGTAGGCACGTATTCCGAATATAGTCATACGTGCTTATGGAAAAGAACTTGCATGGCATCTTTTGTCCTACCCTCCCGTGGCAGCGGGGTCTTAATGGAAACTAAGGGATATTAAGGCCTCCTTTTAATAGAGTACCGGACCAAAGCATTAACACATAGTGAATACATGAACTCCTCTAACTATGGTCATCACCGGGAGTGGTCCCGATTATTGTCACTTCGGGGTTGCCGGATCATAACACATAGTAGGTGACTATAGACTTGCAAGATAGGATCAAGAACTCACATATATTCATGAAAACATAATAGGTTCAGATCTGAAATCATGGCACTCGGGCCCTAGTGATAAGCATTAAGCATAGCAAAGTCATAGCAACATCAACCTCAGAACATAGTGGATACCAGGGATCAAACCCTAACAAAACTAACTCGATTACATGATAGATCTCATCCAACCCATCACCGTCCAGCAAGCCTACGATGGAATTACTCACGCACGGCGGTGAGCATCATGAAATTGGTGATGGAGGATGGTTGATGATGACGATGGCGACGAATCCCCTCTCTGGAGCCCCGAACGGACTCCAGATCAGCCCTCCCGAGAGGTTTTAGGGCTTGGCGGCGGCTCCGTATTGTAAAACGCGATGAATCCTTCTCTCTGATTTTTTTCTCCCCGAACACGAATATATGGAGTTGGAGTTGAGGTCGGTGGAGCGTCAGGGGGCCCACGAGGCAGGGGGCGTGCCCTCCACCCTCGTGGATAGGGTGTGGCCCCCCTGACGTGGATTCTTCTTCCAGTATTTTTAATATTTTCCAAAAATATGTTCCGTGGAGTCTTAGATCATTCCGAGAAATTTTGTTTCCGCACATAAATAACACCATGGCAATTTTGCTGAAAACAACGTCAGTCCGGGTTAGTTCCATTCAAATCATGCAATTTAGAGTCCAAAACTAGGGTAAAAAGTGTTTGGAAAAGTAGATACGACGGAGACGTATCAACTCCCCCAAGATTAAACCTTTGCTTGTCCTCAAGCAATTCAGTTGATAAACTGAAAGTGATAAAGAAAAACTTTTACAAACTCTGTTTGCTCTTGTTGTTGTAAATATGCAAAGCCAGCATTCGAGTTTTTAGAAAAGATTATAAATAACCACATTCACAATAACTCTTAGGTGTCATGTTTACTCATATCAATGTCATAATCAACTAGCGAGCAATAATAATAAATCTCGGATGACAACACTTCCTCAAAACAATCATGATATGATAGAACAAGATGGTTTCTCGCTAGCCCTTTCTGAGACCGCAAAACATAAATGCAGAGCACCTTTAAAGATCAAGGACTGACTAGACATTGTAATTCATGGTAAAAGAGATCCAGTCATAGTCATACCCAATATAAATTAATAGTAATGGATGCAAATGACAGCGTGCTCTCCAGCTGGTGCTTTTTAATAAGAGGGCGATGACTCAACATAAAATTAAATAGATAGGCCCTTCGCAGAGGGAAGCACGGATTTGTAGAGGTGCCAGAGCTTGATTTTAAAGCAGAGATAAATAATATTTTGAGAGGCATACTTTCATTGTCAACATAACAACCAAGACATGGCGATATCTTCCATGCTACACACATTATAGGCGGTTCCCAAACAGAATGGTAAAGTTTATACTCCCCCTCCACCAACAAGCATCAATCCATGGCTTGCTCCGAAACAACGAAAGTGCCTCCAACTAGCAACAGTCTGTGGGGAGTCTTGTTTGCAATTAATTTGATTTAGTTTGCATAAAGCATGGGATTGGGCATCCCGGTGACCAGCCATTTTCTCGTGAGTGAGGAGCGGAGTCCACTCCTCTTGAGAATAACCCGCCTAGCATGGAAGATACGGACAATCCTAGTTGATACATGAGCTATTCGAGCATACAAAACAGAATTTCATTTGAAGGTTTAGAGTTTGGCACATACAAATTTACTTGGAATGGCAGGTAGATACCGCATATAGGAAGGTATAGAGGACTCATATGTAATAACTTTGGGGTTTAAGGGATTGGATGCACAAGCAGTATTCCCGCTTAGTACAAGTGAAGGCTAGCAAAAGACTGGGAAGCGACCAACTAGAGAGCGACAACAGTCATGAACATGCATTAAAATTAATAGACATTGAGTACGAGCATGAGTAGGATATAATCCACCATGAACATAAATATCGTGAAGGCTATGTTGGTTTGTTTCAACTACATGTGTGAACATGTGCCAAGTCGAGTCACTTAAATCATTCAAAGGAGGATACCACCCCACTATACCACATCACAACCATTTTAATAGCATGTTGGGATGCAAGGTAAACCATTATAACTCATAGCTAATCAAGCATGTCATAAGCACTATGATCTCTAATTGTCATTGCAAACATGTTTACTCATAATAGGCTGAATCAGGAACGATGAACTAATCATATTTACAAAAACAAGAGAGGTTGAGTTCATACCAGCTTTTCTCATCTCAGTCAACCCATCATATATCGTCATAATTGCCTTTCACTTGCATTGGACTAACACTACTAGGGAAAAGGCTAGCAGCAGCGCGGGTTTTAGATGTATCGATGGCGGGTATAGGCGCTACTAATAAAGGCCAGCGACTATTGCTAGCGAGCGGCGTGCCAGCCAGCGCTCTGCTAGGACAAATAGCTGCAGCGTTTGTTTGTTACCACGTTGCTGCTAAGGTAACTACTTGCAGCGTGTTTTCTGCCCATCGCTACTAGTACTTTTTTTATTTTTTTATTTTTGTTGTATTTATGCGCCATCATACAAATATTGGTACAATACTAGTTATGAGGTTTACACCATTATGTCCATAACAGTGTGTCAAATGAAGGTGGATTAGGTTCAAGTGGAGGCAATATGTGGTGCATGTCAAAATTATACTACTAATCCAAACTTGATCTAGTTTGGACTAGTAGTACTTTCTATGTGCACCACATGTTGCCTCCACTTGAATCTAATCCGCCAAAGACAAGATATTTAATCATCATCATGGTCATTACCACCAACGGTATTTATTTAATCACCACTAACACTAGCTAATAATAATCATCATAGTCATTACCACCAACACTAGCTATTTTATCATCATAGTAATAGTGTAGCACATCATCATCCCTGAAACTCATTTCTAGCTAGCTAATCACTCCTGCCGCTCTCTCTAAGGTAAAACAACATAAAACATGTGTAGCTCTCCTCCTTGATCAAGTTGGAGCATGCAGATGAACCTGTCTCCTAATCGTGGAAAGCGCCTGCTTGCTGGCCCCTAGTACTTCTATGCGCTCCCCCAACACATATTTGGTCCAGTCTTGCACTATTAAGCATCCGTCGCTAATCTTGAATGCACTAGAGTAATCAGTAGGATATCTTGGCCGTGGTCGATAATACTCATGGTACCTTTAGTCTCGATCCCATAAGGCACAACATCCATCAGGAGTCCCTGTTGAAGAATAGTGTATGGTAACATACTTAGCAATGAAGTTTAGCTTCAAAAATAATGTATGGAAAAGATGCAATGAGGACAAATAGTAAAAATCTTACCATCCTTCCTAAATGGATGTGACCGTAGTTCATTACGAACACTATTGGTCGTGACGTTTTCGATTAACATTTATAAATCCAGGAAGAAAATTTGCCTTGACAAAGTATCAAGATCCTCAAGCCATGAAACATAATGACTTAGCTCCTCGCAGCTTTAGTTCAGCCTCGAGACAGTAGTAGGTCCTGTCTACCAAGCTACCGGACATGTTTGCTTGCACCGAAATAAGCTGACAATACAAATTAGTTGTCAACTATTTTTGAATAAACAATATCAAAGACATAAATATGGTTGAGAAACTTACATAATGGTATAATCGAGGCGTCGCACATCGACCCAGGTGTCGGTATTACCTTCAATATCATCTTCCGGACGAATATCAAAGGTGATAACCATATCAGGCTCAAATGCATAAGTCTTGCATAGTGCTCGCCATGTTTTGCATCCAAAATAGGTGTAGTCGTTTGAATTGTATAATTTTGCACGGAAAATATAACCATGCTTGGTCTTCAAATAAACTTTCTTTACCTCCGCAGTATGACTGAAACCTATCTTATCCAATAAAAAAACTCTTGCATGGCAGGGGATACGCTAGTAGAATAGTAAAAAAATATAAGTTCAAGCAAATGAAGCAGATGTCATGCTTAGCTACGAAAAAAGACTTGTCATTATGACTTCATCAGATCCACTTCAAGTTCTCGCCCAGCTTGATGTCAAGCGCCTATCATCATCTAGGAAGATTCCGTCGCACATGCCGCGCTTCGTCTTCGCAGATTTGCAAATACCAAAATCCTTTTAAATCGTCGGACATTTCCTATGTTCATAGTTAAAACATTAATTGAAAATCGATCGAAGACAACTACCAGGATACTCAACACACAAATCCGGAGCACTCGATATTTCCTACATATTCTGGCACAAGTCATGCCAAAATTCACGGAAAAATCCGGCATGACCTTTGCTAAAATAGGACATATTGAGCGCCTCAAATTTGCCGGAAAGGAAATGAATCAACACTCCGACAAAACATAGGCCACTCGGAGGTGTAACATGCAAACATGACCGGCCACTTGGATATTGAGCAACACAAGATATACATTTCAAAATATCTTATAGGACTCAAATTAGCATGCATTCAATAAGCAAAAGTAAATCATCTCATGCGTCCCTACATCGTCGAATATTATCACTAATGCATCACGGATAGTGTCATATATATAACATCACTAATACAACTAAAACCCTAGCACACGACGGGTATCGGCGCGGGCGGTGGACACCCACAGAGAAGGAACCATCACGGGATCATAGCTCCAGTGAGATCCCTGGAGAACCTGCTAGGTATTGGAGAACGACCTGTGCTCCAACGCAAACAAGTAGCGACGGACGTGCGCGTCCTCCTCACTGACACGGTGACGCACCACCTCCGCGGAGTCCTCAAGCCTCTGGATCATCATCGCCCACGCGATCGCCACCAAAGAAGGTTCGGGTCAACGATGTGGCTCCTCACCCACCGCGCCCCAGAGGTAGCGCCTCCCAGCATTACTCTCGGCGGAGCTCAGTCCCGGACATGGCCGATCTGGTCAAGCAGGTGTCGATCCTCCGCCGACTCGGCAGCGAGGATGCGGATAGGCATCGCCCACGTCGAGGCGGGAAAAATTGCTTTAACTAAAAAATAGCAACAAGTTCTTACTAACTAGTTCTGTTAATTCAACTAGTTCTTACTAAAAATAAACTTACTATAAATAAAAGGGTTTTTATCACTTATGCCACCGGTTGTGTCTCACTACTCAATTTTGCCACTAGGAATTTCAACTGCTCAAAAATGCCATCACTTTGTTAGGTACATGCTCAAAAATGCCACTGGATACCATTATTGTGATCTCAAAACCCTTTTGCTATGTTATAGTGACATAAATACCTATGAACCAACATGCCAGCTCTCCCTCTATCTCACTACAATAAAGTGTGGGGCCCACTTAATCCTAACAACGTTCTTATTTTCCTGTAAAATTATTCGCTTGGTTACTCCTGACAAGTAGGGATACACTTAGGAACTGACATATGTGTCTAGACTTATTTTTGTCATATAACATGGTCAACAGGTTTTGACATGAAAATAATAATGTCTAATGGCATTTTTGAGCAAACATCTAACGGGATGGTGGCATTTTTTAGATATCTAATGTCATTTTTGAGCAAGCATCTCACGGATCGATGGCATTTTTGAGCAAGCATCTCACGGATCGATGGCATTTTTGAGCAGTTGTAACTTCTAATGGCAAAACTGAGTAGTGGGACACTATTAGTACCTAGTTCTTAATATGCAACTAAAATAAACTTACTATAAATAAAAATAAACTTAATATGCAACTAAAATATAAAAAAAACCCTAGGAAGATCAGGTAGGGGAGAGGGAGAGCGGGCGTGCTCACCTCGGGTGCCTGCGACGAGGGAGGGGCAGGGCGGTGTCGAGGTCGGGGTCGGGGCGGGGTCGGGGCGGCGTCCGGGGCAGCGTTGAGGTCGGGGGCGGGGGCGGCGTTGAATCTGGGGTTGGGGCGGCGTTGAGGTCGGGGGTCGGGGCGACGTAGAGGGTGCGGAGAGCGCCAGCTCGACGGGCAACAACAAGTAGAGTGGAGAGATTTGGGGAAAGTGTGGGCGTGGGGAAGGACGAAACCGCCCGTGGTTAAGTCGTAACTAGTAGTAGCGTTAGAAAAGTGTCTTTGCTACATTAGCTACAACAGCGTTCACGATACACGCCATCGCTACTCCTTTCTCTTTTTCCCCGTTTTCATTTAGTTTCCTTCACATTTTATATGTTTCCTTTCACCTTATTCTATTCATTTCATTTTCAATTACCTTTCCATTTTATTTCCATTTAATTTTATAACCTTTAGCAGCAACGAGTTTACATTAAAACGCGCTGCTACAAACAACATAGCGGTAGCGCGGTTCATCATAGATCGCTACTACTATGTGTAGCTTATGGGCTAAGTCGTGGAATTTTAGTAGTAACGTGTGTTCAGCAAGACGCGCTACTGCTAGATCTTTATCTTCAGCGCGGTTACCTCAGGCGCGCTCCTGCTAATTAGCAACAGCGTGCTTTTTTGACCCACGCTGCTGCTAAAGTTCTGTGTATAGGGTTTTCCCTAGTAGTGTATAAGCTGGAATCTGCGAGCATTCAATAAACAGGAGAAGACAAGGCAATATGGGCTCTTGGTTAAATCAACAATAATGCATATAAGAGCCACTTCAACAATTTAATCATGGTCTTCTCCTATCGACCCAAAGAAAAGAAAAGAAATAAAAACTATATACACGGGAAAGCTCCCAACAAGCAAAAGAAGAACGGGAAATCTTTTTGGGTTTTCTTTTTAATAATTACTACTACAACAAGAAAGTAAACTAGCTAAAGCTACAACTAATAATTTTTTTGGTTTTTCTTAAGGTTTATCAAACACATAAGAAGAAAGTAAGAAAAAGAAAATAAACTAGCATGGATATTACAGTGAAAAAAGTATGAGCACCGACATCTAGCAATGAGTGTGTGAACATGAATGTAATGTCGGTGGGAAATACGTACTCCTCCAAGCTTAGGCTTTTGGCCTAAGTTGGTTTATTGCCACAGATGGCCTGGCGGATATCCATAGTTGTACCCGGGGTCGTACTGGGACGAAGAACCTCCTGATTGCCACTGGTTGGCAATCATCTCCGGGTCCCACTGGTAGTCAGACTGTCGTGGAGGATCAAATTGTGGTTCCGGCTCTAGCTCTGTAGCTGTTGTAGGGTTCCGGTAGGCGTAGATGGCCGCCAACGGAACTAGATACAGGCCTGCAGATAAATCAAACAAGGAAGGAGCATGCAAGGTAATAGTATCAGGGTGATGTTTATCAAAGAACAATTTATATTTAAGCACCCCTTCCTTATTTTTAACAATAAAATCATGCGCTACCATACTCTTATAATCTAGATAAACAGTGGGCAGCAATTTTTCTTCTTTTTCATAGTGCGTAATAGGTATGTTATGGTGTGCAGCAAGGCGTGAAGCGTAAATACCTCCAAACATGGGGCCCTTTGTATGGTTTAGACTTAACCGTTTAGCAATAATACCGCCCATACTAACAGTGTTATCACAGAATAAACCATGGAATAAAATGATAATATCAGGAACACTAAGGTTTCCACAGTTTCCCCGACCAATTAAGCAACGACTAGCAAATATTGCAAAGTAGCGTTAAACAGGAAAACGTATGCTAGTGATTCTTGCATCGGAAACCTTCCTAGTCCCCCTACAGTAATAGTGTCAATAAAACCGTCCACATGTTTACGATGTGGTTCCTGTAAGCTACCCTCGAAAGGTATTTTGCAAACCCTGCAAAATTCATATAGTGACATCTTCTTAACCACATCATATAAATGAAACTCTACTAAAGGAGGTGATTCCTTAGGATAATAGTAGAAGTTTTGCACAAAAGTATTGGTGAGTAAGAGATACTGTTCGTGTTGGTCGCGGAAGAAGTCGGTGAGGCCTGCATTCTCAGCCAATTCATAAAAATCATCATAAATCCCGACTTCTCTCAAGAAATCATCGGAAGGCCATTCACATGGCTGAACCTCCGCGGTGCGAGGTAGATTATATTTGGGCCTCTGTGCTTCTTCACTTTGATTTTCCTTCGAGCTTCGGCTCGATGAGCTCCTCAAAAATCTCTTCATTATTTTCTGAAAAATTCTGAATTTTTTAGTAACTTCAAATAAAAGTGAACCAAGCTCAACAAAATTGATAGAAACTACTCCTACAAGTGCCTAGAAACTATATCATGCATTAGAGCTACTTGGAACCATATAAATTTGACATCCAAGCTCAAGAACATGGTCAGCTTGGTAGCACAAATTTGCAATGAATAAAGCACTAGAACAAAAACTAATTGGACCAATGGAGGAGTCACATACCATGGAACAATCCCCCCAAGCAGTTTTGTGAGAGGTGCTTTGGGCAAGGAGATCAAAAATCGCAGCAAAATGAGCTAGAACTCGTGCTTGAGCTGGATGGTGATTTTTTTGGGAGGAAGAAGTGTGTGGGTGCAGGAATAAGTGGAGGGGAGCCACCATGGGCCCACAAGGCAGGGGCGCACCCTGTAGGGGTGGGCACGCCCTGGACCCTCGTGGCTAGGTGCTTGCTCCCCCTGCTGTGTTCTCAGTGCCAGATATTCTCAAACATTCCAAAAAAATCATATTTTAATTTCAGGGCATTTGGAGAACTTTTATTTTCGGGGTATTTTTATATTGCACGGATAATTCAGAAAACAAACATGAAAATACTATTTTTACTTTATTTCAACTAAATAACAGAAAGTAAAGAGAGGGTACAAAAGGTTGTGCCTTCTAGTTTCATCCATCTCATGCTCATCAAAAGGAATCCACTAACAAGGTTGACCAGGTCTTGTTAACAAACTCATTCCGAATAACATGGAACCGGAGAAATTTTGAATAACACTATGTTACCTCATCGGGGATATGCACATCCCCAATAATAAGAATATCATATTTCTTTTTGACAGTAGGAAGAGGAAATTCAAAACATCCAAAAATAATCGATGGAATTTTCCCAATAGAATTGATACTATGAACTTGAGGTTGTTTCCTCGGAAAGTGTACCATATGCTCATTACCATTAACATGAAAAGTGACATTGCCTTTGTTGCAATCAATAACAGCCCATGCAGTATTCAAAAAGGGTCTTCCAAGAATAATACACATACTATCGTCCTCGGGAATATCAAGAATAACAAAGTCCGTTAAAATAGTAGCGTTTGCAACCACAATAGGCACATCCTCACAAATACCGACAGGTATAGCAGTTGATTTATCAGCCATTTGCAAAAGATATTTCAAGAGGGTGTCAACTTATTCATATCAAGTCTACGATATAAAGAGAGAGGCATAACACTAACACCGGCTCCAAGATCACATAAAGCAGTTTTAACATAGTTTCTTTTAATGGAGCATGGTATAGTGGGTACTCCTGGATCTTCAAGTTTCTTTGGTATTCCACCCTTAAAAGTATAATTAGCAAGCATGGTGGAAATTTCAGCTTCCGGTATCTTTCTTTTATTAGTAACAATTTCTTTCATATACTTAGCATAAGGATTCATTTTGAGCATATCACCAAACGACACGCAAGAAGATAGGTCTAATCATTTCAGCAAAGCGCTCAAAATCCTCATCATCCTTTTTCTTAGATGGGTTGGGAGGAAAAGGCATGGGTTTCTGAACCCATGGTTCTCTTTCTTTACCGTGTTTCCTAGCAACAAAGTCTCTCTTATCATAACGTTGATTCTTTGATTGTGGGTTATCAGGATCAACAACAGGTTCAATTTCTACATCATTATCATTACTAGGCTGAGCATCATCATGAATATCATCATTAACATTATCACTAGGTTCATGTTCATTACCAGATTGTGTTTCAGCATCAGGGATAGAAATATCATTTGGATTCTCAGGTGGTTCAGCAATAGGTTCACTAGAAGCATGCAAAGTCCTATCATTTTTCTTTTTATTCTTTTTAGAAGGACTAGGTGCATCAATATTATTTCTATGAGAATCTTGTTCAATTCTCTTAGGGTGGCCTTCAGAATATAAAGGTTCCAGAGTCATTCTACCAGTTCTAATAGCCACTCTAACAGCATAGTCATTTTTCTTACTATTCAATTAATTGAGCAAATCATTCTGAGATTTGAGTACTTGTTCTACTTGAGTGGTGACCACAGAAGCATGTTTACTAATGAGTTTAAGTTCACCTTTACCTCTAGACATATAATCACCCAAGTGTTCAAGCATATTTCAATTGTCTACCAAAATAAGCATTAAAGTCTTCTTGCTTCAACATAAAATTATCAAACTCATCCAAACATTGGATAACAAACTTAGTAAGAAGGATTTCAGATGTGCCATTGTCACTTCTGATGTGCTTGACCTTGATGCCATAGTTCGTCATGGCATGATTGGCTAAGCGTCTGAAGACATCCTGCACTTCATTCTTGTAGAGGATTGTATGCACCCATGTATATCTTGAATAATCATCAACAATGACGAAGCCATAGAGGCAAGCAATGGTAGTAAGAGTACAGTAGTGAGTAGGACCAAATAAGTCCATGTGTAGTATCTCGAAGGGTTGAGATGTTGTCATGATTGTCTTTGAGGGATGCTTGGCCCTCGTCATCTTTCCAGCTTCGCAGGCACCACACAGATGATCTTTCTTGAATTTGATGCCCTCGATGCCTACGACATGTTTCTTCTTTGAGAGAGTGTACAGGTTCCTCATGCCAGCATGCCCTAGCCTCCGATGCCAGAGCCATCACTCTGAAGCTTTTGCTAGAAGACATACGGCTAACTGTGGTCCTACTGAGAAATCTACCATATATAGATCATCTTTCCGGTACCCTTCAAAGACTAGAGACTTGTCAGATTCCATTAGAACAAGGCAACGATATATTCCAAATATCACAATCATGTTCAAGTCACAAAGCATTGAGATAGACATTAAGTTGAAACCAAGGGGTTCAACAAGCATCACTTTATCCATGTGCTGATCCTTTGAGATTGCAACTCTACCTAGACCCAATACCTTGCTTTTACCAGTGTTAGCAAATGTGATGTGACTCTTGTCAGATCGATGGACGTAAAATTGTGTCCATGAGAAGACTTTGATCACCAGCCATGTGATTAGTGCATCCACTGTCCATAATCCATTCTGAAGCATGTGGTGTCATACCCTACAGTACGGTTAGGGGGATAGGCTTCACCAAGAGTATTGTGAAGCATTAACATTTGACGGACAACAGGATTATCAAAGCTCAGATCAAGGTTAGGACTGATAGGATGATTGGCAAGCGATTCAGGAACAAAATACATAGTAAGACCATTTGGGCATTTTATCTTGCGCCCCACAAGATGTTTTAGGTCCCCAGCATAAGCATCAGACGTCTTTGATTTCAGGCAGGAGACCTTTCCCTGCAAAAGAAAGTTAACTTTTCTTAACCACCCACATTTTCAGGGGTGGCTTAGAAGCAATGAGTCTAAGTGCAGCATCTGAGAACTTTGGCTTTGGAGCCCCAACAAATAGCCTTGCAGGAGGTGAATAATACTCATATGAATAAGCAGAATAGTTCTTGGTCTTATGAACATAGCGGTTTGATGATACGAGCTCATATTCATAAGTCTGAGTATGATTTCCCTGCAAAACATTGGCGTTAGGGTGACTCTTGTGAGTCCTCTGTATGTATGAAGCATTTGGACCATATGAAGCCTTTGGTCTGGGGTTTGTCTTCTTCCCTTGTGTTGTCATGATGACATTCACAGGAAGATTCTCAAGACACCTTTTGGGCACCCAGATCTTCTTCATAGGTGGTCCATTCCTGCACTTAGTACCAATATACCTGGCAAACACTTCGCCATTCTGATTCTTAAAAAGTTTATAGTTTGCATCAAAGGATTCGTCAATGACAATCGGGTTAGCACAAGTGAAGCCAGATAAGGTGGACGGGTCCACTGAAGGTCCCTTTGCAGCAACCCATGTGGTTTTGGGGTACTGCTCAGGCTTCTAGTAAGAACCATCAACATTCATTTTCCTCTCGAACCCAACACCCACTTTTCTAGGGTTTTGCTTCAGAATCTGCTTTTTGAGGACATCACATAGTGTCCGATGCCCTTTGAGACTTTTGTACATCCCAGTCTCAAGCAATGTCTTCAACCTAGCATTTTCATCAGCAATAGTAGTGGCATCCCCAACAGAGGGGTTAGTTACCACATCAGCAGTTAAAGATATTGTGACAGTAGCAGCAGTAGAACATTCAGCAACAGAAGTAGTGTTATCATGCTCAAGGCATTTTAGACATGGTGGTTCAAATCCTTCCTGAGCGGGAATTATCTATTGAGCGCGAAGTGACTCATTTTCTTTTTGAAGATCTTCATGAACTGCTCTCAATTTCTCAAGTTCTTGCTTCCTTTGAAGATAATCATAGGAAAGCATTTCATGAGTTGTTGAGAGCGTTTCATGACGACTTTCAAGTTCCTCGTACTTAACATGAATATTATTTATGTATTCAATTAAGGACCGAGATCGAGTCATTTCCGCATCCAACAGGTCATCGCTTTTGTCTAACCGTTTTTAAATATGTTCCATAGATTTCTGTTATTCAGTTGCAATTTTAGCAAGTGTTTTGTAGCTGGGTTTGGATTCACAATCAGAGTCATCTTCACTTGATGTTTGAAAGTAAGCGTCGTGTGAGTTTACCTTGGCACCACGTGCCATGAAGCAGTAGGTGGGGGGTAGAGTCGTCCTTGTCATTAGCATCATCGTTGGTGACGGAGCCATTGTCTTCAGTGTTGAAGATGGACTTGGCAACATAGGTTGTGGCTAGAGCCAGACTTGCAATGCCAGAGTCGAACTCCTCCTTAGACTCCACCTCTGCCTCCTCAGAAGCGGACTCCTCCTCTGAATCCATCTCCTTGCCAACAAAAGCATGAGCCTTGCCAGATGAGCTCTTCTTATGTGATGAAGACTTGGAAGAAGACTTTGAGGATTTCTTCTTCTTGTTGTCATCATTGTCCCACTGAGGACACTCAGAGATGTAGTGACCAGGTTTCTTGCACTTGTGGCATGTTCTCTTCTTGTGGTCATGGGTGGAAGCTTCATCATTTCTTGAGCTGGATCTTGAAAACTTTCTGAAGCCTTTTTTCATGGTGAATTTCTGGAACTTCTTCACAAGCATAGCAAGCTCCTTTCCAATGTTTTCAGGATCCCCAGAACTCTAGTCAGATTCTTCTTCAGATGAGGAAACAACCTTTGCCTTCAAAGCGCGAGTTCGGCCATAGTTGGGACCATAGATGTCTCTTTTCTCAAATAGCTGAAACTCATGTGTGTTGAGCCTCTCAAGTATGTCAGACGGATCGAGTGTCTTGAAGTCAGGGCATTCTTGAATCATCAGGGCTAGGGTGTCAAATGAGCTGTCAAGTGATCTCAGGAGTGTCTTGACGATTTCATGCTTGGTGATCTCAGTGGCGCCGAGAGCATGGAGCTCATTTGTGATATCAGTGAGGCGATCAAACGTGAGTTGGACATTCTCATTGTCATTTCTCTTGAAGTGGTTGAAGAGGTTGCGAAGGACACTGATCCTTTGATATCTCTGGGTTGAGACGCCTTCGTTGACCTTGGAGATCCAGTCCCAGACTAGCTTCGACGTTTCCAAAGCACTCACACGGCCATACTGTCCTTTGGTCAGATGTCCACAGATGATGTTCTTGGCAGTAGAGTCCAGTTGAATGAACTTCTTGACATCGGCAGGGGTGACACCTTCACCGCCCTTGGGAACGCCGTTCTTGATGACATACCAGAGGTTGACATCAATGGCTTCAAGATGCATGCGCATCTTATTCTTCCAGTAGGGGTAATCAGTGCCATCGAAGACATGGCACGTAGCGGAGACTTTGATTATCCCTGCAGTCGACATAGCTAAAACTCCAGGTGGTTAAACCGAATCGGACAGAACAAGGGAGTATCTTGCTCTGATACCAATTGAAAGTGCTAGTTATCGACTAGAGGGGGGTGAATAGGTGGTTTTTATGGAAGTTTTCAAAACATGGGAGTTTCAAAGACAAACGATAGAAATGAACCTATTGACATGCAGCGGAAGGTAGAATACACTAGACAAGCCATAGTCTAGCAAGTAATGAAGATAAAGCACGAAGACTATTAGCAGCTAGGTAGTATGGATCAAGATGGAAGATAGTATGAAGCTAAACAACAATAGTCGTCACACAGTGAAGTCAAACAGATAAGACAAGCAAGCAAAAGACTTCATGAAGACAAACTGTAAATAAGTGAAAGAAGAGATAGAACCAGTTGCTTTGTGAAGACAAAGGATTTGTTGGACCAGTTCCAGTTGCTGTGACAACTGTACGTCTGGTTAGGGAGGCTGAGATTCAACTCATAAGACCGCGTCTTCACCTTATTCCCCTTGAGCTAAGGACACTTAGTCCTCGCCCAATCACTTTGGTAAGTCTTCAAGGTAGACTTCCAAACCTTCCCAGACTTCGTTCACCGGCAATCCATAGTGACTCTTGGATGCTCAGAACGCGCCGCCTAACCGGCCGGAGGATTCACATTCCCCAAGTGTAACAAATCTTCAGGTCATGCAGACAGAAAGACTTAGTGATGCCTAACACTCTTTGGCTCTGGGTGTTTTGGGCTTTGTCCTCGCAAGGATCTTTCTCTCAAAGGCTTCGAGGTGGGTTGCTCTCAAACGACAAAAGCCGTCCACTAACTCTGAGCAGCCACCAATTTATGGTGTAGGGGGTGGGCTATTTATAGCCACTAGGCTACCCAACCTGATTTGTCCGAAATGACCCTGGGTCACTAAGGAACTGACACGTGTTCCAATGGTCAGATTTCAGACACACGCGGCAGCTTAACTTGGGCTACAAGTAAAGATGACTCATCCAGCTCTGGATAAGATTTGCGCTCATTGTCTTTGATCAAAGAGTTAGGATTTGGTTGAGCATCACTTCAGTCACTTTGACTTTGTTCACTTGGACCCACTTAATAGTACGGTGGTTCCTGTGACTCAACAAAGAAGAAAAGGAAACTACGAAATAGCTATATCTTCGCACTCCATAGTCTTCACGTGAATGTCTTCTTGAATCATAATCTTTGTTGTGAATATCTTCACATACCACTATTGTCTTCAATGTCTTCACACATTTTTAGGGGTCATCTCCGGTAGGTAAACCGAATGAATGAGGGACTACTACCTGCGTTATCCTGCAATTCTCACAAACACATGAGTCCCTCAACCAGGTTTGTCGTTAATACTCCAACACCAACTAGGGGTGGCACTAGATGCACTTACAACACCCAACAATCAAGATCGTTCACGCTCGTCTACCAGCAAGAGGCAGATTGGTACGTCAAGCGCTGCGAGGCGGAGGAGGCAGAGTACTGCCTCCTGATACGTCTCCAACGCTTCTATAATTTTTATTGTTCCATGCTGTTATATTACCAATCTTGGATGTTTTATAATTATTTTATATCATTTTTGGTACTAACCTATTGACATAGTGCCTTGTGCCAATTGCTGTTTTTCCATCTTTTTTTATATCGCAGAAAATCAATATCAAACAGAGTCCAAATGCCCCAAAACTTTACTGAGAATTTTGATGGGCCAGAAGGAACACAACGGGCCCTGGTTTTTCCTGGGGGTGCCCCGAGGGGGGCACAACCCACCAGGGTGTGCCAGGAGGCCCAGGCGCGCCCTGGTGGGTTGTGCCCACCTCGGGTGCCCCCCTGACCGCCTCTTTGCTCTATAAATACCCCAATATTCCAAAAACCCTAGGGTAGTCGACGAAAATCAATTCCAGCCGCCGCAGAGTCTAGAACCACCAGATCCAATCTAGACACCATCACGGAGGGGTTCACCACTTCCATTGGTGCCTCTCTGTCGGTGCTCAGGAACGACACCTATGGGATCACATGGAATCCCTACTACGGTTGGCAGGGCATGGGGCTGCGCAAAGAGCGGGTCGAGAAGATCAACACGGGGGGATTTTTACCCAGGTTCGGGCCGCAAACGAAATAGTCCTGCTTCGTGTGTATTTAGTGTTCTTGAGCTCTTGAACTAGCTACGGTGCATGCCCAGTCCAAAAAGTCTGAATCATTCCTCAGTACGCCTCGGCCTCCTTTTATATGTCAAAGGGGTTGCCAAAGTGGCACATAGGAGGTTGAAAGTATGTATAGTGTACAAGTCTATCGCCTGGCACCGTAGGACAAACGCATTTAAGGCACTACCGACGTGCCCTCTTGCTTTTTCGGGGACGGCAAAGAGGCTCGTCCCGTCCGTCGCCGCTTCACCTCACACTGACACGCGTCCAAGCTGACGAGGCACGCAGCGCCACGCTGGCTGGCTGGTTGCTGAGCTGGTGCGATGTCAGGGTCTTCACGAAGATCTGCATGCCACCATGCAGGTGCTTGCCTAGTTGGCCCCACGCATGCACTCGCCTAGTTGGCGGGCTGGCCGCCACGTCGGAACGGGCGTGGGGCAGCAAAACTCTGGTAGGTGCGGGCCTGGCCTCGACCTTGCAGCGCCTTCGACGAGGGCCTTGCCGGGATCTCGTGGGCGTCCCCGGCAAGGGTCTTGCCGGGGGTCTACGGTCATCCCCGGCAAGATCTTGTCAAGGGTCTTCTGGTCCTCATCTAGGCTTGAAGGCCTTTGGTATTCACAAAGATCTGCACGCCACTACGCACGGCACCCCTGAGTTTTGGTCTTGACACTGTTGATGGTGCCAGAGCTCTCAGGCTCAAGGGTGGTGGCCTCGCTGGTGTTGGGCAAACTACCCCGACAAGGCTATTTGTCGGGGCTACGTAGGCTGCCCCGGCAAGGCTCTTGCCGGGGCCGTATAGGCTGCCCCGACAAGGGTGTGGCCGGGGGAAAGCCATCTTGTCCTTTTGCTCTTCATGCTTCTGGTGTGGCTACGTAGGTGCAGCAGCCTTGCATCTTTCCTTCTTCTGCCACGCCAAGCTCGGCCGCAGGCGCGACTACGACTGCCCGTGCACAAGTAAAGGGGTACATAAAAGGCCCCTACTTTTGTACACCGATAGGAGCCCCCGGGCCTGGGCCACGCATAAGCGTAGAGCGTTGTTGGGCCAGGCCCAAAACGGTGCGCAGGCATGTGCGGCAGAGTTTTAACCACAGTAATTTCTTCGCCAGTTGCGCTTCCCCATGACCCGCATTGAGTGCGTGACGTGGGGGTCGTGCGTGGAGCGGTTGCAGCACGCTTGCATCACGTCGTGGTGAATAGTAAAGAGGCGCCCCGCGGTTTCCCCATAAAAGAGAAATCCGCAGGGGCACTGCTCATTTACCCTCTGTGCCTTTTCCAATCTTGGAATCACCATTCCCCTCTTCTTCCTCAAGCACAAATCGAAGCTCTTGCCTCTGCTCGCCGCCGCCGCACCCCCGTTGCCCTCGACCCCTCATTCGCTCCCAGCCACCATGGCGCCCAAGACAAGCAAGGGCAAGGGAGCGGCCAAAGACGATGGAGGGAAGGAGGCGCCAGAGAGCGAGCTGGTGGAGCTTCGGATGCAGCGCGCCCTCTTCACCTCGACGGTCGACACGCTCACCCTCAACGACATGTTCAGGCCCCTGTGGGGAAGGGAGACATCGCGGCACCCTGCCACGCGCATCGTCCCTACCTCGTTCATCGAGGCTGGTCCGAACCGGTATCCCTTCTTCATCGATTATTTCTCTCGTGGGCTTTACCCCCCTTTCTCAGATTTTTTCAATGACATCATGCACACCTACGGCTTCCATCTTCTAGATTTCACGCCGAACGCTATGGCATGCATGGCCTTCTTTGCCCATCTTTGCGAGGGCTTTGCCGGAGTGTATCCCAGCACGATGCTCTTCCACCATTACTTCACCCCTCGCATCCAGCCAGGGGGCGCCATCTCCGGCTGTATTACTTGGATCACGAGGACCCAAAGCAGGGGCACATACCCGGAGGGTGCCCAGAAGGAGAGGTGGGATGAGTGCGGGGCCGGTGGTGCTGGATCGAGGAGGCAGATCCGCAGGAGATCTACCGGGTCCGTCAGAAGCCGTCAGTCCGCGGCAAGGACTAGAGCGATATTGATGCCGACGACAAGAAGCTCATGGTCGCCACCACCAGGATCCATGGCCTCACCTTGGTCGGGCTCACTCTTGAGATGATTGGGGTTGACTTCATCCGTCGCCGGATTGCCCCACTTCACAACAAGGGGAGGCCGGCCTGGGACTTCAGGAATGCGGCTGACGTCATGAGGCTCCGCCCCGGCCTGAAACACAATTTCACGGTGCTGCAGCACACTCATCTTTGCCAGAGGCTCTTTCAGCTCAATGTTGACGAGGCTGGCGGGGTCGAGAGGACAGGCAAGGCCGAGAAGGCCGGCAAGGCCGTCAAGGCCGACGGGTCTCTGTTTGGGTTCCCAGTGGGAGTGGTCCCATTGAGCAACAACTCCTGCCAGACCGCCATCATCGCCATGATGCCGGACGTCAATGTGCACGGCCTCGATCCAACCTGGGCCGAGCCGGAAGCGGAGCGGGTGCAGGCATTCTTCGACAACCTTTCGGAGAGGTATGTTCGTGAGGAGCCACGGCTCGTCTGTGACACCACTCGGGAAGAGCTGGCCTACATCACCGCCAGGGCGGAGGAGGCGACACTTGCTAAAGAGGTCGGCATCATCGGCACCATGGAGGACAAGGCTGAAACGGCCGCAGAAGAGAAATAGTTCGCTGAGTGGGCAGGGTCCGCTAGGGAAGCCAGCAGCGCCAGCACCGGGGCTCCCCTTGTCGAAGAAGTGGTCGAGGAGTCGGCCGAAGAGGAGACCGAGGCGGATGACCCCTCGGCCCCAGGGAGAAAATGTGTCCTGCGGCGGGCTAGCTCCGGCGAGCCGGTTCGGCCCGGCAAAACCACGCAGCGGCAATAGGCCCAGGTGCAGTCCGCGCGCGAGACAAGGGCCGCAACAGCGAAGAAGGCCGCGGCCATCGCTTCTACCTGATCCAAGCGGCGCAGGATGCCTTCGCCTTCCCCTCCTCCCGCGGACACCACCCCGGAGGTCAAATTCGACCTCTGGTCCTTTAGCCCAAAGAGGAAGAGGAGGCCAGCGGAGGAGGACGAGTAAGCATTTTGCCTTTCATCATTTCTGACTCTCTGCTTGTGCCATCTTCCTTAACTTGATCTCATCTTCACAGCGACACGGAGACGCTGGCCCAGAGGGCGGCAAAGAGGGCCAAGGCCTCGATGAGCGAGAAGCCCTCGGCGAGCACTCTGCGCACACCGGTCTTGGTGGAGATCAGCCCGGTCAACAGCCCCCGCTTCAGCCCCCAGTGTGAGTTCATTACTGACTCTTCATCGACGGGCATTGGCGGCGTGAATCCTTGATGCTGACCTTGCCGGGCTTGCAAGAGGAGAGGGGCGATAGGAGGAGCCACTAAAGGCTGCCCCCGTCGACCACGCCACCCAGAGGGGTGTCCCCGGCAAGGGCACCCAACGCTGGGCCCACGCGCACGGAGGAAGGGGAGGCGAGCTTGGTTGCTGGGTGGCTGTGTCCCGGCAACGAATGTTGGTGGGGAGGGAACTACTTCCTCCCATCCCGGCACGGGTAAGTTGCTTGCCTCTCGTCCCTATTCTTTCTTTTCTTTGTTCCGAGCTTTGATTTCGGGCCTCGCTTCATCCTTCTTTCTGGTTTCAGACCCTCCCTCGACGGACCAGGAGGACATTGACACCGTCACCAAGGAGGTCTCCAAGGATGCTGAAGCCGAGGCCGCCAAAATCGCGGCTGGGGAAGCCGCCAAGTCTGCTGCCGAGGAGGCCGCCAAGGGGCTTGCCGGGGAGACTGGCAAGGGGCCTGCCGGGGAGTCCGACGAGGCCGCTGCTAAGGAGGCCGCCAAGGAGCCCACCGAGGAGGAAGGGGCCAACGACCAACCTTCCTCCCCCGCCGCTCTCGCCCCGGGCAAGTACCTGGTGGATGACTTATTCATCCGCCTCCCAGGGGCGGCAAGCACCAGGGCACCGGCCAAAGGGGAGGTGTTTGACAACGAGACGGTCGCCACCGCCGGGCTCCAGGTTGTTGACGAACTGAGCGCCAACAACGGCGGTTCGCAGGAGGAGGAGCTCCTCTAGGCCATGAGCGCCAACTTCCAGAGGCTCCAAGTGCTCCACCGTGCCCGTCGAGACAAGGTGAACTCCAGGATAGCGGCGGTGGACAAGGTTGAAGCGGATTTCAAGGAGCGCGTCGCTGAGACGTAAGTCTGGTTCGGCGAGGCTCGAGAAGAGCTGAGGACTGCCCAAGGTGAGCTAGAGGAGCGCAAGCGAGAGCTCATCCTGAAGCAGGCCGACGTCGAGAAGGCCCAAGAGGCGGCGAAGGAACAGGCCGCCAAGGACGAAGCCGCCCGGCTGCAGCAGCAAGCTCTGCTGAACACCCAGGAGGAGGACCTCGTTGCCCGCGAGCAGGCGCTTGCCGCCACGCTCCGCGGCAAGGATGAGGAAATCGGGAAGATCATCGCGCAGCGGACCCAGGAGCTGGAGCAGAGGCACAAGGACACACTCGATGCTCTGGCCCTGGACAACAACGGCAAGGTGGAGAAGCTGGAGCTGGAGTGGGAGGAGCTAAAGAAGAAGGTCTCAGAGTTGACGGAGGAGAGGAACACGGCCAACCGCACTCTAGCAGATTCGCAGGTCACCGTCTCCGACCAGATCAAGCTTCTCTCCGAGGGCAACAACTCCACTGATGATCTGAAGTTGCAACTGGGCGCCTTGGAGGGGACGCTTTCGAAGGTCACGGCCCAGGAGGAGACCCTGAACAAGGCCCTCGAGACCGAGAAGCAGCTGCGGAGTGATGATGCCGCCACCCATAAGGAATATGTGGGTAGCGTAAATCTCTGGATCAGCCGTCTCGTCGATGTTGCAAAGAAGCTCACCGCGCAGCTAGCCGTCATGGGCATGCCGGATGTCAGGTACTCCCAAGAGTTGAACGTGAGCCCCAATGCCAGGCTGACCTTGTTCTTCGAGCGTGTCCTCGACGCCCTAGAGCAGCTCCACTCCAATAGAGCGACTTATCTAGCCAATGAGGCCTGACAGCTTTGTCGGGGCGCCCTGACCAAGGTGCTCACCAAGGTGGCGTTCTGGAACCCCAACCTCGACTTCGCCAACGCGCTTGTGAGCTTGCCGGAGGACACGGACCTCACGGCGCTTGAAGAGCATATCGATCCCATCATCAGCTACGTCGACGGAGTCAAGAGGGTGGAGGGCCAACGCTGGGACTAGCCACCCCGTTTCTCCTAGCCGCCGCGAGTTCATGCCCAAGACGATTTTATCTTAAGTTCGAAATGCGGCAATCATTGATGTAATAAAACTCTGCAGTACTTTGAAATGAAGCATGTTATCTTCCTGTTTGATCTTTCTTTGTATGCACACACCCTACACCTTGGATAGGTTTGCCGGCGCGTAAACCCATGCTGTGGCGCTTTGAGGAACAGATCCTTAGCAGCCTACCGGGGGGCGCTTGCTGCCGGGAAAGCCCCCTTGCCGTTCTCAAGGCAGCCACTTGAGCTATTGAGCGGACTCGAAACAGAACAAGGGTGTTGCCAATAGCAGAAGGGTTCCCTTGCGCGTAGGTTTTCCATACAAAGCGCAAGATCTTTCGAGGAAAATAACCTTATAAAAAAGGAAAATTGCTCAAAGTTTTGCGTGACTTAGCTTTTCCGTTGCCACGCGGATGGTTATTGCTGCTGCGTACGGCACCGCCTCGCCTAGCCGATGGCACCAGAGTGTAGCTGATCGACGTCGCCTTCTTCTCCCGAGCCATCACGACAAAGGAGTCGATGAGTTGACTTCAAAACCAGATTTTCACAGCCTCAGCGCCCCCTACCTGGCGCGCCAAAGATGTCGGGGCTCAGGAACGACACCTATGGGATCACAGGGAATCCCTACTACGGTTGGCGGGGCGTGGGGCTGCGCAAAGAGCGGGTCGAGAAGATCAACTCGGGGGGATTTTTACCCAGGTTCGGGCCGCAAACGATGCATAAAACCCTAGACCTGCTTTGTGTGTATTTAGTGTTCTTGAGCTCTTGAACTAGCTGCGGTGCATGCCCTGTCCAAAAAGTCCGAATCCTTCCTCAGTACGCCTCGGGCCTCCTTTTATATGTCAAAGGGGTTGCCACAGTGGCACACAGGAGGTGGAAACTATGTACAGTGTACAAGTCTATCGCCAGGCACCGTAGAACAAACGCATTTAAGGCGCTGCCGACGTGCCCTCTTGCTTTATCGGGCGACAGCAAAGAGGCTCGTCCCGTCCGTCGCCGCTTCGCCTCCCTCTGACGCGCGTCCAAGATGACGAGGCACGCAGCGCCATGCTGGCTGGCCGGCTGCTGAGCTGGTGCGGTGGCAGAGTCTTCACGAAGATCTGCATGCCACCATGCAGGTGCTTGGTTAGTTGGCCTAGAAGCTGCATGCTGCCACGCAGGCGCTCGCCTAGTTGGCGGGCTAGCCGCCATGTCGGATTGGGCGTGGGGCAGCGAAACTCTGGTAGGTGCGGGCCTGGCCTCGGCCTTGCAGACGCCCCCGGCAAGGGCCTTGTCGGTATCTCGTGGGCGTCCCCGGCAAGGGTCTTGCCGGGGCCTGCAGTCGTCCCCAGCAAGATCTTGCCGGGGGTCTTCTGGACCTCATCTAGGCTTGCAAGCCTTTGGTCTTCACAAAGATCTGCATGGCACTACGCAAGGCACCCCTGAGTTTTGGTCTTGACACTATTGATGGTGCTAGAGCTCTCAGGCTCAAGGGTTGTGGCCTCGCTGGTGTTGGGCAAACTGCCCCAGCAAGGCTCTTTGCCGGGGCTATGTAGGCTGCCCCGGCAAGGCTCTTGCCGGGGCCGTATAGGCTGCCCCGGCAAGGGTGTGGCCGTGGGAAAGCCATCTTGTCCTTTCGCTCTTCATGCGTATGGTTTGAGCGCTGCCTTGGCAGCCTTGCATCTTTCCTTCTTCTGCCTCGCCAAGCCCGGCCGCAGGCGCGGCTATGACTGCCCGTGCACAAGTAAAGGGGTACAGAAAAGGCCCCTACTTTTGTACACCGACACTCTCCGATGATGCGTTAGTAGTTCTTTATAGACCTTCGGGTCCGTAGTTAGTAGCTAGATGGCTTTCTCTCTCTCGCTGGATTCTCAATACAATGGTCTTTTGGAGATCCATATGATGTAACTCTTTTGCGGTGTGTTTGTTGGGATCCGATGAACTTTGAGTTTATGATCAGTTATATCTTTTTATATCCATAAAAGTAATTTGAGTTTCTTTGATCTCTTATATGCTTGATTGCTTATAGCCTCGTATTTCTTCTCTGATATTTGGGTTTTGTTTGACCAACTTGATCTATTTATCTTGCAATGGGAAGAGGTGCTTGAGGGAGTCCTGGACTAAGGGGTCCTCAGGCGTCCGATCTGTTATCCATGGGCCGGACTGATGGGCTGTGAAGACTTGAAGGCCGAAGACTGTACCCGTGTCCGGGTTGGACTCTACTTGGCGTGGAATGCAAGCTTGGCGACCGATTATGATGATTCCTTCTTATGTAACCAACTCTATGTAAACCCTAGATCCCCTCGGTGTCTATATAAACCGGAGGGGTTGTCTGGAAAGGACACACATTACCATAATCATATAGGCTAGACTTCTAGGGTTTAGCCATTACGATCTTGTGGTAGATCATCTCTTGTAATACTCATATTCATCAAGATCAATCAAGCACGAAGTAGGGTATGACCTCCATAGAGAGGGTCCGAACCTGGGTAAACATCGTGTCCCCCGTCTCCTGTTACCATCGATCCTAGACGCAAAGTTCGGGACCCCCTACCCGAGATCCGCTGGTTTTGACACCAACATTGGTGCTTTCATTGAGAGTTCCACTGTGTCGTCGACGAAAGGCTCAATGGCTCACCTTGTCCTTAAAGACAACATCACCGTCGGGGTAGCTCTGGCCCCGGGCCGAACCCTCCGGTTGGGCGACTTTACTATAATCGCCCGTTCGGCCATTGAGCCGACGATGACCTCTCGGGCCATTGAAAACCCCCTTCGCATCAATTCTGAGCACTCCAAGCAGTTGGATCCGGTTGAGTTTTCATCCTTAAACGAGCTCCTAGATCGCATCGCCGCTTTGGGAATCACCACAGATTACGATCGGATCGGGCCTAAAACCGATCAGGGAGAAACCGAAACTCCACCGGTCACCCACCAAATTGCGGTAGTCGTGGAGCAAAACGGCGTGTCTTCTTCTATATCGAAGACGTACTATGTTCTGATAACCGTTCGTGAAGAGCCGGATACTCACCCGCGAAAGAATGCGACCAGCCCTCCGAACATAGCATCGGACGGAGGTCCCGAACAATCGGAAGATATTCCGGAACCCGGACTGTCAAGCCCGGAAGGTCGTAAGACTCCGGATAATCGGTCAGGTCGGGGTTCGGATTTAATTCCACCCACCCATCCAGACGTAGACGCTCTCATGAGCATAAAACAGCAGTCTCAGGAAAAGGTCCACCACTTCTGGGCCAGATTCCTCCTTGTCAAGGACAAGGTAAAAGATTGCCGTGACGAGGATGCAATATCAGCATTCTGCAAAAATTGCGTGGACGAAGGAATCCTCAACGCCATCAATCACCGCCCATACTGAAATGCGCTGACTTAGAAACCATCGTACAAAAGTACAACGCGATGGAGAGCGCCTGGGAAACTCAGGCAGCTCGCAGGGAACCGTCAGTCCCAACCCAACTCCCCTACGGTAAAAGGGCGCACTGCGTGGCACGCCCAAATCCAACAAATAAGAAACACAAGGCTGCTATACGGCACGGCACCGTTCTGGAGGGGTGGCTCGATGGCCTATGCAAAATACATACAACAACAGATACCGTGGCAACCCACAGCCTTAGAGCATGTTGGATACTACGACAGGTAGCCAAGAGCAGCGACGACATCCTTATCAAGGATACCCCAGAACAGCATCCCCTAGAAGATGACGACCCAAGAGTATTGACGGTCTTTGAGACATTCGCTTCAAACAACAAGCGCAAAAGGGCACTTCGCGAGCTCGACGAAGTCTGCCAAATTGTTGTAATAAACCCATCGAACGACACGGCTATAACATTCAATGCCAGTGACGAACCAAAGTACAGAGCAGTACGAGCACCAGCCGCGTTAGTCCTCACTCCCATCGTGGATGGGTTTCGCCTCACCAAGGTCCTCATGGACGGCGGCAGCGGACTAAATCTCATTTATGAGTATACACTCCATAAAATGGAAATAGACAGGAGCCACATCAAGCAAAGTAACACAACCTTCCGGGGAATTATTTCCAGTCGGGAGGCGCGATGCGCGGGCAAAATCACACTTGACGTGGTATTCGGCACGCGAAGAACTATCGGTCCGAAGAAATAACTTTCCAAGTGGCCCCTTTCAGCAGCGGATACCACGCCCTATCGGGGCGGGATGCTTTTACATGCTTCCAAGCTATACCCCATTACGTGTATATGAAGCTCAAAATGCCCTGACCAAACAGTATCATCACTCTCGTAAGTGATCTGGACATAGCACTCCACACCGAAAACAAAACCGCATCCCTGGCCCTGGAGGCGCTATCCGAAGCCCTGGTGGGTGAAGAATTAACCGCACTACGCTCCACGGTGGACAGGGACGATGTGATCCTCAACAAACGCCCCAAATCCACCTCATTCAAACCAGCAGAGGAAATAGTCAAATTCCAGGTCCACCCAACGGACCCCAAGAAGACAGCATCCATCGGAGCCCAACAGTTGACGCCGCACTACGAGAATTCCTGTGCGAAAACCGGGACATATTTGCCCGGCACCCTTCGGATATGCCAGGGATCCCATGCAAGTTGGCCGAACGTAGCCTCAACATATTAAAGGGATTTAAACCAGTCAAGCAAACACTACGGTGCTTTTCCGAGCCCAAGCGACAAGCCATGGGGGAGGAGCTGGCCAAGCTTATCGGGGCCGGATTCATCAAAGAAATCAAGCATCCGGACTGGCTGGCAAACCTGGTGATGGTACCAAAGAAGGATAAATCCTGGCGCCTATGTGTCGATTTCAAGGATCTCAACAAGGCTTGCCCCAAGGATCCTTTTCCCCTTCCCCGCATTGATCAAATCGTTGACGCCACCGCAGGACACGACTCACTGTGTTTCCTCGATGCATATTCCGGTTACCATCAAATCAAAATGAAGGAATCCGGTCAAGCTACAACAGCATTTATTACCCCATACAAGCCATTCTGCTTCAACACTATGCCCTTCGGGCTCAAGAACGCCGGCGCAACATACCAACGCATGATTCATACATGCCTGGAGAAACAGATCGGCAAAACGGTCGAAGATTACGTCGATGACATTGTCATCAAAACTAGGCATGTCAAAACACTAATAGATGACTTATGTCTTACGTTTGACAACCTTCGGGCATATGACATTAAGCTTAACCCGGAAATGTGTGTCTTCGGCGTCCCCGCTGGAAAACTATTGGGCTTCATCATTTCCAATAGAGGAATCGAAGCAAATCCGGCTAAAATCCGAGCTCTGTCACAGTTTTCTACACCAACAGGCCTCAAACAGGTCCAAAAACTGGCAGGATGCGTGGCAGCACTAAGCCGCTTTATCTCCAGACTAGGAGAAAAGGCACTACCGCTCTATCGCCTCTTACGGCGCACTGACAACTTCGAATGCACAGACGCGGCGACTGCCGGACTGGAGGAAATAAAGACCCTCCTAGCAAGCAATCCAATCCTGGCCGCACCAAACGCGGGGGAACCCATGTTGCTATACATACAGCAACACATCAGGTGGTGAGCGCCGTGCTCGTCGTTGAACGAGAACAGGACGGACACAAATTCCCACTTCAAAAGTATACTATGTATCTACTGTCCTCACACCATGCAAATCTCGGTACCCCCACTACCAAAAGATAGCATACGCGGTCTTCATGGCATCCCGCAAGCTATGACACTACTTCCAGGAGTGTTCAATCACGGTGGCTTCTGAGGTCCCACTCAATGATATAATAAACAACCGCGATGCCAGGGACGTATCGCCAAATGGGCCATAGAGCTACTTCCATTCGACATAACATACAAGCCACGTCGAGCCATCAAATCTCAAGTACTGGCCGACTTCGTCGCCGAATGGACAGAGGATGAACTCCCTAAAGAGTATGGCGCATACTCCAACTGGGTCATGTATTGTGATGGCTCCAAAATGTTGGCAGGACTAGGAGCGGGAGTCGTATTAACATCCCCAACCGGAGACGTCGTCCAGTATTTATTCCAGATATTATACACAGACTCCAACAACGCAGCCGAATACGAGGCCCTACTGCATGGTCTTCAGATGGCCACATCTATGGGCATACAACGCCTGGAGGTGTGCGGGACTCGAACCTCGCGACATCTCAGATAAACGCCGACTTTGACGCCAAAGATACGAAGATGGCAGCTTATCGCAATGCCGTATTAAAAATGTCGGCTCAGTTCGAGGGACTTGAATTTCATCACGTCGCCCGAGAAAGCAATCAAGCAGCGGACGTCCTGGTCCGCATCGGTGCTAAGCGCGACCCCGTCCCACCTAACATCTTCCTGGAAAGGCTCTTCAAGCCATCCGTGGTGCGGCAAGGGGAGGGCGGCGACCACAGCTCAGATCCAAACTCAACCTCAAATCCCGAACATACAAACAGTGTCGGAGGCTCAGCCGTGGAAATAACACTGTCGGCCCATCTCATTATGGCAGTCATTGCCCCATGGACCGAACCCTTCTTGGCCTACATTAATAGGAAGGAGCTTCCCGATGACCAGAATGAGGCTCGCCGAATTGTCAGTCGTTCGAAGGCCTACAAGCTTCACGAAGGAGAGCTCTACAAGAAAAGCACTAACGGAGTACTTCAAAGATGTATCTCCGAAGAAGAGGGGCGGCAGCTTTTAGTGGAAGTTCACGCTGGTCTCGGCGGACACCACGCCCCAGCTCGGGCCCTCATTAGCAAAGCCTTCCGCACTGGGTTTTATTGGCCGACAGCCCGAGCGGACGCGCAAGACCTTGTCCAACGCTGCGTCGGATGCCAGCTCTTCGCCAACCAAAGCCACATGCCCCAACTGCCTTGCAAACTATCCCCATTACTTGACCTTTTGCGTTCTGGGCCTGGATATGGTCGGACCCCTTAAAGGGTGAAGCCATAAGAAAAAAATATCTGCTGGTTATGGTGGATAAGTTCACTAAGTGGATAGAGGCTAAACCGGTCAAAACGGTTGAGTCCAGCCCGGTGATTGACTTCATATCCGGTGTTGTGCACCGTTATGGTGTCCCACACAGCATCATCACCGACAACGGCTCTAATTTGATAGCCGATGAGGTAAAAACTTGGTGTACTAATCTGGGTATTATACTCGATTACGCCTCCGTCTACCACCCACAAACCAACGGTCAAGTCGAACGAGCCAATGGTCTTATTATGAGCAGCATTAAGCCCAGAATAGTGCTGTCTTTGAAAGAATCGGACAAGCACTGGGTTGAGGAGCTCGATTCCGTACTCTGGGGGCTACGGACCACACCCAACCGTACTACCGGATACACACCTTTCTTCATGGTGTATGGCGCAGAGGCCGTATTGCCCTGCGATATTATTCATGACTCACCTCGAGTGCCTATGTACGAAGAGAGAGAAGCCGACAGCCTAGATGCCCTGGAGGAGGAACGCGATGTCGCAAAAGCCCGTTCAGCATTCTACCAACAACAGGCTCGAAGATACCAAAGCAGAGAAGTACGGGCCAAAACTTACAATGTTGGCGAACTCGTTCTTCGCCTGCCTGAGAAGAAAAAGGACAAACTCAAGCCCAAATGGGAGGGTCTCTTCATAATTGACGAAGTTCTCACTGGAGGAGCATACCGTCTTCGTGATGCATCAGACAATTGCCTCGAGCCGAACCCCTGGAACGCGGCCAGACTACGAAGATTCTATGCCTAGCGCCGAAACCCTTGTTCGTCTCCTTCTCCCCTGTAGTTTCCATTATTTTTTCTCTCTTCTTCGTTTACTTTTTAGTTCTTCACTTTAAAGTTTTGGTACGGCTAGACCGCACACCGCTAACACATACACATTTAAAATATGTATGTCCATTATACCTGGGGGCTTCTTGCACATAAGCTTTTTATCATTATCCCTCGAGCATCAAGCTCTTGACATATGAGTTCTTCCATATGTACCTTTTCTTTGCCACTATATGCATCGATATGACTTAAGTTTTGGCCAAGCTGGGTTGCCTGGCTCCTGTGCTTATGCCCTACGTTCCCGTTAGTTCGGCTAGGGCATAAAGGGAGCACCTCTGCGATTGTTACTGCCGGGTCGTCTGGTTGTGTACCTCAGACTGGGTGAAGCCGAAAGCTAGCGTTCTTAAGGGAATATTCGGTCGGTGAATTAAAGACGTTTTTGCAATTACTCCATCGATAACCCCCAGAAGTTACATACACTGTGATTTTTTCATCACAATTCGGACATGTACATTAATACCTGCACACCCAAGGAAAGGAACCCATAACAGAACTATTCTCTCTGGAAGATGTTTCTTACGATCTCAATGTAATATAACATAACTAGTAGAATACAACTTGTCTGTTCAAGCAACTATGACCCCTACGCCTAGTTTTCCAGGCATACCCCGGCCTATTCGGCCGTGAGGGTATCCAGAAACACTCTGCACCCTTGAGTCCGGAGGTTGAAGCGAAAAGGTCTGCCATGACAAATGCTATACAATTTAGCTAGAATTTCATAGGGAAAGGAAAGTACATAGTCACTTGGACTCAAACACTTCCCCCTCTATACCGTCCAACATGCGGTCTAACTTACAATCCTGTTGGGAATATTTGGCGGCCACCTCTACTTGGTCATATACCAAGGTTGGAAAAGGCGGTAGGCGTAAGCGAGGTGGTTGACCTTTGCCTAGTGCCTAGACGGTGCCTAAGCGCCCTAGGCGCGACCTAGGCGGTAATATTGGTTTTACTCGCAGTGTGTCTGATTATTATATGGGTCTTGATATTAATTTAGGGCAAATAAATAAGTTATTTACTAACTACTGCCATTGGAATATAACCCGTTTGGCATATCAGTGCAATATGTGGCATGATTTCTTGCTTGGGTAGACAATTCCTTGTTTGCCCTGCCTAGACCCCCATTTATGCCCTAGGCGAGGCATTTGGACATTGCCTAGCGCCTAGGCGTGCTTAAGCACCTCCTAGGTACTTACTTTTCCAACATAGTCATATACTAAGCTAACGGGAATTTATTCCCCATTTGACCCTAGCGGTCCAACCCGGGCCATGTGATTCGGGTCCAGTTTGGTATATCGCGTTTTCACCATGGCCCAGGCTTCTCGCGCACCCTCTCGGCAGGCCGATATCTTCCATAGTCGGATACACCGCCGCGCTCCCTTGAACAGCTCTACAAGCTCTTCCATACTTCCTGGAGGGGAGTCAGACGGCCATAAGGCCTTGGACACGCTCTGCATGGCTAGCCGAGCATGCTCGTGCACCTGTGACAGCCTCTGCAGCAGATCACTTGATGATCCGAACACCTCCTCTTCAGAACGGCCCATTAGTACACCTGCAAACATGACTATATCAGTCCAAATTATCTCCGAGCTACTTCACAGATAGTTCAGACACATACTGAAGATACCTCCCCGCAGCTTTTTGTTCTCCTTTACGAAAATGGTTAGCTGGGCTCGAACATCTTTCAACTCTTCACCCAAAGCAATGTTGGAATCCTGTAGCTTGTTTTTCTCGTCTCTGACGCGGGTCAGCACACGCTCGCCTGCGGCATGTTGCATTTTCGCCTCTTTTTCTCCCTCTTGGGCGATCTTCAACTTCTCTTCATGTTGATTCGACGACCCTATTACGCGATCAGCAGCAGCGTTAGCACAGTTGGTACACAATTATTGTTCCTCGGTGGAGGGGAACATTATAAGAAGACGACTTCTTGACGTTTTCCAGCTCGGCGGTAGCAGCTTTTAGCTGCGCCCGACACTGCTCTAGCTCTTGAGATAGCAGGCCATTCTTCTCTGCGAGGATCTGGTTGTTCAACGATCCTTAAATCAGCTGTGCCAACTGCTTTCAGTCTCGGGGGCTACAGGCATACGACTATCCTTTATTGACAAAAGAAAGCTTACCTGCACATCTGTCAGATATTGCCTTGTGGCTTTTCTAAGCCCGTCTCGAGCAGCCCGGATGTATGCCTCGCCCGAGCTAAGGGCATTGAATGCCTCATTCGAGAACTTCGGGTCTCGTAAAACAGCCCTGCAACACCGATGATTCATGGCGCTCTCTACCTCCGAGTTGGTTACAGACATATTGCCCGAACCCTCGGCCGAAGGGCAGTCTGGCTTTGTTCCTACATCGGCCCCCGTCTCCCCGACTGAACCTAAATCCCGGTTGTTGGGAGCACGACCGGCCGGACCCCGGACACAGTTCGGCGAACCTTTTTCCTGTAATCAAACAGGCGCACAGGTCACAGTTGGATGCGGCCACTAAAAAACATATTCATCCGTACCTCCTCGATGAAGGCCCGGCTGTGCCTTCATAGGCCCTACTCTTTGAAGGCCTGCCTGGCGCGGGAACTGATCTCCTCGGAATCTCCAAACACCTCCCCTGTGCGCAAGACAATGCGGTGGGTGAGGCAGAGTAAGAGCACCCTTCTAGAGAAGGTATTTCTCGATTACTTACCTGTGAAGCAGGAAGAAGGCCAGGGTAGTCGGTGGTGATGGCCACTTCTGTGCCATCATAGCTCGTCTGGTAAAACACCCCTGCTACGAGCACCACGAATATATCCGGATCCTCTTCAAACCCGAGGTCAAGCTCCCGGTTGTGATTCTACGGCTTTGGGGAAGGACTATGAAGTCCTTCGGTGACCTTTCGCCAGTGCTGATGTGCCAAATGTATTTGAAATCTATCAAAGGTAATCCGGAGATGGAAGGAGTAAAATAGAGGGGTTGGGGCTTACCCAGCTGGGAGGGTTATACATAGAGTACCCGTCTCTGAGTTTGATGCGAAGAAATTCCTCTTCCTCCCCTTTGAACAGCTCGGCTAATATCTTAGCCAAAGCGGCAGGGGTATCCGGACCTTTCCGGCCGCAGCGGGAGGCGTCATCCTCCCCATTATAGTGCCACATTGGAAGCCCTCTAAATTGGAGCGGCTGAACCCCTCGCCCTATGGAGATCGCCATAACCTCGACTATTGTGAGTCCAGACTGAGTGAGCGCTTTTATCTTGCTCATCAGCTGATGAACCTCCGCACCGTCTTCCTCTTCAAGGCTCTCGGGACGCCAACTGTGGCGTTTCTTCAGCGGGACGCTCACAAATTCAGGAAGACCCTTTCGAACTAAGTCGAGAAGCGCAACGTCCTCAATATAGAACCATTCGGAGGGCCATTCATCAGGTGCCTTCCTTGGTGTCCTGGATGGATATCCGGTATCGGCGACGCACCATACTTCGGTTCCGCCCACTTCGAATATTGACCCTTCGTGATTGCGCGGGACGAGACAGAACAACTTCCTCCACAACTCAAAATGAGCCTCGACCCCCAGGAATAGTTCGCATAAAGCGACGTAACACGCAATGTGCACAATCGAGGCAGGAGTGAAGTTGTGTAACTAGAGGCCGTAGTACTCCAGGAGCCCTCGGAGGAACGGATGGATTGGAAATCCAATGCCTCTTAGCAGGTAGGGGACAAAACACACTCGTTCTCCCCCGGACGGATTGGGGAAGTCCTCTGCCTGAGTCCCGCCATTGAAGGAAGCTAGCCCCACTCGAATAAGGACTAGATCTGCAGGGGGAAGAAATCCCTGCGTTTGCAACCTCGTCAATTGGCTGTGAGACACAGAACACCTCTCCCACTCGCCTTTCTCTGGGCTGGGATGAGCGGAGGAACGCTAGCCATGCTGGAATGGTTTCTCCTAAGCAGTCTCTGGGGATTTTTTTCTGCGTGGTGCCGAATGGACCTAGGATCCAATCTCTCTAAATAGGCGCTCTTCCTGGCATGGATGGGGTGTTATTTGCAAAAATACCATGACATTCCACATTCGCTCGACACGTGGAAGGCGAAGTTATTTAAGGCGCAGAAGCCAAGGAGGCAACATTGGATCAATGGTCGAATACATTACTTGGAGATCATTAAAGGAGGAACCCGGCTTACAATGCCAAACACAATATGTGTGCCGAACACCTCACTATTAAAGACTGGTTGGGGGGCTACTGAGGGAGTCCTGGACTAAGGGGTCCTCGGGCGTCCAGCCTGTTATCCATGGGCCGGACTGATGGGCTGTGAAGACTTGAAGGCCGAAGACTATACCTGTGTACGGTTTGGACTCTACTTGGCGTGGAAGGCAAGCTTGGCGACCGGTTATGAAGATTCCTTCTTATGTAACCGACTCTATGTAAACCCTTGATCCCCTCGATGTCTATATAAACCAGAGGGGATAGTCCGGAAAGGACACACATTACCATAGTCATATAGGCTAGACTTCTAGGGTTTAGCCATTACGATCTCGTGGTAGATCAACTCTTGTAATACTCATATTCATCAAGATCAATCAAGCAGGAAGTAGGGTATTACCTCCATAGAGAGGGCCCGAACCTGGGTAAACATCGTGTCCCCATCTCCTGTTACCATCGATCCTAGACGCACAGTTCGGGACCCCCTACCTGAGATCCGCCGGTTTTGACACCGACAATGCTTTGTAGTGGGCTCGATCTTACAGTGCTTGATCCCAGTGACAGAAAGGGAACGTATGTATCGTTGCTATAAGGATAAAATGATGGCGTCTATCTCTACATAGATAGATCTTGTCTACATCATTTCATCGTTCTTATTGCATTACTCCGTTTCTCCATGAACTTAATACACTAGATGCATGCTGGATAGCGGTCGATGTGTAGAGTAATAGTAGATGATGCAGGCATGAGTCGGTCTACTAATCTTGGACGTGATGCCTATATAATGATCATTGCCTGGATATCGTCATGGTTATTTGAAGTTCTATCAATTTCCCAACAGTAATTTGTTTACCCACTGTTTGCTATTTTTCTCGAGAGAAGCCACTAGTGAAACCTACGACCCTCGGGTCCTCTTTCTCATATATTTGCCTTCGCGATCTAGTTTTCTCTTGCATTCATTTTCAGATCTATTAAACCAAAAAAATACAGAAATACTTTGCTGCACTTTATTTTGTTTGTGATCTATTTATTTAATCTATTACAACTTTCTCCCGTCCGCGCACCGCTTCTAGCGCCGTTACCCGAAAGGGATTGACAACCCCTTTAACACGTCGGGTTGCGAGTGGTTGGTATTTTTGTGCAGGGGCTGTCTACGTTGTGTTGCTTGGTTCTCCGACTGGTTCAATAACCTTGGTTTCATAGCTGAGGGAAATACCTATTGCCGCTGTGCTGCATCATCCCTTCCTCTTTGGGGAAATACCGACATAGCTTCAAGCGACATCAAAAGGAATTTCTAGCGCTGTCGGGGAAGCTGATCCACGAACACCTATGGGACCGGCGGACCGAGCCCCTTTCGGTTCGGCGGGGGGCGGAGATCGCACGAAGAGCAGATCGAGGCGAAGCACACGAGCAGTTTACCCAGCTTCGGAGCTCTCCGGAGAGATAACACTCCTACTGCTGCATGTCTGAGTGTATTGAGTTCTTGCTCGGGAGCGCTGAATGCTACAGTACACACTAGCTGCTAACGAGACCGAGCGTGAGTGTTTTCGAACCCCTTCTACGTTGCGCATGGGCCTCCTTTTATATGCTCAAGGGGTCTCCGACAGGTGGCAACGTAGACAAGGGTAAAAATGGAAAATGAGTTGCGGTTGGTACAACTACTTGTACAGTGTATCATACCTAACCCTGACGGCAGGGGACAAAGGCATTAAATGCCCGTCTACATCGCCCAAACAAAGGCAAAAAGGGACCGCCAGGACGCCACCGCTGCCATGATGGCAATCTTGTCAGCGTCGCTTGCCACAAGATCGCTGGTCAAGACAGCCCTCTTGCCATGCGCGCGCCTAGAAAGGTCCTGTAGGCGACAAGTCGGTGGATGTGCTGGAGCGCGGGTACAGAGTGGTAGTTTGCCACGGCAAGCGCCTTGCCGCGGTCGTTGTCTTGTCGCGTCCGGAAGCTTGTCGCTCACCGGGCCTCGCCGGGACGCGAGGCGCGTCTCGGCAAGTTCCTTGGGATGCCTTGGTTAGCCTTCCCGGCAAGCTCCTCTTGCCGGGCCCTTGTCTCCTTGGCTTGAATACTGCCTTCCCGGCAAGCTCCTCTTGCCGGGGCCTTGTCTCCTTGGCTTGAATACTTTGTTCTTGAATGGCTCCAAGGGAACCACGGAGGACCTTGGCGGTCACCCGGCAAGCCTTGCCGCGGGGTGTCAGAATCGCCTGCAGGCACAAGTTCGGGATACTAGAGTACCCCTACTCTAGTACACCGACAGGAGCCCCCGGGCCTGGGCCACACACGGTGCCGAGCGCTGTTGGGCCAGGCCCAAAACAGGGCACGGGCACGCGCGGCCTGGGTTACGCCGTAACTCACTCCGCATCCACCGCGCCCTCCATGAACGGCACGCGTCAAATGCGGCGTCGTGGGAGAGATTGTGGGTGGTTTCTTTATTCGGAAAGACAGAACGTCTGCCCCCTCCTTCTTTATAAGCAGGGGAAACAGGGGCAGTTTGCCCATCTCGCCAGTTGCTATTCCAATCTCGAAAACCTCTGCCGCTCCCCCCCTTCTTCCCAAGGCTGAAAAGAGAGCAGCGCTCCACCCCCCATCGCCACCAGCACCACCAACGCCGTTGATCTCCCCCACCACCTCCGCCATGGCTCCAAAAGCCGACAAGGGGAAGGTCGTGAAGTCGGCCGAGGCGCAGCGGCTCGCGGTGCTGCGAAAGGCGAGCGATCTCCCCCGCCCGCGCGAAGGAGCTGAGGGAGTACTACTACCTCTTTCGGTCGACGGAGACGCGAGCGCATCCGCTGCACGAAGGTACTCCCGGTGCCGCTTTCGAACCGCTCCAATGGATACCCTTTCTTCATGCTGTTCTTCAACTGCGGGCTCTGCCCGCCTTTCTCTGAATTTTTCTGTGATATCATGAACACCTACGGGTTCCGCCTCCTTGACTTCACCCCCAATGCTGTTCTGACCATGGCAGTTTTCACACATCTCTGCGAAAACTTTGTCGGAGTCCATCCAAATGTAGCTCTTTTCCGCCACTTCTTTATGCCCCGAGTTGAGAGAGGGGAGCCTCTTTCCGGCGGAATCGCTGGATCTCGAGAACCGCAAGAAGGAAGCTTATCTCGAGGGAGAGCTCCGCAGCAAGTGGGATGAATGGAGAGCAGACTGGTGCTGGATTGTCGAGGAGAACCCGCAGCTGCCATCGCCCAAATAGCCGCCAAACCCCGTAGTGCACAGCAACAATTGGAGCAGCGTGGCCCGAAGATGCTAGGCTGAAGATTGCCGTCACCCGGATCCTACGCCTTAGGCTTGCCGGACTTCATCAGGCGCCCGTTGGCGCGGATTTTCTTCGTCGCCGCATCGCCCCACTGCAGGAGAGGAGGAGACCCGCCTGGGAGTTCCAGAATGCGGCGGATATCATGAGGCCGCGCCCGGGCCTCAACTTCAACTTCACTGTCCTGGAACTGGACACGATGCTCCTGGAACTGTTCAAGCACGATCCTGAACATCCCGGAGCGTTCAGGTTGCCGAGGAGTGTCGTTCAGGTAACAACTCCTCGCCGACCGCATCCGCAGTAATGATACGCTGTGCGACTCGCATGGAATTGTCCAACCTTGGCAAGAGCCTGCAGATGACGTCGTGCAGGAGTTCTTTGATGGCCTGGTAGAAGTGCAGGTCCGCCCCGATGAACAGAAGAGCCTCACCCGTGACACCACCGATGATGAGATGCAGCGCATCGCCACCAGGCTGGAAGAGGCGGCAGCAGCCGCTGCCGCGGGCGAGTTCGGATTCACCGTGGAGGAAGCAGAGGCAGCAGAGGCGGCAAGCCTTGTCGAGCAAGAGGAGCTTGCCGGCGAGGAAGAGCTTGTCGGGCCTGACGCTGAGTCGAGCGAGCCCGCCGAGGGTGCGAGCGACTCGTTGAAGATCGGCTCCTCCTCCTCCCACCTTCAGACAGCTTGCCGCAAGCGGAGCCCCTAGCTCCAAGAAGGCGTCTCCGCAAGGCCGGGGACGTAGCAGGGCGGCAGACGGGTCATCAGCTGGCCCGCCGACAGCTTCCACACCGCTGCAAGCATCAAGTTGCTGGAGCACCTCACGCCTGCGGGTAATCGGAGCGGGCCTCCCGACCACCGCTTCTGCTCCCGCCAAGCGGCCAAGGGAACCTACTCCTCCGCCTCGTCGCGCCGAAGGTGGGCCGGACTTTGACCTCTCCGCGCTCAGCTCCGACGAGGAATAGGAAGAGTAAGATTCTTTGCTGTACTTGTAGTCCTTCGATTTTGTTGCTTTGTCTTGTATCTGATTTGCTTTACTCCGAACCTATTCCTTTTCAGGACGCTGGCACAGAGAGCGGCGAAGAGAGCCAAGGTCCCGGTGATTGTCATCGAGGACGAACCCACCGCGACAGCAGGGGCGTGTCCGAGACCACCTTGCCGGACCCGGCAACCATTCCTCAAAGCAGCCCCAGCGCAGCCCCTATCGTAAGTATATGGTTTACTTCGCTGTCCGCACGCATGGGTGCTCTTTCTTTGCCGATATCTCGATCGTTGGTTTGTGTAGGACCAGAGCAGCCTCACCAGGAGTGCCCGGAAGCCGCTCCCGAAATGCCATCTGCTTCGACTACACCGCCAAGGGAGGATTCCCCGGCAAGGGAGAATTCTCCGGCAAGGGAGAAGTCTCCGGCAAGGGACAGCTCTCCGGCAAGGGACGGCACCAGCGACCCCCCGGTGGCGGAAACCACGACTGTAGATCCTAGTACAGGTAATCATCTTGCTTGAAAACTTCCCTTGGGTTCTTCTTCTTCTGATTTTCTTTTTGAATATTTGCTTGAATTTTCTTCCTTTTCCGGTCGTCAGATCACCGGCGGACCGAGTCCCTTTCGGTTCAAGTGGGGGCGAGATCGCATTTAATAGCGATCAAGGCGAAGCACACGAAAGCAGTTTACCCAGCTTCGGAGTTTCTCCGAGAGATAACACTCCCACCGCTGCATGTCCGAGTGTATTGAGTTCTTGCTCGAGCGCTTAAATGCTACAAGACACACTAGCTGCTAACGAGACCGAAAGCGTGAGTGTTTTGAACCCCTTCTACGCTATGCATGGGCCTCCTTTTATATGCTCAAGGGTCTCCGACAGTGGCAACGTAGACAAGGGTAAAATGGAAAATGAGTTGCGGTTGGTACAACTACTTGTACAAAGGTATCATACCTAACCCCGACGGCAGGGGACAAAGGCATTAAATGCCCGCTCACGCCGCCAAACAAAGGCAAAAAGGGACCGCCAGGGACGCCACCGCTTGCCACGATGGCAATCTTGTCAGCGTCGCTTGCCACCGCGCACCGCTGGCCGCACAGCCTCTTGCCACGCGCGCCTAGAAAGGTCCCAGGGTGACACGTTGGTGGATGTGCTGGAGCGCGGGTACAGAGTGGTAGTTTGCCGCGGCAAGCGCCTTGCCGCGGTCATTGTCTTGTCGCGTCTGGAAGCTTGTCGCTCACCGGGCCTCGCCGGGATGCGAGGCCCAAGCTTGTCGCTCACCGGGCCGAGCGCTGTTGGGCCAGGCCCAAAACAGGGCACGGGCACGCGCGGCCTGGGTTACGCCGTAACTCACTCCGCATCCACCGCGCCCTCCATGAACGGCACGCGTCAAATGCGGCGTCGTGGGAGAGATTGTGGGTGGTTTCTTTATTCGAAAGACGTAACGCCCGCCTCCTTCTTTATAAGCAGGGGAACAGGGGCAGTTTGTCCATCTCGCCAGTTGCTATTCCAATCTCGAAAACCTCTGCCGCTCCCCCCCTTCTTCCCAAGGCTGAAAAGAGAGCAGCGCCCACCCCCATCGCCACCAAAGACCACCAACGCCGTTGATCTCCCCACCACCTCCGCCATGGCTCCAAAAGCCGACAAGGGAAGGTCGTGAAGTCGGCCGAGGCGCAGCTGTCATGTGTCAGCGAAAGGAGCGGGCAATCTCCCCCAGCTCGCCCAAGGAGCCTGAGGGAGTACTACTACCTCTTCTCGGTCGACGGAGACGCGAGCGCATCCACAGACGAAGGTACTCCCAGCTGCCGCTTCGAATCGGGCTCAATGGATACCCTTTCTTCATGTCGTTCTTCAATCGCGGGCTCGCCCGCCTTTCTCTGAATTTTTCTGTGATATCATGAACACCTACGGTTCCGCCTCCTTGACTTCACCCCCAATGCTGTTCTGACCATGGCAGTTTTCACACATCTCTGCGAAAACTTTGTCGGAGTCCATCCAAATGTAGCTCTTTTCCGCCACTTCTTTATGCCCCGAGTTGAGAGAGGGGAGCCTCTTTCCGGCGGAATCGCTTGGATCTCGAGAACCGGCAAGAAGGAAGCTTATCTGGAGGGAGAGCTCCGCAGCAAGTGGGATGAATGGAGAGCGATCGTGCTGGATTGTCGAGGAGAACTCGCAGCCGCCATCGCCCAAATACCAAACCCCAGTAGTGCGCGGCAACGATTGGAGCAGCGTGGCCCCGGAAGATGCTAGGCTGAAGATTGCCGTCACCCGGATCCTACGCCTTAGGCTTGCCGGACTCACTGTAGGCGCCGTTGGCGCGGATTTTCTTCGTCGCCGCATCGCCCCCCTGCAGGAGAGGAGGAGACCCGCCTGGGAGTTCCAGAATGCGGCGGATATCATGAGGCCGCGCCCGGGCCTCAACTTCAACTTCACTGTCCTGGAACTGGACGCGATGCTCCCGGAACTGTTCAAGCACGATCCTGAACATCCCGGAGCGTTCAGGTTGCCAAGGAGTGTCGTTCATTGCAACAACTCCTCGCTTCGACCGCATCCGCAGTAATGATACGGCTGTGCGACTCGCATGGAATTGTCCAACCTTGGCAAGAGCCCGCAGATGACGCCGTGCAGGAGTTCTTTGATGGCTGGTAGAAGTGCAGGTCCGCCCGATGAATGTAAGAGCCTCACCCGTGACACCACCGATGATGAGATGCGCCAGATCGCCACCAGGCTGGAAGAGGCGGCAGCAGCCGCTGCCGCGGGCGAGTTCGGATTCACCGTGGAGGAAGCAGAGGCAGCAGAGGCGGCAAGCCTTGTCGAGCAAGAGGAGCTTGCCGGCGAGGAAGAGCTTGTCGGGCCTGACGCTGAGTCGAGCGAGCCCGCCGAGGGTGCGAGCGACTCGTTGAAGATCGGCTCCTCCTCCTCCCACCTTCAGACAGCTTGCCGCAAGCGGAGCCCCCAGCTCCAAGAAGGCGTCTCCGCAAGGCCGGGGACGTAGCAGGGCGGCAGACGGGTCAACAGCCACACACGCGACGCTCCACCGCTGCAAGCATCAAGGCTGGAGCACCTCACGCCTGCGGCAATCGGAGCGGGCCTCCCGACCACCGCTTCGCTTCCCGCCAAGCGGCCAAGGGAACCTACTCCTCCGCCTCGTCGCGCCGAAGGTGGGCCGGACTTCGACCTCTCCGCGCTCAGCTCCGACGAGGAATAGGAAGAGTAAGATTCTTTGCTGTACTTGTAGTCCTTCGATTTTGTTGCTTTGTCTTGTATCTGATTTGCTTTACTCCGAACCTATTCCTTTTCGTGACGCCGCACAGAGCGGCGAAGAGAGCCAAGGTCCCGGTGATTGTCATCGAGGACGAACCCACCGCGACAGCAGGGGCGTGTCCGAGACCACCTTGCCGGACCCGGCAACCATTCCTCAAAGCAGCCCCCAGCGCAGCCCCTATCGTAAGTATATGGTTTACTTCCTGCTGTCTGGCACGCATGGGTGCTCTTTCTTTGCTGATATCTGACTGTTGGTTTGTGTAGGACCAGAGCAGCCTCACCAGGAGTGCCCGGAAGCCGCTCCCGAAATGCCATCTGCTTCGACTACACCGCCAAGGGAGGATTCTCTCAAGGAGAATTCTCCCAAGGGAGAAGTCTCCGACAAGGGACAGCTCTCCGCAAGGGACGGCACCAATGAATTTCCGTGGCGGAAACCACGATCAGAGATCCTAGTACAGGTAATCATCTTGCTTGAAAACTTCCCTTGGGTTCTTCTTCTTCTGATTTTCTTTTTGAATATTTGCTTGAATTTTCTTCCTTTTCCGGTCGTCAGATCACCGGCGGACCGAGTCCCTTTCGGTTCGGCTGGGGGCGGAGATCGCATCGAATAGCAGATCAAGGCGAAGCACACGAGCAGTTTACCCAGCTTCGAGCTCTCCGGAGAGATAACACTCCTACCGCTGCATGTCCGAGTGTATTGAGTTCTTGCTCGGAGCGCTTAAATGCTACAAGACACACTAGCTGCTAACGAGACCGAGCGTGAGTGTTTTCGAACCCCTTCTACGCTAAGCATGGGCCTCCTTTTATATGCTCAAGGGTCTCCGACAGGTGGCAACGTAGACAAGGGTAAAATGGAAAATGAGTTGCGGTTGGTACAACTACTTGTACAAAGGTATCATACCTAACCTCGACGGCAGGGGACAAAGGCATTAAATGCCCGCTCACGCCGCCTAAACAGTGCAAAAAGGGACCGTCAGGGACGCCACCGCTTGCCACGATGGCAATCTTGTCAGCGTCGCTTGCCACCGCGCACCGCTGGCCGCACAGCCTCTTGCCACGCGCGCCTGGAAAGGTCCCAGGGTGACACGTTGGTGGATGTGCTGGAGCGCGGGTACAGAGTGGTAGTTTGCCGCGGCAAGCGCCTTGCCGCGGTCGTTGTCTTGTCGCGTCTGGAAGCTTGTCGCTCACCGGGCCTCGCCGGGATGCGAGGCGCGTCGCGGCAAGTTCCTTGGGATGCCTTGGTTAGCCTTCCCGGCAAGCTCCTCTTGCCGGGGCCTTGTCTCCTTGGCTTGAATACTGCCTTCCCGGCAAGCTCCTCTTGCCGGGACCTTATCTCCTTGGCTTGAATACTTTGTTCTTGAATGGCTCCAAGGGAACCACGGAGGACCTTGGTGGTCACCCGGCAAGCCTTGCTGCTGGTGTCAGAATCGCCCGTGCACAAGTTCGGGATACTAGGGTACCCCTACTCTAGTACACCGACAAGCGCCGTTGGCGGGGAGGATCTTCAGCATATACCTGGTTCCTAATCACTAATCTCATCTGCTTGAAATTTACATAATTTGTCATTTGCCTCTCGTTTTCCTCTCCCCCACTTCACATAAATTTTCCGTTTTATTCGCCTCTCTTTTTCGTTCGCCGTTTTCTTTCCGGGTCTGTTTTTGAGTGCTTGTGTGGTCATCATGACTCAAGACAACACCAAGTTATGTGATTTATCAAATACCAACAAGAATGATTTTATTGGCACTCCGATTGCTCCTCCCGCCACTAGTGCGGAGTCTTGTGATATTAATACTACTTTGCTAAATCTTGTCATGAAAGATCAATTTTTCGGTACTCCTATGAGGATGCCACGTCCCATCTTAATACCTTCGTGGAATTATGCGATATGCAAAAGAAAAAAGATGTGGACAATGATGTGGGGAAGATGAAATTATTTTGGTTTTCTTTGCGTGATTCTGCAAAAAAATTGGTTCTCTTCTTTGCCTCACAATAGTATAAAAGTGCAAAGATGATTTTATCACTAAGTATTTTCCTCCCGCGAAAATTATTTCCCTTAGAACCCAGATCATGAATTTCAAGCAACCTGAACATGAGCATGTTGCACAATCTTGGGAAAGGATGAAAATGATGCTAAGGAATTGCCCAACTCATGGGTTAAATCTTTGGATGATCATACAAAAATTTTATGCGGGGTTGAATTTTGTTTCTCGTAATCTTTTAGATTTCACCACAGGTGGGACTTTTATGGAAATTACTTTGGCTGAAGCCACCAAATTGCTTGATAATATTATGGCAAATTATTCACAATAGCATACTGAAAGAGCTCCTACTAGTAAAAAAGTTAATTCGGTTGAAGAAATTTCTTCTTTAAGTGAAAAAGTTGATGCTCTTATGAAATTGGTTGCTAGTAAAAGTGCTCCTATTGATTTTAATGATATGCCTTTGTCTATTTTGATTGAGCAAAATAATGATGCCATAGATGTGAATTTTATTTCTCGAAATAATTTCAATAACAATGCTTATAGAGGTAATTTTAATCCTAGGCCTCTTCCTAGTAATTCCTCTAATAATTATGGTAATTACTATGGAAATCAATCTTATAATAATAATAGGAACACCTCTGATCTTGAGAATAATGTTAAATAATTTATCAACACATGAATAGTTTTCAACACTTCCATAGAAGAAAAGTTGAGTAAGATTGATGATTTGTCTAGAAGTGTTGATAGAATTGCTCATGATGTGGAAAATCTCTAGATGAAATTTTTTGTACCTAAAGTAGATGAATCAATTAAAGCTCTTTATGTTTCTATGGATGAAAGTAAGAAAAGAACCGCTATGCTCAGAGCTAAAAGAGAATTTTTAGAAAAAGCGTTTTCTAGTGATTTCCTTCGCAAAAGTGATGAAGATCTTAAAATGATTGGTGTTTCTTCTATTGATTCCTTCTTTAGTAAGGTTAAGATTGATGAAAAAGGGACCAGAGAAGAATCAACTTTAGGTACAAGGCGTCCCAATATTTCAGAGGGTGAGAATCTTGTTGGGAAAATTGATGAAAGTGGGTTTGAAGAGGTCAAAACTTTAACTAGTGATGTGCCCACTCTTTTGGATTACAAAGACTTTAATTATGATAGTTGCAATCCATGATAAATTCACCCCATGCTTATGAACAAAATAAGGCTTTTACTTAACATATTGTTGATGCTATGATGAAAGCTTTTGAAGAAAAATTGGAACTAGAAGTATCAATCCCTAGAAAATTGCATGATGAATGGGAACCTACTATCAATGTCAAGATTAAAAATTGTGAGTGTTTTTATTTGTGTGACTTGGGTGCTAGTGTTTCTACAATTCCAAAATCTTTATGTGATGTGCTTGGTCTTACTAATCTTGAAGAATGTTCTTTGAATTTGCACTTAGCGGATTCTACTATTAAAAAGCCTATGGGAAGAATTAATGATGTTCTTATTCTTGCAAATAGGAATTTTGTGCCCATAGATTTTATTGTTCTTGATATTGATTTCAATCCGTCTTGTCCAATTATTCTTGGTAGACCGCTTTACGCACTATCGGTTCCTCGATTGATATGAAAGAAGGCAATATTAAGTTCCAATTTCCTTTGAGGAAGGGTATGGAACACTTTCCTAGAACAATAATTAAGCCACTTTATGAATCAATCATGAGGGCATCTTATGGATCTCGAACCAAATATGACAATACTTAGATCCTTGCTTTATGCCTAGCTAAGGGCATAAAACTATAACGCTTGTTGGGAGGCAACCCAATGAATAAATTTTATTTTTGCTTTTTGCTTTCTGTTCTTGAGTGTTAGCACAATTATGCTACTATTATGATTGTGTTTTTCTGTGTTTTAATTAGTGTTTGTGCCAATTAGAACCGATAGGATCTTCTTGGGTGATAGTTGTTTGATCTTGCCGAAAAAGATAGAAACTTTGCGCTCACGAAACAATTCTTATTTTTTATCAGAAAGTGCTTTTGCCCTTATTATTTTTGCAGAAGATTAATATACAAATTTCTCAGGTCTTCCTTTTTTTCAGAATTTTTGGAGTTCCATAAGTTTTCGACAAAGTCAGATTGCTACAGACTGTTCTGTTTTGACAGATTCTGTTTTCTTTGTGTTGTGTGCTTATTTTGATGGCTCTATGGTTTTCTTTGACGAGTTTTTGCCATAGAAAAGTTGGAATACAGTAGATATAATACAAAACCAAAATATGAATTGGTTTGATACAATACTTATAGTAGTGGTTTGCTTTCTTACACTGACAGATCTCACGGAGGTTTTGTTGAGTTTTGTGTGATTGAAGTTTTCAAGTTTTGGGTTATCTTACGATGGATGAAGGAAGGATGCCCCGGCATCCCAAGCTATTATCCAAAAATGAGCAACCAACTAATCCTGGGGATCCCCCCGAGTGGCACCCCCGCTTTCTTCCAACGACCATCGGTATTTTACTTGAAACTATATTTTTATTCGTCACATGATATGTGTTTTGCTTGGAGCGTCTTGTATGATATGAATCTTTGCTTGTGTTTATTTTGTGTTTTAAGTCATCAATCCTTGCTGGACACACCGTTTTGAGAGAGCCAAAATTATGTCATGACTTGTTAGAATTGCTCTCTATGCTTCACTTATATTTTTATGAGCTATGGACTTGCTCTAGTGCTTCACTTATATCTTTTTTAGCACGGTGTGCTTTAGTATTTTTGAAGAAATGCTCTCTTGCTTCACTTAGATTTATTTGAGAGTTAGTAAAATTTTCAAGAAATTCTCTCTTACTTCACTTAAATTAATTTGAGAGAAATAAAAAAAATTATGCTTTTGACCTTCACTTATATTTGTTTGAGCTTATGAAAAGCAACACATGAAAATTAATCCCGAAGTGATAGATATCCAAGAAAGATATAATAAAAACTTTCATGAATATCATTGGACAAAATAAACTTGATTCTTAGTAATAGTTTTGAGATATGATGATGTGATATGTGAGTTATGTTGGTGAGTAATTATGCTTTAGTAAGAATATTGGGGTTAAGGTTTGTGATTCCCTATGCAAGTATGAAAGTCAATAGTCATGCAATGAAATTATATCCTACTTGTGGTGCATTATTCGGTGTTATTTATTCTTAATGCTTGCTTATGAGATTATTCGTTTCTTGGTTGGTCGCTTCTCAATCTTTTGCTAGCCTTCATTTTGCACTAAATATGATCTCTACTTGTGCATCCAAAAACCTTTAAACCGGTTTTGCCACATGAGTCCACTATATCTACCTATATGCGGTATTCTTTTGACGTTCTAAGCAAATTTGCATGTGCCATCTCTAATTTTCAAAATAAACTTCTCTTTTGTGTGTTTGTTTCACTCGCGGAGCGGTGAGGGTGGCTAATATTTTCCATGCTAGATGTGTTGTTCTCATGATGAGTGTTTATTCAGTTGTCATTGCACGAGAGTAAGGAAAAGGTATTAGGGATGCCCAGTCCAGAAATGCAAAAAAATGGATTACTTTATGTTGTAAAATAATAAATTCCTTGGAAAGTGTTGGTATGGAGGGCACCCGTGGATACGGTTAGCCATGGAAAGTGAAAGTATGGTGGAAAAAGGAATACATTTATTTTCTGTTTGGGAACCGCCTATGATATATCTAGCATGGAAAGTGTTGAGAACTCTAAGTCGTTTTCGTTGGTGGGATGGATACACCTCCCAAAATGTTTTACTCTAAGTTTTTCGCTTTGAGCTCTGGCACCTCTACAAATCCCTACTTCCCTCTACGAAGGGCCTTTCTTTTAAATTTATGCAATTTTTATTTTGAGTCTCCATCTTCTCTTATAAAAGCACCAACTGGGAGGCAATAGGATCGTACTTAAGTATTGGGTGTAGCTAATATTCGAGTGTGTTTCATGAATGGATCAATGGTGAGCATGATGCGCTAGGGATAACTTACTTTAGCGTTGATATTTTGAAAGACATGGTTGTTTGTTGGTATGCTTGAGTATCTAAGTTATCATGTCAAAACTAGACTATTGCTTTGAATCACATAAAAGTTCAAATGTCCATGCTATAAAGAAAAGAAATACGATATTACATGTTAGGCAGCATTCCACATCAAAAATTCGGTTTTATCACTTACCTACTCGAGGACGAGTAGGAGTTAAGCTTGGGGATGCTGATACGTCTCCAACATATCTATAAATTTTGATTGTTCCATGCTGTTATATTATCAATCTAGGATGTTTTATAATCATTTTATAGTCATTTTATATCATTTTTTGGTACTAACCTATTGACATAGTGCCAAGTGCCAGTTGCTGTTTTTTCCATGTTTTTTACATTGTAGAAAATCAATATCAGACGGAGTCCAAATGCCCGGAAACTTTACGGAGAATTTTTATGGGCCATAAGGAACACAACGGGCCTTGGCTGCGCCTGGGGGTGCCCCAACGGTGCAGAACCCACTAGGGCGCGCCAGGAGGCCCAGGCGCGCCCTGGTGGGTTGTGCCCACCTCAGGTGCCCCCTGGACCGCCTCTTTGCTCTATAAATACCCCAATAATCCAGAAACCCTAAAGGCATTGATTTAAATATTCATCCAAATTACCGCAGAGTCCAGAACCACCAGATCCAATCTAGACACCATCCTGAATGGGGTTCACCACCTCCATTGGTGCCTCTCCGATGATGTGTGAGTAGTTCTTTGTAGACCTTCGGGTCCGTAGTTAGTAGCTAGATGGCTTCCTCTCTCTTGTTTGATTCTCAATACAATGGTCTCTTGGAGTTTATGATCAGTTATATCTTTTTATGTCCATGAAAGTTATTTGAGTTTCTTTGATCCCTTATATGCATGATTGCTTATAGCCTCGTATTTCTTCTCCGATATTTGTGTTTTGTTTGGCCAACTTGATCTATTTATCTTGCAATGGGAAGATGTGCTTTGTAGTGGGTTCAATCTTACTTGCTTGATCCCAAAGGATGTAAAGGGAACCGACACGTATGTATTTTTGCTACTAAGGATAAAACGATGGGGTCTATCTCTACATAGATAAATCTTGTCTACGCTATGTCATCGTTCTTATTGCATTACTCGCTTTCTCCATGAACTTAATACACTAGATGCATGCGGATAGCGGTCGATGTGTGGAGTAATAGTGGTAGATGCAAAGGTGAGTCGGTCTACTAATCTTGGACGTGATGCCTATATAATGATCATTGCCTAGATATCGTCATGATTATTCTAAGTTCTATCAATTGCCCAACAGTAATTTGTTTACCCACCGTTTGCTATTGTTCTCGAGAGAAGCCACTAGTGAAACCTACAGCCCCCGAGTCTTCTTTCTCATGTATTTGCCTTTGCGATCTAGTTTTCTCTTGCATTTATTTTCATATCTATTAAACCAAAAAATACAAAAATACTTTGCTGCACTTTATTTTATTTGCGATCTATTTATTTAATATATTACAACTTTCTCCCGTCCGTGCACCGCTTCTGGCGCCGTTACCCGAAAGGGATTGACAACCCCTTTAACACATCGGGTTGCGAGTGGTTGTTATTTGTGTGCAGGGGCTGTCTACGTTGTGTTGCTTGGTTCTCCTACTGGTTCGATAACCTTGGTTTCATATCTGAGGAAATACCTACCGCCACTGCTCGCATCATCCCTTCCTCTTTGGGGAAATAATTTACATAGCTTCAAGTGACATCACCTCCGTGTTGGTAAGATGTTCGTTTTCAATTTTATGCATTGTACCTAGTAGTTAAGTATCATCACATATATGTGATGATATTATATATATTCTGTGATGAACTAATGAACAATATATATATATATATATATATATATATTATGAATTCCAATTTCTATCTGTTTTTGTATACTAATTTGAATCTAGTTGTTATCATTCACATATACAGAATGGAAATCGTATACACACACATTGAAACAGAGCAATACTATGATTGTTGTGAATACATAGCTATCCATGTTGAAACGACTCAAAAAAATAAAGCGCGTCCATGAGACCATGACCAACAGCCCTTGCCTACGGTAGCTCTTGTCTCTGCCTGAACTCGTGCAGGTGTTCGTCCAAGCGGTCGACTAGCTCACGGTACATCTGGAGCGCGATCTCGAGCTCCAAGTTGGCTATTTCATCGGAGATCACCAGCTCGAGGATGCGACGGCCATGTTCCTCTACTACGCGGGTGGACATGTGGGCCAATGAGGCAGTCGAGCCTACCGAGCAGCGCGTTGGCATCGAGTGGGTCGCGGACAAGGCGAACGGCGCGACCCATGCGAACGGCTCGGCGGGCGTTTGGTGAAAGTACGGCGCGGCCGGCCTCTGGTGCAAGTATGGCGCAGAGGGCCTCTGCCCACTCCTGGCGAGGAATGGGGGTACAGGGGACGTGTACCCAGCTGCGACGCCCTGTCAATAGCAGGAAAGCATCGATGGATCCGCTCTTGCAGTGCGGCGCACCGCGCCTCTCACTCGGCGGTTCTCCAATGGTCTCACCATGCAGTGAGCCACAGCCTATCGGCGTGGACGCACCTAGCTTGCTCTGCAGCGCACCATTGATCATGTTGTGCGGCGAGCTGCAGCCTCTCGGCATTGACATGCCTATCTTGATCCACGGCGCTGAAGCGCCATGCTTCAAGGGTCTGCTCAACCCCGGCAATGACACACATCACGGCGTCATTCATCGCGTTGGCGGGGAGCGCCTCAGCCTCGACGGGCCGTGGCGCCTTCTCGTTTTCCTCGTTGACCAGGTTGATGGCAGAGGCGGCGCTTTGGTGGGTTGGCATGCTTGGAAAACGTGGATGTCGTATAGGTTACGATTGTTGCCTTCGTGTGTCGCGCGCTACTTAGGTTTATGCGCAATATCGCTGGGTGGTAGGAAACAGGTGAGGAAATGGCGGGAAACAGTGGCATGGTCATAAAGCGCCATCTATTAATGGAAACTTAGCATATAAGGAACATCAAGCTAGCAAAAGAAGTAGATGGTTGTATACTAGCAAGCGTTTGCCCACAACACACACGGCTTATTCCATCACAAACAGGTCGGATGGATCAACTGTATGCCACATATCGCACATTGTCAAAAAGTAATGCGGTAGACCTTCTTTAACATGTGTTAAAAAAACAGGGACCTCGAGGTTAATTTAAATGATGGGATGGATCATAGAGGTCATTTAATTTGACCTCTATGACCCATCCCATTAGTTAATTTAACATCAAGACAACTTTCCATCCAGTCACCCATCTAATGGCTGCTCCAGCCTGAGCACAGTTAACTTGAGAGTTCTCTTAGATGAGCTATTGGTGGAACAACTAGTCCTTGCTGATATAGGATGCCTCTTCACATATTTATGGCGTACTCGGATGACCGCCCTCGCCCAGTGTCCAATAGATGTTGTGTAGACAGAGCATATCACATACGTCTTATTAGAAGCAATGTCTCTGTTATTATCGGTCTTCGCACACATTTCTGATTACAGACCTGTTGGTCGCGTGTCACACACATCTTGTTATATTGAACCTTTTCTGTTATCTTGGCTCAAAGCAAACTGTCGTGGAATTGTCACGGCAGATGTCCTCTTGCAAGGACTTAGTCGTGGAGTCATCGGAACTAGGAAGCTTAAAGGGGTTAATCGGGACAAAGGACACGAGAGGTTTATACTAGTTCGGCCCCTTACGGTGAAGGTAAGGCCTACGTCTAGTTGGGTTGGTATTGCTGGATGTTTCAATAACTGTGGAGCGAGATACGCTATGCCCGGCTCTCGAGGAGTTGTTTCTTGCCCTTAACTCACGGCGTGGTCGTCCCCTTATATACATGGGTTGACGCCCTGCGGCTTACAGAGTCCCTGCCGGCTCATAGACAGTGTTCGGCTCGGTGACTAGTTAATTCTACCTTATGATACAATTCATGCCATTGTGGCGGTTTGTTACAACGGGCCTTAAGTCGCCTGTGGGCCTTAAGCCCTTTATTGAACCGCCGTCTTCATGCTTGGTTACAAGCTTCTTTCTTGCGAGTCTTCTTTGCGTAACCCGGCCCCTCCTGGGCGGCTTACACAAATAGTTATATCCCCAACATTAGGCCCCAGATTGATTTGAACTTGTTCATGTTAATCTTAAAATACCTTAAGAAGTAAATCTTCAGTCTTCTGGCTGTGCAAGGGTTTTCTTTAACCCGCCATGACGTCATCTTTTGGATTCGTGTTAACCCGCCGTGACGTCATCCTTACTTGAATTCATTATTTACTTCATCGTATCCTCCAATGGATCTTTGCCTTTACTGCCTGTTCCAAAAACCGAGGCGTTGAGGCCGCTGAATAATAACTTTTATCTCCTCATTTCTCGCACCGCCTAAGCTATCCTTTCCTTATAAATAGGCGCGCCCTAGGTCTTCCCATTCTCCTCCTTCCAATCATCCTCTTCCTCTCGGTGCTTCTCTGTCGCTCGAGCTCCGCCGCCGACGCTGTCGCAGATCTCTTCGTCTTCACCAACTCCGGCCGCTGCATCAACTTGGTTTGACTAGAAAAACGCTACGACCCTTCGCTGCAATCCAGCATCTGTAAGTCTCCTCTTCCCTGCTTCGTAGATCCACACTAGGACCTTCGAGTTCTTCGCGTTCTTCGCTGTTCATCAGGATCCTTCCATAGATTTCATCACCTCCGCTCTTCTTGATCTTGAAGATGGTAAAAACTGATGCAGTAGATATTCCGAACCTATTTTGAATGCAAATAGATCCCTTAATGTCATACAGAGGCCCCATTAGAGCCCTTGAGCTTCATCTGCGCAAGTTCTAGGTCTAGAAAATTTTCTTTTTAGAACAGTTGTTTGATCCGAAATGATAACAACAACTTGTGAAACTTGTTTGTTCCACCCGGAAGTGAAAAACTGCCTCTGTCGAATATGTTTAACTGCTCATTGACACCTATAGCAGCTTAATATTTATCGCATAGTCATCCATATATCATTAGGCCCCTTCTTAAGCCGCCATCTTGACTAGTTTTAAATATTTACCTCCGGGTTAAATTTGAGCCGGAACCTCTTATTTTGTCATAGGTCTCAATTTTTGTCATGGCACCTGAGGCGCCAAGGCTCCAATGACCTGTAATTGGGTCCCATCCACAGTCACGAGGAGTAAACTGTCTGAATTTGTGAAGTCTGGCCATCTGCCTAAGAAGGAGGTCATGTCTTATCGTGCCTCGACCCGTCTCAAGAAAGGCCTCAACCCAAAGAAGGGAGGTAGTAGTTTTACGGATCACATGAGCCGGGATTTGCCCTCCGGCTCAAAATTCTTCAGGAGGTTTTGAATTTCTTTGACCTTAGACCTCAAGATATTGGACCCAATTCCGTGTCAAATATCTGCAATTTCCAAGTCTTCTGCGAGGTGTACCTGGGAGAGGAGCCAAATCTGCTTTTGTTCAGAGAGCTTTTCTATTTGAACCGGCAGAATGAACGTGCCAACGGTCCCAGTCTTGAACTTGGCGGTATCTCAATTCAGCGGCGGAGAGACTGCCTTTTCCCTTATGCTGAACTGCCGAGTCATCCGAAAGATTGGAATCAGACGTGGTTCTATTGCCAGGACACTTCCCCGGCTAACGAGAGCCCTCTGCCCGGCTTCCGCGCTCTGCGCCTTGAGTCCAACCATCCGCTAGCGGACAAGCTAACTGCTATTGAGTGTCTGCCTCTCAATCCCACCATCAAAAAGATCAAAGCTCTTTTGGGAAATGGCCTAAACGGCATTGATCTGGTCCGAGTTTGGGTCGCTTGGCGAGTACTTTCCGCGTTAAGCCGTCATTCCGGCTTAATGTGTACTTATTCAGGCGAAAAGGATGATCCACTGCGTCATAGCTCTGACGACTTACCAGATGATGTGGTGGAAACTACGACCCAGTCGCTGCTGAAGGAGGGCACAATAACTAGTAACGCCTTCGGCTTACTTCCCTTCTGCATCAACCCGGCCCCTGAAGTGAGTCATCAACCTTAATAAATATTCCTAGCCTTGTCACACCTTACTTGTACTCATAATTTCTTATCTTTTTCACAGGCCGATGACAACTTTTGGAAGGTCCAGTATGACCATGAGGTTGCTAAACAAGCCAGGACAGCCAAAAAGACCGAAAGGAAAACCGCCAAAATGGGAACTTCAAAGAAGAAGAAACCCAGTGCTTCCGATTTACTCAAATTGGATGACACTTCTTCGGATGATGAAGAGGTAATCCCTGATTCTCTTAACTCCTTTGTCATTATTTTATTGACATTTCATCCTTTCAGGAGGATACGGGGCACAACCAAGCGGTTGGCGAAGAGGTAACTATAATTTCCTCCGACTCAGAGCCGGTGCCCAAGCAAAAATCGAAGGGTGACCCGGAAAGTAAGATTTTCACATCCTCTAGCTTATCAAGATCCTCAATTTCTTTTGAAGCAACAACAGCTTGAAAGCCGGAGGCAGACCCGGACCAACAAGGATGCAAAACTCTCCTCCGGCTTACCTGACGTAACTAGGAAGCGTCGGAGTGAGGTTATCTCCGATTTACGTTCTGTTTTACCTTTGGCTGGTTTAATTCACCAACCTCTCAATTCATCTGACTCCAATTATCAGGATACCTCTCCTTCCTCCGGCGAGTCTATGCAATCAAACATGCCGGCTTTCAAAACTGCTCCTGTGCATCAGAACTTTAGTTACTCTAGGCTTTGACCTTACTCATGCTTTAGTATTCATCCTTCTACCTTTGTTAACAGCATGCAAGTGAAGCCTAGCAAGAGGGCAAAGAAGAATAAGTCGTCCCAAGACCCGATTGTAACTGAACCGGCGCCTGATATGTCTGCTCCAGATAGCTCCACCCATCAGCCGCCTGAACCGGCTTCTGACATTCCGGTGCCAACCTCTGACCCGCCTGCCGAAGATACTCTCAACAGTTCCGATAACCCGGAAGCTCCTAGCCCGGTCAAAATGACTGACCCGGAAGTTGAAGTTTTGAAAAGTCAGTTTGTTGACCCAGGGTGGCCTACTATCCTTGCCAAATGTACTGCTAAGGAAGAACTTGTCGAACGCCGAAAGGCCAAGCTGGACATTACTGGTTATACTCACTTAAGCATTGGTGATATAGTCTCAGGTTATCTGAATCAAGTGCATAATAGCCGTGACCTGGAAATTGACATGGTGAAACAAATACAACACAAATCTGAGGTATAACTTATGCTATTTTCCTGAATCTTACTTACTGTACCAGCCCCCAAGTCTACTGCTTATGAATAAATATGTTGTAGACTTAGAAATCTGCTTACTGTTAGTTTGTCCGATTTAAAGAGAATGTATTTCACCCGGTTATAACATGATAATGTTGAACTTGCGATACACATTAGCCCCCAAGTGTCAAGTATCTTTACTTGTAAAGTGCTTGAGACTTAATATGCATAACCCGGCATGGTAGATTAAAAATTCTTCAGCATACATTAGCCCCCAAGTGTCAAGAACCTTTGCTTGCAAAGTACTTGGGACTTAATATTATCTTACCATGATTCTTACCATAACTCGGTATCAATGCTGGTCACCAGAAGTCAATTTGAGTCGGAGATTGCTGACCTGAAGAGCCGCCTGACAACTCAAGAGCTTGAAACTCAAAAAGCCAACTCCAAATTTGAATTCAGCGTCTCTGAACAAGAGAAGTTAAAGAAGAATTTTGAGTCAGAGAAGAAAATCTGGGCTGAGGAGAAGGCTTCACTGGTGACCCGGGCTGAGACGGCAGAGGCTTCACTTGCGTATAAACAACCGAAATGTCCGACTTAAAGCGCCATATATCTCAAATGGTCTCGCCATCTTCGTGAGTTATTGTTCATAACCCCAAACATTGCAATCCTTCCTTTGATTATTGCCGTTATCGTTATCTCCGGCTCACCTTTATATTTGTGAACACACAGGCCCCAGGAGCACCAACCTCAAGCAGAACATGCTGGTCAAACTTAAGGCAGTTTACACTCTAGTGGAACAGCTGTACACCGGGTCACAACGTGCTTTGGCTGTTGTAGCCTTATCAAATACCACTCCCCACCTTCTGCAAGACGTGCTGAAGTGTCTCGCTGTGCTACCTTAGCGGATCCAGGATTTAAGGCAGGCATCTTCAAGAGTCGGGGCCGTAGCCGCATTGAGCCGGGCAAAAGCATGGATTCCAGAACTAGACCCGGCTGACCTTGCTCTTGGATACCCGAGTCTGAAGGAGGATGGTACCGTATTTGATGATCATGATTTCCCCGCCTGCGTCAAAGTCATACGTCATGTGGCTACCCTTATTGGGAACGATACTGACCTCTCCAAGTATTCTCCGGCTATGACAAGGAGAACCGGAGAATTCCAAACACTCCATATGATCAAGTCAGCCGATCCCTCCAACGCCAGAAGCATACTTTTGCCCCTGAAGTGGACCCAGCCGGTTTAATAGATGATGAAGCTGAGTTTGAAGCCTTGAGTGGCATTGACTGGGCCTCGTCAACCTTCCAGGACAAAGCAACCAACGGAGAGGCGGAGAAGGATAACCCGGAACCATCAAGCCCACCAAAGGAGTGAACCGCCAGGCGTTATGGCTTTGCAAAAAATAATGCTTCATTATTCAGACTCGGGAAGTCTTGTAATAGGGTCGAAATAACCTCTTAACTTTGCCATGCCTTCACGCATGTGTTTGGCGCTTAATACTTTCGTAAGCCGCCATCGTTATATACTTCCAGATTATGTTGATCTTTCCTTGATGTCAAAATTCTTCTTGCTTTATCCTGTGTATAAAACAAAATAGAATTCCCTTGGCGACTTATCGCATCCGGGGTCACATAATGTATTGATAACCCGGAGTATGAACCAAAACATCATATAAAGGCCGGTTTATGATTATGATCACAATAGCATACCTGCGATCTTATTTGGTATATATCATGGCTTATGTGACCCAAATCAGAGAGTTAATTTAACTCCTGACAGTTGGCACATATAATGTTTTACTTGGCCCTTAATAACATTTATACTTACAGAGTATAAGAAATAGTAAACTTAATTTCAAAGGCCTCTGATTCGAATACGATCAGTGAACCGTTCCAAAGGGGTTAAGCTAAGATTCGAATACGATCATATAGTCCCCAGTGGCTTTGGCGATGCCGATCAAGTGGGTATCGACAGCTATGTTCTCTTTGGTTCGAATACGACCTATGTTTGAACAGAAGCCCCAAGTGACCATGAGAGTTGTTTAATGACGCTGATTCAATACGATCCACGCCGGACCCAAAGGGGTTAAGCTATGATTCAAATATGATCAAGAAGCCCCCAAGTGGGTTTGGCAGTATGTCGATCAATTGGGTATCGACATCTATGTTCTCTTTGGTTCGAATACGACCTATGTTTGAACAGGAAGCCCCCAAGGGACCATGGCTAGATTCACATATGATCATAAGCCGGACCAAAGGGAAAGCTGGATTTAGATATGATCCGCTCCCTGTTGGTTGTTTCCACCACATGGTAAAAAAGATATATAAACCTTTGAAGGTGGAAAGAAAAAGAGGTCCTGCTTTATTGCTTTATATAATATATACATTGCTAAAAACCAATATATATATATATATATATCCTGAGAGCCGGTGGCTCAAGTATAGTAAGGCCGAAGATGAGTTATGTTCCACGGCCGGCGGGTCTCTTCCTCCGACTTACGTGAGTCTTTGTGCTCCCGAACATCGATAAGGTAGTATGACCCGTTGTTCAGATTTTTGCTGACCACAAAGGGTCCTTCCCAAGGAGGGGATAGCTTGTGCATATCACACTGATCCAGGATGAGCCGGAGCACTAAGTCGCCTTCCTGAAAGGCTCTGCTTCTAACCCGACGGCTGTGATAGCGGCGCAGGTCTTGCTGGTAAATCGTCGAGCGGGCTATTGCCAAGTCCCGCTCCTCATCCAACAAGTCAAGTGCATCCTGACGAGCCTTTTCATTATCAGCCTCAACGTAAGCCGACACTCGGGGTGAGTCGTGCCGGATGTCACTTGGCAGAACTTCCTCTGCTCCGTACACCATTAAGAAAGGTGTATAACCTGTAGATCTGTTAGGCGTTGTGTTGATACTCCATAGGACAGAGGGTAGCTCCTCCACCAACAACCCGGAGTTTGCTGTAAGGGGACCAAGAGCCGGGGTTTGATACCCTTCAAGATCTCCGGATTAGCTCTCTCTGCTTGACCATTAGATTGAGGGTGAGCAACAGCCGAAACATCAAGCCGGATATGTTCTCGTTGATGTAACTCTTCCATGGCACCCTTGGAGAGATTAGTACCATTATCAGTTATAATGATGTGTGGAAAGCCAAAACGAAAGATCACCTTTTTCATGAACTGAACCGCCGTGGCTGCATCACACTTACTGATCGGCTCTGCTTCAACCCACTTGGTGAATTTATCCACTGCCACCAATAGGTGTGTCTTCTTATCCTTAGACCTTTTGAAAGGTCCAACCATGTCAAGCCCCCAGACCACAAACAGCCAAGTAATTGGAATCATCCTCAATTCTTGAGCCGACACATGAGCTCGTCAGAGAATTTTTGACATCCGTCACATTTGGTCGACCAGATCCTCTGCATCAAGATGAGCCGTCAGCCAATAGAAACCATGACGGAAAGCCTTGGCCACCAGAGATTTTGAGCCGGCATGATGACCACAATCTCCTTCATGGATCTCACGAAGTATCTCCTGACCCTCCGCAAGCGATACACAACGGTGAAACGCCCCAGTAACGCTGCGGTGGTGCAATTCACCATGCACAATTGTCATAGATTTGGACCGTCTGATGATTTGTCTTGCCAAGGTCTCGTCCTCAGGCAACTCTCCCCGGGTCATATAAGCCAAATACGGGACTGTCCAATCTGGGATAGCGTGGAGAGCTGCCACCACCGTGCCTCCGGTCCGCAATCGCTAGTTCTTCCTCTATAGGCACTTTGATGTATGGGTTATGCAAAACATCAAGAAAGGTGTTAGGCGGCACCGGCTTACGCTGAGACCCTAGCCGGCTTAAAGCATCATCCGCCCCATTCTTCCTCCGATCAATGTGCTCCACTTGATAACCTTTGAAGTGTCCAGCCATCGCATCAACTTCACGACGATAAGCCGCCATCAGGGGATCCTTGGAGTCCCACGTGCCTGACACCTGTTGAGCGACGAGGTCTGAGTCACCCAAGCACCTTACCCGGCTCAAATTCATCTCTTTGGCCATCCGGAGACCATGCAGTAAAGCCTCGTACTCAACTGCATTGTTAGTACAGGGAAACATAAGTCGGAGCACATAACAAAATTTGTCACCTCGGGGGGAAATTAAAACGACTCCAGCCCCCGAGCCTTCCAACTGCCTGGACCCATCAAAGAGAATAGTCCAATATGTGTTATCTGGCTTCTCCTCAGGTGCCTGTAACTCTGTCCAATCATTGATAAAGTCCACCAAGGCTTGAGACTTAATAGCTGTACATGGCATGTACTTCAAACCATGAGGCCCAAGCTCAATGACCAACTTGGCGACTCGCCCTGTGGATTCCCTGTTCTGGATGATGTCTCCCAAGGGGGCAGAACTTTCCACAGTTATAGGATGACCTTGGAAGTACTGCTTCACCTTCCGGCTTGCCATAAACACTCCATAAACAAGTTTCTGCCAATGTGGATACCTTTGCTTGGACTCTATGAGCACCTCACTGATGTAATAAACCGGCCGTTGAACCGAATGCTCCTTGCCAGCCTCCTTACGCTCCGTCATGATGGAAACACTGACAGCTCGTGAGTTAGCAGCGACATATAACAGCAACGACTCTTTATCAATGGGAGCCACAAGGACCGGCGGCTTAGACAATTGTCTCTTCAAATCTTCAAAGGCAGTATCAAGAAGATCACTCCGCATAAAAGTGTCTGCTTTTCTTCATCATCGACATATGGTAGGGCCTTCTCACCTAATCGGGCTTATGAACCGCTTAGAGCAAGAACACGACCCGCCAGTCGCTAAACATCATTGATGCATGCCGGTTTAGCCAAAGAGGTAATCGCCTTGATCTTCTCTGGGTTAGCTTCAATGCCCCTGTTCGAGACCAGGAATCCTAAAAGTTTGCCTGCAGGTACAGAAAATACACACTTGTCCGGGTTAAGCATCATCTTATAAATTCGGAGATTATCAAAGGTTTCCTTCAAATCAGATATCAAGGTTTCCTTCTCTCTGGACTTCATCACGATATCATCTACATAAGCATGAACATTGCGCCCAATCTAATCGTGGAGACAATTCTGTACACACCGCTGATAAGTCGCCTGGGCACTCTTGAGCCCAAATGGCATAGATACATAGCAGAAGGCTCCAAACGGAGTAATAAAAGCCATCTTCTCCTGGTCCTTAACTACCATTTTGATCTGATGATAACCAGAGTAAGCATCCAAAAAGCTCAAACGCTCGCAACCCGCTGTAGCATCAATGATTTGATCAATATGGGGTAGAGCAAAGGGATCAGCCGGACAAGCTTTATTTAAGTCCGTGTAATCCACACACATCCGCCAGGTGCCGTTCTTCTTGAGCACAAGCACCGGGTTAGCCAACCACTCGGGGTGAAAAACTTCCACGATGAACCCAACCACTAAGAGCCGAGCGACCTCTTCCCCAATAGTTTTCCGTCTTTCCTCATTGAACCGTTGAAGAAATTGCCTGACCGGCTTATACTTTGGATCATTATGAAGCGTGTGCTCTGCGAGTTCCTCGGAACACCCTGCATGTCAGAAGGTTTCCATGCAAAGATGTCCCGGTTCTCACGGATGAACTCGATGAGCGCGCTTTCCTATTTAGGATCCAAGTTGGCACTGATGCTGAACTGCTTGGAAGAGTCGCCTGGAGTGAAGTGTAACGCCCCGGATTCGATGCGCCAGGTGTCTTCCAGTCATTTGTCGGTGTTGCCATGTCATTTTCTTGCGTGTTGCATTTTTCCATGTCATTAGGTGCATCTCATTTTGCATATGTGTTCGTCTCATGCATCCGAGCATTTTCCCCGTTGTCCGTTTTGCAATCCGGCACTCATGTGTCCTCCGGCGTCCCCTTTTTGTCTCTTGTTGTGAGAGGGTGTTAAACGTTCTCGGAATGGGCCGAGTCTTGCCAAGCGGCCTTGGTACACCACCGGTAGACTGCCTGTCAAGTTTCGTGCCATTTGGAGTCCGTTTGATACTCCAACGGTTAACCGGGTAATCGCAAAGCCCCTTTTGTCTTGCAGCCCAACACGCCTCCAAAGTGGCCCAATAACCCATACAAACCCCCTCCATGCTCTCCACTGTTCGATCACGATCGCGTGGCCGAAAACCGCTCTCCATTTGGAGTCTCCTAGCTCCCTCTACCTATATATATGCCCTCTCCCCCGAAATTTCGGATCCATTTCACCCTAACCCTGGCTCCACCCTTCTCTGCGCCGCCGGACACGTCCGGACGATGCCGGACATGTCCGCGCCGCCGTCCCGGCCATCGCCCCGTCGTGCCACGTCGCCCCGCCGGTCCTCTCCCTCCTCCCTCCGCCGCCAGGGCCCGCGGAGCACACGGCCCGCCCAGCTGCGTCGGGCCCGAGCGACCGCGCCCGAGCAGCGCGTCCGCTCCGCCCGCTCTTCCCGCCGCCAGCGCCTCACGCGCCGCCGCTCGAGGGCGAGCCCCTCGATCAGCGCCGCCCGTCGGTCCCCACCGCCCGGCCGCCGCCTCCCCGGCAACCCTTCACGCGCTGCCCGCCGCCGGCCTTCCCTTGCGCTGCCCCGCACCCTCAGTTGCGCCCGAGCGCCCTGCCGCTCCTCAGCGCCAGCTCCGGCCAGATCCGGGCCGGCGCCGCCCGGATCCGGCGACCCCTTCCTCGCTGGCGACTTCTTCCCCAACTCCGGCCATCGTCTCCCTCGTCCCCAGCCAGATCAGCCTCGCCTCGAAGTCCGTGCTGGGTCAAACCCTAGTTCTGTTTTCGGAGGGTAATTTTCGCTAAGTCCCAAAAATCCTTGCATTCTAGTGCCCTGTTAAACATGCTATCACTCTCTGACCGTAGCTCCGTTTTGCATGTATGATATATCAAAATGTTCGTCATGAGATTCTCTATATTTAATTCCATTGGGCCATGTTCATTTGAGTTCATATTGATTCCTGAATCATCGTTGCAAGAGTGCTATATGATGTTGACTGCTGTCTGTTAACAGCAATTGATGATTTGTCTTTTTTGTTGCATTTTGTGTGTTCATCCTATGAGCATGAGCTTTACATATGTTTTCAACTAAATCATGCCATATTTACAGGGTTGCTTTCCATGTATTTTTGTGAGTCTTGTACTGAGTGCATCAAGCTTGTTAAGAAGGGTACTTGCTGTTACTATTTTGCTAGGCTGAATCTGTTATTTCAGGATGCTATGTAATCCTGCTACCACAAGTCATTATATGCATAATCTGGAGATGTTCACTAAGGATGTTTTGTTATAAATGTCATTCTCTATCCATACATGCCCCTGGTGGCATTTATATACTTCTGTAGCTTGTTGTTATCATGCTCCAAAGTTGCTAAATAATATTGCAGTCAGCGTGTTAACATTAAGTTCAGTTGTGCCATGTGTTTTGCTAGTGATCCATGTACCCTATGAACTTTCTATTGACATTATTAGCTTCACAAACATGTCTTATTACTGTTGGTCACCTTGTAATGCCATGTATTGATCCGTGGTGAGTTGTACAAGCTCACCAATATGCCTACTTATTGTTGTTCCTGCCATGTATGAATCTGTCATATCATTTGCCATGTTTGAATGGGGGCCATCATATCTTTTAATCCTTTTTGGCTCATGGTCATTAAAGGACTTCTGTTCTATGACTTTAGTAGTAGCATGCCATGCCTTTATTTGCCATGATAAGTTCCTGTAACATGTTTTTTGATAGCTCTAAACATTGCAACCTGATATTATTTCTGGTAAGCCTGAAACTGTTATTATTTGCATTCTTGCCATGTCTTTTTGAGCATGTTCTAGTGATTTATGGAGTTAGCTCAGTGTTCATGTTTTGTTATGCTTTACCTGTAAATCATGTCCATGCCTTTTGTTCTCATGTTGGGGTACTGTAGCATGTTGTTTTGATGCTTGCAATATGCCTAGTTGCTCTGTTGGACAGCTTGTCCTTCAAACTTGTATAGTGTATGTGTTGAACCGTTGTTCCGTTTTGAGTGTGTTCTATATGAAACTTGCTTAGAATTGCATGTAGTTTCATATTATCATGTTGCATCCTTGTTTTGAGGTGTTTGCTTGATGTTTGTATGCATTTTGCATCAATGCCATGTTTGACTTGTTTTGCTCATATCTTCTAGGCCGTAGCTCCGAATTAAATGAACTTTATATGTAACTTGGCTAGAATCTCGTGTAGATCATCTTGGTGCATCTTAAATTGATGTTTAACAACTTGAACATAAGGTTTGTTCAGATCTGGACCAATTTTGAAATTTGCATATGAGGACTTACCGGAATTGTTATATGTTGTTTCCGGCCTCATTTAAACTTGCCTTGATGTGTTGCTCTTGTTTGCATCATCTCTTGCCATGAGTAGCTTCATGTAGCCTTGTCATGCATCATACTTGGTTGAGTGTCATGCCTTGTTCATGTGTGGTGTGTTTACTATGTTGTGTGCTTCTTCTCGATAGTTCCTGCTTGCTATGCGATCGTGAAGATTCGCTCGCTCACGCCGTCTGCCTTCGTGGCTTCATCTTCTTCATGGACTCGTTCTTCTTCCTTGCGGGATTTCAGGCAAGATGACCGTCACCTTGGATCTCACTACTATCATTGCTATGCTAGTTGCTTCGTTCTATCGCTATGTTGCGCTACCTATCACTTGTTATCAAGCCTCCCAAATTGCCTTGTCAGCCTCTAACCTTTTTCACCCTTCCTAGTAAACCGTTGCTTGGCTATGTCACCGCTTTGCTCAGCCCCTCTTATAGCATTGTTAGTTGCAGGTGAAGTTGAAGATTGTCCCATGATGGACAGGATTATGTTTGGATATCACAATATCTCTTATTTAATTAATGCATCTATATACTTGGTAAAGGGTGGAAGACTCGGCCTTATGCCTGGTGTTTTGTTCCACTCTTGCTGCCCTAGTTTCCGTCATACCGGTGTTATGTTCCTGGATTTTGCGTTCCTTACGCGGTTGGGTGATTTATGGGACCCCCTTGACAGCTCGCTTTGAATAAAACTCCTCCAGCAAGGCCCAACCTTGGTTTACCATTTGCCTCACCTAGCCCTTTTTCCCTTGGGTTTCCGGAGCCCGACGGTCATCTTTATTTTAGCCCCGGCCAAGGCTCTTCGAGTGTTGGCCCGAACCGAGCCTGCAAGGCCACCTCGGGAAACTTCAAGTCTGGTTTTACTCGTAGCGAGTCTCATCCGGTGTTGCCCTGAGACCGAGATATGTGCAGCTCCTATCGGGATTTGTCGGCACATCGGGCGGCTTTGCTGGTCTTGTTTTACCTTTGTCGAAATGTCTTGTAAACCGAGATTCCGAGTCTGATCGGGTCTTCCTGGGAGAGGGAATATCCTTCATTGACCGTGAGAGCTTATCATGGGCTAAGTTAGGACACCCCAGCAGGGTATAAACTTTCGAGAGCCGTGCCGGCGGTTATGTGCCAGATGGGAATTTGTTAATGTCCGGTTGTAGATAACTTGACACCAGATCCGTATTAAAACGCATCAACCGCGTGTGTAGCCTTGATTGTCTTTTTTCAGCGGAGTCCGGGAAGTGAAGACGGTTTTGGGTTATGTTTGACGTAAGTAGGAGTTCAGGATCACTTCTTGATCATTGCTAGCTTCACGATTGTTCCATTTGCTCTCTTCTCGCTCTTATTTGCGTATGTTAGCTACCATATCATGCTTAGTCGCTGCTGCAACCTCACCACTTACCCCTTCCTTTCCTATTAAGCTTTGCTAGTCTTGATACCCATGGTAAAGGGATTGCTGAGTCCTCCTGGCTCACAGATTACTACCAAAACAGTTGCATGTATAGGTTATGCGATGATCCTAACGCGAGAGTGATGTTACTTGTTTTGGAGTTCTTCTTCTGCTTCTTCTTCTATCAGGGGATAGGTTCCAGGTCGGCAGCCTGGGCTAGCAGGGTGGATGTCGTTTGAGTTTCTGTTTGTGTTTCATCCGTAGTCGGATGATGCTATTGTGTATGATGTGATGTTGTATTCATGTGACATTATATGTATTGGATGTATCCCCGCTATTATGTAATGTTGACGTAATGATATCCACCTTGCAAAAGCGTCTTCAAGATGCGCTTCTACCCTTGGTGGGACCTTCGAGATCCTTTAGGATAGGGTCGCATCTTGGGCGTGACAAGTTGGTATCAGAGCCTCGACCGACCCTAGGAGCCCCCTTGATTGATCGTGTAGTTTGGCCGATGTCGAGTCTAGAAGAAAACTATTTTGGAGTCTAGTTATATCGGAGAGTAGGAATTCTTTTTACTCCTCAGCCTCTTCACGCTCCGTCAGAATCTTGACGTAGGTGTTTTGAATTACTTCTCTTCCCTTCAAATTTTCTTTAGGGTCACGCTGTTGGTTTTCCGATCACCGGTTCTCAGCTCTTTTCATCCGGTGCATTTCTCATCAAGTTGACTCGAGCCTCTTCATCTTTGAGTTCAATCCTCAGTTGTTTTCTTTTTCCCACCCGCCCACCCTTTTTCATCTCGGAACCGGAGTCCGTAATCGAGTATCCATCCTACTCGTGCGAAGTATTTGCTTTCTTTCCTCAATTATTTCAACCGGTGTTTTCTCTTCAACATATTCATTGGTTCCCCCTTCCAAGTAGCTTTTCTTTTCCCGTCCTCCCACCCTCTTCTTCTAGGAGTTTGAGTATCTTTCGACCATCAATTTCATTCACGCGGAACCTCTTCAGTCTTTCGTAAATTATCTCTACCGGTGAATTCTTGTCTCGTTCTTCATTCTTCATCTATTTTTCTTTCCGGTGGATTCAATTCAAGTTTTTCGGGTTAATCACTTCTTTCTTTCGGATCAAGTGTTTTCCCTGCTCGTTCGCCTCTCGCCAGCTTATCCTTCCAGAGTGTTCAAGACATCTCAGGAGATTCGTCTGTGTTCCAATTAATTCGAGGTTATCACCTCATTCAAATATTTCAATCGTTCTGGTGCATCATCTACCTCTTCAACACCCCTTTCCAACGGTGTTTTCTTTTAGTGGGCCCTAACCCACAGGTCTTTTTCCAGGATCTTACCTGACTCTTCTAATTCTCTCGGAGTTATTCTTAATTCTTTTCAAGTGTGACGTAAGAATGAATTTCATCAGTCACATGCCTTCTCCAAGATCTTGTTCAAATTCTTTTCATTGTTGGCTCAACCTCTCTGCTTTTCATTCTACCGGAGTACCTCCGTTATTTTGGTGGTGTTTCTCGTCATCATTTGAAGACCGAAGAAGAGTTTTCCTCTAATTCTTGCCCGTTCTCTCGAAGATTCACGGTTCTAGCTTCTTGTTAGCCTCTCGAATTATTCCATTTGTCCGATATTCTTTTCTTAACCATCCGGAGTATGTCAAGAGTTGTTTTCCCGTTTCTTTTCACCGGAGGCCATCATTCCAGAAGAATTCTTCGTCCTCACATTCTAGTTACCGTTCTCTATTTATCCCGGTGCTTCGTTCAAGTGTTCTTTAATCACCTCATGATCTCTTGTTCTTTTGCATCTAAATCCCCTTTAGTATATTGGTTCTTCTAATTCTTCCCGGTGATCCATTCTCTTTCATCAGTCATTTTCGAATTGTTACGGTGGTTCATTCAAGATTCTTTTTCTTTGATTATCATATTAATTCATTCGTTCTTCCAAATTCTACCGGTGGTAAATGAAGACTTTCTCAAGTTTTGCACCATATACCCCCCCCCCTTAATATTTTTTTCCACAAGAATAAGTAGTATGGAAAATCCATTGCTTGTCATCAATTTAATTTGTTGAAGGATAAGCATACAATAAATCTTATTCTTATTTCCTCAAGTTAATTAATCCCTTCCTCCGGAGTTTGTTCTTAATGAATAAATTCTAGTTCGAAGTGATTCATATTTTCTTTTCCGGAGTTCAATTTCCTCAGCCATTTCGTTGGAACCTCCATCTAAATCACCGCAAGCTTTAATCTTATTCTTTCATCCTTCATTCTATCTCTTCAACCTTTTGTCACCGGAGTTCTTCATGGTGGTTCTTCATGATTTAATTCATTCTTCAAGAATTCATCAAGATTCTTGTTGGTAGAGTTCAAGTATCTTTCTTCTCGCGTCTCGAAGTGCAAACAATTCTCCGTTTTCTTTTGAAGTGGAGTTTTGCTTTTCTTCATTCCTCTCAGCTATCCAATCATTTCCGTTTGTGGCCGGTTATCACCTTATATCTTGAGATGTTACCTATAAGACCACAACAAGCTTATTCTTTTCGTTCTTGATTTTCTCAACAACTCCGTTCAACCCTTCCGTCTAAGTTGTTTTCATTCCATTATTTCAATTCTTTCCAGAGGTTTTGTGTCATGTCTTCATCAAGTATCATTCCATCCTCTCAAGCTTGTGTTCTATTCTTTCCATGTTTAGCCGGAGTGCTGCCTAAATCCTTTCAGTCTTATTCGTTTCTTATTTCGATCTAACCGGAGTGGTTTCGTAGTCTATCTGATTCCGTGAGCTCTCGATTCTCGTCATTCTCGTTATTCCTCTCTTCTTATCGAGTGCTCTTGATTCTTTGCTTCTTCTCTTGAGTTCTTGTTTCACCTCATCCCTTTGCTTTTCCGTCTCGGTCCTAAGATCTCGGGACGAGATCTCTTGTTAGTGGAGTAGTGTTGTAACGCCCCTGATTCGATGCGCCAGGTGTCTTCCAGTTATTTGTCAGCGTTGCCATGTCATTTGCTTTCGTGTTGCATTTTTCCATGTCATTAGGTGCATCTCATTTTGCATACGTGTTCGTCTCATGCATCCGAGCATTTTCCCCGTTGTCCGTTTTGCAATCCGACACTCCTATGTCCTCCGGCGTCCCCCTTTTGTCTCTCGTTGTGAGCGGGTGTTAAACGTTCTCGGAATGGACCGAGTCTTGCCAAGCGGCCTTGGTACACCACCGGTAGACCGCCTGTCAAGTTTCGTGCCATTTGGAGTCCGTTTGATACTCCAACGGTTAACCGGGTAACCGCAAAGCCCCTTTTGTCTTGCAGCCCAACACCCCTCCAAAGTGGCCCAATAACCCATCCAAACCCCCTCCATGCTCTCCGCCGTTCGATCACGATCGCGTGGCCGAAAACCGCTCTCCATTTGGAGTCTCCTAGCTCCCTCTACCTATATATATATATATGCCCACTCCCCCGAAATTTCGGATCCATTTCACCCTAACCCTAGCTCCACCCTTCTCTGCGCCGCCGGACACGTCCGGACGACGCCGAACATGTCCGCGCCACCGTCCCGGCCATCGCCCCGTCGTGCCACTTCGCCCCGCCGGTCCTCTCTCTCCTCCATCCACCGCCAGGGCCCACGGAGCCCACGGCTGCCCGCCGAGCTGCTGGGCCCGGGCCCAGCGATCACAGCCAGCGTCCGCTCCGCCGCCGCTCTTCCCGCGCCCAGCGCCTCCACCGCTCGAGGGGAGGAGCCTCGATCCGCCGCCGTCACGCCACGCCCGCCGCCGCCTCCAGGTAACCTTCGCTGCCCGCTTGCCCGCGCCCGGCCTTCCCTCGAGCGCCCACGCCCTCGGTCGCGCCCGAGCGCCCCGCCGCTCCTCAGCGCCAGCTCCGGCCAGAATCGGGCCGGCGCCGCCCGGATCCGGCGACCCCTTCCTCGCCGGCGACCTCTTCCCCAACTCCGGCCATCGTCTCCCTCATCCCCGGCCAGATCAGCCTCACCTCAAAGTCCGCGCTGGGTCAAACCCTAGTTCTGTTTTCGGTGGGTAATTTTCGTAGTCCCAAAAATCCTTGCATTCTAGTGCCCTGTTAAACATGCCATAACTCTCTGACCGTAGCTCCGTTTTGCATGTATGATGTATCAAAATGTTCGCCATGAGATGCTCTACATTTCATTCCATTGGTCCATATTCATTTGAGTTAATCTTGATGCCTGAATCATCGTTGCAAGGGTGCTATATGATGTTGACTGCTGTCTGTTAACAGAAATTGATGGTTTGTCTTTTTCGTTGCATTTTGTGTGTGCATCCTATGATCATAAGCTCTACATGTGCTTTGAACTACATCATTCCATCTTTACAGGTATGCTTTCCATGTATTTTTATGAGTCTTGTACTGACTGCATCAAGCTTGTTAAGTAGGGTACTTGCTGTTACTGTTTTGCTAGGCTGAATCTGTTATTTCATGATGCTATGTAAACCTGCCGCCACAAGTCATTCTATGCATAATCTGGAGATGTTCACTGAGGATGTTTTGTTACAAATGTCACGCTCTATCCATCCATGCCCCTGGTAGTATTTATATCCTGCTATAGCTTGTTGTTATCATGCTCCAAATTTGCTAAATAATATTGCTGTCAGCCTGTTAACATTAAGTTCAGTTTTGCCATGTGTTTTGCTAGTAATCCATGTACCCTATGAACTTGCTATTGACATTCTTAGCTTCACAAACATGTTTTCTTACTGTTGGTCACTTTTTCATGCCATGTATTGATCCGTGGTGAGTTGTACAAGCTCACCAATATGCCTATTATTGTTGTTCCTGCCATGTATGAATCTGTTATATCATTTGCCATGTTTGAATGGAGGCCATCATATCTTCTGATCCTTTTTGGCTCATGGTCATTAAAGGACTTTTGTTCTATGAATTTAGTAGTAGCATGCCATTCCTTTATTTGCCATGATAAGTTCCTGTAACATGTTTTATGATAGCTATAAACATTGCAACCTGATATTATTTCTGCTAAGCCTGAAACTGTTATTATTTGCATTCTTGCCATGTCTTTTTGAGCATGTTCTAGTGATTTCTGGAGTTAGCTCATTGTTCATTTTTTGTTATTGTTTACCTGTACATCATGTCCATGCCTTTTTTTCTCATGTTGGGGTGCTGTAGCATGTTGTTTTGATGCTTGCAATATGCCTAGTTGCTGTTTTGGACAGCTTGTCCTTTAAACTTGTATAGTGTGTATGTGTTGAACCGTTGCTCCGTTTTGAGTGTGTTATATATGAAACTTGCTCAGAATTGCATGTAGTTTCATATTATCATGTTGCATCCTTTTTTGAGGTGTTTGCTTGATGTTTGTATGCATTTTGCATCAATGCCATGTTTGACTTGTTTTGCTCATATCTTCTAGGCCGTTGCTGCGAATTAAATGAACTTTATATGTAACTTGACTAGAATCCCGTGTAGATCATCTTGGTGCATCTTAACTTGCTGTTTAACAACTTGAACATAAGGTTTGCTCAGATCTGGACAAATTTTGAAATTTGCATATGAGGACTTACCGGAATTGTTATATGTTGTTTCCGGCCTCATGTAAACTTGCCTTGATGTGTTGCTCTTGTTTGCATCATCTCTTGCCATGAGTAGCTTCATGTAGCCTTGTCATGCATCATACTTGGTTGAGTTTCATGCCTTGTTCATGTGTGGTGTGTTTACTATGTTGTGTGCTTCTTCTCGATAGTTCCCGTTTCGTTGCGATCGTGAAGATTCGTTAAATCTCGCTTCGGTTCGTCTTCGTGGCTTCATCTTCTTCATGGACTCGTTCTTCTTCCTTGCGGGATTTCAGGCAAGATGATCGTCACCTTGGATCTCACTACTATCATTACTATGCTAGTTGCTTCGTTCTATCGCTATGTTGCGCTACCTATCACTTGTTATCAAGCCGCCCAAATTGCCATGTCAGCCTCTAACCTTTTTCACCCTTCCTAGCAAACCGTTGCTTGGCTATGTCACTGCTTTGCTCAGCCCCTCTTATAGCATTGTTAGTTGCAGGGGAAGTTGAAGATTGTCCCATGATGGACAGGATTATGTTGGGATATCACAATATCTCTTATTTAATTAATGCATATATATACTTGGTAAAGGGTGGAAGACTCGGCCTTATGCCTGGTGTTTTTTTTTTCACTCTTGTCGCCCTAGTTTCCGTCATACCGGTGTTATGTTCCCGGATTTTGCGTTCCTTTCGCGGTTGGGTGATTTATGGGACCTCCTTGACAGCTCGCTTTGAATAAAACTCCTCAAGAAAGGCCCAACCTTGGTTTTACCATTTGCCTCACCTAGCCCTTTTTCCCTTGGGTTTCCGGAGCCCGAGGGTCATCTTTATTTTAGCCCCCACCAGGCCAAGGTTCTTCGAGTGTTGGCCCGAACCGAGCAACTGCGGGGACACCTCGTGGAAACTTCGAAGTCTGGTTTTACTCGTAGCTAGTCTCATCCGTGTTGCCACGAGAACGAGATATGTGCAGCTCCTATCAGGATTTGTCAAGACATCGGTGCGGCTTTTGCTGGTCTTGTTTTACCTTTGTTGAAATGTCTTGTAAACCGGGATTCCGAGTCTGATCGGGTCTTCTTGGGAGAAGGAATATCCTTCGTTGACCGCGACAGCTTATCATGGGCTAAGTTGGGACACCCCTGCAGGGTATAAACTTTCGAGAGCCGTGCCCGCGGTTATGTGGCAGATGGGAATTTGTTAATGTCCGGTTGTAGATAACTTGACACCAAATCCGAATTAAAACGCATCAACCGCGTGTGTAGCCGTGATGGTCTTTTTTCAGCGGAGTCCGGGAAGTGAACACGGTTTTGGGTTATGTTTGACGTAAGTAGGAGTTCAGGATCACTTCTTGATCATTGCTAACTTCACGACCGTTCCATTTGCTCTCTTCTCGCTCTTATTTGCGTATGTTAGCTACCATATCGTGCTTAGTCGCTGCTGCAACGTCACCACTTACCCCTTCATTTCCCATTAAGCTTTGCTAGTCTTGATACCCATGGTAAAGGGATTGCTGAGTCCTCCTGGCTCACAGATTACTACCACAACAGTTGCATGTATAGGTTATGCGATGATCCTGACGCGAGAGCGATGTTACTTGTTTTGGAGTTCTTCTTCTGCTTCTTCTTCGATCAGGGGATAGGTTCCAGGTCGGCAGCCTGGGCTAGCAGGGTGGATGTCGTTTGAGTTTCTGTTTGTGTTTCATCTGTAGTCGGATGATGCTATTGTGTATGATGTGATGTTGTATTCATGTGACATTGTATGTATTAGATGTATCCCCACTATTATGTAATGTTGACGTAATGATATCCACCTTGCAAAAGCGTCTTAAAGATGCGCTTCTACCCTTGGTGGGACCTTCGAGATCCTTTAGGATAGGGTCGCATCTTGGGCGTGACAAGTTGGTATCAGAGCCTCGACCGACCCTAGGAGCCCCCTTGATTTATCATGTAGTTTGGCCGATGTCGAGTCTAGAAGAAAACTATTTTGGATTCTAGTTATATCGGAGAGTAGGAATTCTTTTTACTCCTCAGCCTCTTCGTCGCTCTGGTCAGGAATCTTAACGTAGGTGTTTTGAATTACTTCTCTTTCCCTTCAAATTTTCTTTAGGGTCACGCTGTTGGTTTTCCGATCGCTGGTTCTCAGCTCTTTTCATCCGGTGCATTTCTCATCAAGTTGACTCGAGCCTCTTCATCTTTGAGTTCAATCCTCAGTTGTTTTCTTTTTCCCACCCGCCCACCCCTTTTTCATCTCGGAACCGGAGTCCGTAATCGAGTATCCATCCTACTCGTGCGAAGTATTTGCTTTCTTTCCTCAATTATTTCAACCGGTGTTTTCTCTTCAACATATTCATTGGTTCCCCCTTCCAAGTAGCTTTTCTTTTCCCGCCCTCCCACCCTCTTCTTCTAGGAGTTTGAGTCTCTTTCGACCATCAATTTCATTCACGCGGAACCTCTTCAGTCTTTCGTAAATTATCTCTACCGGTGAATTCTTGTCTCGTTCTTCATTCTTCATCTATTTTTCTTTCCGGTGGATTCAATTCAAGTTTTTCGGGTTAATCACTTCTTTCTTTCGGATCAAGTGTTTTCCCTGCTCGTTCGCCTCTCGCCAGCTTATCCTTCCAGATTGTTCAAGACATCTCAGGAGATTCGTCTGTGTTCCAATTAATTCGAGGTTATCACCTCATTCAAATATTTCAATCGTTCCGGTGCATCATCTACCTCTTCAACACCCCTTTCCAACGGTGTTTTCTTTTAGTGGGCCCTAACCCACGTGTCTTTTTCGAGGATCTTACCTGACTCTTCTAATTCTATCGGATTTATTCTTAATTCTTTTCAAGTGTGACGTAAGAATGAATTTCATCAGTCACATGCCTTCTCCAAGATCTTGTTCAAATTCTTTTCATTGTTGGCTCAACCTCTCTGCTTTTCATTCTACCGGAGTACCTCAGTTATTTTGGTGGTGTTTCTCGTCGTCATTTGAAGACCGAAGAAGAGTTTTCCTCTAAGTCTTACCCGTTCTCTCGAAGATTCACGGTTCTAGCTTCTTGTTAGCCTCTCGAATTATTCTATTTGTCAGATATTCTTTTCTTAACCATCCGGAGTATGTCAAGAGTTGTTTTCCCGTTTCTTTTCACCGGAGGCCATCATTCCAGAAGAATTTTTCGTCCTCACATTCTAGTTACCGTTCTCTATTTATCCCGATTGCTTCGTTCAAGTGTTCTTTAATCACCTCATGATCTCTTGTTCTTTTGCATCTAAATCCCCTTTAGTATATTGGTTCTTCTAATTCTTCCGGTGATCCATTCTCTTTCATCACTCATTTTGAATTGTTACGGTGGTTCATTCAAGATTCTTTTTCTTTGATTATCATATTAATTCATTCGTTCTTCCAAATTCTACCGGTGGTAAATGAAGACTTTCTCAAGTTTTGCACCATATACCCCCCCTTAATCCTTTTTCAACAAGAATAAGTAGTATGGAAAATCCATTGCTTGTCATCAATTTAATTTGTTGAAGGATAAGCATACAATAAATCTTATTCTTATTTCCTCAAGTTGATTAATCCCTTCCTCCGGAGTTTGTTCTTAATGAATAAATTCTAGTTCCAAGTGATTCATATTTTCTTTTCCGGAGTTCAATTTCCTCGGCCATTTCGTTGGAACCTCCATCTAAATCACCGCAAGCTTTAATCTTATTCTTTCATCCTTCATTCTATCTCTTCAACCTTTTGTCACCGGAGTTCTTCATGCTGGTTCTTCATGATTTAATTCATTCTTCAAGAATTCATCAAGATTCTTGTTGGTAGAGTTCAAGTATCTTTCTTCTCGCGTCTCGTAGTGCAAACAATTCTCCGTTTTCTTTTGAAGTGGAGTTTTGGTTTTCTTCGTTCCTCTCAGCTATCCAATCATTTCCGTTTGTGGCCGGTTATCACCTTATATCTTGAGATGTTACCTATAAGACCACAACAAGCTTATTCTTTTCGTTCTTGATTTTCTCAACAACTCCGTTCAACCCTTCCGTCTAAGTTCTTTTAATTCAATTCTTTCAATTCTTTCCAGAGGTTTTGTGTCATGTCTTCATCAAGTATCATTCCATCCTCTCAATCTTGTGTTCTATTCTTTCCATGTTTAGCCGGAGTGCTGCCTAAATCCTTTCAGTCTTATTCGTTTCTTATTTCGATCTAACCGGAGTGGTTTCATAGTCTATCTGATTCCGTGAGCTCTCGATTCTCGTCATTCTCGTTGTTCCTCTCTTCTTCTCGAGTGCTCTTGATTCTTTGCTTCTTCTCTTGAGTTCTTGTTTCACCTCATCCCTTTTCTTTTCCGTCTCGGTCCTAAGATCTCGGGACGAGATCTCTTGTTAGTGGAGGAGTGTTGTAACGCCCCGGATTCGATGCGCAAGGTTTCTTCCAGTTATTTGTCGGCGTTGCCATGTCATTTTCTTGCGTGTTGCATTTTCCATGTCATTAGGTGCATCTCATTTTGCATACGTGTTTGTCTCATGCATCCGAGCATTTTCCCCGTTGTCCGTTTTGTAATCCGACACTCCAATGTCCTCCGGCGTCCCCCTTTTGTCTCCCGTTGTGAGCGGGTGTAAAACGTTCTCGGAATGGACCGAGTCTTGCCAAGCGGCCTTGGTACACCACCGGTAGACCGCCTGTCAAGTTTCGTGCCATGTGGAGTCCGTTTGATACTCCAACGGTTAACCGGGTAACCGCAAAGCCCCTTTTGTCTTGCAGCCCAACACCCCTCCAAAGTGGCCCAATAACCCATCCAAACCCCCTCCATGCTCTCCGTCGTTCGATCACGATCGCGTGGCCGAAAACTGCTCTCCATTTGGAGTCTCCTAGCTCCATCTACCTATATATATGCCCTCTCCCCCGAAATTTCGGATCCATTTCACCCTAACCCTAGCTCCACCCTTCTCTGCGCCGCCGGACACGTCCGACGACGGCCTTGGCTATCATCCGCGCCACCGTCCGGCCATCGCCCGTTGTGCCGCACGTCGCCCGTCCTCTCTCTCCTCCCTCCGCCGCCCGGGGCCGCGAAGCCCACGGCCGCCCGCCTGAAAGCGCGCCAGTCCGAGCGCCCCGAGCCCAAGTCTGCTTTCTGCCGCCACGCTCTTCCCGCCGCCGGCACCTCCGCGCCACCGCTCGAGGGGAGGAGCCCCTCGATCCGCGCCGCCGTCAGTCCACGCCGCCGGCCGCCGCCTCCCGGCAACCCTTCGCCGCCAGCCCGCCCACCTTCGCCGGCCTTCCCTCGCCGCCTTCGCCCTCGATCCACGCTTGCGGCGCCCGCCGCTCCTCAGCGCCAGCCCCGGCCAGATCCGGGCCGGCGCCGCCCGGATCCGGCGACCCCTTCCTCGCCGGCGACCTCTTCCCCAACTCGGGCCATCGTCTCCCTCGTCCCCGGCCAGATCAGCCTCGCCTCGAAGTCCGCGCTGGGTCAAACCCTAGTTCTGTTTTCGGAGGGTAATTTTCGCTGTCCCAAAAATCCTTGCATTCTAGTGCCCTATTAAACATGCCATAACTCTCTGACCGTAGCTCCGTTTTGCATGTACCATATTTCAAAATGTTCGCCATGAGATGCTCTACATTTCATTCCATTGGTCCATGTTCATTGGAGTTCATCTTGACGCATGAATCATCATCGCAAGGGTGCTATATGATGTTGACTGCTGTCTGTTAACAGAAATTGATGATTTGTCTTTTTCGTTACATTTTGTGTGTGCATCTTATGAGCATGAGCTCTACATGTGTTTTGAACTACATCATGCCATCTTTACAGGTATGCTTTCCATGTATTTTTATGAGTCTTGTACTGAGTGCATCAAGCTTGTTAAGTAGGGTACTTGTCACATCGCTTTGCTAGGCTGAATCTGTTATTTCATGATGCTATGTAAACCTGCTGCCACAAGTCATTCTATGCATATTCTGGAGATGTTCACTAAGGATGTTTTGTTATAAATGTCACGCTCTATCCTTCCATGCCCCTGGTGGCATTTATATCCTGTTTGTAGCTTGTTGTTATCATGCTCCAAAGTTGCTAAATAATATTTGTCAGCCTGTTAACATTAAGTTCAGATTTGCCATGTGTTTTCCTAGTGATCCATTTACCTATGAGCTTGCTATTGACATGCTTAGCTTCACAAACATGTCTTCTTACTGTTGGTCACCTTTTCATGCTATGTGTTGATCTGTGGTGAGTGGTACAAGCTCACCAACATGCCTACTTATTGTTGTTCCTGCCATGTATGAATCTGTCATATCATTTGCCATGTTTACATGGGGGCCATCATATCTTCTGATCATTTTTGGCTCATGGTCAGTAAAGGGCTTTTGTTCTATGCATTTAGTAGTAGCATTCCATGCCTTTATTTGTCATGATAAGTTCCCGTAACATGTTGTTTGACAGCTCTAAACATTGCAACCTGATGTTATTTCTGCTAAGCCTGAAAATATTATTATTTGCAATCTTGCCATGTCTTTTTGAGCATGTTCTTGTGATTTATGGAGTTAGCTCAGTGTTCACGTTTTGTTATGCTTTACCTGTACATAATTTCCATGCCTATTGTTCTCATGTTGGGGTGTTGTAGCATGTTGTTTTGATGCTTGCAATATGCCTAGTTGCTGTTTTGGACAGCTTGTCCTTTAAACTTGTATAGTGTGTATGTGTTGAACCGTTGCTCCGTTTTGAGTGTGTTATATATGAAACTTGCTTAGAATTGCATGTAGTTTCATATTATCATGTTGCATCCTTGTTTTGAGGTGTTTGCTTGCTATTTGTATGCATTTTGCATCACTGCCATGTTTGACTTGCTTTGCTCATATCTTCTAGGCCGTAGCTCCGAATTAAATGAACTTTGTATGTAACTTGACTAGAATCTCGTGTAGATCATCTTGGTGCATCTTAACTTGCTGTTTAACAACTTTAACATAAGTTTTGTTCAGATCTGGACCAATTTCGAAATTTGCATATGAAGACTTAACGGAATTGTTATATGTTGTTTCCGGCCTCATTTAAACTTGCCTTGATGTGTTGCTCTTATTTGTATCATCTCTTGCCATGAGTAGCTTCATGTAGCCTTGTCATGCATCATACTTGGTTGAGTGTCATGCCTTGTTCATGTGTGGTGTGTTTACTATGTTGTGTGCTTCTTCTCGATAGTTCCCGTTTCGTTGCGATCGCGAGGATTCGTTCGTCTATGCTCGTTCGTCTTCGTGGCTTAATCTTCTTCATGGACTCGTTCTTCTTCCTTGCGGGATTTCAGGCAAGATGACCGTCACCTTGGATCTCACTACTATCATTGCTATGCTAGTTGCTTCGTTCTATCGCTATGTTGCGCTACCTATCACCTGTTATCAAGCCTCCCAAATTGCCATGTCAGCCTCTAACCTTTTCCACCCTTCCTAGCAAACCGTTGCTTGGCTATGTCACCGCTTTGCTCAGCCCCTCTTATAGCATTGTTAGTTGCAGGTGAAGTTGAAGATTGTCCTATGATGGACAGGATTATGTTGGGATATCACAATATCTCTTATTTAATTAATGCATCTATAAACTTGGTAAAGGATGGAAGACTCAGCCTTATTCCTGGTGTTTTGTTCCACTCTTGCCGCCCTAGTTTCCGTCATACCGGTGTTATGTTTCCAGATTTTGTGTTCCTTACGCGGTTGGGTGATTTATGGGACCCCCTTGACAGTTCACTTTGAATAAAACTCCTCCAGCAAGGCCCAACCTTGGTTTTACCATTTGCCTCACCTAGCCCTTTTTCCCTTGGGTTTCCGGAGCCCGAGGGTCATCTTTATTTTAGCCCCCCCGGGCCAGTGCTCCTTCGAGTGTTGGCCCGAACCGAGCTGCCTGCGGGGCCACCTCGGGGAAACTCGAAGTCTGGTTTTACTCGTAGCTAGTCTCATCCGGTGTTTCCCTGAGAACGAGATATGTGTAGCTCCTATCGGGATTTGTCGGCACATCGGGCGGCTTTGCTGGTCTTGTTTTACCTTTGTCGAAATGTCTTGTAAACCGGTATTCCGAGTCTGATCGGGTCTTCCTGGGAGAAGGAATATCCTTCGTTGACCGCGAAAGCTTATCATGGGCTAAGTTGGGACACCCTGCAAGGTATAAACTTTCGAGAGCCGTGCCGGCGGTTATGTGGCAGATGGGAATTTGTTAATGTCCGGTTGTAGATAACTTGACACCAGGTCCGAATTAAAACGCATAAACTGCGTGTGTAGCCGTGATGGTCTTTTTTCGGCGGAGTCCGGGAAGTGAACACGGTTTTGGGTTATGTTTGACGTAAGTAGGAGTTCAGGATCACTTCTTGATCATTGCTAGCTTCTCGACCGTTCCATTTGCTCTCTTCTCGCTCTTATTTGCGTATGTTAGCCACCATATCGTGCTTAGTCACTGCTGCAACCTCACCACTTACCCCTTCCTTTCCCATTAAGCTTTGCTAGTCTTGATACCCATGGTAATGGTATTGCTGAGTCCTCCTGGCTCACAGATTACTACCACAACAGCTGCAGGTACAGGTTATGCGATGATCCTGATGCGAGAGCGATGCTACTTGTTTTGGAGTTCTTCTTCTGCTTCTTCTTCGATCTGGGGATAGGTTCCAGGTCGGCAGCCTGGGCTAGCAGGGTGGATGTCGTTTGAGTTTCTGTTTATGTTTCATCCGTAGTCGGATGATGCTATTGTGTATGATGTGATGTTGTATTCATGTGACATTGTATGTATTGGATGTATCCCCACTATTATGTAATGTTGACGTAATGATATCCACCTTGCAAAAGCGTCTTCAAGATGCGCTTCTATCCTTGGTGGGACCTTCGAGATCCTTTAGGATAGGGTCGCATCTTAGGCGTGACATGAAGTCAACAAGCTTTGTTTCAGCGGCCGATTTAAACTTCAATGTCGGGTCATGCTCTGTAGTCGGCTTCTTTAAGGAGGTCATATCTGCTGGGTCAACATTATTCTAATAAAACTTCAGCTCCTCTGCCGCACAAACAGACTCAGCATAAGCCGCATGGCCTTCTTCACATTCCAAGGCTACCTTTCGACTCCCATGCACAGTGATGGTGCCCTTGTGACCCGACATTTTGAGCTGCAGATAAACATAACACGGTCGCGCCATGAACTTGGCATAAGCCGTCATTCAAACAGAGCATGATACGGGCTCTTGATTTTGACTACCTCAAACGTCAATTTCTCAGCTCTGGAATAATATTCATCTCCAAAGGCCACTTCCAGCTCAACCTTGCCAACTGGGTACGCCGACTTACCAGGCACCACTCCATGAAAGACAGTGTTGGACATCCTCAAGTCTTTATCAGTCAACCCCATGCGGCGAAAGGTCTCATAATAGAGAATATTGATGCTACTTCCTCCGTCCATGAGTACCTTAGTGAATTTATATCCACCAACCTGAGGTGCTACCACCAAGGCCAACTGACCCGGATTATCAATCCGGAGGGGGTGATCTTCCCTGCTCCATATAATGGGTTGCACTGACCACCTCAAATAACGGGGAACCGCCGGCTCAACAGAATTCACGGCCCTCTTATGAACCTTCTGGTCACGTTTGCATAAATTAGTGGTAAACACATGGTACTGCCCACCATTCACCGCTTTGGGTGGCTTTGATAACTTTGACTACTGCTTCTTTGTCCCCTTGACCCGACTGCTGTTGATGATAGCCGCCTTGACTTCCCTGAAAGCCGGAACTTGAAACACAGCCCGGGCCATGAAAGTCGGCGGCCCCTGAATCGCCGCCTGATCCATGATTGCCGTCAAACGTGTTGGAATTCTTGAAAGCCTTGATGATCACACAATCTTTCCATAAGTGGGTGGCGGGTCGTTCCCGAGTGCCGTGTCTCGGGCAAGGCTCATTGAGAAGCTGCTCAAGAGATGGACCTGACCCGCCAGATCGAGGGGGTGGTCTTCCCTTACGTTTCTGATTGTTATCCTGTGCATTGGCATTGGCCACAAACTCCGGGTTACCCTCCGCCTTACGCTTGTTGCCTCCCTGATTTTCCGGGTTATGCTGCTGACCCTTTCCATTGCCGTTCTTCTTTCCCTTCCCTGTCTTTTCCTCATCGACGGGATCCTTGGTACTATCGTAATCGGCGATTTGACTAAAGCCGCCATCAGCGTTCCCATATCATTGCAATCACGCTTAAAGGCGCCCATTCTGCCTCAACGGCTCAAAACGGCAATTCTTCTCCAACATGAGTACTGCAGAGCCGACATCCATCTTATCAGATGAATGTATTATTTCCTTGACCCGGCGCACCCAATGAGTTGTGGATTCACCCTCCTCCTGCTTACAATTAGTCAAGTCCATAATTGACATAGATTGCTTGCAAGTATCCTTGAAGTTCTAGATAAATCGGGCCTTTAGCTCTGCCCATGAGCTAATGGAATTGGGCGGCAAACCCTTTAGCCAAGACCGGGCCGTTCCGTCTAACATCATGGTGAAGTACTTAGCCATTGCTGCGTTGCTGACCTCCAGTAGCTCCATGGCCATCTCGTAACTTTTGATCCATGCTTCGGGCTGTAAGTCGGCCGTATAATTCGGCACCTTCCGAGGTCCCTTGAAGTCCTTGGGTAAGCGTACATCCCGCAGAGCCGGCACCAAACAAGGAACTCCGCCGGTTCTGGTAGCCACTCCTGCTCCAATAGAAGTCGTCGGATACTCTGGGAGATCTTGATATGCCGCCTGCTGAGCCGCTAGCTGAGCCGCCCGCTCGTCCTCCTGACGTATTCGGTCTTGCACCGGGTTATAGCCACCGGGCTGGTTACGACGCTGGGCATTGCTTGACAAAGCTTCTGACTCCACGTGCCTGCTGTAACTCGGACTCCGGTTTTGACGAGGCGGTGCTAGCCAAGGCGGAGGAGTTGAATGAATCATGTCCCGGCTGCAAGAATAGGTCTCTTGCTGCGCCAGGGCCGTCTGAATAAGATATCTGACCCTCCGGGTCTCCACCGCTGTCGGGTCATCACCGTAAACTGGGAGAGCCGCCAAATGCGCCGACGCTACTATCAAGTTCTCCATGGGGTTGGAGAAGTGACCTGGTGGTATTGGTACATAGCGGGGCGGGGCCATACTACTACGAGGAGGTGCCATCTCTCGAGGCTGAGCCGGTCCTCCCGCTCCGGGTGTCATAAACTGATTGGCTTCGGGCGGGTTGCTAGGACCGGCACCGGGTGTAGTGAAAAGATTCTGAGGGTCGTAAACCGGAGGCAAACGGGACTAGGTTTTCTGATGTCTCCTCCTCATCACCTCATTGGATGCATTCAGGCTCATATTAAGCTGGAAAGCCTCCGACTGGAGTTGTTGCGCCCGCGCGTCCAAAACCGCCCGCTCTGTAGCTAACCTGGTGTCCTCAGCTGCCAAGGCCTCCTTGGCCCGGGCTATCTCCTCATGCACCCTCGCCACCTCCGCATTATGCTCATCTTGATTTGCAGGAATAACCGTGGCGGTTAACAGGGCCGTCAGCTTATCCATAAGATCCATCAGCACCTGAGCCGGCGGGTGCACAGGGCCTCCTGCCCCGGCTGCTCCTGGCCCGGACGTTATTGTTGTTGCAACCGGTTGAGTTTTGACCGGGTTGAGTACCAGCCATGAAGACTCATGCCCAGCTTGGCGGCTCATAGAAGTCCAGAGTACTAGAGCCGTCAGAACAGCCCCCAAGCATGCCCTCTTGGACTTGATATAAAGAATATGTTGAACCGCGCATTTAATCATCATCCGAGGGGACGGCCGTCTCACCACCATCTTTAGATCCTTCAGAAGTTCTTCTCCGTGGACGCAGCCCACGAAGGCACGCTTCACGACAGGTTGAGCTCGGGCGGGTCTCAGACGCCGAGCCGTCTCGACAAGGTCGGTGCAGCTTGTCCGCTCAGGCCCGGCTCACCGATCCGGCCGATGAAGACGTGGATTCCGCCAAAGGGGACCCGGTACCAGACTCAATTGAGTCGGCGTCGGGCCCCAGCCTTCATTGTCGATGTAGATCTTGCCGCGACGACTCTTGGTCATCGTGCCCATCAGATATCCCTTTGAGCCCTTTGAAGCTGCCCTTCAAGAACTCAAAACCACTGCATACCGGCCCCATGGTGGGCGCCAACCGTCGTGGAATTGTCATGGCAGATGTCCTCTTGCAAGGACTTGGTCGTGGAGCCATCGCAACTAGGAAGCTTAAAGGGTTAATCGGGACAAAGGACACGAGAGGTTTATACTAGTTCGGCCCCTTACGGTGAAGGTAAGGCCTACGTCTAGTTGGGTTGGTATTGCTGGATGTTTCGATAACCAGGGAGCGAGATACGCTATGCCCGGCTCTCGAGGAGTTGTTTCTTGCCCTTAACCCGCCAGCGGGTCATCCCCTTATATACATGGGTTGACGCCCTGCGGCTTACAGAGTCCCTGCCGGCTCATAGACAGTGTCTGGCTCGGTGACTAGTTAATTCTACCTTATGATACAAGTCATGCCATTGTGGCGATTTGTTACAACGGGCCTTAAGTCGCATGTGGGCCTTAAGCCCTTTATTGAACCGTCGTGTTCATCCGACTGAACTGTTTGCCCTCTAACGCACAGACCTTGATCCGCCTGACCATTTCTTTTGTTTTGCTTAATCACAAACAGTTCATCCGAGTGAACCATATGCCGTATATCGCACACACCTTCATATGGCTTCCTGTTTCTGTTCTTCTACCTCATCGCAAACAGTTCATTGAACTGAACCGTATGCCCTGCATCGCACACGCAACTAAAATCTCAACCGTGTTTGATGCATCCTTCATCGCAAACATTTTGCACCTTTTTTACATCACCATTTGTGATTATTGCATCGCACACCGTTTCGTCGAAGGGTCTTTGATCATAGTGTCGCGTTAGCAGTATCCTACAGTAGTGTTACATCAAAAGCATAACCATGATGGGTCCTGAGGTGAACTCTCTTTATCTTCATATTCTCATGATGTTCGAAATCCAGCTTCTCCAAGACATAACTTCTTGCATGGCAGGGGATGCACTAGTCGAATTGTAGAAAGCAAAAATTACACGTTGAAGAAGCAGAACTCATGCTTAATTACGAAAAGGACTTGTCATTATTGCGTACTGTATAAATATAGAAGGTCTCGTCAAGCTTAATACTGAAGCATCGACCGTCTTCCAGGTGAGGCCTATCGCACAGATCCCGGTCGTCGCCGCAGTAGTCGCACTTAGGGATCCTATCATCGTTAGACATTTCGTATGTTCATAATTCAAATATTAAACTTCTAAATTCAATATATGTACTCATAAACTAAATTAGATCATTATTATTCATCACACGTTGACTATCGGTCTGTCGAGTCTTCTCTTGAAAACTCTCAGCTCACGTGGTGTATATGGAGGGCACTGATAACCCACAAGTATAGGGGATCACAAAAGTTTTCAAGGGTAGAGTATTCAACCCAAATTTATAGATTCGACACAAGGGGAGCCAAAGAATATTTGATGGTGTTAGCAGCTGAGTTGTCAATTCAACCACAACTGGAGATTAATTATCTACAACAAAGTGATCAGTAGCAAAGTAATATGATAGTTTTGATAATAGTGAGAGCAGTAAGAGTAATGGTAACAGTGATAGCGGTGATTTTGTAGCAAGTGCAATAGTGATGAGAGCAGTAGTAACTTAGCAAGAACAATATAAGATAAATTCGTAGGCATTGGATCAGTAATTTTTTGGATGATATTCATCATGAGACAGTTATAACCTAGGGTGATACGACACTAGCTCGAGTTCATAAATATAATGTAGGCATGTATTCCGTAAATAGTCATACGTGCTTATGGAAAGAACTTTCATGACATCTTTTGTCCTACCCTATCGTGGCAGCGGGGTCCAACTGGAAACTAAGGGATATTAAGGCCTCCTTTTAATAGAGAACCGGAACAAAGCATTAACACTCAGTGAATACATGAACTCCTCAAACTACGGTCCTCACCGGGACTGGTTCCGACTATTGTCACTCCGGGGTTGCCGGATCATAACACGTAGTAGGTGACTATAACTTGCAAGATAGGGTCTAGAACATGGATATAATGGTGATAACATAAACGGTTCAGATCTGAATTCATGGCACCCAGGCCCAAAGTGACAAGCATTAAGCATGGCAAAGTCATATCAACATCAATCTTAGAACATAGTGGATACTAGGGATCAAGCCCTAACAAAACTAACTAGATTACATGATGAATCTCATCCAACTACTCACCGACCAGCGAGCCTGCGAAGGAATTACTCATTCCCGGTGGGGAGCATCATGGAATAGGCGATGGAGAAGGGTTGGTGATGACGAAGAACGAAGACCCCCTCTCCGGAGCCCCAAACGAACTCCAGATCTGGCATCCCGATGAAGAGGTGACGGTGGCTCCATCTCGTGGATCGCGATAATTCTTTCTCCCTGATTTTTTCAGAAAAATAGGTTTTTATAGCGTCGGTTTTAGGGTCTGCAGGGCCACCAGGTGGGGACAACCCACCTGGGCGCGCCACGAGGGGGGCACGCCCTGGTGGGTTGTGCCCACCCAGGTGCCCCCCCTCCGGTGGATCTTGGCTCTAGAAATTCTTATTTATTGTATAAAAAATCATCGCAAAGTTTCATTCCATTCCAAGAACTTTTGTTTCTGCACAAAAACAACACCATGGTAGTTCTGCTGAAAACAGCGTCAGTCCGGGGTTAGTTTCATTCAAATCATGCAAATTAGAGTCCAAAACAAGAGGAAAAGCATTAGGAAAAGTAGATATGTTGGAGACGATCAACTCCCCAAGCTTAAACCTGTGCTTGTCCTCAAGCAATTCAGTTGATAAACTGAAAGTGAAAAAGAAAAACTTTTACGAACTCTTTTGCTCTTGTTTGCATAAATAAGCTTAAACAACACCCAGGTTTTCAGCCAACATTATAACTAACCATGCCGACAATAACTCTTAAAGTTATATTACCTCATATCAATGACATAATTAGCTAGCGAGCAATAATAAGATATCTCAGACAGCAACATGTTGTCAAAACAACCATGATATAATATGACAATAGTGGTATCTCGCTAGCCCTTTTTGAGACCACAAAACATAAATGCAGAGCACCTCCAAAGTTCAAGCAGCGACTAAACATTGTAATTTATGGTAGAAAAGATCCAGTCATGATGCACCCAACATTAGCTACACACAATGCATAAGCATGACAGCAGTGCTCTCAAGTTCTGGCGCATATTTTAGAAGGTGATGACACAACATAAAAGTAAAATAGATAGTCCCTTAGCAGAGGGAAGCAGTGATTTGCAGAGGTGCCAGAGCTCAAGTTTTTAAATAGAGGTAAATGATATTTTGAGACATGCACCCTTCTCATTTACTTCACGACTATCAGTTATCAATATCTTCCATGCTAAGCACTCTAGTGGTGGTTCCCAAGCGATAAAAGTAAAGGTTTTGACTCCATTGGGAGTTTCTGTTTGATTATTTGTAAGCTTTTTATGTTTGCAGTTTGGGACTAGACATCCCTATTACCGCCCTTTTCTTGTGCAATGGCGTGTGAATAAACACTCGACCTGAGAATAACCCACTTAGAATGGAAGATACCGACCACCTCCTGTCGTTCCATGAACGATCCAGGCACACAGAAAGGATACTTATTAGAAGTTTTTAGAGGTGGCACATGCAAATTTACTTAGGACGGAAGGGTAATACCGCATATAGGTAGGTATGGTGGAGTCATCTGGAATAACTTTTGGGTTCAAGGTTTTCGATGCACAAGCAGAATTCCCACTTAGTGCAGGCGAAGGCTAGCAATTAGATTGAGAAGCGGCCAGCTAGAGAGCAACAACGGTCATGAACATGCATTATGCATAAGTAGCATTGGAAACTAGCATGAGTAGGATATGAACACCATGAACATAAATATCATAGAGGAGATGTTGGTTTTGATTCAACTACATGCATGAACATGTGCCAAGTCAAGCCACTCAAACATTCAGAGGAGGATACCATATCAATATACTACATCACAATAATTTTAACGCAATGTTGCTATCCAAGATAAATCATTATCCACTCCCAGCTACTTATGCATGGCATGAGAAACTATAATCTCTAATTGTCATCGCAAACATGTTTATTCATAATGGGCTGAATCATGGATACTAGGTTAAACATATTTACACAAACAGAACAAGTCAAGTTCATACCCGTTTCTCTCTGCCACGGCCAGTTCATCGAATATCGTCATTATTGCCTTTCACTTGCACGACCGAATGATATGAAAATAATAATAGTGCAATAGTGTAAATGGACTAAGCTGGAATCTGCAAAACATTTAATTCAACAGGAGAAGACAAGGTAAAATGGGCTCTTTATTAGATCAATAGTTATTCATATGAGAGACACTCAACATTTTCATCGTGGTCTTCTCCTTGATATGACTCAAATAAAAAGAAAAGAAATTCAGAGAAACACACTGAAATATTTTTAGAGTTTTTGGTTTTCTTGAACAAGCAAATAAAAGGGGAAAGCAAAATGAAAAAAACTATTTACACGTGAAAGCTCCCAACAAGCAAAAGAAGAACGAGGAAATCTTTTGGGGTTTTTTAATATTATAACTAAGCATGCATAGAAAGTAAACTAACTACAAATAATTTTTTGTTTTTCCAAGGTTTTTCAAACACACAAGAAGAAAGCGAGAAAACAAATTTAAGCATGAATGATACAATGAAAAAGTGTGAACACCGACAAATGGAATAAGTGGACATGAATGTAATGTCGGTGAGAAACACATACTCCCCGAAGCTTAGGCTTTTGGCCTAACTTGGTAAACAGTCGGTAGCCTGGATAGTAGTCGGGGTGCTGAGGAGCAGGCATCCACTGATCCCACTGTTGAGGCTCTTCCTCCTCCTCTGCAGCCTGGTTGTTCCGGTAGGCGATGATGTCCGCAGGCATAATCCTATATCCACCCCTGGCAACAGGATCAAACAAAGCAGGAGCAAGAAATGGAATAATATCATGAGTCCTCACACTAAAAACCAGGTTATATGGAATAGGGGTGTCAAGAGAATTGTTATCAGTGAAATGGTGGTGATCCATGGCTGCGCAATCTAGGTAAACTTTCGTAAGAGGGTGATCATGAAAGCGCATCTCAACATTGAAGTGAGCCGCCAAACAAGTAGCGAAAATCCCACCGTGTATCTTACCCTTGGACTTATTAATGTGAAGGCGACGAGCCACAATAGTTCCCAAGCTATAAGTGTTGTCGCCCTCTAGTGCATGACATAAAATAGCAAGGTCTGGTGAACTGAGTTCACCCACCTTATCTCTAGCAAGCAAGCATTTTGCAATGAAAAGAGAAAAGTAATGAACAACAGGAAAATGCAAGCCAGTGGCAGTGAGAGCCGACACCCCTCTCTCATCTCCCACTGTCAAGGTACGATAAAAGGCCTCAAACTCTGCCGGCCTAGGCTCTACTAAGCTCCCGTCAGAAAGGATCATGCTTATGTTACAAAATTCAGTAAGTGGTATCTGACGGGTTTCAACATATAAATCAAACCGCACCTCAGGAGGATTATTCCTAGGAAGGAAAGTAAAACTTTGAACAAGGATGTTTGTGAGGAGATGATACTGTTCACATTCAGCTGTGATGAAGTCGGTGAGGCCGGCATTAGCAGCTTATTGTGTGAACTCCTGAAGGATTCTAGCCTCTTCCATGAATTGGGTGTGTGGCCATTTACACGGCCGTACCTCCCCGAACCTCCGAGGATGGAGATCACTGTCATACGACTCCCCAATAACACCCTTGGAGTTCTTCTTAGAAGCAAACTTCCTAAAGATATTCATCCTTTTCCTATGAACAAAAATTCTGAAGTTTTTAGTCCACAAACTTTTCTCAACAAAACTTCTCAAAATTGATAACAACTACTCATAGCGATGCATAGAGGCCATAGCAAGCATTCAAACTACTTAGAACTCTAAGAATTCAACATGCAAGCTCATCTATAGCAGCACCAAGAGTAGCTAATTAGTCAAAATATAAACCACTAAAACAAAAATTAATTGGACGAACGGTGGAGTCACATACCAAGCAACAATCCCCCGAAACTCTGAAACGGAGCTTCGAGCAAGAGATCGAAATCCTCGGGTTTGAGAGCAAGAACACTGGAGAGAGAGCAAAGGTGAATTTTTTCTTGAGGTAGGTGATGATGTGGTGTGAAGGGATAAGTGAGGGGGCCCACGTGGGGACCACAACCCACCAGGCCGCGCCTGGGAGTCCTAGCGCGCCCAGGTGGGTTGTGCCCACCTGGTGCACTGTGACGCCCCCAATTCAATCATACACTAATCATACATGCAAGCGTGTACGATCAAGATCAGGGACTCACGGGAAGATATCACAACACAACTATAAAATAAAATAAGTCATACAAGCATCATAATACAAGCCAGGGGCCTCGAGGGCTCGAATACAAGTGCTCGATCATAGACGAGTCAAGGAAGCAACAATATCGAGTACGTACATAAGTTAAACAAGTTGCCATAAGATGGCTAGCACAAAGCGATATAGATCGAAAGAGGCGCATGCCTCCGCCTGGACCCTCCTAAACTACTCACAGTCGTAAATCGTCGGGCTGCACGTAGTAGTAGGCACCTCCGGTGTAGTAGTAAATGCTGACGGTGGCGTCTAGCTCACAGGCTCCGACATCTGGTTGCGACAACCAGGTAGAAAGGAAAGGGGGGAAAAGGGGAGAAAGCAACCGTGAGTACTCATCCAAAGTACTCGCAAGCAAGGAGCTACACTACATATGCATGGGTATATGTGTAAAGGGCCATATTAGTGGACCGAATCGCAGAATGCCATAATAAGAGGGGATAACTAATCACGTCGAAGACTACGCTTCTGGCAGCCTCCGTCTTGCAGCATGTAGAAGAGAGTAGACTGAAGTCCTCCAAGTGGCATCGCATAGCATAATCCTACCCGGCAATCCCCTCCTTGTCGCCCTATTAGAAAGCGATCACCGGGTTGTATCTGGCACTTGGAAGGGTGTGTTTTATTAAGTATCCGGTTCTAGTTGTCATAAGGTCAAGGTACAACTCCAAGTTGTCCTGTTACCGAAGATCACGGGTATTCGAATAGATTAACTTCCTGCAGGGTGCACCACATAACCCAACACGCCGATCCCATTTGGCCGGACACACTTTTACGGGTCATGCCCGCCGCGGAAGATCAACACGCCGCAGCCCCACCTAGGCCAACAGAGAGGTCAAGACGCCGGTCTAAACCTAAGCGCCAGTGCAGGCCCATCGCCTTAGCACACCTGCATGTTGCGTGGGCGGCCGGAAGCGTAACTAGCCCCTTAATACAAGAGCAGGCTTACGTTCCAAACCGGGCGCCGCCGCTTCAGCCTCGACGTCCACGAAGGCTTCGGCTGATACCACGACGCCGAGTGCCCATATCTTTCCCACGTAGTTGGTTAGTGCATATAAACCAAATGGCCAGACTCAGATCAAATACCAAGAACTCGATAAGCGTGTTATTTTAAAATTAACCGCGAACGCCGACCAGGGCCAGGCCCACCTCTCGTCTAGGTGGTCTCAACCTGCCCTGTCACTCCGCCACAAAGATCCACACAGAGGGCCGTTGGGACAAAGGTCCTTTCAGCCCCCAGTCCGTGAATCATTCACGGGTGCTCCACGAGCCGACCCGACTTTAGTCACCATATGTATCATGTATAAAGTATAGTATATACCTGTGATCACCTCCCAAGTGATCACGACCCAATAGTATAGCACAGTAGACGAACAAGAATGTAGGGCCACAGATGGAATACTAGCATCCTATACTAAGCATGTAGGATTGCAGGTAAAGGTAACAACAGTAGTAGCAAGGACAGGCTATGCATCAGGATAGGATTAACAAAAAGGAGTAACATGCTACACTACTCTAATGCAAGCAGTAGAGAGTAGAATAGGCGATATCTGGTGATCAAGGGGGGGGGGCTTGCCTGGTTGCTCTGGCAAGAAGGAGGGGTCATCTTCGGTGTAGTCGAACACACGGACATCGGCACCGGTCTCAGAGTCTACCGGAAAGAAGTAACGGAGGGGGAACACAATAAATAATAGAGCAATCAAATGTAACACAAAGCAAGGCGCGGCAATATGCGGTGCTAGGGATGACGTAACGTAGTGGTAGGTGATACCGGTGAAGGGGGGAAACATCCGGGAAAGTATTCCCAGTGTTTCGTGTTGTCGGACAAACGGACCGGAGGGGAAAGTTGCATGTTTGCTGTGCTAGAGATGTGTGGCAGACGAACGGGCTGCGTATCCGGATTCGTCTCGTCGTTCTGAGCAACTTTCATGTATAAAACTTTTTCATCCGAGCTACGGATATTTTTTCATGATTTTTAAAAAAATTTAAACAATATTCTGAAAAAATCCATGAAATTTTGCTAATTCTGAGAATTCGATAGTTTCAAACATCACTTAGCTGTTTACCGGAGGCTATAGCTATTGTTCTACTCATCCTATGGAGTAGTGACTTATATCAATCTTGATCAATTTTCGGTGATCTAGATGACAGTAACAAGTGCGGCTATGTTAGCATCCATTTGCTTGATCAAAACTTTGTTGGGAAAGTGCTACTGCAGCATTTCAGTTTCTGTTTTTCTATTAACAAAACATAGCAATTTGTGATTTTCATAGGATTTAATCCATGCATCTAACGGATTTGGTCCAATGAAAACATTTGAGCCTCGTCAAGTGTACTACCCACTCATATTATTTTTACTTCTATTAAAAGTCGTTTAGTCGCTGTTTAAGGGCTATCCAGAGGGTCAGTTAGTGTATAATTAGAAAAGCTAGCTACATCTCATGTAGCTAGCAGTACAAGATATAGAGGAGGAGCAAGCGGGCGGCGCTGCAGAGGGGAGGCAAGGCTGTGCGTGTAGCGACGGCAAGGTGAAGCTGCGGCGCAGGTGGCTGAGGCACGGGCGCCCAGCGACGGGAGCGGAAACACGAACATTGCAGGCGGCGTGCAGACGGACGTGAGGGCACGACGCAGCAGGCGGCGAGGCAAGCTGTAGTTGCTGCCGGTGTCCTCGCACTCTCTCGCTGCTCTGTAACTAAAGAACTGTGAGAGAGTATTTTGTGTTGCGTGCTACTAATCGCAGCGCCATGTCGTTCTGACAAGAGATTCTTCCTAGTCTACCAGTCACGTTTGAGCTAATGGCCACACTATCCCATGGGAGCGAACACCGCGGCACTAGCTACTACATGCACAAAACAAAGACTATGAGCATGTACGAGAACACACTCCTGGTGGTGCATGCTTATACTGACGAAACTGAATAAGTCGACACCTAGCTTAACTGAAAAAGGAAGCAGCAGGATTCAGTGTCAAACAACAGCGGCAGGAGCAATAGGGGCCACGGCAGCGACGGTTACCGGCGCGTGCAGCAGTAGACGCAGCCGCACGGGTGGCTGTAGGTGTGCGGCCAGGATGTGTGCGGGATGCAGGGGAGCACATGGGTCGAGGGCGGCCATGGCGTGAGCGGACGAGCAGCCGTGAGGGCACGTTAGCAGCAGCAGCCACGGGGCTACGCGGCATGCGCAGACGGGCGCGGTCGGGGCAGCCAAGGGGTCGCGGCGAGCAAGGCTAGTCGCGCACGCGGAGCGGAGCTCGGCGCTGCAACAGCAGTAGGACACAGGTGCTACGGTGATGGAAACGAGGGGTAGGAAGCGGAGGCTCACCGCGAGCTCAGAAGTTGTGCTAGCGTGGGCTCGGGGGAGGCCTGGTGGCGACGGTGGGGTCGTGATGTCTGCGGCGGAGAAGACCGGCGATGTCGAGTTTGGCGGCGCCCTGGCTTGAAGTTGAGGGCAGGGGCGGTGTGTAGGATTCCAGCGGAGCTCCTGGGCGTGCAGGGACGGCGAGAATAGGTGGTTGACCGGGCAATGGCGACGAGGTGGCCTCGGGGGCGATGAGCGGAACACAGAGGGGCGAGGGGCGCCCAGATCCTATGGGTGGGAGTTAGAGGAGAGAGCTAGGGTTTGTCCCGGGGTGAGGCCTTATAGGAGTGGGGCTGCCGACGGATGGCCGCCACGATGACGACCGGTGCCGTGGCGGGCATCGGCCATGGCCACGGGATGGTTCGTGAACAGGGGAGGAGAGGAGGGTGCGCTTTGGGCGGTGGGCTGGTTGGTCCAGTTGGGCCACGGGGGTGGGGTTTTTTCTTTATTTTTGTTTTTATTTTCTTTTGTTTATTTTATTTTCTGTTTTCTCTTAGTTCCTATTTTTAATAGTTTTTTAACATACCAAAGTGGCACCTAAGTTAATGTTACCAGCTATGCCACTGTCACAATAATTTTCTACCCAAATTAAAAAATAGTTTTGTAATTGATCTATATTTAAATATCATTTAAATAATAGTTTTGCTGCTGTTTATTTACTAGTGCATTTAATTTTTTTATAAAAGTGTGGTTCTTCCACCATAATTACCTATGCATTATTTGGCACAACCTGGACATTTTAGTTTTAATATTTGAAAACTCTAGTTGGTTGCCATTTTTTTTGGATTTGAATTTGTATCGGTTTTGAACTAACACGTGATTAGCAACAGTAATTGATGTGACGTGGCATCATTAGCAGAAGTTCACTGTTGCTTAATTATCCGGGCGTTACAATTCTCCTCCACTACAAGAAATCTCGTCCCAAGATTTAAGAGGTAGAGTAAGGGGGAAGGGATTTGGTTACGAAATTCTAACGAGTCTTCTCAGTCTTGGTTGCTCTCCTCGAAGAGGTCGATCCATAACGCTGATGTCTTCATACTTCAGCTTGAGGTCATCATGATGAAGTGGGCATCCTTTCTTCGGGAACTCCATCGTACTTACGAAAAGGATAAGGGGTAGCTTCGGAAGAACGGAACTCTACAAGGTCGCTATCCGGTTTATAACTCAGGGAATGTGGTAGAAAGTAACTCTCGAGTTGAAACTTAAGAAAATATCGAGAACAAAGTAAGAAAGTACCATGAGAAGTTTCAAACGGATAGGCGATCGTTCGATGCCTAACCAGAAGGTGAAAGGGGGTCCAGAGAAACAAGTTTGAGTATTGCATCTGTTACCAGAATAGATCACTAGGATGGTGGCCCGTGAATGACATATGAGGCCACGCACGAGGGATAACTTTGGAAACCGGGGGTGTACAGGAGGGTCAGGTTTCGATCATGTGGAGTTGTGGGTTATGGGCCCACCATGTGGATTGAAGGTAGAAAGGGCGATGACATCTTGCATGATCATGTAAGCAAGTCAAGTCAGCGGATAGCCTGTCAGTTATGTCGGCAACAATGTCGGTACCAAGGGCGAGGGACGAAGAGAACCATTTTCCTACTCGTTGAAACGAGGCGGACCAATAGGCAAAGTTCTCGTCCATCGGTGGTTACCGGAATGTCATCAACAATAGTAACGAGGCGGACCAATAGGCAAAGTTCTCGTCCATCAGTGGTTACCGGAATGTCATCAACAATAGTAACAGGGTCTTACTGACAAACTTGTACACCGAGGTGTTTGCACAAGCAGGGAATTATTACTTCTTATATCATATAGATCATAGAAAGGGTTTAAACAAACCAATGGAAAGGGAAAAGTGTCTATCAGATTTAATCAGAACCATGGAAAGAAAGAAAAAATGTGTTTAAACACATAATTCAGGAGTATATCGTTCTCAAGGACAAGCAGAGCACGATATCTGTGACAAGATATAATGTAGAAAACCCTTTAGGTAAGGGGGGAGAAATTTCATGACATTAACCATACAACGGTGTTTGGATAATTGAGCAAGAAACATTTAACATTGGGCTTCAAATGTCCTTGTTGAAAATCGGAGTACCACAGACATGCTTCGAGATAGCATTGACATGGTCTTCATGCAAAGGTCAAACTTTGGATACTCAAAGGATTTATCAGGAACAACTTATCGAATAAGATTTACAGTTTCCTCATGGAAGAATGGATAACCTTGCTAAAAGGGAAACGGTAACAATAGGTCCTCCGGCCAGGTGTGCTAGGCATGACATCACCTTACCGGGTGATATAAAGACCAATGTTATGACTCTTGGAAAATGTTCCAACCATCATATCTGACCGAGGTTCAGATCCGATTGGTGTTAGGATACCTCCGACTTAGGATGCCAGAGTGTAATACTCGACGGTAGAGCAGAGTAGATGGTGGACACATGAAATGATCTGTAGAAGACAAATACTTCATCTTGTCTGAGAAATGGAATCAACGGAGAACAATCATGGTTGGAACAACGTCCACAGATACAAGGTGAACTAATAACAAGGGGATAGTTATTTTAAGAGAAGTTTCCATGATAAGGTATACATCGTGTCCATGGGCATGAACACAGGGTTCAAGGTAGACTCCCACTTTGTTCAATGCATAACCTTTCATTCACCTCTCGTATTTTGAAAATGACATTAGTTGTTGAAAGTTTTTACCTGCTGCAATACTAGATAAGTATGACCCGTGAAATCTTTCGGGTTCACACGGATTAGGGAAGGCGTAGGTTCAACCCATCAGGGCATCTTAGGAACATATACCATAAATTTTAAGAATAGATAACACAAGCTCGATAGTAGAGCATGCTCGAGAAAGCAGAGGATACAATTTACCAAAGACATTATGTATCCAAGGAAAGGCTCACAAGCTTATTGAATATGAGGACGTTGTCGGATAAAATCCGACAAAGGGTCGGGTGGTCCACAAGGGATCTGACGTGAGCATCGGTACTCAATCAGAGGAAGAAAGAATGCAAGGAGGTCAGATTATAGAAACAACTGACTAACTCAAAGCTCAAATGCAAAGGAACTATGAATTCCAAGACAAGGGATTGAAAGCAATGCTCTGATTAGGGATGGATAAGTAGAATAGCCTTAGGGGTACAATTGATGGCGATTTGATTGGTCGAGATCCAGCTCATGTTTAAAATGTCATTTGAGCCGGAAGGATGAATTCTAGGATTTGGTTGAGGATTGCAAGCATTCGCATCATATTGTATCATGGACTCAAAATGATAATGACAAAGGATGACAATAAGATTACTAGACTTATGATATTAACCATAATGGAAGCAAGCATAAATTCAATAACAATAGGTTATTGAGAATTTTCAGAAGAACGAATGGTATTACAAAGACTTCTGTGAAATACATGAATCAACTGAGGATGAGCAGATACTCGATAGGTGCACAAAATTATCCGTAGGGGTATTCAGGTGACAAGGGACTTCAAGGCAGTAAGCTCAAAGGATTCTCGGAACAAGGAGAGAATTTTGGGGTATCTTGTAATATCAAGATCAACTGGGAATGATTGTATGAATGGCAAGTGTACTTGGTTATCTGTTGGGGTTTATCGATGAAATGGAATTGCAAAACCGATGGCACAAAGTATCATGGGAACATCAAAGAGTAACTTCGAAATCTTCTAGTGCATCAAGTGATCATCTGTATCGAGTGGCTCTCCGGGAGGAAGTAGTTACGAGAACCTAGAGTTAGAGTTAGTAAAACCATTTCACCCGAGTAGAAGAGAGTTCAGAGTCCCAGAGTAAAGGTCGAGGAGTAAAAGATCCTAGTACCACCCGATGGCGACGTGGGCCCGTAAGACACACAACCATGTTAGTAAAAGCTTTTGCAATGTCTAGACTTGACTTCGGCTAAGGAGTGTGGAAGGGGGATTCCTACAGGCTGTCGGCTTTGATACCAACTTGTGACGCCCCCGATTCAATTGTACACTAATCATATACGCAAACGTGTACGATCAAGATCAGGGACTCACGGGAAGATATCACAACACTACTCTAAAATAAAATAAGTCATACAAGCATCATAATACAAGCCAGGGGCCTCGAGGGCTCGAATACAAGTGCTCGATCATAGACGAGTCAGCGGAAGCAACAATATCTGAGTACAGACATAAGTTAAACAAGTTGCCATAAGATGGCTAGCACAAACTGGGATACAGATCGAAAGAGGCGCAGGCCTCCTGCCTGGGATCCTCCTAAACTACTCATGGTCGTCGTCAGCGGGCTGCACGTAGTAGTAGGCACCTCCGGTGTAGTAGTCGTCGTCAACGGTGGCGTTTGGCTCCTGTGCTCCGACATCTGGTTGCGACAACGAGGTAGAAAGCAAAGGGGAAAAAAGGGGGAGAAAGCAACCGTGAGTACTCATCCAAAGTACTCGCAAGCAAGGAGCTACACTACATATGCATGGGTATATGTGTAAAGAGCCATATTAATGGACTGAACTGCAGAATGCCAGAATAAGAGGGGGATAACTAATCCTGTCGAAGACTACGCTTCTAGCAGCCTCCATCTTGCAGCATGTAGAAGAGAGTAGACTGAAGTCCTCCAAGTGGCATCGCATAGCATAATCCTACCCGGCAATCCCCTCCTCGTCTCTCTGTTAGAGAGCGATCACCGGGTTGTATCTGGCACTTGGAAGGGTGTGTTTTATTAAGTATCCGGTTCCAAGTCGTCCTGTTACCGAAGATCACGGCTATTCGAATAGATTAACTTCCCTGCAGGGGTGCACCACATAACCCAACACGCTCGATCCCATTTGGCTGGACACACTTTTCTGGATCATGCCCGGCCGCGGAAGATCAACACGTCGCAGGCCCACATAGGCCAACCGAGAGGTCAGCACGCCGGTCTAAACCTAAGCGCACAGGGGTCTGGGCCCATCGCCCTTAGCACACTTGCACGTTGCGTACGCTGCCGGAAGCAGAACTAGCCCCCTTAATACAAGAGCAGGCTTACGTTCTAAACCGGTAGCGCGCCGATCGTGACGTCCACGAAGGCTTCGGCTGATACCACGACGCCGAGTGCCCATATCTTTCCCACGTAGTTGGTTAGTGCGTATAGACCAAATGGCCAGACTCAGATTAAATACAAAGAACTCGATAAGCGTGTTATTTTAAAGTAACCGCGAACGCCGACCAGGGCCAGGCCCACCTCTCGTCTAGGTGGTCTCAACCTGCCCTGTCGCTCCGCCACAAAGATCCACACAGAGGGTCGTTGGGACAAAGGTCCTTTCAGCCCCCAATCCGTGAATCACTTACGGGTGCTCCACGAGCCGACCCGACTTTAGTCACCATATGTATCATGTATAAAGTATAGTATATACCCATGATCACCTCCCAAGTGATCACGGCCCAATAGTATAGCACAGCAGACGGACAAGAATGTAGGGCCACAGAAGGAATACTAGCATCCTATACTAAGCATGTAGGATTGCAGGTAAAGGTAACAACAGTAGTAGCAAGGACAGGCTATGCATCAGGATAGGATTAACGGAAAGCAGTAACATGCTACACTACTCTAATGCAAACAGTGGAGAGTAGAATAGGCGATATCTGGTGATCGGGGGGGGGGGGGGCTTGCCTGGTTGCTCTGGCAAGGAGGGGTCATCTTCGGTGTAGTCGAACACACGGACATCGACACCAGTCTCAGAGTCTACCGGAAAGAAGTAACGGAGGGGGAACACAAGAAATAACAGAGCAATCAAATGTAACACAAAGCAAGACGCGGCAATATGCGGTGCTAGGGGTGACCTAACTAGTGGTAGGTGATACCGGCGAAGGGAGGAAACATCCGGCCGGTGTTTCGTGTTTTCGGACAAACGGACCGGAGGGGAAAAGCTGCATGTTTGCTATGCTAGAGATGTGTGGAGGACGAACAGGTTGCGTGTCCGGATTCGTCTCGTCGTTCTGAGCAACTTTCATGTATAAAACTTTTTCACCCGAGCTACGGATATTTTTCCATGATTTTTAAAAAATTTAAACAATATTCTGAAAATCCCTGAAATTTTGCTAAGTCTGAGAATTCGACAGTTTCAAACATCACTTAGCTGTTTACCGGAGGCTATAGCTATTGTTCTACTCATCCTATGGAGTAGTGACTTATATCAATCTTGATCAATTTTCGGTGATCTAGATGACAGTAACAAGTGCGGCTATGTTAGCATCCATTTGCTTGATCAAAACTTTGTTGGGGAAGTGCTACTGCAGCATTTCAGTTTCAATGGATTTGGTCCTACTGCAGCGCCCCCGCCCGCTTGATTTAATCCATGCATCTAACGGATTTGGTCCAATGAAAACATTTGAGCCTCGTCAAGTGTATTACCCACTCATATTTATTTTACTTCTATTAAAAGTCGTTTAGTCACTGTTTAAGGGCTGTCCAGAGGGTCAGTTAGTGTATGATTAGAAAAGCTAGCTACATCTCATGAGCTAGCGTAGTACAAGATAGAGGAGGAGCAAGCGGGCGGGGGCGCTGCAGTAGGGGAGGCAAGGCTGTGCGTGTAGCGACGGCAAGGTGAAGCGGGCGGCGCAGGTGACAGGGGCACGGGCGCCCAGCGATGGGAGCGGCTATGGGCACGAACATTGCAGGCAGGCGTGCACGGACGGATGTAGGGCACGACATGGGCGGCAGAGGCAGCTGTAGTTGCTGCCGGTGTCCTCGCACTCTCTCGCCCGCTCAGAATCAAGAACTGTGAGAGAGTATTTTGTGTTATGCGTGCTACTAATCGCAGCGCCATGTCGTTACAGCAAGAGATTCTTCCTAGTCTACCAGTCATGTTTGAGCTAATGGCCACACTATCCCATGGGAGCGAACACCGCGGCACTAGCTACTACATGCACAAAACAAAGACTATGAGCATGTACGAGAACACACTCCTGGTGGTGCATGCTTATCTTGTGAAACTGAATAAGTCGACACCTAGCTTAACCGAAAAAGAAAGCAGCAGGATTCAGTGTCAAACAAAGCGGCGGCAGGAGCAATAGGGGCCACGGCAGCGACGGTTACCGGCGTGCAGCGATAAACGCAGCCGCAGAGGGGCTGCCGCACGGTGGTGGCTGTAGGTGTGCGGCCAGCTGTGTGCGGGATGCAGGAGCACATGGGTCGAGGGCGGCCATGGCGTGAGCGGACGGGCGCCGGCGGACGAAAGCAGCCGCGAGGGCATCGCTAGCAGAGCCACGGGCTACGCGGCATGCGCAGACGGGCGCGGGGGCAGCCAAGGGTCATGCGAACAAGGCTAATCAGACGCGCGAGCGGAGCTCCGGCGCGGCAACGGAGGACGCGGTGCTACGGTGATGGAAACGAGGGGGTAAGGAAGCGGAGGCTCACCGTGAGCCTGTAGTTGTGCTAGCGTGGGCTCGGGGGAGGCCTGGTGGCGATGGTGGGGTGGTGATGTCCGCGGTGGAGAAGACCAACGATGTCGAGTTTGGCGGCTCCCTGGCTTGAAGTTGAGGGCAGGCGGCGTGGAGGAGTCCGGCGGAGCTCCTGGGCGTGCAGGGACGGCGAGAAGAGGTGGTTGACCGGGCAATGGCGACGAGGTGGCCTCGGGGCGATGAGCGAACGCAGAGGGGCGAGGGGCGCCAGATCCAATGGGTGGGAGTTAGAGGAGAGAGCTAGGGTTTGTCCCGGGCGAGGCCTTATAGGAGTGGGGCTGCCGACGGATGGCCGCCACGGTGACGACCGTGCCGTATGGCATCGGCCATGGCCAAGGGGTGGTTCGTGAAATGTGGGAGGAGAGGAGGGTGCGCCTGGGCGGTGGGCTGGTTGGTCCAGCTTGGGCCACGGGGGTGGGGTTTTTTCTTTATTTTTGTTTTTATTTTCTTTTGTTTATTTTCTTTTCTGTTTTCTCTTAGTTCCTATTTATAATAGTTTTTTTAACATACCAAAGTGGCACCTAAGTTGATGTTACCAGCTATGCCACTGTCACATTAATTTTCTACCCAAATTAAAAAATAGTTTTGTAATTGTTCTATATATAAATATCATTTAAATAATAGTTTTGCTGCTGTTTATTTACTATAGTGCATTTAATTTTTTTATAAAAGTGTGGTTCTTCCACCATAATTACCTATGCATTATTTGGCACAACCTGGACATTTTAGTTTTAATATTTGAAAAATCTTGTTGGTTGCCATTTTTTTTTGAATTTGAATTTGTATCGGTTTTGAACTAATGCGCGATTAGCAATAGTAATTGATGTGATGTGGCATCATTAGTACAGGTTCACTGTAGCTTAATTACCTGGGCGTTACATGCACCTCCCTCTGATATTATTTGCACCAGAAGTTCTTAAATATTAAAAAAAATCGTATTAAATTTTCAGAGCATTCTAGGAACTTTTATTTTTGGGTCATTTTTTATTGCACAGGAAATTCAGAAAACAGACAAAACATGGCATTTTATTTTATTTAACTAATAAAAACAGAGAACAAAAGGTCGGGACAGAAGGTAGTGCTTACTAAATTCATCAACTTCATACCTCTCATAAATGATTCTTTAATAAGGTTGATCAGGTCTTATTAACAACCACTTTCGATTAGCATGAAACTGAAGAACTTTCGTAATTCACTAAGTTACCTCAACGGGGATATGAATGTCCCCAACAATAAGCATTTCATATTTCTTTTTGACAGTAGGTAGAGGTATTTGAAAACTTCCAATAGTGATTGTCGAAGATTTTTTCATAACATTAATACCATTCACTTGGAATTGTTTCTTCAGAAAGTACACCATATGCTCATTACCATTGGTATGAAAAGCGACCTTGCTTTTATTGCAATCAGTAACAGCCCCTGTAGTATTCAAGAAGGGTCTACCAAGGATAATCAACATGTTGTCGTCCTCGGGCATCTCAAGTATAACAAAGTCAGTCAAAATAGTAACATTAGCAACAACAACGGGCACATCCTCACATATACCGATAGGTATGGCAGTTGATTTGTCAGCCATTTGCAAAGATATCTCAGTAGGTGTGAGTTTATTCAAGTCAAGTCTTTTATATAAAGATAGAGGCATAACACTAACACCAGGTCCTAAATCACACAAAGCAGTTTTCACGTAATTCTTTTTAATGGAGCAAGGTATAGTTGGTATTCCAGGATCTCCAAGTATTTTAGGTACTCCATCCTTAAAAGTATAATTAGCAAGCATAGTGGAGATTTCAGCTTCTGGTATTTTTCTCTTATTAGTGATGATGTCTTTCAAGGAGGCATTTTCAAGATATCAGTCAAGCGAGTATGCAGAAAGACTGGCCTCAGCATTTCAGCAAAGCGTTAAAATTCTTCATCATCTTTCTTTTTAGCTGACTTAGGTGGAAACGTCATTGGTTTTTGAACCCATAGTTCTCTTTCTTTACCGTGTTTTCTAGCAATGAAGTATCTTCTGTCATACCTTTTATTCTTAGGTTGTGGGTTATCAAGATCAACAGGTGGTTCTATCTCAACATCATTGTCTGGTTATTTATTATTTGTTTGAGTGTCTTCATGAACCTCATCATTATATTTTTTCATTATCAGAAAGTGAGTGTTCATTACGCATCGAGTTTCAAAGATCGTAGATAGAAGTTTCATTATCATTATCAGGAGGTTTTTCTATTTCAGGTTCACTAGAAGCATGCAAAGGCCTATCATTTTTCTTATTCTTTTTCTTTCTAGAAGGACTAGGTTCATCAGTGTTAACTCTTTGTGAATCTTGTTATATTCTTTTTGAGTGTCCCTCAGGATAAAGTGTTTCCCGAGTCATTTTACCTCCTCTAGTTGCAACTCTAACAGCAAAGTCATGTTTATTATTATTCATTTCATCAAGCAACTCTCTTTGAGATTTAGCAACTTGTTCTAACTGAGTTTGAACCATAGAAGCATGCTTTCCAACACCTCTAACATCATTTGAGAATCTAAATAACAAGTCACTCAAGTGAGCAATCATATCAGAATTGCATTTCAATTGTTTCATAACATTTGCGTGAAGTGATCTTGTTTTCTAATATAGTTCCCAAACTCATAAAGACATTGGTTAGGGTGCATATTGTGAGGATTGTCATTATCATTGAACTTCATTAAAAAATTTACCTCTACCACCTTAGGCAGTGGTGGTGTATTAAGCCCATGTATTTCTTCAATAGGAGGTAAATTTTTGACATCCTCAGCTTTAATACCTTTTTCCTTCATAGATTTCTTTCCCTCTTGCATATCTTCAGGACTGAGATATAATATACCCCTCTTCTTCAGAGTGGGTTTAACCGGTTGTTCAGGGAGAGTCCAATCATCATAACTTTTCATTATGTTATTCAATAATTCTTCAGCTTGCCCAACAGTTCGTTCCCTGAAAACACAACAAGCACAACTATCTAGGAAATCCCTAGAAGCATCGGTTAGTCCATTATAGAATATATCAAGTATTTCATTTTTCTTAAGAGGATGATCAAAGAGCATTATAATGGCAAAGCCTCCCCCAAGCTTGTGGGGGACTCTTTTCTTTGGTTTGCACAAAGTTAAATATTTCCTGTAAAGCAGCTTGTTTCTTATGAGCAGGGAAATATTTTCAGACAAGTAATAAATCATATCCTGGGAACTACGCACACAACCAGGAGCAAGAGTGTTGTACCAAGCTTTAGCATCGCCCTTTAATGAGAACGGCAATAATTTGAGAATAAAGTAATAGCGAGTCTTCTCATCATGAGTAAAAAGGGTGGCTATGTCATTCAACTTAGTAAGATGTGCCACAGCAGTTTCAGTTTCATAACCATGGAAAGGATCAGATTCAACCAAAGTAATTAACTCTGGGTCGACAGAGAATTCATAATCCTTATCATCAATAAAGATCGGTGAAGTAGCAAACTTAGGATCATATTTCATTCTAGCATTCAGGGATTTTTCTTTACACTTGCATAATAATTTCTCTAGATCATCTCTATCCCTACAAGCAAGAATATCTCTAGTTGTATCCTCATTCATAAAATAACCTTCTGATACATTAGGCAATTCATATCTAGGAAGGCTAGTTCTAGCAGGTGTTTCAGGAGTTTCAGTTTCAAGTTCATCATCAGATTCAACAACATCACATTGTATTACTCTAGCAATTTGTTCATCAAGAAAGTCACCAAGTGGCACATCATCATTATCAAGCAAGGTACTAGCATCATCATAAGCATTATCCATAGCAGAAGTAGCACCATCAATAACTTGCGACATATCAGAATTGATAACATGTGGTGGTGTTGCAAGTTTACTTATAACAGAAGGTGAATCTAAAGCGGAGCTGGATGGCAGTTCCTTACCTCCCCTCGTCTTAGAGGGATAAATCTTAGTCTTAGCATCCTTCAGATTCTTCATAGTGATAAATTGATAATAATCCCAAGTGACTCGACAAATATAGCTATGCTCCCCAACAACGGCGCCAGAAAAAGGTCTTGATAACCCACAAGTATAGGGGATCGCAACAGTTTTCGAGGATAGAGTACTCAACCCAAATTTATAGATTCGACACAAGGGGAGCCAAAGAATATTTGAAGGTATTAGCGTCTGAGTTGTCAATTCAACCACACCTGGAGATTAATTATCTGCAGCAAAGTGATTAGTAGCAAAGTAATATGATAGTTTTGATAATAGTGACAGCAGTAAGAGTAACGGTGAGGGAGTCCTGGATTAAGGGGTCCTCGGGCGTCCAGACTATGTAACATGGGCCGAACTAACGGGCTATGAAGATACAAGACAGAACACTTCTTCCCGTGTCCGGATGGGACTCTCCTTTGCGTGGATGGCAAGCTTGGTGTTCGGATATGTAGATTCCTTCCTTTGTAAACCGACTCTGTACAACCCTAGGCCCCTCCGGTGTCTATAAAAACCAGCGGGTTTAGTCCATAGAGGCAATCATAATCATACAGGCTAGACATCTATGGTTTAGCCATTACGATCTCGTGGTAGATCAACTCTTGTAATTCTCATATTCATCAAGATCAATCAAGTAGTAAGTAGGGTATTACCTCCATCAAGAGGGCCCGAACCTGGGTAAACATCGTGTCCCCAGTTTCCTGTTACCATCGACCTTAGACGCATAGTTCGGGACCCCCTACCCGAGATCTGCCGGTTTTGATACCGACATTGGTGAGAGTTATGTTGTGTCATCATCAGAAGGTTCGATGGCTCCATCGATCATCTACAATAATGCTGCCCTGGGGGGGGGTTTCCTCCTTGGCCAGATCTTTGTGTTCAGCGGCTTCGCAGTGTGGACCAACTCGCTTGGCTATCTAGAGCAGATCGATAGCTACGCCCCAGGTCACAAAATTAGTTTTGGAAACCTGGACTATGTCGCTGATATCCGAGGAGACTTGATCTTCCAAGGGTTCACGACTCCAACCTCCGCTCTAGCTTTAGATCCGGAGCGCGTCGCCATGTCCGAAGATGGGATTCCTGATCCCGCCGGACTATCGGCGGCCACTAAACCCAGTACGGGAGAGCCGGAGGAAGTAGTATCGTTGGCAACCATCATGAAGCCGGACTCTTCTCCGGACGCTGACTCCGAACCTTTAGAGTCAACATCGTGTGAGTTCGTCCAAGGAGTTTCCTTCTCGCCGTACTCCACATATTTTCTTCTCCCTGGCCAAACCTCGGCTTTAAGCGAGGCTCTGGACTTGATGTGATCCCTCGTCATTACAGAGGAGCAATGTCTGAACTACGCCCATCCCGGACTAGGGGCTGAGAGCGGGGAATTTTATGTCCCACCCACCACCCACTTCATAGCCACTGTCGAAGACTTAACTAACATGCTCGACTACGGCTCCGAAGACATTGATGGTATGGACGACGACGCTGGAGAGGACCAGGCCGAAAACCCGCCGTTTACCGGACGCTGGACGGCCACCTCTTGGTATGACGTGTACATGGTGGACACACCCAAAGATGGTAACGGCGATGATAAAGAAGATCCAGTCGAGGATAAATCTCCTGAGACACAGCCAAAGCACCGACGTCAGCGGCACCGCTCTAAATCACGCCGTGTTAAGAACAGCAATACCGGCACAAGAGACAACAACACTCCGGACGATGCCGAAGACAAAGAAGACCCCATCGAGCTAACTTTCGAACAGAACGATCGGGAAGATGGGCAAGTTAGCCCTGACATACAGGCCGTAAACAAAGACTCGGAAGACAGTAATTATCTGCCACTCTCCGATGACGAGGTGAGCCTCGGTGACGAAGACTTTATCGTACCCGAGGAACCTCTCGAGCAGGAGCGCTTTAAGCGCCGGTTAATTGCCACTTCAAGGAGCCTGAAAAAGAAGCAGCAGCAACTTCAAGCTAATCAAAATCTACTCAACGACAGGTGGACTAATGTCCTGGCAGCCGAGGAATAAGGCCTCGAGCGCCCAACCAAAAGTTACCCAAAGCGTAAACTGCTACCCCAATTTGACGACGAGGCCCTTGAGCCCGCACCATCAGCACGTAATGCGGCTAACCGACCACCTCGTGGCCGGGACAAAACGGCAACTCAAACCAAACACCAGCCCATACTACCTCGCCATAAAGGTAGAGATTTAACAGCTCGGGGATATACATATGACCTGCGGCAAGACCTGGACAGTAGAGTAGGTCAGACCAGATTGATCTACGGATCACGGGGGTGTGCCCCGACGAGCGACGACGACTATCTAACCGGACGTGAAAAGCATAATCACGCCCGGGCCAAAAACCGCAGACGGACCCCATACGAGCTACGTCGCGACTTGGCCCGATATAGAGGCGCCGCACACCCCCTCTGCTTCACTGATGAAGTAATGGACCATGAATTCCCCAAAGGGTTTAAACCCGTGAATATCGAATCATATGATTGAACAACAGATCCCGCGGTATGGATTGAGGATTTTCTTCTCCATATTCATATGGCTTGCGGTGATGATCTTCATGCCATCAAATAACTCCCGCTAAAACTCAAGGGACTAGCTCGGCACTGGTTGAACAGCTTGCCTGAAAACTCCATTGGTAGCTGGGAGGACTTGGAAGACGCCTTTCGCGACAACTTCCAAGGTACATACGTCCGACCTCCGGATGCTGATGACTTAAGTCACATAGTTAAACAGCCCGGAGAGTCAGCCAGGAAATTCTGGACTAGGTTCCTAACTAAAAAGAACTAGATCGTCGATTGTCCGGATGCCGAAGTCCTAGCGGCCTTTAAGCATAGCATCCGCGATGAATGACTCGCCCGACACCTTGGCCAGGAAAAGCCGAAGTCCATGGCAGCCCTCACGACACTCATGACCCGCTTTTGCGCGGGCGAAGATAGCTGGCTAGCCCGTAGCAATAAAAATTCAAGCAAACCTGGCACCTCTGAAGCCACAAATAGCAACGACAAGCCCAGACGCAACAGGCACAAGCGTTGAAACAACGTTGACAATACCGATGACACGGCGGTCAATGCCGGATTCAGTGGCTCCAAATCCGGCCAGTGGAAGAATCCATTTAAAAGGAACAATCTGGGCTCATCCATCTTGGACCGCATACTCGATCGTCCATGTCAGATCCACGGCACCCCCCATAAACCAGCCAATCATACCAACAGAAGCTGTTGGGTCTTTAAACAGGCCGGCAAGTTAAATGTAGAGAACAAGGAGAAGGGGTCGAAGAGTGAGGACGACGACGAGGAGCCCCGTCCACCAAACATAGGGGGACAGAAGAAGTTTCCCCCCTAGGTTAAAACTGTAAACATGATATACGTTACCCATATCCCCAAGAGGGAGCACAAACGTGCGCTCAGGGACGTCTATGCGATAGAGCCAGTCGCCCCAAAATTCAACCCATGGTCATCCTTCCCGATCACCTTTGATCGCAGGGACCATCCGACCAGTATCCGTCATGTCGGTTCAGCCGCACTGGTTCTTGACCCAATCATTGATGGATTCCACCTCACGCAAGTCCTCATGGATGGTGGCAGCAGCCTCAACCTGCTCTATCAGGATACAGTCCACAAAATGGGCATCGATCCATCAAGGATCAAGCCCACAAAACTACCTTTAAAGGAGTAATACCAGGTGTAGAGGCCCGCTGCACGGGTTCAATCACATTGGAAGTTGTCTTCAGATCTCCGGACAACTTCCGAAGCGAAGAGTTGATCTTCGACATCGTCCCTTCTGCAGTGTCTATCATGCACCGCTTCGCATTTAACTGCATTTGCTTGATTCAATGCGGTGCCACACTATGCTTATCTCAAACACAAGATGTTGGGACCACGCGGTGTCATAACAGACAATGGAAACACGAAGCGCTCCCTCCGTACCGAGGAGCACACCACGGCCCTGGCAGCAGAAGTACAGAGCGGCCTTATATAGCAGAACTTTAATTCAGCGGCCAAGCTTCCGGACACTGTCAAACGAGTCCAGACTACTCCGCAGCATGACAGTCCAGCTCGTCAGGAGTTAGACTAGCAATTCGGCCTCCACCTCAGTCCTGACCAAATGGCGGCGTGTGTATAGCGTGTACATAACTACGCACTGAAAATACCATGGGCAGAGACGGAGGCATAACTAGATGGTGGCCCACAACACGGCTTAACCTAACCTGGGCACACATGCCTTCTTTTTTTCCTTTTTTTCCTTTTCAGGCTTCTTCTCCAAAGGCCCCTCCCGATGACCTAATCATCGGTCCTTTCGAAGGATGGATATACCAAGGCGGCAAGCAGTACAGACGTGTGGGGGAATCTCTAGATGTTCTTCTTGACGAGCATTCTACCTGTTTTCAGGACCCGCACGCAACTCCCCCTTGGTCTTGGCTTGTTAAATAGCCCTGTTGCTTATCGCACTATTGTGTACAAATACGCCTTGATGTGTTAATCAAATTATAATGGAAACAGTTTGTGGCCCAACTTATGTGGCATTAGCCTACTACTTCGTTTTATCTCGCTATCCTTATCGATTGCACCCATACACTTTGGTACGCTTTCACCAGGGGCTTCATTGTGCTCCATACTACGGCAACAAAGTCCGAACACTTTTTACAGTATAGTTCGGCACCCCGAAGTTAGCATTATATGCATCGGCTCTGAATCATGTCTTTGGTCAATAGTTGGGTTGCCCGGCTCCGTGCTTGCTACCTTACGCTCATCCTATCGGCTAAGGTAGTAAAGGGAGAACTACTGCGATTGTGTTTCTGGTTTATCCGAGCAAACACCTCAGTAGAGAAAGCCGAAAACTGACTGTCATGATACGACGAGAGCTGGTTAGCTATTCAGAGGTTAAAAATCTTTTGCGATTTTTTCCGCATTATGCGATGAATCGGCTTTTCCCCGATCAGGTGTCTACAACACCCTAGTCCGGATTAAATCTAACTAGGGGCTGCGCCTACATTTCTATTGTCAAACTCCTATGGCTAAGTGAGAGTGATAAAGCCACATAGTCTGATCGCCTAGTTTGTTGCGCTAAACACCTCCTTCAAAGGACCAAACTATTGGATCAAGAGTGTTTAGATTCCATCCCGAACACCCCCATACTACCTACGTGGGGGCTGAAGCCGATGACTGGCCAACTCTCAGATTTAACAAAACAGCCGCACATGAGGTAGAATTTTAAAACAAAAAATATTATATTACATAACGGCTTTGTTTCATAATACAGGAAGGGATAACATGAATGACTTCATTCAAAGATAATGTCTTTTGAACACTAGCCCTCTACAATGCGGGATCCCTTCAGGACATCATCCAAATACCGCTCGGGCGTGCTGTGCTCCTTGCCCGCGGGTGGTCCCTCGGTCGCGAGCTTGACGGCGTCCATCTTCGCCCACTGCACCTTGACGCGGGCGAAGGCCGTCCACGCACCTTCGATGCAGACCGACCGCTTGATGGCATCAAGCCGTGGGCAGGCATCGACCAACCGCTTCACGAGCCTGAAGTAGCTGCTGGGTATGGCTTCGGCAGGCCATAGATGGATTATCAAATCCTTCATGGCCAATTCGGCCGCCCTATGCAGTTTGGTCAGCTATTTCAGCTGATCGCTAAAGGGAACCGGATGCTCTGGCGCAAGGTATTGCGACCAGAACAGCTTCTTTGTGGACCTCCCTTACTCGGCTCGGAAGAAATCCGCAGCGTCAGCAATACTGCACGGTAGATCCGCAAACGCTCCTGAAGAACTCCAAATTCGGGTCAGTAAGAGGTACCTTTTCTTCACATACTTGCTATGCATAATAAAGGCCTTACCCGCCGCGATTTTTCTGGCCTCTTGGATTTCCTGGAGGTGCCCTAGGCTTCAACTCGGGCATCTTGTGCGCTTTGGTGGGGCTTGGCAAGTTCGGACTTTTGATCCGCAATATCGCGCTCCAAGGACTCACATTTCTTCACGGCGTCCTGGAGCTCCTACTGGACCTCACCGACCCTGGCCTCGTGTTTTTTCACGAGCGGCTTGTTCCTTCGCTGCCCTCTCCTAGGCTTCGGCCAGCGCCTTCTTGAGGGTCTCCACCTCGGTTGCCGCTCCTACTAAATATCATGGCACTATGGTCAACACCAATCATTCATCCATTCTGAATCTACACAAGGTCATTGCATACCTTGATTGTCCTCCAGCTGTTTTTTCACACGGCCAAGCTCTTCCTTGATCCGCTCCAAACTCTGCTTCAGTCCAGAGACTTCGGCAGAATGGGAGGTCGCAGCCAGCAACGATGCCTTCTTATTTACATAGACATGTATGGTTAGTCTCCTACGAGAAATTATTTGATCCTCTATCCGGCTTTTCTTTACGAACACCAGACTGAGTCTCAGGGGCTACTGTCTATACTATGACATTCTTTTTGCATAATTACGTTGCATACCTCAAAGCCCGTTAGAAGGCTGGTGCAGGCTTCGGTCAGTCCGCTCTTAACGGACTCAACCCTCTCAACCACCGTACCAATAAGATACGGTGTTCCTCAATAGTGGAAGCGCTTTGCAGACCTTCCAGTAGAGTATCTGGTGCCTCTAGATGGACAGAGGTCACTGGTGGAATCGGTGCACCTCCATCCTTTGAAGGAGGCTGTTTGCCTGATTCCGGAGCCGTATAGGTCTCCGGAATTGTATTCGGCTGGGGGTTGAATTGAATATGGCCCCCATCGCCAGTCTCCAGGGGGATTTGCTCCCCCATGTGTCCGGCGGCTGAGGTATCACCCTCTGGCGCCACCCTGGCGGCCTTCTGCGTCTCTCCTTGGCCTGGGGAGGTCCTTCGGGACATCACCTCGGTGTCATCCATGGCCTTGGGAGAAGAGGCCACCGGAAGGTACCCGCTGTCCATCACCTTGGGACCCAACGAGGTCCCCGAAGATGAGGATCGCTGGAGGTGGGAACGAGCCGGACTGCAGTGCATGATTCAACTTGTTAAAACTGTGAAATAAAAGGAGTTGGATATATGAGTGCGTCAGTGCCTTTGAGTACTTACTATTCGGCCTGGGGCTTATCCCTGGGGCGCCACTCCAAGTTGCTATCGGTATCCAATGCGGAGTCGTCCGCATGGGAGGCTCTCCCCTTCTTGGACGTAGGGATGGCAATGGGTACCCATTACCCACATACCCGACGGGTAAAACCCTATTAGAGTAAGGGTATGGGATAAAAAATTACCCATGGGTATATTAATAGGAAAATATTAAACCCATCGGGTAGAATGGGTATGGGTATGGAATAGTATAACCCATACCCGTGTACCCATATACCCACATAAAATTTAGTAAGGGCCTTCACTATTCATTTATCTAATCTAGCTTGCCACAAAATCATTCTATGTAGCCCACACACGCACGTACCTGGAATGAAAGAAGGAACCCCATCTCTCTCTCTCTCTCTCTCTCTCTCTCTCTCTCTCTGCGTGATTAACGTGATTAGGCTTAGCCGCTTAGGTAAATAATCAATACTTGGTCACGTCCCAAGAGACGGAGATTAATACCCTTCCCGTCTCGTCGTCTCTTGCCTCCTCAGGCATTGCTAGTCACCGCAACCAACGCTCCAGCTGCTCACTGCCTTGCCGTTGCCAGTGCTTCCAGCCGCTCGGACGCAATGGACCTTGGGGATGAGGACCGCAACTTTCACGTGGTCGGCGACGGGGAGAAGGAGATGCAGCCGACGGTCACACAAACTAAGTCGGACGGCGACGACTACCACGGTGCAACACTGTCGTTGGATGGTGCCATCTGTCTCCGTCCGACAGGAAAGGTCCAAGCCCCCGGCCAACGTAAAGGACCTGTACCTCTTGCCTCGGCATCCAAGGTGCCCTAGCGGCCTAGCCCGTTTGGTCGATCCTCTTCATTGCCGCCAAGCACAAGAACAAGAGCATGGCTATTTTGGCTTGGTGAGTTTCAATTTTGTGTAGGGTTTTATGAATATGAGCATTGATCTTGTAGTTTTTGTTTTTTCTATAAATGATGTGATGCATTCCTAGATGGTACATAGATCTAATCTATAGATGATGTGATGATGTGATGTTTTTTTAGTAATGATTTTCTGCCTATACATGATGTATATAGCTGCTGTGATGAATATGATTATTTTATATATATATATACATGATATGTAGAGATGTTATGATGTATATATGAGCATCATGATTTTAGTGCTCATCGGTCATATAAGCATTGATTTCTGCCTATACATGATGTATATAGCTGTTGTGATGAGTAAGATTGTTTTGTACATAGGTGACACATAGAGATGTGTTATGATGTATATATGAGCATTATGTGCTGTCGTTTACAATTATTTCTTGCTCAAGTAGATGTGTGCACAGATGGGTATTTTTAACCCGTGGGTACCCATTTACCCTGTCGAGTGATGGGTACGGGAAAAAATTATACCCATTGACGGGTATAGGTACGGGTGATGGGTAAGCTCAAGGGGGTGGGTAAGGGTATGGGGTAACTCCACCCGTACCCAAACCCTGCGGGTGACATCCCTACTTGGACGCCTCTGCCTCCAGATGCGTGGAGGCCGCCCTTTTCTTCCTTCCCCCCTCAGGGGGAGAGTTGCTTTCTTCCTCCTCCTCGTCGTCCTCGGCAGCGGAGGATTGAGTTTCGGCGTCTTCGGACGTCACGTCCGAAGTGCCCTTACGGCGGAGGCCACTTCTGGTCTCCTTGGCCTTCTTCTTTGGCGCCTGGTAGGGCGCCGGAACCAGCATCTTCGTTAGAAGTGGGATTGCTGGGTTTTCGGGCAGCGGAGCCGAACACTGGATCCACTCCACCTTCTTTGTCCAGCCCTGAAAAGATAGATGGGGAAGCTCAGACATCTTCCTTGAATGTATAGGCGAAGGATACACCCTGAAATATGAAAAACTTACCAGACTGGTAGGATGGGTCAGGTTGTACCCACGGTCCTCGGTCGTCTTCGACCATGTCTCGTTGGACTTGAAAAGCACCTTCAAGATGTCTTCGTGTGTAGTGCCGAAGAACTGTTGCAAGGTCTGGTGCTCGGCCGGATCAAACTCCCACAAATGGCAAGTCCGGCTTTGGCATGGAAGGATCCGGCGAAAGAGCATCACCTGGATCACATTGACAAGCTTAATGTTCTTGTCCACCATGCTCCTGATGCGCGTCTGCAGCACAGACACTTCGTCCGATGGTGCCTAGTTCAGGCCCTTCTCTAGCCAGGAGGTGAGCCGCATCGGGGCCCCGGATTTGAATTCGGGAGCCGCGCCTGTGGTCTCAAGGCTCGTGGACGTAGAACCACAGCTGCTGCCACCCTTTGACGGTCTCCACGAAGGTACCTTTGGGCCATGAGACGTTGGGCATATTGCTCACCATGGCGCCTCCGCACTCTGCGTGTTTAACACCCACCACCTTCGGCTTCACATTGAATAGATTTAGCCACAATCCGAAGTGGGTGAGATGCTAAGGAAGGCCTCGCACACGACAATGAATGCCGAGATGTTGAGGAAAGAGTTGGGGCCCAGATCATGGAAATCTAGCCTGTAGTAGAACATGGGTCTGCGGACGAATGGGTGGAGAGGAAGTCCCAACCCGCGGACGAAGTGGGGGATGAGCACCACCCTCTCATGGGGCTCCGGGGTGGGGATGATCTGCCCCTTGGCTGGAAGCTGGTGGGCGATTTCCTGGGCCAAGTACCCGCCTCCCGGAGCTTCGTGATGTCCTTCTTCATGACGGAGGAGGCCGATCCACTTGCTTTCCGGTCCAGATTCGGACATGGTCGGAGTGCTTTTTTGAGGCGGAAAGGATGGAAGCTTGGGCGCTGGAGCTCGAGAGTGGGTGGTCAGAGAGAAAGAAGGCGTGGGTGAAAAGGTGAGTCCTTATCTCCTTATAAAGGTAGTGAATGCCAAACGCCTCCCCACTCGCCTTAAAACTCGCCTATTCCCCAAGGGTCGTGCAGACGGCGTGGTTGCATTACCCACGCCCGTATTGATGAGAATCCCGCAATAAGGGGACACGGTCTCTGCTTTGACAAGACGTGCCAATAAAACCGCATCTCAAAACATGGAGTGGGAAGCTAAAAACGGTTCGAAATAATGACCGGGCAGGGCCGTGATGTCACGATACAAAAGTTGTCAGTAGATTGGACTCGTGAAATATTATACTCCCTGCGTGTGTGTATGGTACGTGTTTTGCAACGCCGGACACGTTTTCTGTGTTCGAAGGCTGTTTTGGAGTATTTGGAGGAGGAACCCGCCTTGCAATGCCGAAGACAATCTGCACGCCAGACACATCATCATTGAAGCCTGGTTCAGGGGCTACTGAGGGAGTCCTGGATTAAGGGGTCCTCGGGCGTCCGAACTATGTAACATGGGCCAGACTAATGGGATATGAAGATACAAGACAGAAGACTTCTTCCTGTGTCCGGATGGGACTCTCCATTGCGTGGATGGCAAGCTTGGCGTTCGGATATGTAGATTCCTTCCTTTGTAAACCGACTCTTTACAACCCTAGGCCCCTCCGGTGTCTATATAAACTGGAGGGTTTAGTCCGTAGAGGCAATCATAATCATACAGGCTAGACATCTAGGGTTTAGCCATTACGATCTCGTGGTAGATCAACTCTTGTAATCCTCATATTCATCAAGATCAATCAAGCAGAAGTAGGGTATTACCTCCATCAAGAGGGCCCGAACCTGGGTAAACATCATGTTCCCCGTCTCCTGTTACCATCGACCTTAGACGCACAGTTCGGGACCCCCTACCTGAGATCCGCCGGTTTTGACACCGACAGACGGTAACAGTGATAGCGGTAATTTTGTAGCAAGTGCAATAGTGATGATAGCAGTAGTAACTTAGCAAGAACAACATAAGATAAATTCATAGGCATTGGATCGGTAATTTGTTGGATGATATTCATCATGAGACAGTTATAACCTAGGGCGATACGGCACCAGCTCCTGTTCATAAATATAATGTAGGCATGTATTCCGTAAATAGTCATACGTGCTTATGGAAAGAACTTGCATGACATCTTTTGTCCTACCCTCCCGTAGCAGCTGGGTCCAATTGGAAACTAAGGGATATTAAGGCCTCCTTTTAATATAGAACTGGAACAAAGCATTAACACACGGTGAATACATGAACTTTTCAAACTACGGTCATCACCGGGAGTGGTCCCGACTATTGTCACTCCGGGGTTGCCGGATCATAACACGCAGTAGGTGACTATAACTTGCAAGATTGGATCTAGAACATGGATATAATGGTGATAACATAAACGGTTTAGATCTGAATTCATGGCACCTGGGCCTAAAGTGACAAGCATTAAGCATGGCAAAGTCATAGCAACATCAATCTTAGAACATAGTGGATACTAGGGATCAAGCCCTAACAAAACTAACTACTCCCTCCGTTCCTAAATAATTGTGTTTCTAGCCATCTCAAATGGACTACAACATACGGATGTATGTAGACATGTTTTAGAGTGTAGATTCATTCATTTTGCTCCGTATGTAGTCACTTGTTGAAATCTCTAGAAAGACAATTATTTAGGAACGGAGGGAGTAGATTACATGATGAATCTCATCCAACTACTCACCGACCAGCGAGCCTATGAAGGAATTACTCACTCCCGGTGGGGAGCATCATGGAATTGGCGATGGATAAGGGTTGGTGATGACGAAGAACGGAGATCCCCCTCTCCGGAGCCCCAAACGGACTCCAGATCTGGCCTCCCGATGATGAACAGGAGGTGACGGCGGCTCCATCTCGTGGATCGCAATAATTCTTTCTCCCTATTTTTTCTGGAAAAATAGGATTTTATAGCGTCGGTTTCAGGGTCTGCGGGGCCACCGGGTGGGGACAACCCGGGGGCGCGCCCTGGTGGGTTGTGCCCACCAATGTGCCCCCCCTCCAGTGGATCTTGGCTCTAGAAATTCTTATTTATTGTATAAAAAATCCTCGCAAAGTTTCGTTCCATTCCGAGAACTTTTATTTCTGCACAAAAACAACACCATGGTAGTTCTGCTGAAAACAAATACAACCGGGGTTAGTTTCATTCAAATCATGCAAATTAGAGTCCAAAACAAGAGGAAAGGCATTTGGAAAAGTAGATACCTTGGAGACGTATTAGGCACTCCCTCTCTGATATATTCGACAATCGGTGATGGCCGCTCCTCGTCCTCGAGTGTGTTACACCGAAATGTCTAGCACACGGGAGCGAAGGAGAAGCGACCCCCCACAACAACAGTCGGGATTCTTCCTCTCTGACATTTTGTGACCATCGGTGATGGAAGCTCCTACATTCACTCGAAAGTGCATTACACCAAAATGTCTAGCACCTTCAAATGCAGAAGAAGCTCCCCTCACGACAACTGTCGGGATTCTTCCTCTTATATTTCGACAGTATATGGTGGACACTCCCTCACAGTTATTTTGATCGTCGGTAATGGTCGCTTCCCCTCCTTCTCTCGTGCAGTATGAAGGTATATCACGAGCAGAAGGAAGAGGAAGTGATCCCCATGACAACAGCCAGGATTCTTCCTCTCTGATATTTCGACAGTATATGGTGGACACTCAAGTAGTATCTATAGACTGGAATTCAACCCATGAGATTAATCAACACTTCGGCAAAACATATATAGGCGACTCGGAGTAACAGATATACCATCATAATTTATTCACTGGACGGATATCGAGGATATGCCGGAGATCTTCTGGGTGTCGTCGAGCGGCACGTCAGTGATCTTCCCTACACACAAATAAAATAACTATGTGAGCTATGCTTGATACGCTATTCAAATCTTTATTATTATTCACCATGGGTTGACTTTCGGTCTGTTGAGTCTTCCTTGAAAACTCTCATCTCACGTGGTGTATATGGTGGGCACTCCCTCTCTGATATATTCGACCGTCGGTGATGGTCGCTCCTCCATTTGTTCCCGAGTGCGTTACACCAAAATGTCTAGCACATGGGAATGAAGGAGAAGCGACCCCCCACGACAATAGTTGGGATTCTCCTTCCTCTCTCATATATGGTGGATACTCCCTGACTCATTTTTTGACCACCGGTGATGGTCGCTACTCCTCCTTCCCCTAGTGCATAAGCAAGGTCTAGCACAAGGAGAAGAAGGAGAAGCGGCCCCCACAACAACAGTCGACGCTTCTTCTCTCATATATGGTGGAGACTGTCCCTCACTAGTTTTTTGACTGTCATGTATGGAGCCCCGACAGACCTAAACTCAACCCGAAATACCGCTTAATTCTCTTTCTAGGAAATCTGGGGCACTCGATATTTCCTACATACTCTAGAATAAGTCATGCTAAAATTCACAAAATGATCCGGCATGACCTTTGCTAAAATAGGACATATCGAGCGCCTGAAATTTGCTGGAAAGAAAATGAATCAACACTCAGGAAAAACACAAGCCACTCGGATTTTCCCTGCGATAGATGTCCATACACATTGTCACAACTACTTATCTACTACTAGTACATCTATGAGACCACATACACCATGTTTACTCACTATAGACGATGGTTGTCGACCGAGCGTGGGTGTCGTCAGTGATCTTCTGGGCGTCGTTGACCAGCTCATCAGTGATCTATGTACCCTGCACCACATGAGCATTCACACATGAGCATTCAAACTTGATGCTCATTGCATTTCAATGGTTCAAAATATTAACAAAAACATTTCAATATATCTTATAATCAAAACATTACATTCGGACAAGAAGCATAACTAAATTCGACCATCATACGCTAACTGAATACCCTAGTTATACTCTGGTTCTACTCTATTCAACACTTACTAAAAATTTCATTCGGACAATATAGGCCCGTCTCTCTAAATTTGGCAATGTGATGTCGACATAACTAAATACCCTAGTTCTACTCTGTTCAACACTTACTAAAAATTTCGATTACTAAAATTGCTATACCTAAATTTTCTTACTATCAACTTATATTACTAAATTTAATACCTAAAAATTGCTATTATTAAAATTTCAAAAAATAGAGGGACCAAAGGTGGAGAGAGCAGGTGTAATCGCATCTAGTGCCACCCCTAGTTGGTTTTGGAGTATTGACGACAAACATGGTTGAGGGACTAATGTGTTTGTGAGATTCACAGGAGAACACAGGTAGAAATCCCTATTGATTCGGTTTACCCATCGAAGATTACCCCTAAAAATGTATGAAGACATCGGTGGTTCCTGAAGACATTCACGTCGAAGATAATGATGTGTGAAGACATTCACTTAAAGACAATGGAGTAATAAGCCATAGTTTCTTTCATAGTTTCATTTCCTCCTTTCTTGAGTCATAGGAACCACAGAACTATCATGTGGGGTTCAAGTGAACAAACTTAGAAGACTGACGTGATGCTCAACCCAAGTCCTATGTCTTCGAGTGAATACAATGAGAGAAAATTTTATCCTGAGTTGGATAAGTCAGCTTTTCTTGTAGCCTAAGTCATGCTGTCGTGTGTGTTTGAAATACGACCGTTGGACACATGTCGGTTCCCCAATGACCCAGGGTCATTTCTGACATATCATGTCGTGTTTCCCCTGGCTATAAATAGCCACCCCCTCCACCATAAATTGGTGGCTGCTCAGAGTTAGTGCACATCTTTTGTCGTTTGAGAGCAACCCACCTCCGAAGCCTTTGAGAGAGAATCCTTGCAAGGACAAAACCCAAAACACCCAGAGCCCAAAGAGTGTTGGCCTCACTGAAGTCTTTCTGTCTGTGTGATCTGAAGACTTATTACACTTGAAGACTGTGATCTTCCAGTCGGTTAGGCATCACGTTCTGAGGATCCAAGAGTCGTTGTGGATCACCGGTGAATAAAGTCTGTGAAGGTTTGGAAGTCTACCTTGAAGACTTAGCAGAGTGATTGGGCAAGGACTATGTGACCTTAGCTCTAGGGGAATAAGGTGAAGACATGGTCTTATGAGTTCAATCTCAGCCTCCCTAACCAGACGTACATTTGTCACAGCAACTGGAACTGGTCTACCAAATCCGTGTCTTCATTAAGCCACTGGTTCTATCAGTTCACTCCTTTACTTACAGTTTAGCTTTGTGAAGTCATTACTTGTCTGCTCTGATTGACTTCTCTGTGTGAAGACATTCACCCCGATTGCTTTCTGGCTTCATACTCTCTTCTAATTCTGATATGTTCTACCTAGCTGCTATTTGTCTTTGATCTTACTCTACACTGTTTCTTTTAATATGCCATGGATAGTGTAGTTTATCTTCCATTGCATGCTATGTAGGTGTTATTTTCTTGTCTGTCTTCGAAGACATTGCCTGTCTTGAAGACTTTCATAAAAATCGCCTATGCACCCCCCCTCTAGTCGATAACTAGCACTTTCAATTGGTATAAGAGCAAGGTGGTCCCTTGTTATGTGTGATTCGGTTTAACTACCAGGAGTTTTAGCTATGTCGACTACATGGATAATCAAGGTCTCCGCTGTGTGCCCTGTCTTCGATGGCGCTAATTACCCCTACTGGAAGAATAAGATGCAGATGCATCTTGAAGCCATTCACAATGACGTTTGGTATGTCGTCAAGACTGGCGTTCCCAAAGGCGGTGAAGGTGTCACCGCTGCTGATGTCAAGAGATTCGCACAACTGGACTCAACTGCCAAGACCATCATATGTGGTCATCTGACTAAAGGACAGTATGGCCGTGTGAGTGCACTGGAGTCTGTGAAGCTAGTCTGGGACTGGCAATCCAAGGTCAATGAAGGCGTCTCTACTGAGAGGGACTCAAGAATCGATGTGCTTCACAATCTCTTCAATCGATTCAAGAGAATGACAATGAGTATGTCCATCTCACTTTTGACCGTCTTACTGACATCACAAATGAGCTTCGCGCACTTGGTGCCACTAAGATCACTAAGCATGAAGTCATGAAGAAGCTATTAAGATCACTTGACAACTCATTTGACACCCTATCACTGATGATCCAAGAACGTCCAACACACATGAGTTCCAGCTATCTGAGAAGAGAGATATCTATGGTCCCAATTACGACCGATCTCGTGCTTTGAAGGCGAAGTCCATTTCCTCATATGAAGACTCTGAATCCAGTTTTGATGATCCTGAAGACTTAGACAAAGAGCTGGCAATGCTTTGAGAAAGTTCCAAAAGTTCTCCAAGAAGAATCACTTCGGAAAGTCTTCAAAATCTAGCTCCAAGGCTTCCACTCGAGACTACAAAAAGACAACCTGACACAAATGCAAGAAACCAGGCCATTACATATCTGAATGTCCTCAATAGGAAAAGAAGCAAATAAAAAGAAGAAGAGCAAGCAATATGACTCCAATGAAAAGAATAAGAAGAGATCTTCAAAGTCTTCTTCAAAGTCTTCATCTCACAAGAAGATCTCATCCAGCAAAGCTCATGCTTTCATTGGCAAGGAATTGGATTCAGAGGAGGAGTCTACTTCTGAGGAGGCAGAGGTGGAGCCGGAGGAGGAGTCTGATTCTAGCGTCGCAAGTCTGGCTCTAGCTTCGGCATTCGTCGTGAAGTCCATCTTCAATACTGAAGACAATGGTCATGTCACTGACACTGAAGTCAATGATGACGATGACTCTACTCCTACCTATTGCTTCATGGTAAGAGGTGCTAAGGTAAACTCGTGCGATGCTTACTTTCAGACCTCTAGTGAAGATGACTCTGAATGTGAATCCAAAACCAGCTATAAAACTCTTGCTAAAATTTCAACTGAGCAACAAATTGCTATGAAAAGATTCAAAAATTGCTAGACATAAGCGATGTCCTATTCGACCTCCTACGGTCGAAACGGGGTCCTGTTGATCGGGAGGGGTGTGGCGTACCGCAAAACAGAGGAAACGGACTTCTCTTCGACCTCCTATGGTCAAAATGGGAGTCCTGTTCATCGGGCAGGGTGTGGCGTACCGCAAAACGGGACTCCACGCGCTACTGTTCATCCACCGTCTACTGCCTCGCTCCAGCCTCCGTGGGCTACTGTTCATCCACGGTCGACCTCCTCTAGCCTCCACCTGCGACTATTCATCCATGGCGTCTCCCTCCTGCCTCCAACAGCTACTGTTCATCCACGCTCTCCTGTTCATCCAGCCTCCATCGGCTACTTTTCATCCAGCCCTCGATGGGCTACCGTTCATCTAGCCCTCCACCGGCTACTGTTCAACCAACCCTCCATGGGTCCTGCTCATCCACCCCCAACCAGCTCGATCGGGGTCCTATTCAACCAGCGGCAACATCCTCTACTACCACGGGGTCCTGTTCATCCAACCCCCAACAACACTCACTATTCATCAAAGAGGCAGCAGGTTCGATCGGATTCAGTTAGCAGCAGTAGCGAAGAAATCCCTCGATTGGGTTCAGTTAATAACCCGGGATCGATCGATCGCTCGGGTTCAGTAACGCGTAACCAGTGCAGTCGCTCAGGTTCAGTAGGTGAATGCCTTGCTCGGGTTCAGTGACAGCCCAACGCCTCGCACCCATGCGCGTACATGCACGAGAGAAACGCGCAATCCCTCCGTGCATCGCTGGCCCCGACCACCCACCGTAACCGAGAACTCCCCGATATTTTCCTCGCCCTTGCTTCTACCATGGTTTTTTCCGTCATGGATGGCCCAAAGAATGTCATGCAGTTGCGTCTCCAGCCCTCCTAGGATAAAAAGCCCATTTTCTATAGGCGGGCGGGGCAGGGGCTGGATTTTTTTCATTGACGTGGCTGCCCCGCTCGACCAGTCCAGCTCCCCCTCGCCATTAACAGCTTGAAGAATCAAGGCCGACCCCCTGCACCAATCCATGACGCCTGGCTTTCTGCCAGGGCACACATTTCTGCGCCATCCACATCTGCCACCAACCTTGCGTAATGCATGCGATACACGTGGCAGAAGCACTTGGAGCGGGAAGGATAGTGGGGTGGCAATTACCACCCCATGAACGTGGTACATGGGTACTCTGCAAATCGTGGCCCATTATCTCCCTCACTACAGTTAGCGTTACACAACACACGGGAGAACCGGAAACTGACCTGGGCTCAGGTTAATAAAGAACCAAAGATGATCTCAAGGGACAAGCAACTACGATGCCTATGCACTGGTTAGGGCCTAACCCAACGACGCCCAGCAGCGTGTTCGGGCCAGGTCTGGAGGCTCCTGTCGGTGCAACAAACCCTGGGTCTGTTGCCCAGACATGCACAGGCCTAAGATCAAGATTACAACATCCAAGACCAGACCTGGCACCAGAGATCAACTCTTTGAAGAATCAGAGTACAGATCAAGAAGACCAAGTCAAGTTAAAGAAGCAAGAAACCACTAAGGGAAAACCTCCCTTGCCGGGAAGGAGACCCTGGCGAGGTCAGGGTTACCCCGGAACCAAACCTCAAGACCGTTCCGGTAGACCTGCCGGGACCTACGAAGGCAAACTACCACGCCAAGGCTCCACTGCACCATCTCACAGCGATGCAAAGTCATTGATCGGTGTGGTGTCAAGCCCCCAAGTGACTAAGTGGCAGTTTCTTGCTACATGGCAGCCACTTCCTATGGAAATCACCTCCAAATGACACCCGTCCAGCGACTTGTCATGCAGACAGGAGAGAAGGTGGCCGAGCAGCCCGACAAGGCTTACCGGGCAGGCCATGATGTGACACTAAGCGGCACATTTAATGCGCTCTTTCATGTCTGCAGAGTTAGGTATGATAGCACTGTTTGCTATCTAATCAGTATACAATGACTGATTTGCCAATGTGGTGACTCCTTGATCTATAATAGGAGGCCCATGGCAACCATCGAAAGGATTCAGACCCTTGTACACTCATACGCGCGTAGCTGCTCTCGCCCCAAGGCAGCCCACCAAAGCAGGAGTAGGGTTTTAAGCATCGCGGCAGCCCGAACCTGGGTAAAATTGCTCGTGTGATCTATGTCATGCTACGCGATGCTCTCCGCTCTTTGTGCAACGTGCTCATCCCCCTGCCGAACCACAAGGGGCTCATGGCCCCATAGGTGGTCGTGGTTTCCAACGACACTAGTAGAAAAACGAGCTTACGTTCACCTCATTAGTCCCGGTTCATTTATGGTCCGAGACTAATGTGACCATTAGTCCCGGTTCTAACAGCTAGGGGCACGGGCATCATTAGTCCTCGTTCATTTTGTACCTATAGTCCCGGTTTGTGTCAAAAACCGGGAATAAAGGGGTGGTGGCAGGCTGGTGTCAGGCTGGGGCCCCACGAGCCCCTTTAGTCCCGGTTCGTGGCACAAACCGGGAACTAGAGGCACACCTTTTGTCCCGGTTTGGGTCACCAACCGGGACTAAAGATGCTCCTATATAAACCCTTCGTCCATCCCGAGCCCATTTTCCCCTTTCCTCTCCTCTCTGTTCTTCCCCTCTTGCTCGAGCTCACCCTCCATTTTTGCCAAAATTTGTCAAGATTTGAAGGCACCCCATCCATCCAAGTGTTCATAAAGGTTAGCAACTTTGTCCTTTCATCTTCATTGCTAGATTAGCTCTTGCAATGCTCTATAAGTAAAGTGATTTGTGGGTTTTAGTTTGGGAGTAATTATATGTGGGAGTTTATTTGATTTACATGCAATTTGAGCTCAAATTTACTTCTTAGTTTGCATGTGTAGGTGTGGTTTACTTAGTGCCTTCCCGTCCCCATCCTAACTACCGTCGATCGCCCGCACCGTCCCGTCGCTGGACCACCTTGGTGAGCCTCTCGTTCTTATCCTTTTTATAAAAAAATCATGTTTGTGTGATTTAGATAGTGACTTGTATAATTTTCTTACCTGTATGGTTATTTGGTATACATAGTGGCATGGTTTTGATATCTGTCCCGGTCGGCCCTCGTCTGGTTTATGATTCGGATGTGGTATATACTCTCTTTTATAAGTATTTGTTGCATTTCATGTTTATGACAATTATTCCCATCAAGTTGACATAGATATTTTTATCTAGGAGGTATGTGAACCAGAAATCGCAACTGAACCTCTTGTTGAGAAGTTAAATTTAGTTGAAAAAGAAAACGAGTATTTGAAAGAAAAATTGAAAAGAATTGAAGAAGAGAAGATGAAACTGGAGTTGTTTGTTGCCGATGTCGTTGATGATCACAAGATCAAGATGGATGCAATGCGCTTCAAGATTAGAAAGATTAGAAGATATGTCGTTAATAAAGAGGCTTGGTATCACTATGCTGTTGGATCAATTGTTACCTTAGTTGCGATCTTGATCGCATTTGTTGTTGCATTTAAATGCTTTAGCTAGAAAGTTTGTATGTTATTTTATGAGAATAAGTGTGTATGAACTTTATGTATGAACTTGTATTAATTTGGTCTTTTCGGTGTTGTGTAATGAAGATGAGCCAATAATGGATGTACGATGACTGATGCTCTCCCCAGTTCATGAATGGCGTGCATACTTTTCTAGTTGCGGTTGAGGAAAACAAATGAGCGGATGGTTTTATGTGTTCTCCATGTGCTGTTTGTAAGAATGATCACAATTACTCTAACGCAAGATCCATTCACATCCACCTGTTTACGTCCGGTTTCATGTCCGACTATAACTGTTGGACCAAGCACGGAGAAAGAGGGGTCCTAATGGAAGAGAATGAAGAAGATGATGATGATAGCCATCCTGGCCATGGGTTCCCTGAATACGATGGTACAAAAATGGGGGAAGAAGCTGAGCTGGCAATGCGGGAAGAAGCTGAAGAAGAGGCATCAGATGAGCCTGCTGATGATCTTGGTCGGGCCATTGCCGATGCAAAGAGAAACTGCATGATACGTCTCCATCGTATCTATAATTTTTGATTGTTCCATGTCAATATTATACAACTTTCATATACTTTTGGCAACTTTTTATATTATTTTTGGGACTAACATATTGATCCAAAGGCCCAGTGCCGCCTCCTCGCTTGTTGCATGTTTTTTGTTTCGCAGAAAATACATATCAAACAGAGTCCAAACGGGATAAAAACTGACAGGGATTTTTTTGGAATATATGTGATTTTTGGGAAGAAGAATCAACGCGAAACGATGCCCAAGGGGCCCACGAGGGTGACGGGCGCGCCCTAGGGGGTCAGGCGCACCCTGGGCCCTCGTGGACACTCCGTAAGGTGGTTGGTGCCTTTCTTTCGCCGCAAGAAAGCCAATATCCGGATAAAAATCATGTCCAAATTTCAGCCAAATCGGAGTTACGGATCTCCGGGAATACAAGAAACGGTGAAAGGCCAGAATCTCGAATGCAGAAACAGAGAGAGACAGAGAGACATATCCAATCTCGGAGGGGCTCTCGCTCCTCCCATGGCATGGAAGCCAAGGACCAGAGGGGAAACCCTTCCCCCATCTAGTGAGAAGGTCAAGGAAGAAGATGAAGGGGGGTCTCTCCCCCTCTCTCCCGGTGGCGCCGAAACGCCACCGGGGCCATCATCATCACCGCAATCTACACCAACACCTCCGTCATCTTCACCAACATCTCCATCACCTTCCCCCATCTATCTACAGCAGTCCACTCTCCCGCAACCCGCTGTACCCTCTAATTGAACATGGTGCTTTATGTTTCATATTATTATCCAATGATGTGTTGTCATCCTATGATGTGTGAGTAGATTTTCGTTGTCCTATCAGTAATTCGTGAATTGCTATGATTGGTTTAATTTGCTTGTGGTTATGTTACTGTCCTTTGGTGCCCATCATATGAGCGCACGCGTGGATCACACCGAAGGGTTAGTTGTATGTTGATAGGACTATGTATTGGAGGGCAAGAGTGACAGAAGCTTCAGCCTAGCATAGAAATTGATGCATACGGGATTGAAGGGGGACCAATATATCTTAATGCTATGGTTGCGTTTTACCTTAATAAACGTTAGTAGTTGCGGATGCTTACTAATAGTTCCAATCATAAGTGCATAGAATTCCAAGCCAGGGATGACATGCTAGCAGTGGCCTCTCCCACATAAAACTTGCTATTTTATCGGTCTAGTAAAGTAGTCAATTGCTTAGGGACAATTTCGCAACTCCTACCACCACTTTTCCACACTCGCTATACTAACTTTATTACTTCTTTACCTAAAACAGCCCCTAGTTTTTATTTACGTGCTCTTTATATTCTTGCAAACCTATCCCACAACACCTACAAAGTACTTCTATTTTCATACTTGTTCTAGGTAAAGCGAACGTCAAGCGTGCGTAGAGTTGTATCGGTGGTCGATAGAACTTGAGGGAATATTTGTTCTAACTTTAGCTCCTCGTTGGGTTCAACACTCTTACTTATCGAAAGAGGCTACAATTGATCCCCTATACTTGTGGGTTATCACTGCACAAGTGAAAAGGAGAACCTGAAGTTGCAAGACATGTTAGAGGATCACAAGAAATTGTTGTACCCAAATTGCGAAGATGACAAGAAAAAGTTGGGTACCACAATGGAATTGCTGCAATGGAAGGAAGAGAATGGTGTATCTGACAAGGGATTTGAAAAGTTGCTGATAAAGTTAAAGAAGTTGCTTCCAAAGGACAACGAATTGCCCGACTGTACGTACGGAGTAAAGAAGGTTGTCTGCCCTCTAGGATTAGAGGTGCAGAAGATACATGCATGCTCTAATGATTGGATCCTCTACTGCGGTGAGTATGAGGATTTGAATGCATGCCCGGTATGCGGTGCATTGCACTATACGATCAGCCGAGATGACCCTAGTGATGTTGAGGGCGAGCGCCCCAGGAAGAAGATTCCCGCCAAGGTTATGTGGTATGCTCCTATAATACCACGGTCGAAACGTTTGTTCCAAAAAAACAGCATGCCAAGTTAATGCGATGGCACAAAGAAGACCGTAAGAAAGACAGGAAGTTGAGAGTACCTGCTGACGTGTCGCGGTGGAGAAAAATCAAGAGAAAGTGGAAGGACTTTGCAGATGATGCAAGGAACGTATGGTTTGGTTTAAGTGCAGATGGCATTAATCCTTTTGGGGAGCAGAGAAGTAATCATAGCACCTGGCCTGTGACTCTATGTATCTATAACCTTCCTCCTTGGTTGTGCATGAAGCGGAAGTTCATTATGATGCCAATGATCATCCAAGGCCCTAAGCAACCCGGAAACAACATTGATGTGTACCTAAAGCCATTAGTTGAAGAAATTTTACAGCTGTGGAATGGAAAAGGTGTACGTGAGTGGGATGAGCACAAACAGCAGGAATTTGACCTACATGTGTTGTTGTTTGTAACCATCAATGATTGACCTTCTCTTAGTAACCTTTCAGAACAGACAAACAAGGGATAGCATGCATGCACGCACTGTTTAGATGATACCAATAGTATATATTTGGATAAATGTAAGAAGAATGTGTACCTGGGACATCGTCGATTTCTTTCGATCAAGCATCTCTTAATAAAGAAAGGCAAGCATTTCAAAGGTGAGGCGGATCACCGAAAGAAGCCTCGCCACCGTACTGGTGATGATATACTTGATATGATCAAAGATTTAAAAGTAATCTTCAGAAAGGGTCCTGGCGGACAATCTGTTCCGAATGACGCTGACGGACGCGCACCCATGCGGAAGAAGAAATCGATATTTTGGGACCTACCCTATTGGAAAGACCTAGAGGTCCGCTTTGCAATCGACGTGATGCACGTAATGAAGAATCTTTTTGTGAACCTGCTAGGCTTCTCGGGCGTGTATGGGAAGACAAAATATACAGCAGAGGCATGGGAGGACCAGCAACGTATGCACGGAAAAGACGTCATGCATCCAAAGCAGTATCAGAGTCATGCCAGCTATGCTCTTACCAAAGAAGAGAAGGAAATCTTCTTTTAATGCCTGCTCAGTATGAAGGTCCCGTCTGGCTTCTCGTCGAATATAAAGGTAATAATAAATATGGCAAAGAAAAAGTTCCAGAACCTAAAGTCTCATGACTGCCACGTGATTATGACGCAACTGCTTCCGGTTGCATTGAGGGGACTTCTACCGGAATACGTTTGATTAGCTACTGTGAAGCTATGTGCATTCCTCAATGCAATCTCTCATAAGGTAATCGGTCCAGAAATCACATCAAGGTTACATAATGATTTGGTGCAATGTCTTGTCAGTTTCGAGTTGGTGTTCCCACCATCCTTCTAAATATCATGACGCACGTCCTAGTTCACCTAGTCAAAGAGATTGCCATTCTGGGTCCTGTATTTCTACACAATATGTTCCCCTTTGAGAGGTTCATGGGATTCTTAAAGAAATATGTTCATAACCGTGCTAGGCGAGAAGGAAACATCTCCAAGGGCCATGAAACAGAGGAGGTCATTGAGTTTTGTGTTGACTTTATTCTTGACCTTAAGTCGATTGGTGTTCTTGAATCGTGGCATGTGGGCAGACTAGGTGGAAAAGGCACGCTAGGAAGGGACCAAGTAATATGTATGGACGTACATTATTGGGCGCAAGCACACTACATAGTTCTACAAAATTCCACCTTGGTGGCTCCGTATATCGAGGAACACAAGAATATTCTACGCTCCAAACACCCGAAGTAGTCTGACTACTGGATTACACGTGAACAAATGGGGACTTTCACTGGTTGGTTGCAAACACGTTTCATGCATGACGACACTGTTGCAAATGAGCTGTACTTGGTGTCCCAGTTACCATCTTCGACTATATTGACTTTCAAAGGGTACAAGATAAATGGGAATACATTTTACACGATCGCCAACATAAAAGAGCACCAACCAAAACAGTGGTGTCCGCTTTGATGCAGCAAACACCAATAGGCCAAAGGACACATATTATGGTTACATAGAGGAGATATGGGAACTTGACTATGGACGTGGTTTGAAGGTCCCTTTGTTTCAGTGCAAATGGGTCAATCTGACAGGAGGCCGGGTAAAGGAAGACCCGCAGTACATAATGAAAATAGTGGATCTCAACAATCTTGGGTACGCAGACGAACCATTCGTCCTAGCCAATGATATGGCGCAGTTTTTCTATGTGAAGTACATGTCTACCAATCTGATAAAAAAGAAAAGATAAGGAAGCAAATACATCATACGATGAGCCAAAGTACCACATAGTTCTTTCAGGGAAAAGAAACATCGTGAGAGTGGAGGACAAGACAGACATGTTAGAATATTATGAAAAGTTTCATGAAATTGCTCCCTTCATAGTGAATATTGACCCAAGCATCCTGTTAAATAATGAAGATTGTCCATGGTTACGGCGCAAAGGGACACGCGCGAAGAAAAAGTTTTATACCCCAAGGTCCCACTCTGGGATGTCCCCAGCTTCACCGTCATCACTTTCTTCTCTAGAGAGTTTACGGACTTATATATCTGGAAAGTCCCACTTCGGACAAATGAGAGGGAATCTTTGTAATAGTATGTGTTTGGGCATTTGAAACGCAAAGAAATATTATGTCCAAATATTTTTCATGCATTTACTGATTTTTTGAGCTAAATGACCCTGAAATTGAAAAGCACTACAAATGAACTCTGAAAAGGTTGAAAGTTGGCATGATATCATCATTTCACCCACATAGCGTGTGCTAAAAAGTTGAGAGGGTTACGACAAAAACTGGATGCACTTCGTGTACAAAATGGACAATCTATTTCGAAGTATCAGGGTTTCAGATGAAAAACTCATTCGTTACAAAGGCATTTCATTTTTAAACTTATTTCAAGTCCATACTTTTTGTGTGTTCAGTATGCACCATCCAAAGCCACATCATCAATTTTAAACCCTTTCTGACTTCATTTGCTATTTTTCATGCATTTACTGATTTTTTAGCTAAATGACCCTGAAATTGAAAAGCACTACAAATGAACTCTGAAAAGGTTAAAAGTTGGCATCGTATCATCATTTCACCCACCTAGCATGTGCTAAAAAGTTGAGAGGGTTACCGCAAAAACTGGATGCACTTCATGTACAAAATGGACAATCTATTTGAAGTATCAGGGTTTCGGACGAAAACTCATCTATTACAAAGGCATTTCATTTTTTAAATAACCTAAGAATTACCAAATTGAATATAATTATAAAACACACTAATATTAAACAGTAGAAAAAAAGAATCACTGAAAAATCTATTTTTAAAGTAAAGTTATTCACAAACTAGTGATTAACACAAATTTCAAATAATTCAAATTTGAAAACTAATGGCAGTAACAGAAATTTTATAATTTTGGTGACCTAAAGCAAAAAGATTCACTCAGAAACTCTAAATATTTGGCTGTAAGTAGAAAAAAAGAAAATAAATAAAGTAAAAAACAAAAAAACTGGAAAATAAATAAATAAATGCCTGCCTAGTGGGCCGCCACGGCCTGCATACGACTAGAAACCCAACTACTAGTTGGGCTAGGATAGAGGCCCACAGGGCAAGTAGGCCCCATAGCGCAGTGACACGTTCGTTAGGACCACACATGCCTTCTTTAGGGAGGAGCTCGAAACGGATGCAGCAGCGGGGCTTATAAACTGGTTTGAGCCCCGTTCGCTTGGCAAGGTGGGGCTAAACATCGACACACCTTGCTCATTGAAGACAACCTTTAGTCTCGGTTGGTGGCATCAACTGACTAAAGGTATCTTTAGTCCCTGGCCAACCGACTAAAGGCCTTTAGTCCCGGTTGGTGGCATCAACCGGGACTAAAGGTGCCTCGTATATAAGCAACACTTAAGAATTGCCCCGCCCCCACCCTCCATTCTCTCGACGCTGCCCCACAGAGACGCCGTCAGGCTGTTGCGCAGCCGCCTGCCCGGACGCCGGCTGCCCGCGCCTCCACCCCGACGCCACCCGCGCCTCCTCCCCGACGCCACCCGCGCCTCTCCTCTCCGACGCCGCCCGCGTCGGCCGCCCATTGACACCGCCCACACCCTCACCGTCGCCGGCCTCGACCTCGCCCGCTTTGAGCTCACCGCCCCCTCCAACGATTTTTTTCACTAGATGTTTTAGATAATTATTAATTAGTATACAATGTATGTATATATGTATATATGTATGTATGTTTTAATGTTCTAGATGATTATTTTTTGACTATATGTATGTATGTTTTAGTTTTTTTTTTCACTAGATTTTTTATACAATGTATGTATATATGTATATGTAGATGAACGGTGGAATTTTCATAGATTTTCTGTTTTTTAGTTTTTTATACTTTTAATGTTGTATCATAGTATAGAAAAAAATTGCATAGAAAAAAGATGAATAGGAAAAAGTTGCATAGAAAAAAGTTGACTATGTATTGAAAATATTTTAATGTTAATATATATCTTAATGTTGTATTTGCAAAAGTTTTTCATGTATTTGCAAAATCAAGCAAAAGAATTACAAAAATCACAATTAAGCATTTAAAAATGTTAAATTTGCATAGAATTTGTTCTCGACATCTATGATGCCTGACCCGCATCCTCATTGTCGACTCGTTGGCGACGACCTGCTTGAGAGGCGCCATGTCCGGGACTGGGCTCCGCCTTGTTGGCACTGGGAGGTGCTACCTTCCGAGGCACGCAACTTGGTGAGGAACCGGGCTCCCGTCGTCGACCCGGAGCTTCTTTGGTGGCGGTCGCGTGGGCCACTTTTGGTGTGGAGGCAGCCGGCCCCCGCGGAGGTGGTACATTACTGTGTCAGGGAGGAACCTTTTCAAATAAGTGCCGGTCCTGAGAGCACTATTGTCATTCTCATGCATTTTTTCTAGTTAATGTTGTGTGCATCATGACTGGATCTCTTCTACAATGAATTACAACATTTAGTCGTTGCTTGAACTTTGGAGGTGCTCTGCATTTATGTTTTGTAGTCTCAGAAAGGGCTAGCGAGATACCACTATTGTCATATTATATCATGGTTGTTTCGACAAAGTGTTGGCATTTGAGATATTTCATTATTGCTCGCTAGTTGATTATGCCATTGATATGAGTGAGTATAACTTCTAAGAGTTATCGTTTGCATGGTTAGTCATGATCTTTGCCGAAAACCGAGGTATTATTTGAGCATATATACGGAGACAAGAACAAAAGAGTTCGTAAAAGTTTTTCTTTATCACTTTCAGCTTGTCAACTGAATTTCTTGAGGACAAGCAATGGGTTAAGCTTGGAGGAGTCTATACATCTCCGTCTATATACTTTTAATAGCGCTTTTGCTCTTGTTTTGGACTCTAATTTGCATGATTTGAATGAAACTAACCTAGACTGATGTTGTTTTCAGTAGAACTTTCATGGAATTGTTTTGTGCAAAAATAAAAGTTCTCGGAATTGAACGAATTTTTTTGGATAATTGTTTTGGAATAAAAGAAAAATAGTGGAACCAAGACCCACTGGAGGGGGCCCTAGCTGCTCACTAGGCACCAGGGTGCGCCACACCCCTCTGGCGCGCCCTGTTGGGTAGTGGGGCCCACGAGGCTCCACTGACCCTAATTCCAACTCTATAAATTCCTATTTTCAGAGAAAAACTATGAGAGAAAGTTTCATCGCGTTTCATGATACAAAGCCGCCGCCACCTCTTGTTCTTCATCGGGAGGCTAGATCTGGAGTCCGGTCGGGGCTCCGGAGAGGGGGATTCGCAGCCGTCGTCGTCATCAACCATAATCCATCACCAATTTCATGATGCTCACCATAGGGAGTGAGTAATCTCTTCGTAGGCTTGCTGGACGGTGATGGGTTGGATGGGATTCATCATGTAATCGAGTTAGTTTTGTTAGGGCTTGATCCCTAGTATCCACTATGTTCTGAGATTGATGTTGCTATGACTTTGCTATGCTTAATGCTTGTCACTGGGGCCCGAGTGCCATGATTTCACATATGAACCATTTATGTTTTCACCAATATATTTGTGTTGTTGATCAGATCTTGCAAGTTATATGCACCTATTACGTGTTATGATCCGCATACCCCAAGGTGACAACAATTGGCACTATAAAAAAAGACACATCCGTGACATTTTGGGCCGAACGAATTTTTTTCTGTGATGCTTATGACACTTCTATGACGATAATTGTGACAAAACCCGGTATCATCATAGATGTGGTGGGCTCCTACTTCTATGACAAAAAATCATGATAGAAAATGGGCTTTTCTTCCTGGCCAGGCCGGAGACGCAGCTGCATGATATTCTTTGGGCCGTCCATGATGGAAAAAACCATGGTAGAAGCGCGGGCGAGGAAAAATATCGGGGAGTTCCCGGTTACGGTGGTTGGTCGGGGCCGAACGATGCACAGAGGTTTGCGCGTTTCTCTCATACACGTACGAGCGTGTGTGCGAGGAGTTGCGCTCTAACTGAACCCGAGCGAGGCGTTGGGCTCTAACTGAACCTAAGCGATTGCACTAGCTATGTTACTGAACCCCGATCGATCCCTTGCTGTTAACTGAACCCAAGTGATTCCTTCGCTAATGCTGCTAACTAAAGCCGATCGAACCTGCTGCCTCCTTCCGTTGATGAACAGTGAGCGTTGTTGGGGGGCTTGGATGAGTAGTTCCTGGTGGGGGTTGGATGAATAGGACCCCGTGGTAGTAGAGGCCGTTGCCGCTGGATGAACAGGACCCCGATCGAGCCGGTTGGGGGTGGATGAACAGGAACCCGTGGAGGGTGAGCGAGTCCTGGATTAGGGGGTCCTCGGACAGCCGGACTATATACTTTGGCCGGACTATTGGACTATGAAGATACAAGATTGAAGACTTCGTCCCGTGTCCGGATGGGACTCTCCTTGGCGTGGAAGGCAAGCTTGGCAATTCAGATCTGTAGATCTCCTCCCTTGTAACCGAGTCTGTGTAACCCTAGCCCTCTCCCGTGTCTATATAAACCAGAGGGTTTAGCACGTAGGACCAGAACAATCATAATCATAGGCTAGCTTCTAGGGTATAGCCTCTACGATCTCATGGTAGATCAACTCTTGTAATACTCATATCATCAAGATCAATCAAGAAGGAAGTTGGGTATTACCTCCATCGAGAGGGCCCGAACCTGGGTAAACATTGTGTCCCCCGCCTCCTGTTACCATCCGCCTTAGACACACAGTTCGGGAACCCCTACCCGAGATCCGCCGGTTTTGACACCGACATTGGTGCTTTCATTGAGAGTTCCACTGTGCCGTCACCATAAGGCTTGATGACTCCTTCGATCATCGACAACGATGCGATCCAGGGTGAGGTGTTTTTTTCGGACAGATCTTCGTATTCGGCGGCTTCGCACTGCGGGCCAACTCGCTTGGCCATCTGGAGCAGATCGAAAGCTACGCCCCTGGCCGCCAGGTCAGGTTTGGAAGCTTAAACTATACTGCCGACATCCATGGAGATTTGATCTTTAACGGATTCAAACCCACGTCAGGTGCGCCGCACAGTCACGACGAGCATGACTTAGCTCTGTCGTCAGATGGTGTTCGGGAGATCACACCTGTGGCTACTCCAGCTCTCAATCCGGAGCAGATTGCACCGTCCGAGGACGGGTGGATGTTCCCCACCGGGGAGGCCGCACACTCAGTGGCGATAGAGACGAATACTGACTTCACCTCCTATGAGACCTGTGTCGCGGGACTCGGATTCGCCCCCGGCCATGGGCTCCGAACCGCTTGCGTCAGTGCCTATCAAATCTGATTGGGCACCGATCATTGAGTTTACCTCTGCGGATATTTTCCAGCACTCGCCCTGGGGCGACGTGCTAGATTCTTTAAAGTCTCTCTCTTTGTCAGGAGACCCTCGGCCGAACTATGTCCGACTCGAGTGGGAAGCAGACGACGAAGAAATTTGTTCCCCACCCACCACCCACTTAATAGCCACTGTCAACGACTTGACCAACATGCTTGATTTCGGCTCCGAAGACATCGACGGTATGGACGACGATGTAGGAGAAGAATAGGAACCACCGCCCACATGGCGCTGGACTGCCACCTCATCATATGATATATACATGGTGGACACCCCCAAAGAGAGAGATGGTGGTAAGGAAATAGAGGATAATCCCCTCGAGAAGCAATCTAAGCACCGGCGTCGACGACGCCGCTCTAAGCCCTGCCACAGCAAAAACATCGATACCGGCACAAGAGACAATAACGCTACGGATAGTGCTGAAGACAAAGACAACCCCCTCCAGCCAGGCTTCGAGCAGGAGGACAGGCAAGCTAGCCCTAAAAAACAGGCGACAAATGGAGAATTAGAAGATGACACTTAGATGTCCCTCTCCGAAGATGAGGCGAGCCTCGGCGACAAAGAATTTATCGTGCATGAGGATCCCATCGAGCAGGAGCGCTTCAAGCGCCGGCTTATAGCCACAACAAATAGCCTGAAGAAAAAGCAACGACAGCTTCAAGCTGACCAAGATCTACTAGCGGATAGATTGACTGAGGTCATGGAGGCCGAAGAACACGAACTCGAGCGCCCAAACAAAAGTTACCCAAAGCGCAGGTTGCTACACCAACTCGAGGAGAAATCATTACAGCTACGCTTCCAGCGTATGATGTGGCTAACCGGCCACCCCGTGGCCGAGACAAAGTGGCATATCAGGCCAAAGTCCAGCCCGCACCCCGTCGCCAGTCAAACAAAAATACTAAGGCCAGGGGTACTACGAAGGACCTGCGAGACGTATTGGAAAACAAAGCAGGACACGCAAGATCGATCTATGGATCACGGGGGCGCGCCTCAACGCGTGACGACAACCATCACGCCGGATATACTATAAGCAAATCTGGCCGGGCCAAACACAGCAAACAAGACTCGTATGAACTGCGTCGTGATATAGCTCGGCACAGAGGCGCCGCACACCCCCTATGCTTCACTGATGAATTAATGGATCATGAATTCTCAGAAGGGTTTAAACCCGTAAACATTGAATCATATGATGGCACTACAGACCCCGCGGTATGGATAGAGGATTTCTTCCTCCACATTTACATGGCCCGCGGGGATGATCTACACACCGTCAAGTATATCCCACTAAAAGTCAAAGGACCGGCTCAGCATTGGCTGAATAGCTTGCAGGCAAACTCCATCCGAAGTTGGGAGAACCTGGCAGACGCTTTCCTGGACAACTTCCAGGGAACTTATGTGCGGCCACCGAATGCTGACGATTTAAGTCACATAACACAATAGCCCGGAGAGTCAGGCAGGAAATTTTGGAATCGGTTCCTAACTAAAAAGAACCAAATTGTCGACTGTCCGATGCCGAAGCCCTAGCGGCCTTTAAACATAACATCCGTGACGAGTGGCTCGCCCGACATCTCGGCCAAGAGGAGCCAAAATCCATGGCAGCCCTCACGACACTCATGACCCACTTTTGCACGGGCGAAGATAGTTGGTTGGCCCGTAGCAACAACACAGCAAGCAACCCTAGCACATCAGAGGCCAGAGATAGCAACGGCAAACCCCGACGCAACAAACACAAGCGCCACAAAAATGGTGAAAACGACAAAGATACGTCAGTCAATGCCGGAATTCGTGGCTCTAAGTCCAGTCAGCGGAATGGGCCACTCAAAAATAACAATTCGGGCCCGTCCAATCTGGACCGCATACTCGACCGCCATTGTCAAATCCATGGCACCCCAGGAACACCAGCCAATCATACCAACAGAGAGTGCTGGGTCTTCAAACAAGCTGGCAGGTCAGGCGCCAAAAACAAAGATAAGGGGTCTCAAAGCGATGATGGCGACGAGGAGGCCAGATCACCGAGCATAGGCGGGCAAAATAAATTCCCCCGCAAATCCATATGGTGAACGTGGTAAACGGCAACCACACTCCCAACCCGGACCGGATACGCGCCCTTAGGGATGTCGACTTAACAGAACCAGTCGTCCCACAATATAAACTAGAGCCGATCACCTTCAGCCACACAGACTGTCCGGTTAACAACAATCAGGGCAATCCAGCCGCACTAGTCCTCGACCCAATAATTGACGGGTTCCACCTCTCACGAGTCCCTGTGGACGGAGGCAACATTCTAAACCTGCTCTACCAGGACACAGTGCGCAACATGGGCATTTATCATTCAGTGATCAAGCCCACTGAAGCAACCTTCAGAGGGATTATACCAGGTGTGGAGGCCCGCTTTACAGGCTCCATCACCCTTGAGGTAGTCTTTGGATCACCAGACAATTGCCGTGTAGAAGAGTTAATCTTGGACATCGTCCCCTTCCGCAGTGATTATCAGGCACTGCTCGGACGAACCGCGTTCGCTTGATTCAACGCGGTTCCACATTACGCCTACCGCAAGCTCAAGATTCCCGGTCCGCGCGGCGTCATCATGGTTAATGGCAAGACCGAACTTTCCCTCGGCACCAAGAAGTATACCGTTGCTTTAACAGCAGAAGCTACAAGTGGCACCTTCCAACCGAACCTCGAGTCGACGGCCCGACTCCCGGACACCGCCAAAGGACTTCGAACTACTTTGCGGCAAGATAGCCCGGCTCGTCCAGAGCTCAATTAAACACTCCGGCGAAGGCCAGGACAGGCCGCATACCGCGGCTCAACCACTCTCCAGCACACAAACATTTCTTACATTTCCTTTGCAGGTTTACCTTTGCGCCGACCAGGACTGACGATATGGAAGCAGCTTGAACGCGCAAGGGAATCCTTATATATTCCCCGCGATGACCATGCGATTATACTCCGGATCCGCATACAGCTTCTCCCCCCCTGGTCTCAGCAGGTTCCACAGTCATATCTCTTTTTTGTCACATTACCTGTACTCATACGCATCAACGTACCATTCAAATACAACATGTGGATTTATATGTCGCTTATCTGCTGTTATTTCTTATTGAAATTCTTTTGTCAAGTGGCATCTGTATGCCGCGATATGCTTTAAATATGCTAGGGGCTTCGTTTTACCCGCAATACGGCAATGAAGTCCGAACACCTTCATGGAAGTTCGGCACCCCGAACTTATAGCATTATATGCATCAGCTCCGAATCATGTCTTGGGTCAAATGTTGGGTTTTCCCGGCTCCCATGTTTTGCTACCTTACATTCCGCTATATCGGCTAAGGCGGCACAGGGAGAACTACTGCGATTGTGTCCCGGTTCTTCCGGACGAGCACCTCAGTAGAGAAAGCCGAAAACTGACTGTCATGATACGGCGAGAGTTGGTCAGCTGTTCGAGAGGTTGTAAAATCTTTAGGATTTCTCCCGCATAATGCCATAACCAATGCAGCATGCGATGAATCAGTTTTTCTTCCGATCAGGCGCTTATAGAGCCCCTCGTGCAGTCTTCCGAACACCAGGGGCTGCGCCTACCTTCCTTTCCTAAGGCTCCTATGGCTAAGTGAGAGTGATAAAGCCCTATAGTCTAATTACCTGGTTCGTTGTGCTGAACACCTCCTTCGAAGGACCCAAAATTGGGTTAAAGAGTGATCAGGTTTATCCCGAACACCCCCGTACTTCTTACGTAAAGCGGTTTAAGCCGACATCGCCAACTCTTAGGATTAATATATAAAACGGCCGCACAGGAGGATAAACTTTTATACACAGGCAATAAATAATGACCTTGTTCAAACAATACAAAGGACAAAATGATTTGCATTCATGGAAATATAACGTCCTTGGTACACAGCTCCGCCGCAAGGTAGGATCCTTTCAGGACATCTTCATAATATAATTCGGGCTTGCGGTTCTCCTTCCCCTATGGCGGTCCTTCGGTCGTCAGCTTTTCAGCTTCCATCTTCCCCCAGTGCACCTTTGCGCGGGCGAAGGCCATTCGTGCACCCTCTATACAGACCGACCGCTTGATGACGTCAAGTCGAGGGCAGGCACTTACAAGCCGCTTCACGAGCCCGAAGTAGCTACTTGGAATCGGCTCGGCAGGTCATAGCCGGATAACTAAATCCTTCATGGCTAGTTCCGCCGCCTTATGCAGTTTGATCAGCTGTTTCAGTTGATCGGTAAAAGGCACCGAATGATTCGGTGCCAGATACTGCGACCAGAAGAGCTTATCTGTAGTGTTCCTTTCTTCGGCTCGGTAGAATTGGGCGGTATCCGATATGCTGCGGGGCAGTTCTGCTAACACCCCTGGAGAAATCCAAACTCAAAATCAGAAACATGATTTCCTCCTCAAATACTTGATTTACATGAAAAAGAGCCTTACCCTCCGCGATTTTCCTCCCCTCTTGGATCTCCTGCAGGGCGCCTTGGGTTTCCCCCTGGGCATCGCCCGCGGCCTGATGAGCCCTAGTGATTTCGGTTTCTTTTTCCGTTAAACTCTGCTCCAAGGTCTCACATTTCTTAACGACCTATTGAAGCTTCTACTCAGCTTCAATAACTCTGGCCTTGTGCTTCTCACGAAGAGCCTGCTCTGCGGCTGCCTTTTCCTCGGCCTCGGCCACAGCCTTCTTAAGAGCCTCGACTTCGGTCATCGTCCCTAGAGAAAATCATGGAACATATTTTATCATATTGGAAATTCGTTTGCACCAAACGTGAACAAGGCTTGCACATACCTTGCTTATCTTCCAACTGCCTTTTCAACTGGCCAAGTTCTTCTTTGGTCTGCTCCAGACTTTGATTCAGTCCGGAGACCTCCGTAGTATGAGAGGCAACAGCCGCTGCAGACGCCATCTTATAAAAGAGAGATAGATGTCACCAAATGAGTCTTCCTGCGAACATAAAATTTGATCCTCTGTCCGGTTCTTTCTTTAACCGAACAGTGTATCAGGGGCTACTATCTATACTATGACATTCTTCGAAACCTCATAAAACATACCTCAAAGCCTCTTATAAGGCTGATGCAGCTTCATTCACCCACTCTCAGCAGACTGGATCTTCTCAATCACCACACCCATAAGGGCACGGTGTTCATCGACGATGGAGGCGCTCTTCAGCGCCGCCCACAAAGTATCCGACACCTCTGGTTGGAAAGAGATTGCCGGTGGAACAGGCACGCCCCCTCCAGCCGAGGGAGGCCGCATGCTTGATTCTGGAGCCATATTGGTCTCCGGAATTGCGCCCGGCTAGGAGCCAAATTCAAGATGGCTCCCGCCTACGACCCCATGTCTCCGGCCCCTGATGTTCGACCTCCAGGCGCCGCTTTCATGATCTCTTCCTCCCCTCCTTGGCCGGGGTCCTTCTGGGACGAAGCCTCGGTGTTATCCACATGTTTCGGGGAAGGGGCCTTCATCATCCTCAGAGGCAGAACGGGCGTCGGAACCTTCGGATATTGTGTCTGAAGTACCAGGGCGACGAAGGCCACCCCGGGTCTTTTTGGGCTCCTTCTCGGCCTTCTTCTTCGGCGCCTTGTATGGCGCCAGGACCAAAGATCTTCGCTGGCGGGTCGACCAAATTGTCGGGCAGCGGGCCGGACAAAGGGATCCGCTCCGCCTTCTTTGTCCAGCCCTAGGGGAGTTGAGGAAAACACACTAAGCATTTCCCTTGGGTTATGCGGATAAAACTTATAATAACTTACCGAGCTTGCAGGGCGGGACAGTTGGTACCCGCGGTCCTCGGTCGAGTCCAGCCATGATTTGCCGGACTTGAAAAGCACCTTCCAGATATCTTTGTTTGAGGAGCCAAAGAGCTCTCGCAGGGTCTGGTGCTTGGCCGGATCGAATTCCCATATATTGCAAGTCCGGTGTTGACAAGGCAGGATCCGGCGAACTAACATCACCTGGACTACATTGACAAGTTCGATGGTCTTGTCGTCCATATCCTTCAAGCGTGTCTGGAGCACCGACAGTTCGTCGGATGAAGACCAGTTCAGGCCCTTCTTAGGCCAGGACGTAAGCCGCAGAGGGGCTCCGGATCGGAACTCGGGAGCAGCGGCCCATCCCGTGCCGCGCGGCTCGATGATGTAAAACCACTGCTGTTGCCACTCTTTGACGGAATCATTAAAAGTACCCGTTGGCCATGTGACGTTGGGCATCTTGCTCACCATAGCGCCCCAGCACTCAGCGTGCTCGCCGCTCACCACCTTGGGTTTCACATTAAAAATCTTCAGCCATAGGCCGAAGTTTGGCGAGACGCGGAGAAAAGCCTCGCACACGATGATGAATGTCGAGATGTTGAGGAAGGAATTGGGGGATAGATCATGAAAATCGATCCCGTAATAATACATGATGCCGCGAACGAACGGGTGGAGGGGAAACCCTAGCCCGCAGTCAAAATGAGGGAGGAATACAACCCTCTCGTGGGGTTCCGGAGTAGGGACGATCTGTCCCGCCGTTGGGAGACGGTGGCTGATTTTCTTGGCCAGATACCCGGCCTCCTGAAGCTTTTTGATATCCTTCTCCCGGATGGTAGAGGCCATCCACTTGCCTCCTGCTCCGGATCCGGACATTTTCGGAAGGCCTTTGTGGGCGGGGAAGACGAACGCTCGGGCACTGGAGCTCGAGCGAAGGGGAATGGATTGGGAAGGAGAAACCGTGGGTGCGAAAGGGAGTCCTTATCCCCTTATAAAGGCAGCAGGGATTCTGCGCCTCCCCACTTGCCTGGTAAACTCGCCTCTTCCCCAAGCGTCGTGATTGATGGCGCGGTTGGGTTACCCACACCCGTATTGATGAGAATCCCGTGATAAGAGGACACGATATCTGCTTCGACAAGACGTGCCAAGAAAACCGCCTCGCAAAATGTGCAGTAGCTGGTTGAGAAAAACGGTTCGAATAATGACCGGACCACGGTAGGATGTCACGTTACATGAAGTTGTCAGCAGATTAGATTTGTGGAAATATTATACTCTCTACGGTGGTATGTGGAATTTGTTTTGCAGAGCCGGACACGATCCTTGTGTTCAAAATCTTCTATGGAGTATTCGAAGGAGGAACCCGCCTTGCAATGCCGAAGACAATCTGCGCACCAGATTCATTGTCATTGAAGCCTGGTTCAGGGGCTCCTGAGGGAGTCCTGGATTAGGGGGTCCTCAGACAAATTTAACTATATACTTTGGCCGGACTGTTGGACTATGAAGATACAAGATTGAAGACTTCGTATCGTGTCCGGATGGGACTCTCCTTGGCATGGAAGGCAAGCTTGGCAATTCGGATCTGTAGATCTCCTCCCTTGTAACCGACTCTGTGTAACCCTAGCCCTCTCCGGTGTCTATATAAACCAGAGGGTTTAGCCCGTAGGACAAGAACAATCAGGCTAGCTTCTAGGGTTTAGCCTCTACGATCTCGTGGTAGATCAACTCTTGTAATACTCATATCATCAAGATCAATCAAGCAGGACATAGGGTATTACCTCCATCGAGAGGGCTTGAACCTGGGTAAACATTGTGTCCCCTACCTCTTGTTACTATCCGCCTTAGACACACAGTTCGGGACCCCCTAACCGAGATCCGCCGGTTGTGACACCGACAGAGGGCTGGATGAGCAGAAGCCCGTGGAGGGCTGGTTGAACAGTAGCCGGTGGAGGGCTGGATGAACAGTAGCCCATGGAGGGGTGGTTGAACAGGACCCCGTGGAGAGGGCTGGGTGAACAGTAGCCGGTGGAGGAGCAGTGCAGGCTGGATGAACATGAGCCCGTGGATGAACAGTGCTGGTGGAGGCAAGAGAGGAGACGTCGTCGATGAACAGTCGCAGGTGGAGGCGGGAGGAGGTCGATGCTGGATGAACAGTAGCCCGTGGAGGCTGGAGGAGGTCGACGGTGGAGATGAACAGTAGCCCTTGGAGTCCCGTTTTGCGGTACACCACACCCCTCCCGATGAACATGACCCCCGTTTCGACTGCAGCGCTCCAACACAAGTCCGTTTCCTCCATTTTGCAGTACGCCACACCCCTCCCAATCAACAGGACCCCGTTTTGACCGTAGAAGGTCCAAGAGAAGTCTGTTTCCTCCATTTTGCGGTATGCCAGACCGCTCCCGACGAACAGGATCCCGTTTCGACCGTGGCAGGTCGAACACAAGGTCGTTTCCTCCGTTCTGCAGTACGCCAGGCCTCGTTTCGATCGGTTGTTCCGTCCAAGCCGGTTGGCTCCCGATGAACACGACGCAGTTTCTCCGTTCCGACCCAACCATGTACACGAGCCCTGGTCGTACGTATGCGCGAGTAGGCATCCGAGACCCCGCCCGTATGTACGTACGTGGCCGTATTTACTTTATTGCACCTTGGTTGTACGTACGTGTACACGATATTAACGGGACTGCTTGACATGCTACATGCACGCCTCTACTACGATACGTGCGCGCCTATACTACGACACGTGCCCTTCCTTACACGGCCACGGTTCATCACTCCAGCCTGCAGACAGACCGATCGTATGTACGTACACATTCGCGACCAGAATGACAATGCTACGTACGCTTCGACCAGGTGGGTCCCGACTATGAGGCACTTCCTTGCGTGTGAAGATGTAGCTAGTGGGTCCCAGCAGTCAGGGGGGAAACGTTTTTTTTTCACAAAATACGGTGGCCCGTCCGGTGGGTCCATGCTGTCAGGTGGAGGAATCATTATTTTCCGCGTAATAAGGAGGCATTTCCTTGCTGCGACCATGGGCCCAGCTGTCAGCCTCTCCACGTACAGTACTCTTCGGATGGAAGTCGTTTGTTGACCACATTGACCATGCCGCGCAGAGAGCACCAAGGCGGTGGACGACGGCGAGACCTAGGAAGGGGAGCACGCGGAGCCGAGGAAGACGCGGCAGTGGATGCCCACGCGGAGAGGAGTACGAGGGTTCAATGGTTCGGCTTCGGTGTGAGGCTGCCATCACCGCAGAATAACAGGGGGTGTGGGTGCATAGAGGGATGGCCTGGCCAACGGTGGGAGTAGTAGGGGCGGTGAGGCCTCCGCGGCAGCACAGCCGGCCACAGGAGGCAGGAGCAGGCGGCACGACCGATGTTGGTTTGGGCGGCTGGAGCAAGAAAACCAGAGGTTGAAGAAGCACTACGGCCATTGCATGGACATCGTACGGTCACTGGAGCTAGAATCGTTCATATTGACTAAGTTGACAAAGCCCTCCGTCCGCGTCAACTTAGTAGGCCCATAAGTCAGCCTCCCACTATGGTGGGTCCCGACTAGCAGGGGGAGTATTAAAAAAATTGTGCGTAATAAGGAGGCACCTCCTTGCGTGCGAAGATATAGCTGGTGGGTCCGAGCTGTCAGCAAGGGGAATGTTTTTTCACGAAATACAGAGCCCTTCAGGTGGGTCCCAGCTGTCTGGTGGAGGAATCATTATTTTGCGCATAATAAGGAGGCATTTCCTTATGTGCGGCCGTGGACCCAGCTGTCAACCTCTCCACGTACAGTCCACTTCCGATGGATATCGTTCGTTGACCACGTTAACCACGCCGCACCGAGAGCACAAGGGCGGTGGACGATGGTGAGGCCTAGGAAGGGAACAACATGGAGCAGGGGAAGACTCGGCAGTGGTTGCCCACGCGGTGGGGAGTACTAGGGTTTACTGGTTCGGTTGCCGTCGCCGGAAAATAACAGGATGTGTGGGTGAGTAGAGGAATGGCCTGGCCAGCAATGGAGTAGGGTGGGGCGGTGCGGCCTGTGCGGCAAAGATCGCCGCCACGGAGGCGTGAGCAGCAGTCCCACCAGCGCTGGTTTGAGCAGCTGGAGCAAGAAGATCAGATATTGAATAAGAAGCACGGCCGTTGGATTAACATCCAACGGTCACTGCTGCTAGGAAGGTAAACGTATGAAATAAAAGCCTGGGCTAGATGGGCCACAGCTCCCGCACAACCCAGTTGATACCCTTCTCCGTCCTGAAAAAACAAAACTACAGCTGTCATTGGTCCCTACTGTCATCCTCACCATGTACAATAATCTCCTTATTCCTCTCGGTTGTTGACCATGTTGACAACACCGGAGGGTGGCGCCGCAGTGAGCGAACCAAGGCGAAGGACGATGGTGAGGCCTCAGACGGTAACGAACAGGAGCCGGGGAAGATGCGCAGAGTTTTAGGGTGCGATGTGGCCACGATGCGTGCGTGGCAGCACAGCCATCCGTGGGAGGCAGGAGCAGGCGGTCCCGCAGGCATTGGTTTGGCTTTGGCGGCTGGAGGAAGAAGAGACAGAAGAAACACGATAGACGTTGAATGTTAATCCAACGGTCAAGGTTGGCACAATCATTTGTTGACTAAGCCGACACCAAGTAGCATACTTTTTTATATACAGGAAGAAAATAAAAAGTGGGCTTTTTCACCTGATAACATTCCCGAAACTGCGACGGTTCGATCTTGCGTCGCAGCTAAAACTGTGAGGAAAATGCGTTTGTCTGTCGTCCTCCTCCCAGGGAACGTTTTCCAACATAAGTGACTAGCACCCTTGGTTTTCGAGGTCTTGGGTTCGAGTGCCAGGAACTCTCAATTTTGTCCTCCTTCCTTCCTCGCAAAAAAAGAAAGAAAATCAAAGACTTGAGAAGGCGTACAGAACAAGCTAGTGTACCAGTAAAAAGATGTTGCTGAGTTTTAGAAAAAAAGAGAGACGTGCTCCTGTAGCAGGTTCGAATCCAAACCTAGATTATGACTATATATGGTGCTATGCTACTCTGCAAATAATGAAACTGGCATATTCAACATTCGCTTCTCCTCTTCTCTACTTACTCTGCCTAGCATCAGAAGCTCTGGCCGCAACAACCATGTCCGTTGGCTGCTCGTCCACCTCCTCCCGAGCAGGCAACAACCAGATATGCGCCAAGTCGCCACCCGTACCATCGCCTGTGGGTCTCATCACACCCCTGCCGGCACACACACCGCAGCCGGTTGCTCATCGCAACCCGATGCCGTTGGTGTGGTGCCACTGCTGCAAATCACGCAGAGTCATCCATCGCGTCTCAACCACAATCCACAACCCTGGCCGAGTCTTATACAAATGCCCGAATCATGGGGTAATAATATGTTTAAGTGTTGTTCTGCTGCTTTCAGTTGCTGTTTTTTTAATAGTTTGGTTGATGATCTTCCAATTTTATTCATGCAGAAAAGGGAAGATTCGTGTGATTTGTATTTCTGGGAAGTTGTTGATGTGGGGAATGCAACTACACCGATAATTTGGTTAGCCGAGGAATCCCAATACCAGCAGGTTGGGGTGTTGGACAAGTAATCAAGGAACGCGTAAGAGGAAGATGCAGAGGAGAAGGTTAAAGATGCATTTCCTCCGATCATGGCCAAGCAACAAATGCCGAATGGCCTTGACAAAGAATGAGGAGATGAAAAAGCTTGTGAAGATAATGGAAAAAATTGATGTGCTCTGTAGGATGATTGTCTCTTTATTTGCAGTGTATGTAGCACTCGTGATGTTTTCAGTGGCTATGACATGAGCACTTTGCTGAAACTAGTAATGAATGAAACCTGTGTAGCAGGTTGGGCGTAGTGTTGTGAACATCTAATGATTTCTATTAACGGAAATCGGGGGATATCCCCTTTTTCTCATAAATAAATAAATAGCAGAGGCCCTTTTGGTAATAAATAAAAAATTAGCATAGGCCCTGTCGTGTGAGCTTTGTTCCGATTTGAATACGTTGAGTAAATTGCTTTCCAACAACAAACTATGTCATCAAATTCAAGTTTCACAGCCAAATATGAGTACAACTAAATAACAATGTCATCATGTTTTAGTCGTCATACAATCACCAAACACAAATCAACATACATAACAAGTGATGTTCTCACAGCAACATACTAAACAACACGTTCATCAGGTTTCGGTTATCATAGCAAACACAATTTCACATAATAGATAATAAAACATCTTCTAACAGGAAAATACAATAAAAGCAATCTAATCATCATTCGCAGCAGCAGCGTCAACATCTTCACCATGTGTATCAGTCTAAATCATAATTCCCCTCAGTGTCATCTTCTTCTTCATCCTCAATGTCCTCGAACGTTGGCTTCTTCTTTATCAACTCTTGTATGTCCACAGCACGACAGGCAATCTTTTCGCCAGCGTCATTGATGTGATGGTTGTCAAAGATATTAGGAACATCTATGGAATCTTGTACATCGTGAGCAAGTAAGCATCATCTTGTTGTGCAACTTCATTAAACGAATTCCTCTCGTCAAACCTTTGCAATACTCTCCACCATCACTACGTGCAAATGTGTCTTCCAATAAAAATATTTGTGTTGCTTGATTTGCCAAAATAAAAGGCTCGTTGGTCTGGTACGTCGCCTTGACATTGATGGATTTGAAATAATCATTAGCTTCGGGTTTTGCGATCCTGGAAAACAGGTTATACTAACGACAACACAACAGAACCACACACCGATGATCCTCGAAACTGGAGATATAATGCAACTGAACAATGTCTGTTATGTTAGCATACATTTCAGTTGTCTCTCTGTCGTACGTATCCATGCTCATTATGGCACTGTTTTGTGTCTTCCTTCCTTCGTCGCGTGCAAGGGTGTTGTAGCACACATCTCCAACAATGCAAGATTGATAATGTCTTACCCGAGTATCAGGACCCATTGCTAGTGCGTAAAGGGCATCATCAACTGCCTTCCCATCATCCCGCATCATCTTAACCTATGGTTAGAAAATGGACAAGCTCATCATCTTATGCACTCAATATATTAAAAAAACTGACAGCGCAATTCAAAAGCTTACATGGCTCTTGAACCATTTCGCAAGTTCTGCCATAACTAGTTTGTCAATGTTTCATGGATTTTGCGGCAGTAACTCCTTTTTGTAGATGCCGCGCAACATAGTGATCGCATCAAACATCTAAATATATAACAATGTGCTGCAAGTTTAGTATATTATGATGTATAAGCTGATGTACTTAGCACTTACTTTATATAAGGTAGTATCTCAGGATAGTTATTCAACACATACCAAACCATTTTGTCCAAATCTTTAGGTTTGTCCTCTTGTCGACTCTTCCATGTAACTCAAACAGAATAATCGAAAACATTGAGCCCGGGATTGTCTTCACCCACCTCTTTGCTAAGCTGATCAATTTGTTTCAATGTATTTTGAGCAGTAATGTCAATGCTTCAGAGCAATGTAGGCCTATGCAAAGGAACCCTCGGGTCTAGCTCTATTCCTAACATAGCCCTTGAAAGTGCCTAGCCGCCTTTCAATAGGGTACATCCAGCCATCTTGTCTTTGGACCTCTAAGTAGTGCCTCATCAGGTAGATGAACAGCCAAATGCACCATCACATCAAAGAAGGCTGGAGGATATATCTTCTCATGGTCGCATCGGATAGTTGGTATCTTGTCTCTAAGACGCTCCAAAGCATCTATCCTGATATTTCTACTGCAAAGTTCCTTGAAGAATTGTCCCAACTCTGCAACTGCTCTGTATAAGTCAGGGTGGCCCAATCCTCTAAGGATAACAGGTAAAACCCTTTGAAGTAGAACGTGGCAGTCATGAGTTTTCAACCCTTGTACCTTGTTTCCATCTGCACTGACTCTCCTCTCAGGGTTGGAAGCAAATCCATGTGGGAATCTCACACGTGACAGGACCTTGTAGAATTCTTTTCTTTTTTCCTTGTCCAAGACGCATACAAACCGGTGCCATATCCCGTGGTTTACCTTCATCTTCCACACCGCAAATCCTTTCTCGATACCTGTGTGTGTCAAATCAATCCTAGATTTTAAGGTATCTTTCATCTTGCCTTCAATATTAAGAAGTGTGCCGGTAATGTTGTCACATATATTTTTCTTGATGTGCATCACATCAAGATTATGCCACAGATCCAAATCTTTCCAATACTCCAAGTCCCACAAAGTGGACCTATGGGTAAACAATAATCTCTCTTCTACCCTGCCACGCTTACTTTTCCCGCTACCATTACCAGGATGGTTTCCTGGTGTAATATGTCTGAACTTCTCTAATTCCACTAGCAACTCACCGGTGGTGAGCCTCTTTGGCGCATCATGGTTTTCATGCTTTGCATTGAAAATATGTGTCTTCGGTATTTTGTAGGACGCGGCTTGTACTTGGCAAGGAAACGGCGGTGTCCAATGTAAAAGATCTTGCTAAGTATTATGATGACAAGGATTCTGTCACAGCGAACACATGCATTGTAACCATGTGTCGCTCGCCTACGACATAGTGGCTTGATAATCATGGATGCACCAAATTATAACAAAGACGCAGAAAAGAAATCAGCTAGTGGGCTGCTATATAGGTCTCGAGTGAGAACACCCATCCATAGCTGTTGAAGTTCCTCCACAAGAGGCTCCATGAATAAATCAAAATCCTTTCCAGGACTTTTTGGACCTGGGATGAGCAAGGCCATCATGTACTTTGATTCTTTGGTGCAGACATTTGGAGGCATGTTGTAAGGATAACAAGCACTGCCACATGCTATATGTGGCGCTCTGGTGGCCAAATGGGTTATGTCCATCTAAAGCTAAGCCAAGTCTAATGTTTCTCAGGTTAGCGGCAAACTTTTTGTGTTTCTGATTGAAGATTTTCCAGTCACTACCATGAGATGGATGGCTCATTACATTCTGATCTCTGTACTCCTGGTTCCTAGAATGCCACAGTACATCCTCTCTTGTTTCAGCATCATGAAACAACCTCTGCAATCTTGGTATAATTGGAAAATGTCTCAGAATATTATGAGGAATCCTCTTCACAGCATCGCCATCTTTCCATCTTGATGATTTGCATTTCGGGCATTCACTTAAGTTGGCATAATCCTTCCCGAACAGAACACAATTATTCTTTAAAACATGGATAATATCATATCCAATTCCAACTGCACGAAGGAAATTCTTCATTTTACTGCAGGTGTGTGGCAGCTCAGATATGATACTCTCCAACGTATCTATAATTTTTGATTGCTCCTTGCTATATTATCTACTATTTTGGACATTATTGGGCTTTATTATTCACTTTTATATTATTTTTGGGACTAACCTATTAACCGGAGGCCCAGCCCAGAATTGCTGTTTTTTGCCTATTTCAGAGTTTCGCAGAAAAGGAATATCAAACGGAGTACAAACGGAATGAAACCTTCGGGAACGTGATTTTTAGGAAGATTATGATCCACGAGACTTGGACCCTACGTCAAGAAACAAAAGAGGAGGCCACGAGGTAGGGGGGCACACCCACCCCCCAGGGCGCGCCCTCCACCCTCATGGGCTCCCTGTTGCTCCACTGACGTACTCGTTCCTCCTATATATACCTACGTACCCCCAAACGATCAGATACAGAGCCAAAAACCTAATTCCACCGCCGCAACCTTCTGTACCCTCGAGATCCCATCTTGGGGCCTGTTCCGAAGCTCCGCCAGAGGGGGCATCCATCAAGGAGGGCTTCTACATCAACACCATAGCCTCTCCGATGAAGTGTGAGTAGTTTACCTCAGACCTTCGGGTCCATATTTATTAGCTAGATGGCTTCTTCTCTCTTTTTGGATCTCAATACAATGTTCTCCCCCTCTCTCGTGGAGATCTATTCGATGTGATCTTCTTTTTGCGGTGTGTTTGTTGAGACCGATGAATTGTGGGTTTATGATCAAGATTATCTATGAACAATATTTGAATCTTCTCTGAATTCTTTTATGTATGATTGGTTATCTTTGCAAGTCTCTTCAATTATCAGTTTGGTTTGGCCTACTAGATTGATCTTTCTTGCAATGGGAGAAGTGCTTAGCTTTGGGTTCAATCTTGCGGTGTCCTTTCCCAAAGGATGAGGGGCAGCAAGGCACGTATTGTATTGTTGCCATCGAGGATAACAAGATGGGGGTTTTATCATATTGCATGAATTTATCCCTCTACATCATGTCATCTTGCTTAAGGCGTTACTCTGTTTCCATGAACTTAATACTCTAGATGCATGCTAGATAGCGGTCGATGAGTGGGGTAGATGCAGGCAGGATTCGGTCTACTTGTCTCGGACGTGATGCCTATATACATGATCATACCTAGATATTCTCATAACTATGCTCAATTCTGTCAATTGCTCAACAAGAATTGCTCACCCACCGTAAAATACTTATGCTCTTGAGAGAAGCCACTAGTGAAACCTATGGCCCCTGGGTCTATCTTCTTCATATTAATCTTCCAACACATAGTTATTTCCTTTGCTTTATTACTTTGCTTTTTTTTACTTTGCATATTTATCATAAAAATACCAAAAACATTACCCTATCATATCTATCAGATCTCACTCTCGTAAGTGACCGTGAAGGGATTGACAACCCCTTATCACGTTGGTTGCGAGGATTTATTTGTTTTGTGTAGCTGTGAGGGACTCGCGCGTAGCCTCCTACTGGATTGATACCTTGGTTCTCAAAAACTAAGGGAAATACTTAGGCTACTTTGTTGCGTCACCGTTTCCTCTTCAAGGGAAAACCAACGCAGTGCTCAAGAGGTAGCAAGATGCATCTAGGAAAGATTTGCGGAAAGCAGCCAACATCGCATCGAATGATTTGTTGGTCATCCGCTCAGATGTCTTCACCTGAAGAAAGGTGACCATAGCTAAGAATACTGATAGCTTATTTCCTGGGGTGACAGCCATGTTGCATTGTTCCAACATGGGGGCCCACTGTTTTTCTCCTGCAGGCGAAAGTTCACAAAATGCACGAGCATTTCGTAGAATTGTTTCAATGTTGGTCAAACTCACTGGCTCCACCACCACCACCACCTCCTCCTCCTCTTCCATCTGAGCATCGGGCAGATCAAGATGGTGATCTGCTGCTTCCACATAGTCAGTAACATTGACGTTCACAGCTTCACCATGATGAACCCACCTAGTATATGTGACCAACATCCCATACAAGTGTATATGATTTTGCACAGTTGACTGGGGTGTTGTAACTGAATTCATACAACTGCTATACGGGCAGAGCACATCTGATTTCGGACCACCGTAGTCAGCTCTGATAAAGTTCATGAAGTTTTCAACCCCCTCGACATATGCAGCGGAGGATCTTCGAGTAGAAGTCATCCAAGTCATGTCCATCTGTTAGACATACAAATTAGTTCTTCTACTAGATATTACAGGAAAAACATATATGCTTTTTTATGAAGTCCGTAAAAATACCTAGGTCGATGTCTAAAGCTATGGCAAGATATTTGGACGAGCAGATCTAAGTAACTAAATATATGTAAAGCTAATTCAGCAAACAGATTTGAGTGCTAAATTATGGCAGGCTGTTTCAGCAATCAATGAGGCCAAGCACACAACCATCAAACTATCGAAGGCCATCTCATCAACAAAGATCGAGTATAAAACGGTGTAGAGCTATTTCACCTAACAGATTGGCTACTAGACCATGGCAATCTACGTCACAATAAATATATGGCAGGATATTTTAGCAACTATTTGGGCTTGGCATGCCATCTCAGCTAAGCAGATTGAGTGCAGAACAGGGCAAGGAAGCTTCTTAGGCAGACCATATTGATTGTAAACTACTTCGGCAAACAGTGAGATTAACAGCGTCTATCAGCTAACATTCAACGCTACACCGACATGCACGGGGCCTCAGTCTAGAATGCGTGTACCGTGGGAGAAGCTGACTACCGTGCATCTCCACACGAACTTCGCTAGTGGTGGCGGCGCTGATCGCCATGCGTCTCCACAAGAACGTCGCCAACGGTGGTGGTGTGGCTAGAGGGCGGTAGTCTACGAGACCGTACTATGGGAGCGAGAGGATCATCATGCGTCCCCTCAACGAACTGCGGCGCCGACGTATCAGCACGGCGGGGAGGGCTACTTTGGTAGAGCGAATGGAGTGGAGGGGGCCGGGGAGGGGGTTTGGGAATATTATTGGCTAGTTGGCCGAAGGGCGGTTGAATTTGGGATTTGGGGGGAATTTGGGGGGGGGGGATTTTTGCGTAGTGGGCGGGGGGAGTTTGGCCCATGGTCGGTTTCTCCAAGTGCAGTCCCATGTGTGAGTGAAGAGGCAAGCCGAAGCACGTTCTGTTTGCGTGAGCCGTGTGCAGAACCGAACGTGTGTGGGGTGCAATGCGACCGCGACATGGGTGTTGTGAGTACCGCCCTGTTGCTTTTAAACTTGGTGCTTCACCCCCTCATAAAAAATTTGGTGCTTCACGCGATCCATCGATACTACTACTAGTAATTCGGTAATCCCGACTAAAACGGCGTGGCCGGGTCTTTTCCCGCGCGATATGCTGGGAGGTTGGCTTAGTTGGTTTTTTTTAGGACGAGTAATGCTACACCTACGTAATCCCAGTTACGTAATTAACGTAATGTGAAACATGTGAGTTGTTTATTGTAGATTGGGGGGAGGGAGGGCCCACCACCATGTAAATAAGGGATGAGAGAGAGATAGGCAATTTACGTTAACCCTTTCGTAGGTTCCCGTAGATGTAGAATGGTGTGAAATGTGTAGTGGACGTACTATTACAGTTCCTAAGATAAATTGTGTATGTAGACCCTATGTGTTTATTTACTTCGCATGTTAGCTTTGTCTCGGTTCAAACCTTCTAAGTTTATACACACAAAAACGAATCATCATTCCATATCTATCTGCTCTTATAAAAAGCAGAGTTCGTGATGATTGTGTGCCTTCCATCCGTTAGCTTAGCACTATGATCGTTTAGTTTATTGCTATTGCTTTCTTCATAACTTATACATGTTCCTATGACTATGAGATTATGTAACTCCCGAATACCGGAGGAACACTTAGTGTGCTATCAAACATCACAACGTAACAGGGTAACTATAAAGATGCTCTACAGGTGTCTCCAATGGTGTTTGTTGAGTTGCCATAGATCGAGATTGGGATTTGTCACTCCAATTGTCGGAGAGGTATCTCTAGGCCCTCTTGGTAATCCACATCAATATAAGCCTTGCAAGCAATGTGACTAATGAGTTAGTTATGGAATGTTGCATTACGGAACGAGTAAAGAGACTTGCCGGTAACGAGATTGAACTAGGTATGACGATTCCGACGATCGAATCTCGGGCAAGTAACATACCGATGACAAAGGGAACAACTTATGTTGTTATGTGGCTTGACCGATAAAGATCTTCGTAGAATATGTAGGAACCAATATGAACATTCAGGTTTCGCTATTGGTTATTGACCAGAGATGAGTCTCGGTCATGTCTATATAGTTCTCGAACCCATAGGGTCCGCATGCTTAACGTTCGGTGATGATCAGTATTATGAGTTTATGTGTTTTGATGAACCGAAGGTTGTTCGGAGTCCCGGATGTGATCATGGACATGACGAGGAGTCTCGAAATGGTCGAGACATAAAGATTGATATATTGGACGACTATGTTTGGACTTCAGAATGGTTTCAGGTGAGTTCGGGCAATTACCGGAGTACCGGGGGGTTATCGGAACCCCCCGAGGAGTTTAATGGGATGGGCCTTAGTGGAGAGAGAGAGGGGCGGCGAGGGCAGGCCGCGCGCCCCCTCCCCTGTGGGTCTGAATTGGACTAGGGAAGGGGGGTGGCGCCCCCCTTTCCTTCTCCCTCTCTCGTCCTTCCTTAGTCTCCTACTCCAACTAGGGAAGGGGGGAATCCTACTCCCGGTGGGAGTAGGACTCCCCTTGGGGCGCGCCATGAGAGGGCCGGCCCTCCCCCTCCTCCACTCCTTTATATACGGGGGAGGGGGCACCCCATAGACACACAAGTTGATCTCTTAGCTGTGTGCGGTGCCCCCTCCACAGATTTCCAACTCGGTCATAACGTTGCAGTGCTTAGACGAAGCCTGCGTCGGTAACTTCATCATCACCGTCATCACGCCGTCGTGCTGACGAAGCTCTCCCTCGACACTCAGCTAGATCTAGAGTTCATGGGACGTCACCGAGCTGAACGTGTGCAGATCGTGGAGGTGCCATATCTTCAGTACTAGGATCTGTTGGATCGTGAAGACGTACGACTACATCAACCGCGTTTTCATAACGCTTCCGCTTTCGGTCTACGAGGGTACGTGGACAACACTCTCCCCTCTCATTGCTATGTATCACCTAGATGGATCTTGCGTGTGCGTAGGATTTTTTTGGAATTACTGCGTTCCCATGCCATGTCATTAAAATCCTACTTGGAGGAGTGAGAAGAGAGGAGAGAGATTGAAGCGGGCACTTATTCTACAGCCCGGCTATAACACATAGATCAAGAAAAAATAGTATGCATGCAACTCTCTTCTAATCATATACCTTGCTCATGCAAATATTAAATGCTTAGAGCCAACCTAATAGCCATTTTAAGAGCCAACCTATTACTTAACCATGCAAAGATTAAATGCTTACATGAGTATTTTTTATGATGGCTCTAAGTGAGGTGGCATCTCTTTATAGCCAACAGCCGGCTACATTATTAACCATGCTCTAATGCGTTTTTCAAAACCGCCTTTGATTATTGACAAGATTAATAGTGCATGAGATGTATAATGTGAAAATTATATCATTGGAAGCTCCTTTCACATACGAATTTGACCGTATGCTTTGTGTAAGTTGCATGCCATATATTATTACTCTAACATTTGGTCAAAGTTAGCCTCGAAAGATGCATTAGGCCCTATATAGATGGAAGGAGGGAGTAGTGGTGGAAGTATATCCTCTGACGTAGGTATCCCTGCCTTACCCTCCCTTTCGGTCACTTATTGGCGGGCCCCATGCTTGCTAGGCCCCGCATGTTAGTTGCTCAATTGGTTCGGCCACGTCAGGAGATCCTCTTCCGTAGTACTCCCTCCATTTTATATACAAGGCCACAAACTCATATTACAGGTACCAAGGTAAAATTTAATGCATACTTTGCAAGCCAACTTTTTTTTGTTTACTGGGATCATTAATACGCAACATGCATGCAAGGAAACTGACTAGAGGAAGTAGCTAGTGTCATTATGACATCATGCATGCAAGTATTAAACATGTTGTTAGTACGAGGAAATATCATTAATTCTTTTCTCGATTACTTTTGGTGGCCTTTTATAGATGCAAAACGTATATTCCGTAGTGGCCTTGTATAAGTAAATGGAGGGAGTATACTCCCTCTATTTTTATTTACTCTGCATAAAACAGAGGGAGTAGTAGTATAAATGACGCGGGTGGGGGAGGGGGAGGGATGTCGGTTTGCTCTCAGCTGCGGTCCCACAAGCGAGTGAAAACGCAAGACGAAGCTTGCTCCATTCGGTGAGCGACGTGGAGGGACAAGCGTGCCGTGGTGCAACGCGAATGCGGCAAGAGCGATGTACTGTCAAAACCGATTGACCGGTCGTCACCAGAACAACTATGCACACCAGAACCTTCATTGCTCGGCCTATGCCAGCCACTGCCCCAAAACCACACCTCCTCTCCAGCCCATTCCCCCACCTTTCGATCCCCTAGCCCGCATCAAGCGTCCCCTAGTTCGCCGGAAAGCCATGGTGCGCCGCAAGATCACGTGATTACAGGATGTCGACGCCGGAGCACCGCAAGAATCGCGGGCGCGGTCGGGCGCCATGCACTCCGCTCCCAAGCTCTCGGTTTGCGGCAGGCCAATCCCCGAGTTCTCTAGAGCCAAGCTATAAGGAGGAGGAAGCCGATCCAATGTTCATGGGAGAGGTCGCGGCGCAGAAGGCCCCCGATGCATATGAGACGATGGACGTCGACTTTGTGCCGGCGTCCGAGTCCCCCATGGTGCAGGCGGACCAACGGTTCAACCTGGCGATACTAAAGGAGAACCGGGAGGCAGAGGCTCAACTCGACGCGGAGCGCGCGCATGCCACTGCCATCGAGGCTCTCCTGCAGGCGGAACCGAATGTCGTTGATGTGAATGGGGCGACAGAGGTTCAACTTGACGCGGAGCGCGCGGATGCCGCTGCCATCGAGGCCCTCCTGCAGGTGGAACCGGACGTCCTGGACTTGAACCGGGCGGCGGAGGCTCAACTTGACGCGGAGCGCACAGATGCCGCTAATGTTGGAATTATGCCCTAGAGGCAATAATAAAATGGTTATTATTATATTTCTTTGTTCATGATAATTGTCTATTATTCATGCTATAACTGTGTTATCCGGAAATCGTAATACACGTGTGAATACATAGACCACAACATGTCCCTAGTAAGCCTCTAGTTGACTAGCTTGTTGATCAACAGATAGTCATGGTTTCCTGACTATGGACATTGGATGTCATTGATAACGGGATCACATCATTAGGAGAATGATGTGATGGACAAGACCCAATCCTAAGCATAGCTCAAAGATCGTGTAGTTCGGTTAGCTAGAGCTTTTCCAAATGTCAAGTATCATTTCCTTAGACCATGAGAGTGTGCAACTCCCGGATACCGTAGGAATGCTTTGGTGTGCCAAACGTCACAACGTAACTCGGTGACTATAAAGGTGCACTACGGGTATCTCCGAAAGTGTCTGCATTGGGTTGGCACGAATCGAGACTGGATTTGTCACTCCGTATGACGGAGAGGTATCTCTGGGCCCACTCGGTAATGCATCATAATAATGAGCTCTATGTGACCAAGTGTCTGCTCACGGGATCATGCATTACGGCAGTAAATTGACTTGCCGTAACGAGATTAAACGAGGTATTGGGATACCGACGATCGAAGTCTCGGGCAAGTAACGCATCGATTGACAAAGGGAATTGTATACGGGATTGATTGAATCCTCGACGTCGTGGTTCATCCGATGAGATCATCGAGGTGCTTGTGGGAGAAAACATTGGTATGCTGATCACTCTGTTGGTTATTGAACGAGAGACTTCCCGGTCATGTCTGCATGTCTCCCGAACCCATAGGGTCTACACACTTAAGGTTCGGTGACGCTAGGGTTGTAGAGATATGAGTATGCAGTAACCTGAAAGTTGTTCGGGGTCCCGGATAAGCTCCCGGACGTCAGGAGGAGTTCCGGAATGGTCCGGAGGTGAAGAATTATATATAGGAAGTGCAGTTCCGGCCATCGGGAAAGTTTCGGGGCTCACCGTGTCACGCCCAAGATGCGACCCTATCCTAAAGGAACTCGAAGGCCCCACCAAGGATGGAAGCGCATCTTGAAGACGCTTTTGCAAGGTGGATATCATTACATCAACATTACATAATAGATGCGGATACGTACAAAAGGCACAAATGCCACAAGTATACATCAACATCATACAAGAGATCAACATCCGACTACGGATGAAACATAAACAATAACTCAAACAATATCCACCCTGCTAGCCCAGGCTGCCGACCTGGAACCTATCCCCTGATCGAAGAAGCAAAAGAAGAACTCCAAAACAAGTAACATAGCTCTCGTGTCATGATCATTGCAAACATGTACCTGCAACTGGTGGTGTAGTAATCTGTGAGCCACGAGGACTCAGCAATCCCATTACCATGGGTATCAAGACTAGCAAAGCTTAATGGGTAAGGAAGAGGTAAAGTGGTGAGGTTGCAACAACGACTAAGCATATATGGTGGCTAACATACGCAAATGAGAGCGAGAAGAGAAGCAAGAGGAACGGTCGACAACTAGTAATGATCAAGAAGTGATCCTGAACTCCTACTTACGTCAAACATAACCCAGAAACCGTGTTCTCCTCTCGATCCACCCCGAAAAGAGACACTCACGATACGCATTACCGGTTGGTGTATTTTAGAAGAGTTTACTTCAAGTTTACTACAACTGGATATTAACAAATTCCCATCTGACACATAACCGCGGGCACGACTTTCGAAAGTTCAAACCATGCAGGGGTGTCCCAACTTTGCCCATGATAAGCTCCCGCGATCAACGAAGGATATTCCTTCTCCCCGGGAAGACCCGATCAGTCTCGGAATCCCGGCTACAAGACATTTCGACAGTAATAAAACAAGACCAGCAAGACCTCCCGGCGTCTTGACATCCCCGATAGTAGCCGCACGTATTTCGTCTCGTGCCACGCATCGATGAGCAGTACGTACAACTAGAACCAGCCCTCAAGTTTCCCCGAGGTGGCGCTGCAAGTGGCTCTAGTTTGGACCAACACTTAGACAAGCATTGGCCCGGGGGGGGGGGGGGGCTAAAATGAAGATGACCCTTGAGAGCGCGACTCCCAAGGGAAAAAGGGCTAGGTGAGGCAAATGGTAAAACCAATGTTGGGCCTTGCTGGAAGAGTTTTATTCAAAGCGAACTGTTAGGGGGGGTCCCATAAATCACCCAACCGCGTTAGGGACGCAAAATCCGGGAACATAATACCGATATGACAGAAACTAGGGCGGCAAGAGTGGAACAAAACACCAGGCATAAGGCCGAGCCTTCCACCCTTTACCAAGTATATAGATGCATTAATAATATAAGAGATATTGTGATATCCCAACATAAACATAATCCAACATGGAGCAATCTTCATCTTCACCTGCAACTAGCAACGCTATAAGAGGGGCTGAGCAAAAGCGGTAACATAGCCAAACAACGGTTTGCTAGGAAGGGTGTCAAAGGTTAGAAGTTCATGGCAACTTGGGAGGCTTGAGGAGCAAAAGATAGGTAACGCAGCATAGTGATAGAACGAAGCAACTAGCATAGCAATGATAGTAGTGAGATCCAGGGTAGCGGTCATCTTGCCTGAAATCCCGCTAGGAAGAAGAACGAGTCCATGAAGAAGATGAAGCCACGAAGACGAACCAAGCGTAGACGAACGAATCCTCACGATCGCAACGAAACGGGAACTATTGAGAAGAAGCACACAACATGGTAAACACACCACACATAGACAAGACATGATGCACAACAAGCATGATGCATGACAAAGCTACATGAAGCTACTCATGGCAAAAGATGATGCATACAGACCAACACATCAAAGCAAGTTTAAATGAGGCCGGAAACAACATATAACAATTCCGGTAAGTCCTCATATGCAAATTTCGAAATTGGTCCAGAACTGAATAAACCTTATGTTCAAGTTGTTAAACAGCAAGTTAAAGATCACCAAGATGATCTACACGAAATTCTAGTCAAGTTACATATAAAGTTCATTTAATTCGGAGCTACGGCCTAGAAGATATGAGCAAAACAAGTTAAACATGGCATCGATGCAAAATGCATACAAACATCAATCAAACACCTCAAAACATGGATGCAACATGATAATATGAAACTACATGCAAAATCAAGCAAGTTTCATATAGAGCACACTCAAAACGGAGCAACGGTTCAACACACTATACAAGATATAGCAACAATCTGTCCAAAACGGCAACTAGGCATATTGCAAGCACCAAAACAACATGCTACAGCATCTCAACATAAGAACATAAGGCATGGACATGATTTAAAGGTAAATCATAACAAAACATGAACACTGAGCTATCTCCAGAAATCACTAGAACATGCTCAAAAGGACATGACAAGATTGCAAATAATAACAGTTTCAGACTTTGCAGAAATAACATCAGGTTGCAATGTTTAGAGCTATCAAACAACATGTTACAGGAACTTAACATAGAAACTTAAGGCATGACATGATACTACTAAATGCATAGAACAGAAGTCCTTTACTGACCATGAGCCAAAAATGCACAGAAGATATGATGGCACCCATGTAAACATGGCAAATCATATGACAGATTCAAACATGGCAGGAACAACAATAAGTAGGCATGTTGGTGAGCTTGTACCACTCACTATATAGCAGTACATGGCATCACAAGGCAACCAACAGTAATAAGACATGTTTGAGAAGCTAAGAATGGCAATAGCAAGTTCATAGAGTGCATGGATCACTAACAACAATCACGGCAACATTAAACTTAATGTTAACAGGCTGACAGCAACATTATTTAGTAATTTGAGAGCATGATTACAACAAGTTACAGCAGACTATAATTGCAAAAAAGGGCATGAATGGATATAGCATGATATTTGTAACAAAACATTCTTAGTGAACATCTCCAGATTATGCGCAGAATGACTTGTAGCATCAGGTTTCATAGCATCGTAATATAACAGAATCAGCCTAGCAAACCAGCAACAGCAAGTACCCTACTTAACAAGCTTGATGCACTCAGTACAAGACTCACAAAAAACATGAATAGCACCGCTGTGAATACGGCATGATGTAGCACAAAACACATATAAACATCAAGCTCATAGGATGCACACATCAAATGCAACAAAAATGACAAATCATCAAGTTATAACAGTTTCAGCAGATTAACAACATATAGCACTCTTGCAACGAAGATTCAGGCATCAATATGAACTCAAATGAACATGGAACAATGGAACGAAATGAAGTACTCGTTGACACGAACAATTTGAGATATTACACGCACGAAACAGAGCAGTATGCAGCAAGTTATGATGCGATGAACATGGAATGATTATGCAAAATATTTTAGGGACAGTGATGAAAACGACCTCGGGGAAAACTCAACCCATCCAATACTCCAGATCTGGATCGGGTCCGGCGGGTACTGTAGCAGCTCGAGGACGAGGTCGCCGGAAAAGGAGGTCGCGGTGGCCGGAGACGCTGCGGAGCTCACCGGACTTCGCGGATCCGGCCGGAGGAGCGGGGACTTGAGGCCGCCGGAGTTGGGAGCGGGAGGCGCGCTCGTCATGCGCGTCGCTGGCGCGTTTAGCGGCGCGACGCCGGACGACGAGGGGCGCGGCTCCCGGCGGGCGGGGCGCGCGGGCGGAGCGGGCCGGGCGCGCGAAGGCCGAGGAGCGGCGGTCGAGGAGCTCGGGATCGGGCTCCTCCTGATTCGGATCGAGCGGGGCACCGGGGAGCGGGGAGAGCCAGGCGGCGACGGGGTTCGGGCCCGGCGAGGCCCGGTTCGGCCCTGGGGCGGGCCGGATCTGGGCCCCGGGCGGCGGTGATGTGGCGGCTTCCTATTGGTCGGGGGCGACGGGCGGACACGTCCGGCGGCGGGGAAGATGTGTCCGGCGCGGAGAGAGGAGCGGGGCTAGGGTATGGACTGCGGGATTTCGGGGAAGAGGGCATATTTATAGGTGGAGGGAGCTAGGAGGCTCCAAATGGAGTGCGGTTTTCGCCCACACGATCGTGATCGAACGACTGAGAAGATGGAGGGGGTTAGGAAGGGTTTTGGGCCACTTTGAAGGGGGTGTTGGGCTGCACAAAAGAGGCTTTTACGGTTACCCGCTTAACCGTTGGAGTATCAAACGACCTCCAAATGGCACGAAACTTGATAGGCGGTCTACCGGTGCTATACCAAGGCCGCTTGACAAACCTCGGTCCATTCCGAGAATGTTTAACACCCGCGCACGAAAAGAGGCAAAAGGGGGCGCCGGGAGACATAGGAGTGCCGGATTGGAAAACGGACAACGGGGAAAATGCTCAGATGCATGAGACGAACACGTATGCAAAATGAAATGCACATGATGACATGGCAAATTGCAACACACAAACAAATGACATGGCAATGACGACGAATAACTGGCAGACACTTGGCGCATCGAATTCGGGGCGTTACACACCGGTATTGTAACGAGACCACCGGAAGGGTCCCGGGGGTCCACCGGGTGGGGCCACCTATCCCGGAGGGCCCCATGGGCTGAAGTGGGGAGGGGAACCAGCCCCTGGTGGGCTGGTGCCGCCCCCTTGGGCCCCCTACGCCTAGGGTTTGAAACCCTAGGGTGGGGGCGCCCACTTGCCTTGGGGGGCAAGCCTCCCCCCTGGCCGCCCCGGAGATCTCATCTCCAGGGCGGCGCCCCCTAGGGGGCCTATATAAAGGGGGAGGAGGGCAGCTGCACCCATGCCATAGGCGCCTCCCTTCCCCTTGCTACACCTCTCCCTCTAGTAGAAGCTCGTGGCTCACGAGATCACTGCTGCATGCACTACCACGCCGTCGTGCTGCTGGATCTCCGTCAACCTCTCCTCCACCCTTGCTGGATCAAGAAGGAGGAGACGTCTTCCTCAACCGTACGTGTGTTGAACGCGGAGGTGTTGTCCATTCAGCACTAGGATCATCGGTGATTTGGATCACGTCGAGTACGACTCCCTCTACCCCGTTCTCTTGAACGCTTCCGCTCGCGATCTACAAGGGTATGTAGATGCAGTCCTTTCTCTCGTTGCTAGATGAACTCATAGATTGATCTTGGTGAAAGCGTAGAAATTTTTTATTTTCTGCAACGTTCCCCAACAGTGGCATCATGAGCTAGGTCTATGCGTAGTTCTCTTTGCACGAGTAGTACACATTTTGTTGTGGGCGTAGATGTTGTCAACTTTCTTGCCACTACTAGTCTTATTTTGCTTCAGCGGTATTGTGGCATGAAGCGGCCCGAAGCGACCTTACACGTACGCTTACGTGAGACAGGTTCCACCGACTGACATGCACTAGTTGCATAAGGTGGCTAGCGGGTGTCTGTCTCTCCCACTTTAGTTGGAGCGGAAACGTTCTTATGAAGGGTAAATAGAAGTTGAAAAATCACGTTGTGGCTTTTACGTAGGTAAGAAAACGTTCTTGCTAGAACCCTATTGCAGCCACGTAAAACATGCAACAACAATTAGAGGACGTCTAACTTGTTTTTGCAGCATGTGATTGTGATGTGATATGGCCAAAAGTTGTGATGAATGATGAATGATATATATGTGATGTATGAGATCATGTTCTTGTAATAGGAATCACGACTTGCATGTCGATGAGTATGACAACTGGCAGGAGCCATAGGAGTTTTCTTAATTATTGTATGACCTGCGTGTCATTGATTCAACGCCATGTAATTAATTTACTTTATTTCTAAACCGTTAGCTATAGTAGTAGAAGTAATAGTTGGCGAGCAACTTCATGGAGACACGATGATGGAGATCATGATGATGGAGATCATGGTGTCAAGCCGGTGACAAAGATAATCATGGAGCCCCGAAGATGGAGATCAAAGGAGCTATATGATATTGGCCATATCATGTCACTACTATTTGATTGCATGTGATGTTTATCATGTTTTTGCATCTTGTTTACTTAGAACGACGGTAGTAAATAAGATGATCCCTCATAGTAATTTCAAGAAAGTGTTCCCCCTAACTGTGCACCGTTGCGAAGGTTCATTGTTTCGAAGCACCACGTGATGATCGGGTGTGATAGATCCTAACGTTCGAATACAACGGGTGTAAGCCAGATTTACACCGCAATACACTTAGGTTGACTTGACGAGCCTAGCATGTACAGACATGGCCTCTAACACGGAGGACCGAAAGGTCGAGCATGAGTCGTATAGAAGATACGATCAACATGGAGATGTTCACCGATGTCGACTAGTCCGTCTCATGTGATGATCGGACACGGCCTAGTTGACTCGGATCATGTTTCACTTAGATGACTAGAGGGATGTCTAATCTGAGTAGTTCATTAAATAATTTGATTAGATGAACTTAATTATCATGAACTTAGTCTAAAATCTTTACAATATGTCTTGTAGATCAAATGGCCCACGTTACCCTCAACTTCAACGCGTTCCTAGAGAAAACCAAGTTGAAAGATGATGGCAGCAACTATACGGACTGGGTTCGGAACCTGAGGATCATCCTCATAGCTGCCAAGAAAGATTATGTCCTAGAAGCACCACTAGGTGAAGCACCAATCCCAGAGAACCAAGACGTTATGAACGCTTGGCAGTCTCGTGCTGATGATTACTCCCTCGTTCAGTGCGGCATGCTTTACAGCTTAGAACCGGGGCTCCAAAAGTGTTTTGAGCAACACGGAGCATATGAGATGTTCGAAGAGCTGAAAATGGTTTTCCAAGCTCATGCCCGGTCGAGAGATATGAAGTCTCTCGACAAGTTCTTCAGCTGTATGATGGAGGAAAATAGTTCTCACAAGTGAGCACATACTCAAGATGTCCGGGTTGCACAACCGCTGACTCAACTGGGAGTTAATCTCCCGGATGACGCGGTCATTGACAGAATCCTTCAGTCGCTTCCACCGAGCTACAAGAGCTTTGTGATGAACTTCAATATGCAGGGGATGGAAAAGACCATTCCTAAGGTATATTCAATGCTGAAATCAGCGGAGGTAGAGATAAAAAAGGAACATCAAGTCTTGATGGTGAATAAAACCACTAAGTTCAAGAAAGGCAAGGGTAAGAAGAACTTCAAGAAGGACGACAAGGAGTTATTGCTACCGATGCAAGCCAGCCATCGGGAAGAAGTCAAACAATGGACCCAAGCCTGAGACCGAGTGCTTTATTGCAAGGGAAATGGTCACCGGAAGCGGAACTGCCCCAAGTACTTAGCGGACAAGAAGGCCGCAAAACCAAAGGTATATATGATATACATGTAATTGATGTGTACCTTACCAAAGGCTCTTAGTAGCTCCTGGGTATTTGATACCGGTGCGGTTGCTCATATTTGTAACTCAAAGCAGGAGCTACGGAATAAGTGGAGACTGGCGAAGGACGAGGTGACGATGCGCGTCGGGAATGGTTCCAAGGTCGATGTGATCGCCGTCGGCACGCTACCTCTACATTTACCTACGGGATTAGTTTTAAACCTCAATAATTGTTATTTAGTACCAGCTTTGAGCATGAACATTGTATCTGGATCTCGTTTAATACAATATGGCTACTCATTTAAATCCGAGAACAATGGTTGTTCTATTTATATGAGAGATATGTTTTATGGTCATGTCCCGATGGTCAATCGTTTATTCTTAATGAATCTCAAACGTGATGTTACACATATTCATAGTGTGAATACCAAAAGATGTAAAGTTGATAACGATAGTCCCACATACTTGTGGCACTGCCGCCTTTGGTCACATTGGTGTCAAGCGCATGAAGAAGCTCCATGTCGATGGACTTTAGAGTCTCTCGATTATGAATCATTTGACACATGCAAACCATGCCTCATGGGCAAAATGACCAAGACTCCATTCTCCGGAACAATGGAGCGAGCAAACAGCTTATTGGAAATCATACATACTGATGTGTGCGGTCCAATGAGCGTCGAGGCTCGCGGAGGATATCATTATGTTCTCACTCTCACTGATGACTTGAGTAGATATGGGTATGTCTACTTGATGAAACACAAGTCTGAGACCTTTGAAAGGTTCAAGGAATTTCATAATGAGGTAGAGAATCAACGTGACCGAAAGATAAAGTTCTTACGATCAGATCGTGGGGGAGAATATTTAAGTCACGAATTTGGTACGCACTTAAGGAAATGTGGAATCATTTCGCAACTCACGCCGCCTGGAACACCTCAGCGTAACGGTGTGTCCGAACGTCGTAATCGCACTTTATTGGATATGGTGCGATCTATGATGTCTCTTACCGATTTACCGCTATCATTTTGGGGATACGCTCTAGAGACAGTGAAAGATCGAGGATGTCGCCTAGAGGGGGGGTGAATAGGCGCTTTAAAATAATTACGGTTTAGGCTTGAACAAGTGCGGAATAAACCTAACGGTTAATTTGACAAGCACAAAACCTACAACAACTAGGCTCACCTATGTGCACCAACAACTTATGCTAAGCAAGATAAGCAACTATGTGATAGCAAGATATATGACAAAGAACAATATGGCTATCACAAAGTAAAGTGCATAAGTAAAGGGGCTCGGGTAAGAGATAACCGAGGCACGCGGAGACGACGATGTATCCCGAAGTTCACACCCTTGCGGATGCTAATCTCCGCTTGGAGCGGTGTGGAGGCACAATGCTCCCAAGAAGCCACTAGGGCCACCAGAATCTCCTCACGCCTCGCACAATGCAAGATGCCGTGAATCCACTAAGGGACCCTTGAGGGCGGTCACCGAACCCGCATAAATGGCAACCCTTGGGGCGGTCACCGAACCCGTACACTTTGGCAACCCTTGGGGCGGTCACGGAACTCACAAATTGCTCAAGGCGATCTCCACAACCTAATTGGAGACCCCGACGCTTGCCCGGAGCTTTACACCACAATGATTGAGCTCCGAACACTACTAACTGCCTAGGGCGCCCAAGCACCCAAGAGGAACAAGCTCAAGGGCACCAAGCACCCAAGAGTAATAAGCTTCTCAACTTGTAACTTCCACGTATCACCGTGGAGAACTCAAACCGATGCACCAAATGCAATGGCAAGGGCACACGGAGTGCCCAAGTCCTTCTCTCTCAAATCCCACCAAAGCAACTAATGCTAGGGAGGAAAATGAGAGGAAGAACAAGAAGGAGAACACCAAGAACTCCAAGAACTAGATCCAAGGGGTTCCCCTCACATAGAGGAGAAAGTGATTGGTGGAAATATGGATCTAGATCTCCTCTCTCTTTTCCCCAAAAACTAGCAAGAAACCATGGAGGGATTGAGAGATAGCAAGCTCGGAGAAGGTCAACAATGGGGAAGAACACGAGCTCAAAGGATAAGGTTCAATGGGGAAGAAGACCCCTTTTATAGGAGGGGAAAATCCAACCGCTGCCCCACTGAAAATCCTCGCATAGAGCGGTACTACCGCTAGGAAGGGCGGTACTATCACGAGGGCGGTACTACCGCTTCCCTATCCAAATGGTACTACCGCTGAAGAGAAGGTCAAGGCCCTGGCCCCAGAGCGGTACTATCATTAGGAAGAGCGGTACTACCGCCAGAGCGGTACTACCGCTTCTATCGCCGCTACTAGTGCCGCAAAACCCGACACGAAAAACTTCGCTCGAGAATCGAGGCGAAGTAGCCTGACATTACAGCGGTACTTACGGCCGAAACTCCCAAGCGGTACTACTGTTCGGAGAGCGGTACTACCGCTTGAGCGGGTACTACCGCCCGAGAGCGGTACTACCGCTGAGCTTCAGTACTACCGAGGGTCACGGTACTACCACCGCACCAGCCTTAAGCCACAACCACGAAAGCAAAGAATACTCCAAGAAAACCAGAACTGCCATAACTTCTTCATATGAGCTCCGAATTGAGCAAACTCAAGCTTGTTTAAAACAAGACAACGAGTAGCATCAAAGGAGTGAAACCTCCAACCGAGAAGAACCGGCATACCCTCCAACATCGAAAACATCATAGAAGATGCATGAGAACTCCGTTTTCGATGAACTCGAGCTTGTCATAAAAATGACCATAAGCTCCAAATCTCACAAGGAGAAGAACCAAACAAGAACCAATAAAGATGATGCAAGGATGCAATGGTTTGAGCTCTCTACGAACGACACGATCAAGCAACTCATCGAGGGCCCCCTTGATAGTACGGCAAAGCGATCCTATAACCCGGTCTTCCACATGAGACCGGTAAAATAGAAAACCTATCAAGGGCAAACCTTTGCCTTGCACATGGTCCACTTGAGCTAGATGATGACGATCTCGACTCCCTCAAGTTGGACCACCTTTCTTGATTGCATTGGCGGGATGAAGACTAGTTGATTGCTCCCCATCCTCTCATCAGGTGAGCCTCTCTTCCGCTCATCTTCACAAGTCCATTGTCACCACAATGGACGGCAAGCTTCAAGCACTTGATCTCTTCGTGATGCATTACTTGAACTTGCACACCGCAACATGACCAATCTTTGGATAATTCCTTGAATAGCACCTTGGTCGACACAAAACTCTCCTTGAAACGAACACATGTACTCCAAGAAAAGCTATGGACAAAACCTTCAAATAAACTCAAGGCAACCATTAGTCCATAGAGAATGTCATCAATTACCAAAACCACACATGGGGGCACCGCATGTCCTTTCAGACAGCTACATTCATTTTAAATAGGGCACCGTCTAAATCCGTTGAGACGACACCGTATGAATTATGGTTTGGAAAGAAACCTAAGCTATCGTTTCTAAAAGTTTGGGGATGCGATGCTTATGTCAAGAAACTCCAACCTGAAAAGCTCAAACCCAAGTCGGAAAAATGCGTCTTCATAGGATACCCTAAAGAAACCATTGGGTATACCTTCTACTTAATATCCGAAGGCAAGATCTTTGTTGCCAAGAACGGGTCCTTTCTGGAGAAAGAGTTTCTCTCGAAAGAATTAAGTGGGAGGAAAGTAGAGCTTGATGAAGTACTACCTCTTGAAACGGTAGGTAGCGCAACTCAGGAAGATGTTCCTGTGGTTCCTGCACCGACAACAGAGGAGGTTAATGACGATGACCAAGATACTTCGGATCAAGCTCCTACTGAACTTCGAAGGTCCACAAGGACACGTTCCGCACCAGAGTGGTACGGCAACCCTGTCTTGGAAATCATGTTGTTAGACAATGGTGAACCTTCAAACTATGAAGACGCGATGGCGGGCCCAGATTCCAACAAATGGCTTGAAGCCATGCAATCCGAGATAGGATCCATGTATGAAAACAAAGTATGGACTTTGACAGACTTGCCCGATGATCGGCGCAGCAATAGAAAACAAATGGATCTTTAAGAAGAAGACGGACGCGATGGTAATGTTACCATATATAAAGCTCGACTTGTCGCTAAGGGTTATCGACAAGTTCAAGGGATTGACTACGATGAGACTTTCTCTCCCGTAGCGAAGTCAAGTCCGTCCGAATCATGTTAGTAATTGCCGCATACTATGATTATGAGATATGGCAAATGGACGCCAAAACGGCATTCCTTAACGGCCATCTTAAGGAAGAACTGTATATGATGCAGCGGAAGGTTTTGTCGACCCTGAGAATGCTAACAAGGTATGCAAGCTCCAGCGATCCATTTATGGGCTGGTGCAAGCATCTCGGAGTTGGAACATTCGCTTTCATGAGATGATCAAAGCGTTTGGGTTTATGCAGACTTATGGAGAAGCCTTCGTTTAGTGGGAGCTCTATAGCATTTCTCATATTATATGTAGATGACATACTTTTGATGGGAAATGATATAGAACTTTTGGACATCATTAAGGCCTACTTGAATAAGTGTTTTTCAATGAAGGACCTTGGAGAAACTGCTTACATATTAGGCATCAAGATCTATAGGGATAGATCGAGACGCCTCATAGGTCTTTCACAAAGCACATACCTTGATAAGATATTGAAGAAGTTCAATATGGATCAGTCCAAGAAAGGGTTCTTGCCTCAGATTGCAAGGTGTGAGATTGAGCTCGGCTCAATGCCTGACCACGGCAGAAGATAAAGAAGAGATGAGTGTCATCCCCTATGCCTCAGCCATAGGGTCTATTATGTATGCCATGCTGTGTACCAGACCTGATGTAAACCTTGCCGTAAGTTTGTTAGGAAGGTACCAAAGTAATCCCGGCAAGGAACACTGGACAGCGGTCAAGAACATCCTAAAGTACGTGAATAGGACTAAGGATATGTTTCTCGTTTATGGAGGTGACGAAGAGCTCGTCGTAAAGGGTTACGTCGATGCTAGCTTCGACACAGATCTGGATGACTCTAAGTCACAGACCGGATACGTGTATATTTTGAATGGTGGGTGTCGATGTCAAAACCGGCGGATCTCGAGTAGGGGGTCCCGAACTATGCGTCTAGGCGGATGGTAACAAGAGACAAGGGACACGATGTTTTTACCCAGGTTCGGGCCCTCTCAATGGAGGTAAAACCCTACTCCTTCTTGATTAATATTGATGATATGGGTAGTACAAGAGTAGATCTACCACGAGATCAGAGAGGCTAAACCCTAGAAGCTAGCCTATGGTATGATTGTTGTTCGTCCTACGCACTAAAACCCTCCGGTTTATATAGACACCAGATAGGGTTAGGGTTACACAGAGTCGGTTACAATGGTAGGAGATCTACATATCCGTATCTCCAAGCTTGCCTTCGACGCCAAGGAAAGTCCCATCCGGACACGGGACGAAGTCTTCAATCTTGTATCTTCATAGTCTAGGAGTTCGGCCAATGGTGATAGTTCGGCCATCCGGACACCCCCTAATCCAAGACTCCCTCAGTGGGGCAGTAAGCTGGTGCAGTTGCAAGCAAAGCGTCGTGACGGGATCTACATGTGAAGCAGAGTACATGGCAGCCTCGGAGGCAGCGCATGAAGCAATCTTGGTGAAGGACTTCATCACTGACCTAGGAGTCATACCCAATGATTCGGGGCCGATCGCACTCTTCTGTGACAACACTGGAGCTATTGTACTTGCCAAGGAGCCCAGGTTTCACAAGAAGACCAGGCACATCAAGCGTTGCTTCAACTCCATACATGAAAATGTTCAAGATGGAGACATAGATATTTGTAAAGTACATACGGATCTGAATGTAGCACATCCGTTGACTAAACCTCTCCCTAGAGCAAAACATGATCAACACCAGAACGCTATGGGTGTTCGATTCATCACAATGTAACTAGAATATTGACTCTAATTCAAGTGGGAGACTGTTGGAAATATGCCCTAGAGGCAATAATAAAATGGTTATTATTATATTTCTTTGTTCATGATAATTGTCTATTATTCATGCTATAAATGTGTTATCCGGAAATCGTAATACACGTGTGAATACATAGACCACAACATGTCCCTAGTAAGCCTCTAGTTGACTAGCTCGTTGATCAACAGATAGTCGTGGTTTCCTGACTATGGACATTGGATGTCATTGATAACGGGATCACATCATTAGGAGAATGATCTGATGGACAAGACCCAATCCTAAGCATAGCTCAAAGACCGTGTAGTTCGTTTAGCTAGAGCTTTTCCAAATGTCAAGTATCATTTCCTTAGACCATGAGATTGTGCAACTCCCGGATACCGTAGGAGTGCTTTGGGTGTGCCAAACGTCACAACGTAACTCGGTGACTATAAAGGTGCACTACGGGTATCTCCGAAAGTGTCTGTTGGGTTGGCACGAATCGAGACTGGGATTTGTCACTCCGTATGACGGAGAGGTATCTCTGGGCCCACTCGGTAATGCATCATCATAATGAGCTCTATGTGACCAAGTGTCTGGTCATGGGATCATGCATTGCGGTAAGAGTAAAGTGACTTGCCGGTAATGAGATTAAACAAGGTATTGGGATACCGACGATCGAGTCTCGGGCAAGTAACGTACCGATTGACAAAGGGAATTGTATACGGGATTTATTGAATCCTCGACATCGTGGTTCATCCGATGAGATCATCAAGGAGCATGTGGGATCCAACATGGGTATCCAGATCCCGTTGTTGGTTATTGACCAGAGAGGCGTCTCGGTCATGTCTGCATGTCTCCCGAACCCGTAGGGTCTACACACTTAAGGTTCGGTGATGCTAGGGTTGTAGAGATATGAGTATGCAGTAACCCGAACGTTGTTCGGGGTCCCGGATGACATCCCGGACGTCACGAGGAGTTCCGGAATTGTCCGGAGGTGAAGAATTATATATAGGAAGTGCAGTTTCGGCCATCGGGAAAGTTTCGGGGGTCACCGGTATTGTACCGGGACCACCGGAAGGGTCCTTGGTCCACCGGTGGGGCCACCTATCCCGGAGGGGCCGTGGGCTGAAGTGGGAGGGAACCAGCCTGGTGGGCTGGTGCGCCTCTTGGGCCCCCTGCGCCTAGGGTTGGAAACCCTAGGGTGGGGGGGCGTCTCCACTTGCCTTGGGGGGCAAGCCTCCCCCTTGGTCGCCGCCCCCCAGGAGATCTCATCTCCCAAGGCCGGCGCCCCCCTAGGGGGCCTATATAAAGGGGGGGAGGGAGGGCAGCCGCACCCATGCCATAGGTGCCTCCCTTCCCCCTTGCTACACCTCTCCCTCTCGTAGAAGCTCGGTGAAGCTCTGCCAAGATCACTGCTGCGTCCACCACCACGCCGTCGTGCTGCTGGATCTCCGTCAACCTCTCCTCCCCCCTTGCTGGATCAAGAAGGAGGAGACGTCTTCCTCAACCGTACTTGTGTTGAACACGGAGGTACTACCCGTTCAGCACTAGGATCATCGGTGATTTGGATCACGTTGAGTACGACTCCCTCAACCCCTTTCTCTTGAACGCTTCCGCTCGTGATCTACAAGGGTATGTAGATGCACTCCTTTCTCTCATTGCTAGATGAACTCATAGATTGATCTTGGTGAAAGCATAGAAAATTTTTATTTTCTGCAATGTTCCCCAACAGCTACCATCGAGGCCCTCCAGCAGGCGGAACCAGACGTCCTAGACTTGAACCAGGCGGCGGAGGCTCAACTCAACGCGGAGCGCGCAGATGCCGTTGCCATCGAGGCCTCCCGCAGCGGAACTAGACGCCCCGAATTGAACTCCGGCGGTGCTCTCATCCGTGCAGAGCGCCCGCACGCTTTGCGTGAATGAGTAGCTGGAGGCCGAGGACAACCACGGTGCGGAGACACACGTCGGCAGTTACGGCTGGTTCGCGCCGGTAGCCAAGGACGACGAGGTTGTCTCATTCCGAGAGTAGTGATAGTTTTTCTTTATGTTGTTGTTTTTAGGGATCTTTTGCTGTGTAAAAACATATATTTATGCAAGTCGCCTGACTTTCATCATTTGGGTTAGTCGACCATTTCAGGTTGTTGGATGAATATCCTACGTCTCCTAACCCTTCTTCCTCACCTCTTCTTCTTCCCCAACAGACCACCGCATGGGCCGTACGGATCTTCCTCAACATGAGGTTGGATATACATACTGTATGAACGAAAATTACGTGTCAGCGATAGGATGGTTGGGTTTTGTTTGATCACATGTGGTAGCACGTGTCAGTGAGGGTGTGTTCTTTTTTAGCATTATTACTTTGTCCCTCCAACTTAACTGCGGGAAAGGTGCAACTTTGTGATTTGACGCCTCATTGCTCATTACTACATCGGCGCCATGACTGGGGTGCTTCAACCCTGCTGCTATGCACTGTATTTCGGTATGGCACGTGGACCCGGTAGCTTGGTGTCCCACATGTCGGCGAAAGGGACTAGAACATTTATGAAAGCGAGCGCTCCACTCTTACGACGGAGGAGTACATGACATAGCGGCCCAGTGAACTGTTACTTGTACTGTAGTACTATAGTTTTGCTGTTTCGCACGATCCATCGATACAAACCCAATTAAACAGGAAAGGGCAGGATTTTTCCCGCGCGGTAGATGATATTGGCCATACATTTCAAAGGAAATTTTAATGTATGCAAACTGAATAATTAAGTAACAATATGATATCTAGTAAAACTAAAAACACATATGGTTTATTGTGTTAGAGTGTAGTAGTAGTGTAGTATTGCATAGTTGTTAGATGTAACATTCGAGAACGTGTAGAGATGTCGTTTTGGAGGGCCTATAGAGAGAAAAGCGTAATACGGTGAGCGGACTTCAGAATACACTCATTACGATCACTATATACGTTTTGCGCTGATTATACGGTCACTTGCTCACCGTTCAGCATCGGATTGCACTCTGTTGACCGGCCAAATAGTCTGCATGGCACCATATTGACTAGTTAAATTGACCATGTTCCTTGTGGGTCCCACCTATCAGTTCGCATAGGACAAAGGTCAGATAAACACAAATTTACGCAGGTGCGACAAGACTCCAACCCATGCGCGGGAACCACCTGGTTGTGTATGTGTCTATCAGGGCCAAATGTGTGCGCATGCACGTGTAGGTTGAGCACTTGAGTGTGAGAGTGTGTGTTGGTCGTTTTGGTGTGTGCATGCATGCGTGCTTGTGTGCGTGTGAGTGTTGCTTGCGTGCGTGGCTGCATGTGTACGTGTGAGTGTTGCGTGCGTGCGTGGCTGCATGTGTTCGTGTGAGTGTTGCGTGCATGCAGTTCGTGTGCATGCGTGCGTGTGTGTATGATCACCACACCAGCTCATGTGTGTTAAAACAGATGGCTCAGCATACCAATACAAGGCCACCTTGTCCATTGTGCCCGCGGTCATGACTTCGAAACACCGTCCAATATTTTTTTGTCATTTGTTTTCATTCTTACTAGAAAGATGCCCATGCATTGCACGTAACATCAAGATGCATTTGTATGACTAGTTTTTCTTGTGAGAGAAAAGGATGAACGAGGGAAGGCCTTATTTGCAAATGTGGAGAGGTGTGTGGGTACCTTTTTGCAAAATCGCCATATATAGTTTCCTTCCTATCCGTCAGATATAAATCGAACGGCCTATATTGCAGGATGGCAGGCACACCATCATCACCAACTCTGTTTTTTTATAAGAGTGTAGAGTAGATACACGCCGACAGCTGGGCCCAATGGTAGTGAGGTAATGTGATGCAACACTAGAGGTGCCACGTGGAGCGTTTAACTGGTCAACTAGTCGTGTCTTGAGCAATTACAGAGTTGTACGGTGAGCCCATGACTGTATAATAACCATAAAACGTAAATGGTGACCGTAATGAGTGGATTCTGAAGTCCAATATATGTATCGTGCTTTCGCTTCAAATACAATGATCGTCATTGTATATATCGCGAGAGAAAGGTGAAACATAATTGAATGTGCTAGGGGCATACTTTTAGAGGACCTGGAGATAGTTTGTGTGCGTACGTGAAAGGGGCGTAGAGGGGGTGTATGCGATGGAGAGAGATGCTCTTCGTTTCTCTTTATTATGACTAACTTTATATATAGTATAAAAATATACAAATTCACAGTGCGGAGTAAATATCATTGTGAGCACCATGCAATGCAAATTAACGTTCGTGCTCCTCCATATAACTTTGTAATGTTGTATCTATGTAGAAATTCTAAAATAATTTTTTGGCCACACTTTATTCAAAAGGAATGTTGTATGCGAAATAAACGTGAAGAGAGGGCTTATTCGATCAATGGGGTATGTGATGTAACATGTATGAATGTGTAGTTGATGTATTTGGCAGGGCCTAGAGAGGTATGTGTGTGTATTATTTATTCGAGAGAGGCATGGATAGAGGGGTCGGCGGGGTGAGGGGGGCGTGGGAGAGATAGCATGAGAAATGGGAGAGGTCTAGAGAGAGAGACGAATATGATGTCACGGCGAGAGATGCCCTTGAGTGTGTATATGCAAGGGGGAGGGGATAGAGGCACGAGGAGATTTGTTGTGTGTGGCGTTTGTGTTGGTATGTGTGGGTGTGAGAAGATAATGACACCTGGGGGCAGAGGGTGTGTCACCGCGTGAGGTCTGGTGGGCCGAGGTGAGGCCCTTGGTTCGGTTCCGTCCTGTGCCACATTGGTCGGCCTGTGGCGCATTTAGGGAGACCCATGGATGACTAGTTGTACAAGACAAAGATAGCAGAATCGTGAAGGACTTTGTGTCCACTAAAAAAGCCGGCTAGGATTTGTAACCCTAGGTCCTCGGACTAACGTAACCCCTTATCTCTGACATTACTATTCATCCAACCTAATTTTAAGGGGCATCCTACAGAATGCTCTGCTAGAATCATACTCGTCGATTAGGAAGAGAGGTGTGAGACAATCCGTGAGAGACAGGCCTAAAGATAATGTGCTTACGGGAGACACGTAGGCAGGTCTGTGTATATAGGAAGGGTCGATGGGGATTGTGCGTGTGTATGCTTGTGAGAGGAAGAGTGCTAGTGATAAAGGTTAGTGAAAACAGTTGTAAATGGTTATTACGAGAGGGAGGGAGGTTTATATCAAGAGCATGTCTGCGAGAAAGACACCTCAGGAGAGATTGTGTGAGCATGTGTGAGAGACCATCGATGGAGAGTGAAACTACACGTAAAATACTGATGTACACATTGAATAAAAAATATAAATTGTATCCAAATATTAGGATGGGATCATGATATTTGCAATTCGCGTAAGGAATGGTCATTGATCCATCAGACATCTAGATTCTATCGAATTTGAGCATGTCTATGTTATTATTCGACATAATTGATGCACATAGTTAGAATATTGAAATCCAGACAATGCATCGCTTTAGCAATCGAATATAAACGTGAGTGTAGTTCATGTTGTGTGTGTAAAGCACATTATACATAATGAAAAGTTACACAATGAACATTATAAATAGCTGGCTATGAACTAGCATATATTTGAATTCAACTTAAGGTGGTTTAAAAATTCGAATTCGACATGAAGTCCATTAAATTATTTGAATTCGATATCATGGCATTTGTAAGTCATACCTAAATTATGGGGGCACCAATCTTTGCTCTACTTTTGTACATAATAGCATATATAGTCGTATACAAGATAGATCCAAATTTACCTCCTCCATTCCAAAATAATCGTAAGGATTTTCAAGTGTCAAAATTTTAAAAAGAAGCGCATAATTTAATGAGGTTTCCAAACATACAAGGTCAAATTTAATGTTTTCTATTTAGGTCAATCCTTAAAGTTCAAGAGTACTCTAAAAGTGAATGCTTCTGTTTCAAAATTTCGAACGAAGCGCCAAAAGAGCCTATACTCGCCTGAAACCGCGTGAGACCAATGTTTGGTAGTAGAAGGAAATTACTTTTCTAACTCCGACCCGTGAAACCTACCGGCCCGACGTCCAAAGGTCTAAACCGGGGTAGGTTTGTAGCTTCATCTAGACGCCACGCATCCGCCTCTGAAAAACATTCATACACAATGGTTGCCTAAGCACACATGCGCGCGGCCGAAATCGCTCCCGCCCACTATTTGGGACACCTGGGATTACCATCCTACCCCCAACCCGCAGTAGGTCTAAAAATTAAAAGGAGGGCAAAGTTTGTACTTTCCCCAAATTTCAAACAAGCGCGTCCCATTTGTTCAAAAAGCCAAAAACAAGCGCGTCCCAGACCAAAACATGGTTCTCCCTTAGCTCCCCCCCCCCCCTCCGATTTCCCATTCGTACTCTGTGGGCGCCAAAACTACCTCTCCACCAATCAAGGAACCGCCAAGCGTCCTCCGTCCGCCACCCCATCCCACCCATCAACCGCTGCCCTCCTCCATCACGCCGAAGCCGATACCCCGACGTCGTCGTCCACCGCAACCTCAACCGCAACACCCTCCGCGGCTAGTAGTTGAAGCCGAGGCCGAGTTGTCCGTACCCAAGCCAGTTCAACCACGTCGTCCTGCGTCTCACCGCTGCCGCTCCAACTTTGCCACCGTCCACCGCACCGGAGTTGTTCCTGCTACGCCGTCCTTCGCCGCCTCGGATCTGCTTCCCCTCCGCTGACAGGCGGACACCTCTACACAGTCAACAATTTGGCCATGGGATCATCCAAGGCTCCACCCTCCTCCAAACATCGGTTCCCCAGGTAAAAACAAGAAAATCAGCGCGACTTCTGGAGGACGCAGCACTGGCAACCAGAAATGGTACTCCTCTTCCCTTATTCGTGCAAATCTTATGTGTCTGCTTGCACGGTATTCATCCCACGGAAGACACTAGTTGGCCGCTTCTTCTTGATACTAGATGTTCCTAGTAACTCGTGATGCAAAAGGTTTCTCCTAATATACTATTTCACCTTAGCTAGAGGTCCTTCGCCCCCTGGATTTCAATTCCTAGTCAGTTGATTCCCAATTAAAGGAAGCATTGCGTGGCGTGACAGCACTAGTCTGCCTATTAGCCGAGGAAGCAGTGCCACGGTGTTTATCTTAGGGGCATGTGGGGCCTAGAGCTGCTGGCGCCCGATCTGGAGGTCGGCCAGGATTAAAGGGATGGCCGAGGGGCGCTGCCAAGCACGGCGGTGGTGTGAGGTCGACGCGAGGGCAGGGTGGCGGAGGCAGGGGTCTGGGCCGTTGGTCGCTGGCGGTTCGAGAAAGATCATCAACAGTGTCTGGCGGGAGGTAGATGAAGGCCATCTGCATGTTCCTGATAGATCAGACGGTTCATAAAAAAATCGACTGGCCTATTTATTTTCAATGATCGTTATTTTTATAGGACCACATGTGGTGGTGTCTTTGGAGGAGTACCTGCATTTCCCAGCCATCCCTGTGCTCATATATTACAAAATCATACGGAGTAGAATCTAATTTTGTTTGCCATGCAATGTTGTAGAGCTATCATATGTCTCATGTCATTTATTTTTCAGCCACCTGCTATCTTCTACTTTTACAGTGCACTAGTTTTGCACACACTTCACCCATACTCTCACTATTGTGTTTTTATGCAAGGGTATTTCAGACTCTGCCTTGACAGAAGCAGAAAATAAAAGAGAGAAGTCGCTCCTGCTTGCTTTAAAGGTAGGATGTTCAACAGATGGAGACGGTAAACATAGCTCTGGAGTTGATGATCTTGCTCGCAATGAACCACCACCCCAGGTGCCTGCTTTAACTTCGTGGTGTCATATGTGGTTGCATGTTGCATATGGTGTCTAGCTTGTATTCGAAAGTCCGAAGCTGGTCTTTATTAAGATAAGGAAAGATATTCTTACATGAACCACCATCCCGGGAGCACCAGAAGACAAATAGCTAGTCAGGGCACTGGCTGAGCTAGTGACAAGCCCAGCACAGACATGCATAACCTGGAAGCCAACTAAAAAGCCACAATGGTGGCGAAGCAGCCCGCCTCCCACCAGGCTCTCAGGTCCTAGATGATCATGCTCACCACTCCAGCCGGATGTCTAGCTTGTATTGCTTCCAATTTGGTTAAATTGCGTCTGCTCAGCTTACACATTATACCTTTGAATATGACATGCCTTCTGATAACCCACAAGTATAGGGGATCAATTGTAGCCTCTTTCGATAAGTAAAAGTGTCGAACCCAACGAGGAGCTAAAGGTAGAACAAATATTCCCTCAAGTTCTATCGACCACCGATACAACTCTAAGCACGCTTAACGTTCGCTTTACCTAAAACAAGTATGAATCTAGAAGTACTTTGTAGGTGTTGTTGGATAGGTTTGCAAGATAATAAAGAGCATGTAAATAAAAAGTAGGGGCTGTTTAGATAAAGACACAATAAAGTTAGTATAGCGAGTGTGGAAAAGTGGTGGTAGGAGTTGCGAAATTGTCCCTAAGCAATTGACTACGTTACTAGACCGATAGCAAGTTTTATGTGGGAGAGGCCACTGCTAGCATGTCATACCTGACTTGGAATTCTATGCACTTATGATTGAAACTATTAGCAAGCATCCGCAACTACTAACGTTCATTAAGGTAAAACCCAACCATAGCATTAAGATATATTGGTCCCCCTTCAATCCTGTATGCATCAATTTCTATGCTAGGTTGAAGCTTATGTCACTCTTGCCCTCCAATACATAGGTGTGATCCACGCGCGCTCTCATATGATGGGCATCAAAGGACAGCAACATAACCACAAGCAAATTAAACCAATCATAGCATTTCACCAATTACCGATAGGACAACGAAAATCTACTCAGACATCATAGGATGGAAACACATCATTGGATAATAATATGAAGCATAAATCGCCAAGAGGGTCCAGGGCGCGCCTGACCCCCTGGGGCGCGTCCCCTGCCTCGTGGCCCCCTCGGGCATCGTATCGCGTTGATTCTTCTTCCCAAAAATCATAAAAAAAATCTCCGTCAGTTTTTATCCCGTTTGGACTCTATTTGATATGGGTTTTCAAGAAACAAAAAACATGCAAATGCATGTGAACTGCACTTGGGCAATCGGATCAATATGTTAGTCCAAAAATAGTATAAAAAGTTGCCAAAAGTATATGAAAGTTGCATAATATTGGCATGGAACAATCAAAAATTATAGATACGACGGAGACGTATCAGCATCCCCAAGCTTAATTCCTGCTCGTCCTCGAGTAGGTAAATGATAAAAAGATAATTTTTGATGTGGAATGTGTCAGAGTAATGGGCCACGGGTAGGCTAACCCGAAGCCTAGAGCCTTTCAAGACATCGGGGCTGACTGCGCCCCTCAAGACGCCCAGATGAAGAGCTGCCTTCTGGAGGCCGGCTAAAGGAACATCACACTGCCCGCATGCGGCCGAGTCCAGGAGGCGAGGTCGAGACGAGCCGACTCCCACCTGGCGGCTTCTAGAGAAGCCAGCCATCGGAAGTCGGCCCACGGCACCAGCAAAGCCCATGCCCTCATCAAGGGGGATGGGACAGGGTGTGGAAACAGTGAAGCCCACTCCCTCCCTTTCGAGGATGGCTTGGCCACAAGCAGCGCTGTACCATGGAGATCTCCGTCCGGCGCGGCACTGTTGCCATGCCATCCCTGACATCAGCACCAATGGGCGGAGTCCTGCACCCATGACGGCCTGTCTGTATGACCCAAGGACGGCCCCCAGGAGTCGGCCTGCCCCTCCCACAGGTCCCACGCGCCATTAACCAGACGAGACGGGGAGTGGCTACAGTAATCGCCCGCCAGGCGGCGGGGCTGTAGCCACGACCCCATGACCAACCTCACACATTAGAAGCACGGCTACAGAATCAAGAATGGCAAGACCAAGAAGCGCGGCACGGCCTGTCGGCTTTGTACCGGACCAGTCGGCGGGGCCCACCAGCCGGCGGGCCCCAGCAGTCGGCGGAGAAGACGGCGGCCTAAGAGACTGATGGCTGGGCCCTGCGCCCAACCGGATTACCATTGTACCCCTGAGGGGTAGGCCTATATAAACCCCCGGGGCACCCATGCAAACGGTTCCAACCCATTAGAAATAGACCAGATCATATAGGAGGGAGAGAGCTAGCCTTGCCTTCTCCTACCTCTAGCATACAGCTCGAGGAGCAACCTTGTACTCACTTTGCCTTAGTGATCATGCGGAGACCCCGCAGAGCAGGACTAGGGGTGTTATCTCCTAGGAGAGCCCCGAACCTGGGTAAAGTACACCGGCGTTCGTGTCTACGCCTCATCCCGCTTCCGTGCACCGGCGATATTCTACTCGCTCCCACCATGATAAGCCATCCATTGGCATATGTCGCGCCCAACCCCCGACATTTGGCGCCCACCATGGGGCGAGGTGCACCGTCGTCTGGAGACCTGTTCTGGACGGGAACCCTTTTCCTCCCTGGCAAGCGCAGCCAGCCCGGCACGCCAGACGGGGTCTGTGCCGACGCGCTGCATGGAGCAGAAATTTCCTGTGCGGCCAGCTGCCTCGCCGATCTTTTTGGCGAGGTTCGCCTCTCCGACGAGCCCGCATCCGACGCGGGCACAGGCAGCCCCGAGAGCCTCCTCGTGGGCCTCCTTGATCAACTCCACGTCGCCAGCGAGCCTGCTGTGGACCTGGAGTCCATAGGCTCCACTGATCCGATGTTGGTCGACTCCGACACCGCGTCGCTCGACGCGTTCCCCACCAACGTGGTGGTCTACGACGAGCCGCTCCCTCGCGCGGAGAGCGGCGGAATCACCGTCATGGAGGTGCTAGTCATCAGTCATGGTGAGCACTCCGACGGAGGAGCTCACGACCCGCTCGACGCGGCGCTGCAAGACCTGGCAGCGCCCATTCCTGAAGACGCTGACGCCAAGATGCTGGAGGCGCGCCGCCTTCAGCTAGTCGAAGGCGCCAAGAGGTCGCCAGCATGAGACGCCTATCGAGGCCTATCAACAGGTCGGAGTTACGGGAACGAGGGTCCCTGCACTTGCTCGCCTGCGGCCTGCGGCGTGACTCAAGTGGGGGGGCCCAGCGGCCCATCTTCATCAGCTCAAAGTCAAGACCCTCGCGAGGGGCCAAGCCTCGCGGGGCGGACAACAAGAGGTTTCCTCAGGGGCAGCCTCATCAGGCAGGCTCGCGAGGAGGCGGAGAGATCAACGCAGGGGTACCTCGCGAGGAGGCCGTGACGCAAGCCATGACGATCGAGACCAGACGGGCGCTAGGCGGGCGCCGGCCTACGCAGAGTCCTTGTTTCCCCTTTGGTGCAAAGGGAGCAAGCACATGCCAAGGCATCGGGCAAATGTTACCATTCCGGTGCAACGAGACCAAGACCAGCAGAGCGGCAGAGCGGTAGGATGGAGGTCACCATGGAGCCCAAGATGGCGTCATCACAAGTGCTTTTGGCAGCCGAAGACCACCTTTGGTCAGGATAACTTGTACTAGACGTTCCCCTTCAAAATGGCCAATTGTTGACGCCCTTCCCGCTCATTATTTTGGGGAGAGGCCTAGGGCCTCTATAAATAGGACTAGCCACCATAGGGATAGGGTAGGAGATCCAGACCAAGTAAAACACACCGTACCAGCTCAAGAACACCCCTCGCGAGGCTGTTCTTCCCCTGTACTGTTCATCATCAGCCCCATAGGCAATCCACCACACCACACACTGAAGTAGGGTATTACACCACAACGGTGGCCCGAACCAGTATAAATCTCGTGTCCCTTGTGTTGTTCATCGTTTCCAGCTTAGATCACGCGAGGATCAGGCGAGATCGGTAGGGGGAGAGATCTCCATACACCCCTGTAGTTCAAACCTTAAGGGTCTGCTGAACCCGAGGGGCTGAGATTACAAGGGCGGACGACAAGAGGTTTCCTCAGGGGCAGCCTCATCAGGTAGGCTCGCGAGGAGGCGGGGAGATCAAGGCAGGGGTACCTCGCGAGGAGCCCGTGACGCAAGCCATGACGATCGAGACCAAGCGGGTGCGAGGCGGGCGCCGGCCTGCGCAGAGTCCTTGTTTCCCCGTTGGCGCAAAGGGAGCAAGCACAGGCCAAGGCATCGGGCAAAGGTTACCATTCCGGTGCAACGAGACCAAGACCAGCAGAGCGGCAGGATGGAGGTCACCGTGGAGCCCAAGACGGCGTCATCACCAGTGCTTTTGGCAGCCGAAGACCACCTTTGGTCAGGATAACTTGTACTAGATGTTCCCCTTCAAAATGGCCAATTGTTGGCGCCCTTCCCGCTCATTATTTTGGGGAGAGGCTCAGGGCCTCTATAAATAGTACTAGCCACCATCTCTACTCCTAATAGAGCAGTTGGTGAATAGTCCGCCGGTTATTTTTCGCTGCTTTTTTTTCGTCCTCCGTCCCACCTTCCAGTTTCGTCGGTTTTTTTTCATCAGGTTTTTATTCTTCCCCGCACGCCCCTCCACGATCCCTACCCAAGTCGCTGCACACCACCGCCGCCGCTGCGAATCCCTCGACGCCAGACGCCGCCCGCCGCCATGAATCCTCAGGACGCCAGACGCCACCGCCGTCGCGAATCACGAGACGCTGCTCGCCGCCGCCATGGATCCCCAAGGGCGTGGTCGCATTGCCTCGATTGGAGGAGACCTGCTGGCTTTGCCTTGTTTGGAGGACGAACACAGGTATTTCGAGGCCCATGTGCGCCAATCCCGACCTCCGCTTTCCCCTTTTCCATCGAGGGCCGCCGTCGCCGCTTCGTCTTCTATCTCTCTGGATCCCCATCGGCACTGCTGGATGGTGCTCCGAGAACAGGCCTACACGGAGGCCCTCCTCCCGTAGGGATGTGCAGACGCTGCGCGCTTTGCAGCGGCTGTTCGGGATGAGCGCGGGCGCGACAACCTTGTCCTCACGATGATGGCGGCGACAAACGCCGGTGCTCCTTCTCGCCCTCTTCCTCCAAGGACGCGTGCACCGTATAGCTTCAGCACCCCGCCCACCCATCCGGCGTTGTCCAGCTCATCCTCACGCCGTGGATTCGCCTCCTCAGACGCGACACTTGAAACGTGGACGTGGTGAGCTTCCTCTCTCTACCCCAAAATCTGGATGGCACTAGCATCTGTTACATACATACATATGGATAAGCATCTTGGTTTGGTTCTTTGGTTCAGTTTGTATTCAGTCAGTATGCGTGCGGATGTGAATGGCACTTGCAGATATGGCCGCTCCTTGGTTGTCCATTTGTATGTGTCCATCAAGATGTAAACGTCCGCTCCTTGATTGTTATTTTGAACAAAACTCCACCTTAATTCTTCCTGCATCAAAATCATCCTTGGAAGCTAGCACTACATGTCCTGTTGTTGTCGCTCTTGTACTACATGGCTTTTTCAATTTAAATTCAGTCAAGTTTATGTGAATATAATCTCCTTTGATCTGATGTTTTGGTCTGAATATTTACATTTTAATTATCATGTACGCATTTAATGCATTCTCAGATATTTGGTCGGTGTTATCTTCTAAAATAATTGTAAATGCAATCCTTAAATAGAAGTAGAAGAAGCATGTCCGCAAATAGAATTGTATAGTTTCATTCCTTTGTAGAAGTGTAATAGATTATTTCTTGAAAACACAAAGATTTCAAGTATAGCGTCAGAACAAAGATACAAACTGTAATTTCAACATCCGTAAATGACATATACAGCGAAGTTACGGTCGATGTTGATGTAGAAACAGAATACATTGGATTAATTATCTATCTTTTAGAACAGTTCGAATACATATTGGAAGAGCGAATTATGTTATGTTCCCGCCCATCTTTTTCTCGCTATCTTGCTGCCGCAAGACCAGGAGTTTTAGTGGCTAATATAATTTTCACAATTTTGCTGCAATATCTTCGCTTCTCTATTGATTCGACAATTTTGCTGCTCCAATAGTTCCAAGCAGAACCTCCGTCTTCTATCTCAACGTCGGTGGCCCGACGACGCCGATTTCCTTATCGACACTGTCGGCGGCCGGTGATGCGACCAGATCACGCAAATTGCTCCATTCATGTCGCAGCCTAATCAGGTTTATTGTAGATTGGAGTTGTCCCTTCACTCTTGATCAATAACTAGATATTGGCAAGCTTGAGTTATCCATGGATGCATGGAAAAGATTATTCATTGTTGTGATATGCATATCTCTAGGATTAAATTCATCTGAATTATGAGTTATGTCACACTTTGCAGAGTACGTAGACTTCAGTTCACATAATCTGCTTGTACATATGTTGATGTCGTGGAGGTGGTCGTGCTGCCGCCCTTTATTTCGCTTCGTGTTGATGCGGTATAAAAGTGCCTCCTGGGCAGATGAGGACCTGAGCGCCGTGCTAATGAGGATGCAAGATCCACCGCCACCGCCAGTCCGAAAAGTTTCTTGTTTTCATTCTTTGGGTCCTAGGGATTTCAAATCAGGTGTCCGTCCTCGATGATTTCCAGAGATAAACTGATTTCATTGGCATCATCTATTTCATTGCCTCACCAATATCCATGTGATCCTGAGTTGTAAGTGAATGTACACATTGCATGGCTGTGTTCCTGCAGTGATTGCAGAGAACTTGGCAGCAGATCAATTACGAGGAGGTCAAGGCTGAGCTGGAGTGGGTGGGCGCCAACATGAAGGAGCTGGAGATATCTCTATTTTTGTCAGTCATTATTCAGGCTCTAAAGCTTCCCCTTTTCCTATACCACATTACTTGATATTATTAAATTCAGTACGCTTACTCAACTGTGAACAAGTTCATGTGGTAAGTAGGATCAACAAGAGTTGGTGGCAACCGATATGTATATGTTATTATGGATCAGCCAAGGTGGTTAAATTTTCATTTTTTCCTTTTTCTTAATTTAAGCCCTTAAGTTTATGCTTTGTTAAATGCATACACATAACTTAGTTCCAGATTTAACAAGAGTACATTTTACAACGAACTTCATAGCTGATGTTGATCATAATTAGTAAGTGTACAAAGCATTTCAAGGAATTTCTGTTTTGTGCATATTGTATATTGCGACTTGCAGTGAAGTAGCGCCATCTAAGTACCAGATGTATGTTATTTTCAAATAAGCTTTTCTTAAAATGGAAAATACTAAAAAGCAAATTGTGCCACACCGTGCAATTAAGGTGCCTTTTACTAGAAACTCAATGCAACTTCTTGTTATTTTCAAATAAGCTTTTCTTAAAATGGAAAATACTAAAAAGCAGATTGTGCCACACCATGCAATTAAGGTGCCTTTTATCGAAACTCAATGCAACTTCTTGTTATTCCTTCCTAACCTAGCAATTAAGCCATATCTTGTTTTCACCCTTCCTAACCTAGCAAAATGACCTGCTTGGACCGAACGAGGACAGTGTGTGGTGGTGGACATAAGATGCACGCTAACATTGAGCTACAGAAGAACATTATGAAAGGTATGTATGGTAACTAAATCCATGCTTTGACACACAACAACGTATGTTTTCCACTGTTGCTAACCTAAACAAATTCATTTACCGTGAACCGAACAACGGTGCATCATGATACAAAGGTTGGAGAGGCTGGAGGAGACCATATACCAACACAAAGCGCATCTTGATGGCCATAAATGAGGAGCTGGACCTGCTACACCAGGCTAATTGCAAGCATCGGGTACTTGTTAGCTATCAATTAAATCTCTTGTCCTGCAAGAACATGTGCTTATTTATGAAAACATTTTACATGAGCGTTGTAGGATGATTTGGACGAGATGACTGATGAGGACATGAGCGTTGGTTTCGGATGATTTGGACGAGAGGATCAGTAGCACGACGCAATGAAGAGCCAGATCGTCCATCCGCTTCCCATCTCACTTCCCGGTTCTATTGTGCTGCCCGTGCACCAAATCCATCCAAAGAAAGGTTCTAAGGTTAACATCTCTTTATGAAGTTTCAGATAACTTACATTGTCACTTTATTATCTATTGATCCACATGTTTGTATTTTTAGCAGACATGAGTTACTTTATCATCCTTCCAGAAGAAATTACTAGAGAGAAGAAAACTCAGTTTACAAGTAGTGACAGTCCAACATCATATTGACAAGTCTGGTTTCTCTTTCTGTATACATAAGTGTATAATTTGTTTTAAGTAACTGCTTTCCTCGGTCCTTATTACCACCGCCTTTCTCAAGTGCAACCATGAGCTTAGTAATGGCAATATAGAAATTTGAGATGGCAAAACTGTACGTCCAATACAATTTCTAACTTGTGCTTGACTACTTGTTGCTTCTTGCAGTTTGGTTCTTTAAATAACAAGAAGAGATGGCAAAACTTTACTCACAAGAAGTTGTGTATTTTGGAAAGATAGCTGATCGAAATAAACTGTCATTGTCATAAATTTTGTAATCGTACATCATACGATTGGCACGACCATCGCCTTCGTCGATGTTGGATGTTCGACATCAATCTCCATCTTTTCATTTTCAGAATCACACGTGGGGTTAGTAAAGACTTCTTCAAATTTGCTTTTGTTGCCACCGCCAGAGGAGAGTTGCCACCGATAGCGATGTTGTCCCTTCGTAATTTTTTTAAGTTCTTTTTACTGGTATAAGTGCGGACTTTTGCATTAAGCATGACATGGAATTTGTTTTATGTAAATATTGATGCTTCACAATGAATTTATGTTGTAAATTATGATGATTTACCTTCAGTACAATCTGTTATAAGTTGTAGTTTATTTTGTTTTCATGTGTTATTTGCAGAGAATATATGGTTCGTGTTTATCATGCTTATTTCATATAGCTTTTTCTGGTAGCATATTTGTAATGTAAACACATTAGCCACCCTGTTCATGATTCATAACACATGCGCTTTAGTGGGATGGAGGTAATATTGAGAGAGACAGACCCATCAAAGTTAAGGAATAGAAATAGTATATCTTTTGAGTCTACCATCTTCTATGCCAAGGTGGTCGAGTGGGGTGATATACTAGGCGCTTTTCTTCTAAATTGTACAGAAAGTCCACTGAGTTATTGTTGTTTGTATGCCACCTTAGAGCGAAATAGTACTTCTTTTAATCATTTTTAGGTGAAATACAAGCATGTAGCTACCTCACTTAATTATTGTACTCACTTGAACTTTATGTTGATACAATGCACTATTTAAGTAATGGAGAAACCTCACTAATTTAAATTGATGAATGATATTTAGGAAAAGAAGTAGGCATGTTTCATAATAAAGGGAATGTATTTTTCAGGGCATAGTGTTTAATTCACGAATGGTTAAACAGTTTAACGGGGACCAACACTGGGTAGCAGGGGAGTGGCAGTGCATAGGGACATAGTGAGGGGAGCGGGGGCGATGATGGAGGCGGAGATGTTTAGAGAGAGATATGGAGAGTGGGAGGTTTACCATGGTGCAATCGAAAACCGAGGCACGCCTTGCTAAGACAAGCACACTTTAAAACATAGCAATACTCTGCATTGTTTTGATGTTGGTATCAGGACCAGGTACCATGTGAAGCTCAAGGAATGGTTGTAGATCATTATGGATAAACTAAAAAAAATCATTATGGAGTACATTATAAACGACATTTGGTGTCGGCGGCATGTCACTACCACTGACAAAGTTCTCTGAAACACGATTGCTATCATGTACAATGCTTTACAATTCTCTCATATTCAAATGCTAAAAATCTGTAATTTCACATTTAGTAGTTTCTGCGGTGTGAAATTCATGTTTTATTTTGCTTGCGCAGTTGAAAATAAATGCTGGCAAAGATATTAAACTTCAAATCTGGCTTATTTTTCTCAATATCGGTTCGTATGAAATTGCCGTTGAGCTGCTATCTAAAGGTATGTCAGATTAACAGGTTGCTATTGCAACTCTTGATTTGGAGTAATGCAAAGCAACTGTGGATCTTGTCGTCGGTACATCTTGGGTTGCCGTTCTTCCAAAACGAAGGATTTTCCCCCCTAGATTGTGCTATGAAATAATGCTTGTATAACGCCTTAATCTCTTGGTGTCGGTGTACTAGAGTAGGGGTACCCTAGTATCCCGAACTTGTGCACGGGCAGTTGCAGCGCCCCGCGGCAAGGCTTACCGGGTGATCGCCAAGGTCCTCCGTGGTTCCTTTGGAGCCATTCAAGAACAAAGTATTCAAGCCAAGGAGACAAGGCCCCGGCAAAAGGAGCTTGCTGGGAAGGCAGTATTCAAGCCAAGGAGACAAGGCCCCGGCAAGAGAAGCTTCCCGGGAAGGCTAACCAAGGCATCTCAAGGAACTTGTCGCGACGCGCCACGCGTCCCGGCGAGGCCCGGTGAGCGACAAGCTTCCGGACGCGACAAGACAACGATCATGACAAGGCGCTTGCGCGACAAACTACCACTGTACCAAGGCTCCAAAGACATCCACCAACGTGTCGCTCGACCTTTCTGCACGCCACAGTAGCAAGAGGCTGTGCGGCCAGCGGTGCGCGGTGGCAAGCGACGCTGACAAGATTGCCATCGTGGCAAGCGGTGGTGTCCCTGACGGTCCCTTTTTGCACTGTTTGGGCGACATAGACGGGCATTTAATGCCTTTGTCCCCTGCCGTCAGGGTTAGGTATGATACACTGTACAAGTAGTTGTACCAACCGCAACTCATTTTCCATTTTTACCCTTGTCTACGTTGCCACCTGTCGGAGACCCCTTGAGCATATAAAAGGAGGCCCATGCGCAACGTAGAAGGGGTTCAAAAACACTGACGCTCGGTCTCGTTAGCAGCTGGTGTGTACTGTAGCATTCAGCGCTCCCGAGCAAGAACTCAATACACTCAGACATGCAAGAGAGGAGTGTTATCTCTCCGGAGAGCTCCGGTTGGGTAAACTGCTCGTGTGCTTCGCCTCGATCTGCTCTTCGTGCGATCTCCGCCCCACACCGAACCGAAAGGGGCTCGGTCCGCCGGTCCCATAGGTGTTCGTGGATCAGCTTCCCCGACATCTTTGGCGTGCAGGAGAGGAGGAGACCCGCCTGTGAGTTCCAGAATGCGGCGGATATCATGAGGCTGCGCCCGGGCCTCAACTTCAACTTCACTGTCCTAGAACTGGACGCGATGCTCCTGGAACTGTTCAAGCACGATCCTGAACATCCCGGAGCGTTCAGGTTGCCGAGGAGTGTCGTTCCACTGTGCAACAACTCCTCGCTCGACCACATCCGTGCAATGATACGCCAGCGACTCCCATGGAATTGTCCCAACCTGGCAAGAGCCTGCAGATGACGTCGTGCAGGAGTTCTTTGATGGCTCGTAGAAGTGCCGGTCCGCCCGATGAATGTAAGAGCCTCACCCGCGACACCACCGATGATGAGATGCAGTGCATCGCCACCAGGTTGGAAGAGGAGGCAGCAGCCGCTGCCGCGGGCGAGTTCGGATTCACCGTGGAGGAGGCAGAGGCAGCAAGCCTTGCCAAGCAAGAGGAGTTTGCCGGCGAGGGAGAGCTTGCCGGGTCTGAAGCTGAGCCGAGCGAGCCCGCCGAGGGTGCGAGCGACTCGTTGAAGATCGGCTCCTCCTCCTCCCCACCTTCAGACGGCTTGCCGCAAGCGGAGCCCCCAGCTCCAAGAAGGCATCTCCGCAAGGCCGGGGACGTAGCAGGGCGGCAGACGGGTCCAGCAGCCCAGCGCCCGCGCAGCGCTCCATCAGCAGCAAGCATCTTTGTTGCCTTGCGGAGCACCTCACGCCCGCTCTTGACAGCTGGGCCGAGGGCCTTCGGACCACCGCTTGCCCCCGCCAAGCGGCCAAGGGAACTCTACTCCTCCGCCTCGTCGCGCCCAAGGTGGGCGGACTTCGACCTCTCAGCTTCGGCTCAAGCGAGGAAGAAGAAGAGTAAGATTCTTTGCTGTACTTGTAGTTCTTCAATTCTTGCCATTTTGTCTTGTATCTCGATTTGCTTCACTCAACCCATTCCTTTTCGTGACCCCGCCCGTAGAGCGGCGAAGAGAACCAAGGTCCCGGTGATTGTCATCGAGGATGATCCCACCGCGACAGCAGGGGGTGTGTCCGAGACCACCTTGCCGGACCCGGCAACTATTCCTCAAAGCAGCCCCCAGCGCAGCCCCCATCGTAAGTATATGGTTTACTTCCTGCTGTCTAGCGCGCATGGGTGCTCTTTCCTTGCTGATATCTGACTGTTGGTTTGTGTAGGAGCAGAGCAGCCTCACCAGAGTGCCGAGCCGCCTCCCAAAATGCTATCTGCTTCGACTACACCGCCAAGGGAGGATTCCCGGCAAGGGCGTTCTCCGACAAGGGACAGTTCTCCGGCAAGGGATAGCACCAGCGACCCTCCGATTGGTTGAGACCACGACTACAGATCCTAATGCATGTAATCCTCTCGCTTGAAAACTTTCCCTTGGGTTCTTCTTCTTCCGTTTTCTTTTGAATATTTGCTTGACCTTTCTTCCTTTTCGGTCGTCAGGTCCATCTGCCACGGAGCCGATGGAAGCAGAGGTCGCCGGGCGAGAGAACGCTACAAGGCAATACCGACGACGCCATTGGGTCATCGGAGAAGAAGCCGGGCGCTACCGATGATCCCGGGCCGCGAGAGGCCGCCAAAGCTGCCGCCGCAGAAGTCGAGAGGGGTCCGGCGATCGTGACCGACGGCCCCGAGGTCATAGGAGCGACGGGCGCACGCCGACCGCCGATCCCTCCGCTGGGCAGCTGCCAGTTCAAGAGCCCTAGCCCGGCGCCTATTTGAAGGCCGGCTATGGCGTCTTCATCAAGCTCCCCTGGGCGTCGAGCTCCAGGGCGCCGGTCGAAGGAGAAACTTTTGATGAAGAGGTGCTCGCCTCCGCAGGGCTGACGCTGGTCGACGCGCCGAACAGCAGCAACGACGAGCCTGGGGAGGAGCAGCTACTGCGGAAGCTGTTGTCGCTCTACCGCGCCCGGCAGGCCAAGTTGGAATCCCGAGAAGCGCTTGTCGCGGAGGCGGGAGCAGACATCGAGAAGCGCGCGGAGGAGCTCCGGGGCCTCCACCAGGAAGCTCTCCGGTCCTGGCGGCAGAGGAGCGGGAGCAACTTCGTCGAGGAGCGCAAAGCCTTCATCCTCGAGAAGGCTGAAGTTGAAGAGGAACAAATGCTTGTCAGCCGAGAAGCCGCTCTGCTTGAGCAGAAGGCGAGTTGGCGCAGCGGAAGGTTATCCTTGACAGCCACGAGGAGGAGCTTGCCGCGCGTGAGCAAACATTCGGCGGGCCTCTCAAGGAAGCAAAGGATGCTGCCGCAGCTGCCGAGGCCGCCAAGAAGGAGCTGGAGACGAAGGTGACGCAGCTGGAGGCCGACCTCAAGGTGAGCGGCGAGGAGCTTGCTGTGCTCAAGCGTGAGCGCGAGAAGGACGCCTACACTCTTGGCGAGCTGCAGGGTCGTCTCATTTGAGAGGAGCAAGGAGCTTAAGCGCCGCCAAGGACTTCAACGCAGATCTTGAGTTGAAGCCGACTACTTTGACTCGAGGTTTGGGACCGGCGCCGGGAGCAGGAGGTGGCCTTGAAGGAGAAGGTCAAGGCCGGCAGGCGCTGGCGAAAGTGCTGCTGCCGCCCAGAACACTTTTAGGGAGAATGTGGAGCACTGGACCGAGGGTCTCGTGGATGTTGCCGCAGTCATCGACGGGGAGCTGGCGCAACTAGGGATGGAGGATCTTGGGTGTTCCTCCGATGAGCACCTCCAACCCAGCGCCAAGCTCAGCTTGTTCTTCAAGGGCGTGGCGACGGCTCTCCAGCGACTCCGGGAGAGGATCCCAAAGCAGCTGGCCGACGAGTCGCGCCAGATCTCTTGTGAGCTCTTCAAAGGTGCTGATGAAGGTGGCCTTCCGCAACCCAGGCCTCAACCTCACCAACGTCCTCAAGACCTTGCCGCCGGATGCTGATCTGGAAGCGCTCAAGACCCTTGTCGCACCCATTGTGGACAAGGTGAGCGGGATCAAGAGGGTTGATGGCGATCGCGTAGATTAGGCCGACCGTTTTCACTTTTTCTTGTCGCTGCTGGTCATGTTAGGAGAACAATCTGTTAGAGCTGCGACAAGCTATCTTGTAATATAACTCTATTTCGGGTAGCGATTGCTATGTTATTTCCTTTACTTGATTCCTTCTTTGTATGTTTTTGCCCTACGCTTTTAGGGAACTTGTCGTGCAGCACCTTAGCCTTGGCGCCGAGTGCGGGACGTCGGCAGCTCATCGGCGGTGCCACTACCGACAAGAAGCCTTGTCGCAACTAGTCGCAGCTCACTTAAGTTATTGAGCGGACTCGAAACAAAGTAAGGGCGCAACTAGCTACGAATTGGTTCCTCCGCGCACAGGTTTTCCATACAAAGCATGGTCGTTCGAGGAAGATAACTTAAAAATTTTAAAACTGTTTGCTCAAACTTTAGCAACTTAGCTTTTCTGTCGTTTGCTTCCCGGTAAGGCGAAACTTCTTCGAACGACGCTTGGTCCACACCATTATCTTCTCCTTTCCCCCCGGCAAACTTGTGGGCGAGGGAACCTTCCTTTCTTTGAGAAAGAGAAAGAAGAGAAAATGAAGATATGGAGCCTTACAACTCGTTACTGCTTACCGGTGATAGGTGCTGCACAAAGTGTCAGATAACGCATGCAAAACAAAGTAGAAAGCATGAAATTGACAAGATGTGCGGAGCACATGAGCTTTACTTATGCACGGGGTCTACGCCCGGCTTCGTACAAAGGATTACATGCAACATCGGCAAGACTTGTACAAAAGGTGGTTGCCGGAACAGGTTCCGCAACCGCGCCTCTATGGGTAAAACTTACGAAGATGCTCAATGTTCCGAGAGTTGCTCACCGGAATGCCATCTTCGGTCTCAAAGGCGGACAGCGCCAGGCCTAGTGACTCGTTTCACCCGGTAAGTGCCTTCCCACTTCAAGGCCAACTTGTTGGAATTCTTGGCGGACTGAACGCGCCGAAGAACAAGGTCGCCTTCCTCGAGACTTCTGGCATTAACTTTGCGGCTGTGGTAGCGGCGCAAATCTTGCTGGTATCGAGCAGCTCGTACAGCAGCGTGAAGACGGTCCTCCTCAAGGAGCAGCGCGTCATCTTGTCGCAACTGCTCTTGCTCAAGCTTATCATAAGCAAGCACTCGAGGTGACCCGTATACGAGTTCCGTGGGAGAACTGCCTCTGCTCCATAGACTAGAGCGAAAGGTGTCCGGCGGGCTCGATTTGGCGTCGTCACGATCGACCAAAGAACCACCGCAGCTCCTCAATACAATTCTTCGGCACTGTGCAGCCCGCCGAAAGTTCTGGTCTTGAGCCCTCGCAGCACTTCAAGATTCGCCCTCTCCGCTTGACCGTTACTTCTCGGATGAGCAATGTGCGAAAGCAGACCTTGGCGCCAAGATCTTGGACGTACTTCATGAAGGTGCGGCTCGTGAATTGCGATGCCGTTGTCGGTGATGATCCTGTTAGGGATTCCAAACGGCAAACAATCGACCAAGAACTTGGATCGCCGATCTGTTGTCACCTTCCTCATCGCTTCCACTTCCGCCACTTTGTGAACTTGTCGATTGCAACGCATAAGTACTCAAAGCCCCGACAGCTTCGGGAAAGGGGCCGAGATGTCGAGCCCCGCACCGAAAATGGCCGTGATAAAGGGATCATCTGGAGAGCTTGAGCTGGCTGGTGTATCTCGCTTGAATGGAACCGCACGCTTCACACTTGGTTACTTGTGCAGTTGCATCCCTGGAGGGCTGTCGGCCAAAGAAACCTTGCCGGAACGCTTTGCTTTAAGAAGTGTTTCTTGCGCCAATGTGGTGACCACATATGCCTCCATGTATCTCTCGCCAACAGCTTTGTCCGTCTTCCCGGTGAATACACTTCAATTTCACACCGTTGAGTCTTCTTCTGTACAGTGTGTTGTCGACAAACTGGTACATACTTGACTGCCGGGCTACTCTTTCCGCTTCTTCTTGCTCTTCAGGAAGTTCTCCTGTCTGAAGGAAACAGACAATCTGCTGTGCCCATGCTGGAGCTTGCGGCTCGGCAACAAGGACTAAAGGCATATCTGCTGCTGCGGGAACATCCGCTTCTACGGCGAGAACCTGCGGCTCACCGAGTTGACGTTCCCGACAAGCTTGCCGGAGCAAAACTTGTCGGGAGCGTCGCTTCAACGGAACAAACCCTAGGGCTTGCCGGAGCAGCATCGCTCTCAAGACCCTTGGTGTTGATCTTGGGGACCTTCTTGGCGGCACCTTCGGGAGCTCTGCTGAAAATAGTCCCCGTAAATCAACTTCCTCTTCTTGCTCTGTCCAGTTGATGGCGTTACAGATGGTCGAGTCAGTTTGAGCACAAAGATCCCTGGTTCCACAGGTAACTTAAGTGCGGCGCACTTTGACAGGCCATCGGCAATGTCGTTCTGAGCTCTTGGAACATGTTCCATCTGCAGGCCGTCAAAGTGCTCTTCTAACTTTCTCACTTCATCAACGTAAGCTTCCATCAACGGACTCTGATAATTCTTGTTCATTTGGCGGACGACAAGCTGTGAGTCACCCCTGACAATGAGCTTCTTGATCCCAAGGTCTGCTGCGATCCTGAGACCAGCAAGCAAACCTTCATACTCAGCAGTATTGTTCGTTGCTTGCTCCTTGGGAAAGTGCATCCGACTACGTACTTGAGGTGCTCTCCGGTGGGTGCGACAAGTAGCACGCCCGCACCGGCGCCTTGCAGCGAGAAGGCACCATCAAAGTACATCAGCCATTCTTTGCTTGCCTCCTTGACGGGGATGCTCGTTTCTGGAATTTCTTCATCTTGCGTTGGCGTCCATTCTGCTATGAACTCTACCAATGCTCTGCTTTGGATAGTTGAAGTGCTCTCGAATATGAGGCCAAAGCTTGACAGTTCCAAAGGCCCACTTTCGACGATCCCGCCTGCTGCTTCTGGATTTTGCAGTATCCTCTTCAGCGGAAAACGAGTGACGACCGTGATTTCATGTGCTTGGAAGTCATGGCTCAGCTTTCTCGAGGCCATGAGAAAGACGAAAAGCAATTTCTGCACACCAGAGTACCTTGATCTAGCCCTTGCGTAGGGAACCGACAAAGTAAACCGGGCGCTGCACCATCCTTTTCTCGTGATCTTCTCATGCTCTGCCGCAGATCCATCTTTTGTCGGGACCAGAGCTTTGCGGTGAAAGTCGCCGCTTGTCATTTGGATGCATCTGCCATGGTTGGTGGCTCATCATCCGCCTCCCTCTCCGCTACTAACGCAGCACTAACCACTTGATTGGTTGCCGCTATATACAGCAACAACTTCTCTTGTGGCTTAGGTGCGACAAGTGTCGGAGTGGAGGACAGGTATCTCTTTAAATCTGCTGCGCGCAGCCTCCGCTCCGAGTCCATTTCATTGGAGCTGCCTTTTTCAATATTTTGAAAAATGGCGTATGCGCTCATCGAGACCTAGAGATAAACCTGCCGAGAGCAGCTACGCGAACCGGCAAGTCTTCGTACATCCTTGACGCGCTTTGGTGCTTCAATTTGCTCAATGGCCTTGATCTTGTCGGGATTGGCTTCAATTCCCGTGAGACCACGAAGAACCGAGAAGCTTGCCGGAGGACTCCAAACACGCACTTCTCGGGGTTAAGCTTGAGGTTGATCTTGCGCAGATTTGCAAAGGTTTCGTCTAAATCTTGAATCGAGTCGCCTTGTCCTTGCTCTTGACCACTATGTCATCCATGTAGGCTTCCACATTTCTGTGTATTTTGCGGCTCAAAAGCGTCATGGACTACTCTTGCAAATGTTGAACCGGCATTCTTTAAACCGAAAGGCATCCGTCTGAAACAAAGAAGTGCCACATGGGGTGATGAATGCGGTCTTCTCCTCATCCTCTTCTGCCATGAAGATCTGATGGTATCCTGAGTATGCATCAAGAAATGAAAGCAAGTCACATCCGGCCGTGGAGTCAACAATCTGATCGATGCGCCGCAAGGGAAATGGGTCTTTGGGACAAGCTTTATTGATATCGGTAAAGTCGATACAAAGCCTCCATTTGCCGTTCGCCTTTGGCGACGATTTCACGAGGTTGGCCAACCACGTAGGATGGAGCACTCCTCTGACAAGGCCTGCTGCTTCCAATTTCTTGATTTCTTCTGCGATGAATTCTTGGCGCTCCACTGCTTGCTTCCTGACTTTCTGCTTGACGGGCCGTGCATGAGGACAGACGGCAAGATGGTGCTCGATTACTTTCCTGGGAACACCGGGGATGTCAGACGGTTGCCACGCAAATACGTCGACGTTCGCCCATGAGACAGCAACAGCGCCGCCTTCCTATTTAGGGTCGAGTGGCACCGATGGTGAAGGTACCACCGGTGCCATCCTCCTTGGCGAGCACCTTCTTGGTCTCTCGTGGAGCTGCCATTGTCTTCTTACACTTGCCGGTGGAGCTCAATGGTGCGTCCTCGGCGGTAGCGCAGCACTCGAAGAAGGTGCGCTTGCCGGAGTGGGCATCGAGCGGCGGATCAGGTTCACACAATCTCGGCGCCCGCCGTAGGGCGTCGAGATTGTGTGAACTCGATCCGGCGCTCACACGAGCTAGATCTTCATCTTCTTCATCGACATGCCACCGAAGAAGAAGGCTTCGGCGGCAGCTGTTCCGTCCACGTCGATCCCACCATCACCGGAGCGCGTCGGTGGTGGGGTAGACGCCGGCGGAAGAACGGGCGTCGACGAGGGAGGAGCCCACGGTGCTGCCAGGTCCAAGGACAAGGCTGCACAGACCTCGGCGTTCGTACATGCACCGTGCCCATCTCAGGAGGCGCGGGACCGACAGCGTCATGGTACTCACAATGCCATACGTTCGTTGGACCAAGATCGAGCTGGTGGATCTCGGGGTGTTCAAGACCAGCATGCACGCCAACATGTCTTTGTACGGCAGGCATCGGTCGCTCGGACGGGATCGCTCCTTCTAACATAGTTAGAAGTCCGAGCATATCCGCTCCTCGCACCGATTCGCCACTACCGCCCACCACTCCAGCAGAAGCTTTTGGCGCGAGCTCAAGCGCTCTGGACTACCCTCCAACGGCGAGACAAGATCGATGAATGGAGGGCCACCATTCGTAGTCTCATCGGCTTCGCTTAACGGCGACACTCCACGGCAGCCGAGTACATCGCTGCCGCGCAGGACTGCAAGGCACGAGCCGATGGCGATTTAAACCGTGGGGTGCAACCACCATGCACTCTCCACCCCGAAGGCCAAGATCGCCGACTCGCCGGATCCACCTCGACAGCGACTCCACTGCGTCATCAGATCCACGAGCTCGTCGCGATCAGCGCCAAGTTCTTCACGAACGACAGCAAGAAGACGCTCGTACTCGCATCGAGCACCGAAGAGAAGTGCGGCGTCAATCGGACCAGCACGCTGAGCCCTCTGTCGACATGCATGCGCCAGGGGAACCAGGCGACTTGCCGTACGCGGTAGGTTGCCCTGCGTTCACTCGTGAGCTGCGGCAAATCCGATGGCTCAAGACGAAGAATTTCAAGCCGACGCGTGCGAGAGAAGTACGACGGCAAGACGCATCCGTCGGAGTTCCTCAAAGATCTAGACCATTGCGGTGCGAGCAGCGAAGCGGGGCGACAAGATCCTCGCCAACTACTTCCTGGCGGTGCTCAAGCCCAATGTCGATCCTGGCTCATGCACTTGCCGGACAACTCCATATCCTCCTGGACAGATCTATGCCATCGGTTTGTCGGCGCCTTCTACGGTGACCACAAGCCTCATGGCCAAGAGAGCGACCTTCATCTGCTTTCGCCCGAAGGAAGGAAGGAGAGCCCCTCGCAAATACATTCAGAGGTTCAGCCGCGTGCGGCACAACATCGGATGTCCGGCCGGCCACGGTAATCAGCGCATTCCATCGAGCGTCTGCGAAACCGCGGGATCACGGAGGAGATGGCGATGTGCAAGATCGAGACGTCGATTGAGCTATATGCCTGGCCGATAAGTGTGCACGTCTTTGAGGAAGGAGGAAACTCCCGGAGAGAATCTGAAGCAACAGAATCTCGATAGTGAGGAGATCGCCCGGCAAAGAAAAACCGTGGCGGAACAACAGGAAGAAGAAAGGCAAAGATGTGCTAGTCGTTGAGCAGTCGGCCAACGGAGGTGGCGCCAAGAAAGCCAAAGTTGGTAGCTCCGGCAAGGAGATTGCCGCGGGCACCAACTACCGGTACAGTGGCGGCCGCCGACAAACGGGGCAACACCAACAAGCGATCTTGCAAGATCCACCGCACCAAGGGCCATGACCTCCAGAGCTGCAAGAAGGTCGAGCGGCTTGTTGAGCAACAAAAAGCTGAATCTGACGTGACGCGACAAGGAGAAAGCCCGGAAGGTGCTTTGGAGGAGCCAGCAAGAAGCGCCCGCCGGGAGGATGCAGCGGCAAAGCCAAGCAGCGGCAAGGAGACAGACCTCCGTGGCGCGACAAGGATGAAGATGACGGCAACGATGAAGATATGGAAGATGGCGAGACCGATGAGCAGGAGTTCCGGAAAGCCACCGAGGTCACTGTCGTTGACGGGCGGTGCTTCTCGCATACTTCACACCGCCAGCTCAAGCAAAGGTGCGAGAAGTCAATGCGGCGGAACCACCCGTCAGTCACGCATGAAGCCTACGAAATGGTCCAGCACGCCTATCATCTTTGATATTGAGGACCACCCTGATCGCATAACTGCGGTCGGGTGCTTGCCGATGTTGGTTTCACCAACTATCCGCAACCTCAAGGTCACTAAGATGCTAGTTGACGGCGGGGCCGGCTTGAACCTGATCTCCTCCGCGGTAATCCAGAAACTCCGGATCCCCGATAGCGAGCTCGAAGAGACCGCACATTCAAGGAATCAATCCGGGAAGGAGCAAGCGAAGGAAAGATCACGCTGTCGGTGACATTTGGCAGCGAGTTGAACTTCAGGACTGAGAGGGTCACTTTTGACGTTGCTGACTTTCCATTGCCTTACAATGGGATACTCGGCCGTCCAGCACTCGCCAAATTCATGGTTGCCTCTCACTATGCGTACAACATGCTCAAGATGCCAGTCCCGATAAGTGTCATCTCTGTCCCTGGCGACAAGAAGGATGCTCTTATCTGCGCCGACAAGATTTACCGAGAAGCAGCAGCCGCAACAGATCGCAAGTCACTTGCCGTTGAAGCTCCCGGGGCGAAGAAGAAGACCAAGTCCGACAAGAGTTCTGATGCCCACTCCGGCAAGCGCACCTCTTGGTGCTGCGCTACCGTCGAGGACGCACCATTGAGCTCCACCGGCAAGTGTAAAGAAGACAATGGCAGCTCCACGAAGACCAAGAAGGTGCCGCCAAGGAGGATGGCACCGGTGGTACCTTCACCATCGGTGCCACTCTCGACCCTAAATAGGAAAGCGGCGCTTCGTTGCTTTCTGCGAGGCGACGTCGGCGTATTTGCGTGGCAACCATCGACATCCCGGTGTTCCCGGGAAAGTAATCGAGCACTATCTTGTCGTCTGTCCTCGCGCGGCCGATCAAGCAAAAAGTCGGGAAGCAAAGCGGTTGGGCGCCAAGAATTCATCGCGAAGAAATCAAGAAATTGGAAGCGGCGGGCCTTGTCGAGGAGTGCTCCATCCTACGTGGTTGGCCAACCACATGAGTCGTGCGCAAGGCGAGCGGAAATGGAGAGCTTTGTATCGACTTTACCGATATCAATAAAGCTTGTCCCAAAGACCCATTTCCCTTGCGGCGCATCGATCAGATTGTTGACTCCACGGCGGATGTGACTTGCTTTCATTTCTTGATGCATACTCGAGATACCATCAGATCTTCATGGCGAGGAAGAGGATGAGGAGAAGACCGCATTCATCACCCCATGTGGCACTTCTTTGTTTCGTCACGGATGCCTTTCGGTTTAAAGAATGCTGGTTCAACATTTGCAAGAGTAGTCCATGGCGCTTTTGAGCCGCAAATACACGTAAATGTGGAAGCCTACATGGATGACATAGTGGTCAAGAGCAAGGACAAGGCGACTCGATTCAAGATTTAGAGCGAAACCTTTGCAAATCTCGCAAGATCAACCTCAAGCTTAACCCCGAGAAGTGCGTGTTTGGAGTCCCCTCCGCAAGCTTCTCGGGTTCTTCATGTCTCGGCCGGAATTGAAGCCAATCCCGACAAGATCAAGGCCATTGAGCAAATTGAAGCACCAAAGCGCGTCAAGGATGTACGAAGACTTGCGGTTGCGTAGCTGCTCTCGGCAGGTTTATCTCTAGGTTCGATGGCGCCTACCGCCATTTTTCAAAATATTGAAAAAGGCAGCTCCAATGAAATGGACTCGGAAGCGGAGGCTGCGACTGCAGATTTAAAGAGATACTGTCCTCCACTCCGAGCACTTGTCGCACCTAAGCCACAAGAGAAGTTGTTGCTTTGTATATAGCGGCAACCAATCAAGTGGTTAGTGCTTTGGCGTTAGTAGCGGAGAGGGAGGCGAGATGATGAAGCCACCAACCATGGCAGATGCATCCGGCTGACAAGCAAAGCGACTTCACCGCAAGCTCTGGTCCCGACAAAGATGGATCTGCTTGAGGAGCATGAGAAGATGCGTAAAAGGATGGTGCAGCGCCCAGTTTACTTTGTCGGTTCCCATACGCAGGGGCTAGATCAAGGTACTCACGGTGTGCGAAATTGCTTTTCGGCCTCCTCATGGCCTCGAGAAAGCTTCGCCATTACTTCCAAGCACATGAAATCCACAGTGATCACTTTCGTTTTTCCGCTGAAGAGGATACTGCAAAATCCAGAAGCAACAGGCAGGATCGTTGAGTGGGCACTGGAACTGTCAAGCTTTGGCCTCAAATTCGAGAGCACTTCAACTATCCAAAGCAAAGCATTGGTAGAGTTCATAGCAGAATGGACGCCAACGCAAGATGAAGAAATTCCAGAAACGGGCATCCCCGTCAAGGAGGCATGCAAAGAATGGCTGATGTGCTTTGATGGTGCCTTCTCGCTGCAAAGGCGCCCGGTCTTGAGGCGTGCTACTTATGCGCACCAGGAGAGCACCTCAAGTACGTAGTCCAGATGCACTTTCCCAAGGAGCAAGCAATTAACAATACTGCTGAGTATGAAGGTTTGCTTGCCGGTCTCAGGATCGCAGCAGACCTTGGGATCAAGAAGCTCATTGTCAGGGGTGACTCATAGCTTGTCGTCCGCCAAGTGAACAAGAATTATCAGAGTCCGTTGATGGAAGCTTACGTTGATGAAGTGAGAAAGTTAGAAGAGCACTTTGACGGCCTGCAGATGGAACATGTTCCAAGAGCTCGAGCGACATTGCCGATGGCTTTGTCGAAGTCGCGCCGCACTTAAGTTACACAATGGAACCAGGGATCTTTGTGCTCAAACCGACTCAACCATCTGTAGCATGCCATCAAGCTGGACAGAGCAAGAAGAGGAAGTTGATTTTTGGGGACTATTTTCCGCAGAGCTCCCGAAGCCGCCGCCAGAAGGTCCCCAAGATCAACACCAAAGTCTTGAGGAGCAGTCTGCTCCGGCAAGCCCTAGGGTTTGTTCCGTTGAAGCGACGCTCCCGACAAGTTTTGCTCCGGCAAGCTTGCTGAGAGCGTCAAGCTCGAATTTGAGCCGCAGGTTCTCGCCGTAGAAGCGGATGTTCCCGCAGCAGCAGATATGCCTTTAGTCCTTGTTGCCGAGCCGCAAGCTCCAACATGGGCACAACAGATTGTCCATTTCCTTCAGACAGGAGAACTTCCTGAAGAGCAAGAAGAAGCGGAAAGAGTAGCCCGGCAGTCAAGTATGTACCAGTTTGTCGACAACACACTGCATGTAAGAAGACTCAACGGTGTGAAATTGAAGTGTATTCACCGGAAGACGGACAAAAGCTGTTGGCGAGAGATACATGGAGGCATATGTGGTCACCACATTGGGCGCAAGAGCACTTGCCGCAAAGCGTTCCGGCAAGGTTTCTTTGGCCGACAGTCCTCCGAGGATGCAACTGCACAAGTAACCAAGTGTGAAGCGTGCGGTTCCATTCCAGCGAGATACACCAGCCAGCTCAAGCTCTCGGGGCGATCCCTTTATCCTGGCCATTTTCGGTTACGGGGCTCGACATCCTCGGCCCCTTTCCCGAGCTGTCGGGGCTTTGAGTACTTATGCGTTGCAATCGACAAGTTCACAAAGTGGCGGAAGTGGAAGCAGTGAGAAGGTGACATCACGATCGTGATCAAGTTCTTCGGTCGATTGTTTGCGTTTGGAATCCCTAACAGGATCATCACCGACAACGACACGCAGTCCTGAGCCGCACCTTCATGCGATGCGTCCAAGATCTTGGTGCCAAAGGTCTGCTTCGCTTACATTGCTCATCCGAGAAGTAATGGTCAAGCGGAGAGGGCGAATCTTTGAAGTGCTGCGAGGGCTCAAGACCAGAACTTTCGGCGGGCTGAGTCGCGGAAAGAAGCTGGATTGAGGAGCTGCCGGTGGTTCTTTGGTCGATCGGAGACGATGCCAAATCGAGCCAGCCAGGCACCTTCGCTCTAGTCTATGGAGCAGAGGCAGTTCTCCCACGGAACTTCGTATCACGGGTCACCTCAGTGCTCGCTTATGATGAGCTTGAGCAAGAAGCGATTGCGACAAGATGGCCTTGTTGCTCCTTGAGGAGTACCGTCTTCGGAGCTCTTTATGCGAGCTGCTCGATACCGACAAGCTTTGCGCCGCTACCATAACCGCAAAGTTAATGCCGAAGTCTCGAGGAAGGCGACCTTGTTCTTGGCGCGTCAGTCCGCCAAGAATTCCAACAAGTTGGCCTTGAAGTGGGAAGGCCCTTACGGGTGAAGCGAGTCACTAGGCCTGGCGCTGTCCATGAGAGGCGAAGATGGCATTCCGGTGAGCAACTCTGGAACATTGAGCATCTTCGTAAGTTTACCCATAGGCGTGATTGCGGAACCTGTTCCGCAACCACCTTTTGTACAAGTCTTGCCGATGTTGCATGTAATCCTTTGTACGAAGCCGGGCGCAGACCCTGTGCATAAGTAAAGCTCATGTGCTCCGCACATCTTGTCAATTTCATGCTTTCTACTTTGTTTTGCATGCATTATCTGACACTTTGTGCAACACCTATCACCGGTAAGCAGTAACGAGTTGTAAGGCTCCATATCTTCATTTTCTCTTCTTTCTCTTTCTCAAAGAAAGGAAGGTTCCCTCGCCCACAAGTTTGCCGGGGGGAAAGGAGAAGATAATGGTGTGGACCAGCGTCTTTAGAAGAAGTTTCACCTTACCGAAGCAAGCGACGAGAAAAAGCTAAGTTGCTAAAGTTTGAGCAAACAGTTTTAAAATTTTAAGTTATTTTCCTCGAACGACCGTGCTTTGTATGGAAAACACTTGTGGCGGAGGAACCAATTAAGTAGCTAGTTAAGCGCCTTACTTTGTTTCGAGTCCGCTCAACAACTTAAGTGAGCTGCGACTAGTTGCGACAAGGTTTCTTATCGGTGGCGGCACCGCCCGGCGAATGTCTTGACGATCCCTTTTCAGCGCTTCATGACTAAGGTGCTGTGGCAGGCAAGTTCCCTAAAGCGTAGGGCAAAAACATACAAAGAAGGAATCAAGTAAAGGAAATAACATAGCAATCGCTACCCGAAATAGAGTTATATTACAAGATAGCTTGTCGCAGCTCTAACAGATTGTTCTCCTAACATGACCAGCAGCGACAAGAAAAAGAGAAAACGGGCGGCCTAATCTACGCGATCGCCATCAACCCTCTTGATCCCGCTCACCTTGTCCACAATGGGTGCGACAAGGGTCTTGAGCGCTTACAGATCAGCATCCGGCGGCAAGGTCTTGAGGACGTTGGTGAGGTTGAGGCCTGGGTTGTGGAAGGCCACCTTCATCAGCACCTTTTGAAGAGCTCCCGCACAGATCTGGTGCGACTCGTCGGCCAGCTGCTTCGGGATCCTCTCCCGGAGTCGCTGGAGAGCCGTCGCCACGCCCTTGAAGAACAAGCTGAGCTTGGCGCTGGGTTGGAGGTTCTCATCGGAGGAATACCCAAGATCCTCCATCCCCAGCCGCGCCAGCTCCCCGTCGATGACTGCGGCAACATCCACGAGACCCTCGGTCCAGTGCTCCATATTCTCCCTAAAAGTGTTCTGGGCGGCAGCAGCACTCGCCAGCAGCGCCTCGTCGGCCTTGACCTTCTCCTTCAAGGCCACCTCCTGCTCCCTGGCGCCGTTCAGCATCTGAGTCAAAGTAGTCAGCTTCAACTCAAGATCTGCGTTGGAGTCATTGGCGGCGCTAAGCTCCTTGCTCCTCTCAGCGAGACGACCCTGCAGTTCGCCAAGAGTGTAGGCGTCCTTCTCGCGCTCACACTTGAGCACAGCAAGCTCCTCGCCGCTCACCTTGAGGTCGGCCTCCAGCTGCGTCACCTTAAGTCTCCGGCTCCTTCTTGGCGGCCTCGGCGTGCGGCGGCATCCTTTGCTTCCTTGAGAGCCCCGCCGAAAGTTTGCTCATGTGACAAGCTCCTCCTCGTGGCTGTCAAGGATAACCTTCCGCTGCGCCAACTCGCCTTCCTGTGAGCGGCTTCTCGGCTGACAAGCGGCATTCCTCTTCAACTTCAGCCTTCTCGAGGATGAAGGCTTTGCGCTCCTCGACGAGTTGCTCCAGCTCCTCTGCCGGGGACGGAGAGCTTCACTGGTGGAGGCCCGGAGCTCCTCCAGCGCTTCTCGATGTCTGCTCCCGCCTCCCGCGACAAGCGCTTCGGGATTCCAACTTGGCTGCCGAGGCGCGGTAGAAGCGACAACGGCTTCGCGATGCTCCTCCCGGGCTCGTCGTTCTTTGCTGTTCGGCGCGTCGACCAGCGTCAGCCCTGCGGAGGCGAGCACCTCTTCATCAAAAGTTTCTCCTTCGACCGGCGCCCTGGAGCTCGACGCCCAGGGGAGCTTGATGAAGACGTCATAGCCGGCCTTCAAATAGGCGCCGGGCTAGGGCTCTTGAACTGACGCTGCGGCGGCCAGCGGAGGGATCGGCAGTCGGCGTAGCGCCCGTCGCTCCTGCGGCCTCGGGGCCGTCAGTGCGATCGCCGGACCCCTCGCCAGCATCTGAGGCGGCAGCTTTGGCGGCCTCTCCGCCGGCGGGATCAACAACGCCGGCTTCTTCTCCGGTGACAGCAGCGTCGTCGGTATTGCCGCGCGCGTTCTCCTCGCCGGCGACCTCTGTTTCCATCAGCTCCGTGGCAGATGGACCTGACGACCGGAAAAGGAAGAAAGGTCAAGCAAATATTTAAAAAGAAAACTAGAAGAAGAAGAACCCAAGGGAAAGTTTTCAAGCGAGAGGATTACCTGTACTAGGATCTGCAGTCGTGGTCTCAACCACCGGAGGGTCGCTGGTGCTATCCCTTGCCCGAGAACTGTCCCCTTGCCGAGAACTCCCTTGCCGGGGAATCCTCCCTCGGCGGTGTAGTCGAAGCGAGATAGCATTTGAGGGCGGCTTAGGGCACTCTGGTGAGGCTGCTCTGCTCCTACACAAACCAACAGATCGAGATATCAGCAAGGAAAAGAGCACCCATGCGCGCCCGGACAACAAAGTAAACCATATACTTACGTATGGGGGAGCTCTTGGCTGAGAAAGCTTTGAGAATAGTTGCTGGGTCCGGCAAGGTGGTCTCGGACACACCCCCTGATGTCACGGTGGGATCGTCCTCGATGACAATCACCGGGACCTTGGTTCTCTTTGCCGCTCTTTGGGCCAGGGTCCTGAAAAGGAATGGGTTCAGAGTGAAGCAAATCAGATACAAGACAAAACAGCAAGAATTGAAGAACTACAAGTACAGCAAAGAATCTTACTCTTCTTCTTCCTCGTCGGAGCTGGTAGCGGAGAGGTGAAGTCCGCCCACCTTGGTAGCGACAAGGCGGAGGTAGGTTCCCTTAGCCGCTTGGCGGGGCGAAGCGGTGGTCCGGAAGGCCCGCTCCAGATTGCCACAGCGTGAGGTGCTCCCTGGCAACATGATACTTGCCCCGGTGGAGCGTCGTCGCATGCTGGGCGTGACCGTCTGCCGCCACGCCACGTCCCGGCCTTGCGGAGACGCCTTCTTGGAGCTGGGGGCTCCGCTTGCGGCCAGCTGTCTGAAGGTGGGGAGGAGGAGGAGCCGATCTTCAACGAGTCGCTCGCACCCTCGGCGGGCTCGCTCGGCTCAGCTTCAGACCCGGCAAGCTCTCCCTCGCCGGCAAACTCATCTTGCTCGGCAAGGCTTGCCGCCTCTACTGCCTCTGCCTCCTCCACGGTGAATCCAAACTCGCCTGCGGCAGCGGCTGCTGCCGCCTCTTCCAGCCTGGTGGCGATGCGCTGCATCTCATCATCGGTGGTGTCGCGGGTGAGGCTCTTACATTCATCGAGCGGACCGGCACTTCTACCAGGCCGTCAAAGAACTCCTGCGACATCATCTGCGAGGCTGTTGCCGAGTTGGGACAATTCCATGCGAGTCGCTGGCGGCATCATTACACGGATGCGGTCGAGCGAGGAGTTGTTGCACAGCGGAACGACACTCCTCGGCAACCTGAATGCTCCGGGATGTTCAGGATCGTGCTTGAACAGTTCCAGGAGCATCGCATCCAGTTCTAGGACAGTGAAGTTGAAGTTGAGGCCCGGGCGCAGCCTCATGATATCCGCCGCATTCTGGAACTCCCAGGCGGGTCTCCTCCTCTCCCTGCGGTGGGGAAGCGTCTGGCGGCGAAGAAAATCCGCGCCAACAGGCGCCTCTGATGAAGTCCGGCAAGCCTAAGGCGTGAGATCCGGATAATGGCAATCTTCAGCCTAAGCGTCTTCCGGCCACGCTGCTCCAATCGTTGCAGCGCACTCTGAGGGTTTGGTATTTGGGCGGTAAGCGGCTGCGGGTTCTCCTCGACAATCCAGCACCAGTCTGCTCTCCATTCATCCCACTTGCTGCGGAGCTCTCCCTCGAGATAAGCTTCCTTCTTGCGGTTCTCGAGATCCAGCGATTCCACGGAAAGAGGCTCTCCTCTCTCAACTCGGGGCATAAAGAAGTGGCGGAAAAGAGCTACATTTGGATGGACTCCGACAAAGTTTTCGCAGAGATGTGCGAAAACTGCCATGGTCAGAACAGCATTGGGGGTGAAGTCAAGGAGGCGGAACCCGTAGGTGTTCATGATATCCAGAAAAATTCAGAGAAAGGCGGGCGAGCCCGCAGAGAAGAACAACGCGAAGAAAGGGTATCCATTGAGACCCGATTCAGCGGCGGCTGGGAGTACCTTCGTGCGCGGATGCGCTCGCGTCTCCGTCGACCAGAAGAGGTAGTAGTACTCCCTCAGCTCCTTCGCGGCGAGCTGGGGTGGGGGGGAGATTGCCTGCTCCTTTCGCAGCGACGCGAGCCGCTGCGCCTCAGCCGACTTCACTACCTTCCCCTTGTCGGCTTTCGAAGCCATGGCGGGGGTGGTGGGGGAGATCGACGGCGTTGGTGATGCTGGTGGCGATGGGGGGCGGAGCGCTGCTCTCTTTTCAGCCTTTGGGAAGAAGGGGGAGCAGTGGAGGTTTTGAGATTGGAATAAGCAACGTGAGATGGGCGAACTGCCCCTGTTTCCCCGCTTATAAAGAGGGAGGCGGACGCCCGCCTTTCCGAATAAAGAAACCACCCACGATCTCTCCCACGACGCCGCATTCGACGGCGTGCCTGTTCGAGGAGGGCGCGGTGGATCACGGAGTGAGATCTGGCGTAACCCAGCCGGCGTGCCCGTGCCCTGTTTTAGGCCTGGCCCAACAGCGCCGCACCGTGTGTGGCCCAGCAGGGGCTCTGTCGGTGTACTAGAGTAGGGTACCCTAGTATCCCGAAATTGTGCAGGCAGTTACAACGCCAGCGGCAAGGCTTACCGGGTGATCGCCAAGGTCCTCCGTGGTTCCTTTGGAGCCATTCAAGAACAAAGTATTCAAGCCAAGGAGACAAGGCCCCGGCAAGAGGAGCTTGCCGCGAAGGCAGTATTCAAGCCAAGGAGACAAGGCCCCGGCAAGAGAAGCTTGCCGGGAAGGCTAACCAAGGCATCTCAAGGAACTTGCCGCGACGCGCCACGCGTCCCGGCGAGGCCCGGTGAGCGACAAGCTTCCGGACGCGACAAGACGACGACCGCGGCAAGGCGCTTACCGCGGCAAGCTACCACTCTGTACCGGCGCTCCAGCACATCCACCAACGTGTCGCATACAGGACCTTTCGAGCCAGCGTAGCAAGAGGCTGTCAGGCGTGATCTTAGCGTGATGGCAAGCCATTACGACAAGATTGCCATCGTGGCAAGCGGTGGCGTCCCTGACGGTCCCTTTTTGCACTGTTTGGGCGACATAGACGGGCATTTAATGCCTTTGTCCCCTGCCGTCAGGGTTAGGTATGATACACTGTACAAGTAGTTGTACCAACCGCAACTCATTTTCCATTTTGACCCTTGTCTACGTTGCCACCTTTGGAGACCCCTTGAGCATATAAAAGGAGGCCCATGCATAGCGTAGAAGGGTTCAAAAACTCTTGGCCTTTCGGTCTCGTTAGCAGCTGGTGTGTACTGTAGCATTCAGCGCTCCCGAGCAAGAACTCAATACACTCAGACATGCAGCAGTAGGAGTGTTATCTCTCCGGAGAGCTCCGAAGCTGGGTAAACTGCTCGTGTGCTTCGCCTCGATCTGCCTTCGTGCGATCTCCGCCACCCGCCGAAACGAAAGGGGCTCGGTCCGCCGGTCCCATAGGTGTTCGTGGATCAGCTTCCCCGATACTTGGCTACACCATGCTTTCTTGAGAACACTATACTTGCAGAAGTGATGCTTCTATAGAATGCCACCATGAGTTCTGGCAGTTCTTTTAATTCTGTGTTCACTATGGACTAATGAACCATATAATTTGTCAAATTGATCGGTACTTGCTGAGTGCTTGCTTTCATGTTGCAATCTCAGATTTAGGCACTTCATAGCCATAGAATAATTTTGAATTGTTATGCTCAAGACACCAAATGTTGTTCCTAGGTAATGCACCTTTGTTTGCAACTAAGTTTTGTCTTTAAGCACCAAGGTGTAGTAGTATGCATTGAAATAAATGGATCATTTCTATCTTTCTGGTGCTCATAATAGACTTTTTCATTTTGAATTTGTATGCTTGAAATTTGATTATTTCTACCAACCGAGAGTGGAAATGAACTATTCCGTAGGCACTTTTTCATTAGATTTCAGCAGCCTTGATGGCTGATTGGCAGCAACCTCATGGGCCACACATCCCCTTCTTTAATTGCATGCCCTCACAAAATGGATGGGGGCTTGGTTCTTTGGTTGTCGCCTTGAACTCGATGAAGGACAAAAATTGAGATGATCGATGGAGAATAGATGTCACGGGCTGAAGAAGAAAGGAGGCGACGGTTTCAGAGCACACACCTTGAAGTGGAGAGGCGGCAAGGGAGTGTGTATGGATGGTAGAGGGAGCGGGACAAAGCAACATCACATGGGAGGCATGGTCAAAATCGGCGCCGTAGGAGCAATCGTGCGTGTGTGGGTCGTACCAGGGAGAAGGAAAAGGGTGGTCGGTTTTCTAGGGCTTTTTTCCTTGCATCGGGAAATGGGTTTGCTTGAAAAAAACGATGATGTGGTGAGGTCACGCGAGTGGTGGATACGTGGGTACCATTTAACGTACCAACTGCGCTTTAATAGTAGAGATTAAGATGTTGATATTTTATTCATTTTCTTCTTAGCTGAACATTCATTAAACCAAAAGTCTATGAAACTTGTAATGTATCATGGTCGCAATTTGTGAAGTAGAACTAACTATCCTTTGACCAAATACTTAATGATCATTCATCAATTTTTATGTACTTGTCGCTCGTGACAACAAATATGGATCAAATAACTATGCACTATGGGCCCTAATATGGTTACCTTCGAATGGGTTTGTTACTGTGTTTAGTTACTATGATTTTTAGTTACTATGATGTTTCATATGTTTCATATGTTTAGTTATTGTGTTTAGTTAATGTGCGATGCAGGAAGAGAAACTTTAGTGCTTGTTGTAACGTGTTTGTGGCATTTTTCGTCTTCTACCCATAGCAACGAGCAGGCGTCCTACACAGCGGATTGACTAGGTGTTGCGAGCTTCCTATCCTTCCTATGTTGGGTGTTAATATGATAGTTTGCAGACAACCCGGACATATAGTGATGATATAAAGAGAGTGCAGTTTGGGTCACCTTTTTCCTTCTCTCTCATATTCGGTCAACGACAGGGCGTGTCCATAGATTTGAGGGGACAGGCTATAGGTGCTCTAAGATTTTTGTGTTTGATACTATGATGTGTATTAGCTGATTGTTGAAGAAAAAGATGTGACATTGTTCTCGGTAATCTTAGCTCAGTGAGTAGTACCTTCATTTTTTTTTCAAAAGCCCGTGGCAACGGACGGACGTTCTACTAGTAGGGATAGGGGAGGAGATCCAGACCAAGTAGAACACACCGTACCAGCTCAAGAACACCCCTCGCAAGGCTGTTCTTCCCCTGTATTGTTCATCATCAGCCCCAGAGGCAATCCACCACAACACACACTGGAGTAGGGTATTACACCACAACGGTGGCCCGAACCAGTATAAATCTCGTGTCCCTTGTGTTGTTCATCGTTTCAAGCTTAGATCACGCGAGGGGATCGGACGTAGATCGGTAGGGGAGAGATCTCCGTGCGCACCCCAGAGTTCGAAACTTAAGGGTTTGCCGGAACCCGAAATCCGACATTGTACGCCCGGGTAGGGGTGCGCGGAGTTCTCCCTTCCGACGACCGCTCTCCACCAACATCGCGTTAAAGTCCCCATGGGGACAACGCGCCCGCCTCCGACAGCAGATGCAGTCTTTGGGGCCGAGGGCTCCGAGCCTTGGCCCCCACCTTGCGACAGGTGCAGTGGCCGCGCAAGTTCAAGCCCGAGATGCCGCCGCGCTACAACGGCGCGACGGACCCGCTGGTTTTCCTGCTGGCGTATGAGGAGGCCGTCCTCAAAGCCGGGGGCGACGACCGGGTGATGGCCAACTGGTTACCCATGGCCCTCACTGGCGCCCCGCGCATGTGGCTCCTCCACCTGTCGACGGCTTCTGTGACCTCCTGGGAGGAGCTGCGCGACCTCTTCCTCGCCCGTTATGCCGCGCCAGCACCGCCCGTCGTCGCAGCTCTCTGATACGTCTCCAACGTATCTATAATTTTTGATTGCTCCATGCTACTTTATCTACTATTTTAGGCAATATTGGGCTTTATTATCCACTTTTATATTATTTTTGGGACTAACCTATTAACCGGAGGCCCAGCCAGATTTGTTGTTTTATGCCTATTTCGGTGTTCGAGGAAAAGGAATATCAGACGGAGTCAAAACGGAACGAAATCAACTAGAGAAGTTATTTTTGGAAGGAAACCCACATGATGGACTTGGACCCCACGTCAGAAGATACGGGAGGTGCTCACGAGGGTGGGGGCGCGCCCCCTGCCTCGTGGGGCCCCCGTAGCTCCACCGACGTACTCCTTTCGCCCATATATACCTACGTACCCTAAAACTTTCAGAACAGAAGATAGATCGGGAGTTCCGCCGCCGCAAGCCTCTGTAGCCACAAAAAACCAATAGGGACCCCTTTCCGGTACCCTGCCGGAGGGGGGATCCATCACCGGTGGCCATCTTCATCATCCCGGCGCTCTCCATAACGAGGAGGGAGTAGTTCACCCTCGGGGCTGAGGGTATGTACCAAGAGCTATGTGTTTGATCTCTCTCTCTCGTGTTCTCTCTATGGCACGATCTTGATGTATCCGAGCTTTGCTATTGTAGTTGGATCTTATGATGTTTCTCCCCTCTACTCTCTTGTGATGAATTGAGTTTCCCATTTGAAGTTATCTTATCGGATTGAGTCTTTTATGAGAACACTTGATGTATGTCTTGCCGTGCTTATCCGTGGTGACAATGGGATATCATGTGCCACTTGATGTATGTTTTAGTGATCAACTTGCGGGTTTCGTGACATTGGGAACCTATGCATAGGGGTTGGCACACGTTCTTGATTCTCCCGTAGAAACTTTGGGGGCACTCTTTGAAGTACTTTATGTTGGTTGGATGAATCTGAGATTGTGTGATGCGTATCGTATAATCATGCCCACGGATACTTGAGGTGACAATGGAGTATCTAGGTGACATTAGGGTTTTGGTTGATTTGTATCTTAAGGTGTTATTCTAGTACGAACTCTAGGGCTGTTTGTGACACTTATAGGAATAGCCCAGCGGATTGATTGGAAAGAATAACTTTGAGGTGGTTTCGTACCCTACCATAATCTCTCGTTTGTTCTCCGCTATTAGTGGCTTTGGAGTGACTCTTTGTTGCATGTTGAGGGATTGTTATATGATCTATCTATGTTATTATTGTTGAGAGAACTTGCACTAGTGAAAGTATGAACCCTAGGCCTTGTTTGCTATCATTGCAATACCGTTTACGCTCACTTTTACCACTTGTTATCTTGCTGTTTTTTATATTTTCAGATTACAAATACCTATATCTACCATCCATATTGCACTTGTATCACCATCTCTTACTTGAACTAGTGCACCTATACAATTTACCATTGTATTGGGTGTGTTGGGGACACAAGAGACTCTTTGTTATTTGGTTACAGGGTTGCTTGAGAGAGACCATCTTCATCCTACGCCTCCCACGGATTGATAAACCTTAGGTCATCCACTTGAGGGAAATTTACTACTGTCCTACAAACCTGTGCACTTGCAGGCCCAGCAACGTCTACAAGAAGAAGGTTGTGTAGTAGACATCAAGCTCTTTTCTAGCGCCGTTGCCGGGGAGGCTAGGTAAGTGAAGGTATATCTTTAGATCTTGCAATCGAATCTTTTTGTTTCTTGTTTTAGCACTAGTCTAGTTTATAAAAGAAAACTAAAAAAATGGAATTGAGTTTGCATCATACGCTTCATCTTTTTAATATCTTTCGTGAGTATGATGGAAAGGAAAATTGTGTCAAAGTGTTAGAAAAAGAATGCATTAAAATGTTTGGCACTAAATCTTTGAATGATGAGCATGATTGCAATGTTGTTAGTATGAATTCCTTGAATATCCATGATGCTAATGATATGCAAAGCCACAAGCTTGGGGAAGCTATGTTTGATGAATATGATATTTTTTGTCCCCCAAGTTTTGATGAGCAAATTTACTATGATGAAAGCATGCCTCCTATCTATGATGATTATTGTGATGACACGTATGCTTTGAATAATAATGATAACCATGAAACTTGTCATCTTGATCTTAATTTTCAATCACATGATAGTTATTTTGTTGAGTTTGCTCCCACTACTATTCATGAGAATAAATTTGGTTATGTGGAGAGTAATAAAAATTATATGCAAGTAGATCATGAAAAGAATGCTTTAGGTGATGGTTATATTTTTAATTCATTCATGATGCTACTGAAAATTATTATGAGAGAGGATTATATGCTTCTACATATTGCAATAATATCAAGTTTCCTCTCTATGTTCTTAAAGTTTTGAAGTTATGCTTGTTTTACCTTCCTATGCTTGTTGATTATTGTTCCCATAAGTTGTTTGCTCACAAAATCCCTATGGATAGGAAGTGGGTTAGACTTAAATGTGCTAGTCATATTCTTCATGATGCTCTCTTTATGTTTCAATTCTTATCTTATGTGAGCATCATCGATAGCGCTTGTTGGGAGGCAACCCAATTTTATTTTAGTTTCTTTCTTTTTGGTCCTGTTTAGGAATAAATAATCCATCTATCTTCTGTTTAGATGTGGTTTTATGTTTTAATTAGTGTTTGCGCCAAGTACAACCTTTGGGAAGACTTGGGTGAAGTCTTTATGATCATGCTGTAAAAAAACAGAAACTTTAGCACTCACAAGATTAGCTAGAACTTTTTACTGGAGAGTTCTATTTAGTTGATTCTTTTTGCAGATGATTACTAGACAAATTCCTCAGGTCCACCAATTTATTTTAGAATTTTTGGAGTCCAGAAGTTTGCATTAGTTGCAGATTACTACAGACTGTTCTGTTTTTGACAGATTCTGTTTTCATTGTGTTGTTTTCTTATTTTGATGACTCTATGGCTAGTAAAATAGTTTATAAACCATAGAGAAGTTGGAATATAGTAGGTTTAACAACAATATAAATAAAGAATGAGTTCATTACAGTACCTTGAAGTGGTGTTTTGTTTTCTTTCGCTAACGGAGAATACGAGTTTTCTGTTAAGTTTTGTTTTGTGAAGTTTTCAAGTTTTGGGTAAAGATTCGATGGACTATGGAATAAGGAGTGGCAATAGCCTAAGCTTGGGGATGCCCAAGGTACCCCAAGGCAATATTCAAGGACAACCAAGAGCCTAAGCTTGGGGATGCCCCGGAAGGCATCCCCTCTTTCGTCTTCGTTCATCGGTAACTTTACTTGGAGCTATATTTTTATTCACCACATGATATGTGTATTGCTTGTACTTTTGTTAGTTTTTGCTTGCTATTAGTTAGAATAATGTTTTGCATCTTTAGTTTCAATAAAAAAGTCAAGGATAGCCTTTGCCATGCTTATTTTGCTAGTATACATGTTGCTGTTTGAAAACAGAAAGTTTACCGCTGTTGCAAAAGTTCCTTAGAAAAGTCAGAGAGTGGTATAATGTTGAATATTTTTGCATAATGAGCTCTGGTACATTTACTACAGTGGGAATTTTAGTTCATAATTTTTCGAGTTAGGGAAGTATTGATACTCTTGCATTCTTTACAGACTGTACTGTTTTGGCAGATTGCTGTTATGTTTGCATTGTTTGCATATGTTTGCTTGATTAATGATTCTATTTGAGGGTAGGAGTATTTTATGCAGAGGAATTTAGTATGAAATGTTTAATAATAATTTAAGTGATTTGTTACAGTAGAAAATGATAAGGTTTTGCATTGGTTTATACTAACCTATCTCACGAGTTCTTGTTGAGTTTGTTGTGAATGAAGCTTTTGATAAAAAGAGAAACCATGATATGAGAGGAATTAAGGAGACACAAAAGCTCAATCTTGGGGATGCCCAAGGCACCCCAAGATAATATTTCAAGAAGTCTCAAGCATCTAATCTTGGGGATGCCCGGTAGGCATCCCACCTTTCTTCTTCAACAACTATCGGTTAGTATCGGTTGAGCCTAAGTTTTTGCTTCTTCACATGAGTTGTGCTATCCTTGCAATTTAGTTTTCTTTAGCTTTGCTTGCAGTTTGAATAAAGTATCAAGATATGAAATTATTAAATGAGAGAGTCTTCACATAGTTGCATAATTATTTAGCTACTCATTGACCTTCACTTATATCTTTTGGAGTAGTTTGTTGTTTGCTCTAGTGCTTCACTTATATCTTTTAGAGAACGGCGGTGGATTTGTTTTAAAGAAACTTGATCTCTCATGCTTCACTTAGATTATTTTGAGAGTCGTTAATAGCATGGTAATTTGCTTAATGTTAATATACTTGGTATTCAAGATATGTGAAACTTTCTTTTGAGTGAATTGAATACTAAGATAAATTTAATGCTTCATAATTGTTTTGAGATATGGAGGTAATAATATCAAAGTCGTGCTACTTGATAATTGTGAATTTGAGAAATACTTGTGTTGAAGTTTGCAAGTCCCGTAGCATGCACGTATGGTTAAAGTTGTGTAACAAATTTGAAACATGAAGTGTACCTGGCTTGTGCATCCTTATGAGTGGCGGTCGGGGACGAGCGATGTTCTTTTCCTACCAATCTATCACCCTAGGAGCATTGCGCGTAGTACTTGATTTTTGATGGCTTCTAAATTTTTGCTATATGTATATGAGTTCTTTTGTCTTATGTTGAGTCCTTGGGTTATTCGCACTTTTAACTTTGCGAATTTGCTAGAATCTTGATGCAGGTGCATTGCCCTTTCTCACCTTGAGAGTTGGTGCAAACTTCACGGGTGCATCCAAACCCCGTGATATGATCGCTCTTTCACACATAAACCTCCTTATATCTTCCTCAAAACAGCCACCATACCTACCTATCATGGCATTTCCATAGCCATTCCGAGATATATTGCCATGCAACTTCCATCATCATTATTATGGCATACATTACTTTTGTCATATTGCCATTGCATGATCATGTAGTTGACATCGTATTTGTGGCAAAGCCACCATGCATTATTTTCCATACATGTCACTCTTGATTCATTGAACCATCCATTTTACACCACTGGAGGCATTCATATAGAGTCATATTTTGTTCTAAGTTTCGAGTTGTAATTGTTGAGTTGTAAGAAAAATAAAAGTGTGATGATCATCATTATTAGAGCATTGTCCCAAGTGAGGAAAGGATGATGGATACTACGATTCCGCCATAAGTCGAGATGAGACTCCGGACGAAAAAAATAAAAAAAAGAAAGAAAAAAAAGAGCAAGGCAAAGAAAAAGGGAAGGCCCAAAAAAATGAGAGAAAAAGAGAGAAGGGACAATGCTACTATCCTTTTACCACACTTGTGCTTCAAAGTAGCACCTTGTTCTTCATGTAGTGAGTCTCATATATTGTGCTTCAAAGTAGCACTAAGATCTTCATGATAGAGAGTCTCTCATTTTGTCATTGTCATATATTAGTGGGAATTTTTTATTATAGAACTTGGCTTGTATATTCCAATGATGGGCTTCCTCAAAGTGCCCTAGGTCTTCGTGAGCAAGCAAGTTGGATGCACACCCACTTAGTTCCTTTTGTAGAGCTTTCATATACTTATAGCTCTAGTGCATCCGTTGCATGGCAATCCCTACTCCTCATGTTGACATCAATTGATGGGCATCTCCATAGCCCGTTTATTATCCTCGTCAATATGAGACTTTCTCCTTTTTGTCTTCTCCACACAATCCCCATCATCATATTCTATTCCACCCATAGTGCTATATCCATGGCTCGCGCTCATGTATTGCGTGAAGGTTGAAAAGTTTGAGATTATTTAAATATGAAACAATTGCTTGGCTTGTCATCGGGGTATAGAAGTTGGGAACATCTTTGTGTGACGAAAATGAAGCATAGCCTAACTATATGATTTTGTAGGGATGAACATTCTTATGCCATGCTATTTTGAGAAGACATGATTGCTTTGATTAGTATGCTTGAAGTATTATTATTTTTATGTCAATATGAACTTTTGTCTTGAATCTTTCGGATCTGAATATTCGTATCACAAGTAAGAAGAATTACATTGAAATTATGCCAAAGTATCACTCCGCATCAAAAATTCTTTTTTATCATTTACCTACTCGAGGACGAGCAGGAATTAAGCTTAGGGATGCTTGATACGTCTCCAACGTATCTATAATTTTTGATTGCTGCATGCTACTTTATCTACTGTTTTAGGCAATATTGGGCTTTATTATCCACTTTGGGACTAACCTATTAACCGGAGGCCCAGCCCAGATTTGCTGTTTTATGCCTATTTCGATTATTACGAGGAAAAGGAATATCGACGGAGTCAAAAGCGGAACGAAATCAATCGGAGAAGTTATTTTGGAAGGAAACCCACCGATGGACTTGGACCCCATGTCGGAAGATACGGGAGGTGCTCACGGTGGTGTGGGGGCGCCCCGGCGCGCCTTCCCGCCTCGTGGGCCCCGTAGCTCCACCAACGTACTCCTTTCACCCATATATACCTCGTGCCCTAAAACTTCCGGAACAGAAGATAGATCGGGAGTTCCGCCGCCGCAAGCCTCTGTAGCCACCAAAAACCAATAGGGACCCCTTTCCGGTACCCTGCCGGAGGGGGGATCCATCACCGGTGGCCATCTTCATCATCTCGACGCTCTCCATGACGAGGAGGGAGTAGTTCTCCCTCGGGGCTAAGGGTATGTACCAGTAGCTATGTGTTTGATCTCTCTCTCTCGTGTTCTCTCTATGGCACGATCTTGATGTATCACGAGCTTTGCTATTGTAGTTGGATCTTATGATGTTTCTCCCCCTCTACTCTCTTGTGATGAATTGAGTTTCCCCTTTGAAGTTATTTTATCGGATTGAGTCTTTTATGAGAACACTTGATGTATGTCTTGCCGTGCTTATCTGTGGTGACAATGGGATATCATGTGCCACTTGATGTATGTTTTGGTGATCAACTTGCGGGTTTCGTGACATTGGGAACCTATGCATAGGGGTTGGCACAAGTTCTTGATTCTCTGGTAGAAACTTTGGGGGCACTCTTTGAAGTACTTTATGTTGGTTGGATGAATCTGAGATTGTGTGATGCGTATCGTGTAATCATGCCCACGGATACTTGAGGTGACAATGGAGTATCTAGGTGACATTAGGGTTTTGGTTGATTTGTATCTTAAGGTGTTATTCTAGTACGAAATCTAGGGCTGTTTGTGACACTTATAGGAATAGCCCAACGGATTGATTGGAAAGAATAACTTTGAGGTGGTTTCGTACCCTACCATAATCTCTACGTTTGTTCTCCGCTATTAGTGGCTTTGGAGTGACTCTTTGTTGCATGTTGAGGGATTGTTATATGATCTATCTATGTTATTATTGTTGAGAGAACTTGCACTAGTGAAAGTATGAACCCTAGGCCTTGTTTTCTATCATTGCAATACCGTTTACGCTCACTTTTACCACTTGTTATCTTGCTGTTTTTATATTTTCAGATTACAAATACCTATATCTACCATCCATATTGCACTTGTATCACCATCTCTTCGCCGAACTAGTGCACCTATAAAATTTACCATTGTATTGGGTGTATTGTGTGTGTTGGGGACACAAGAGACTCTTTGTTATTTGGTTGCAGGGTTGCTTGAGAGAGCCCATCTTCATCCTACGCCTCCCACGGATTGATAAACCTTAGGTCATCCACTTGAGGGAAATTTGCTACTGTCCTACAAACCTGTGCAATTGCAGGCCCAACAACGTCTACAAGAAGAAGGTTGTGTAGTAGACATCACTCTTCTGGGTGGCTCCCAAGCACCACCCTCGAGCCATCACGTCAAGCCGTTCACCCGCCGGATCAGCACCGCCTCCAAGCGACGAGAAGCCCCCCCCCCCGGGCTGGGTGGCGCCCAAGGCCGATCTAACCTTCGGCTCGGATGATCACCCCTTCAACCCCACCGGTTCGGGCGCGCTCCCGATGCTGTGCACCCCCACCATCTGCCAAGTGGCCGTCACCAGGACCCTCATCGGCGGCGGTGCCGGCCTCAACGTGCTCTCGGTGGAGGCCTTCAGCCTCCTCCACGTGCCACTGGAGCGGCTCCAACCCAGCAGGCCATTCTCAGGCGTCGGAGTCGGTTCCACCACCTCCTTGGGACAGATCTGCCTCCCGGTGACCTTCTGCACCTACGACAACTTCCGCACTGAGCTGATCGACTTCGACATCGCCCCCATCGGCCTTCCCTACAACGCCATCCTTGGCTATCCGGCCTTGGCCCGGTTCATGGCAGAAACTCACTCGGCGTACAACCTCATGAAGATGCCCGGGAGCAGCGGCGTCCTTACCATGTCAGGAGACACAAAGGATGCGCTGCAGGCGCTCCAGCTTGCTTCCAGGGCGACCGTGGTGGCGCAGCCCGCCAGCACCGACGCCCTCGAGCCCAAGGGGGCTGCGCCGGCTAAAAAGAAGTAGCTATTCACCCAAGACAAGGCGGAAACCAAGCAGGTACCGGTCGACGAGGACGGATCCACTGACACCACCTTCACCATAGGAGCCAACCTCGAGCCCGAGCAGGAGAAGGCCCTGGTGAGGTTCCTGTGCGCGAACAAGAAGGTGTTCGCATGGGAACCTGATCAGTTAGCAAGGGTCCCGAGGAGTGTGATTGAGCATCACCTCAACGTGTGCCCCAATGTGCGCCCCGTGAAGCAGAGGGCGAGGCGACAGTCCGCTGAGAAACAAGCTTTCATCGTTCAAGAGACCCAGAAACTGGAAGCGGCAGGGGTCATCCGCGAGGTCCGCTACCCTGATTGGCTGGCTAATTCGGTCGTTGTGCCAAAAAAGGGAGGAAAGCAGCGCATGTGTGTCGATTTCACCAACCTCAACAAGGCCTACCCGCAGGATCCATTCCTGCTCCCCCGCATTGACCAGATAGTCGACTCCACCGCAGAGTGTGGCCTATTGTGCTTCCTAGATGCCTTCTCGGGCTATCACCGGATCAAGATGGCGGTGGAAGACGTGGAGAAGACGGCTTTCCTGACCCCATGTGGAGTGTACTGCTATACGTGCATGCCATTTGGCTTGCGCAACACGGGCACAACCTTTCAACGGCTGATGCAGATCGCCTTAGGCCGGCAGCTCGGGAGGAACGCTGAAGCTTATGTCGACGACATTGTGGTGAAGTATCGGGAGGCAAAAACCCTGATACAGGACCTGGAAGAAACCTTTGCGAGCCTCAACGAAATGGACCTACGGCTCAACCCGGAGAAGTGCGTGTTTGGAGTCCCCTCAGGCAAGCTCTTGGGTTTCCTTGTGTCCCACAGGGGCATCGAGGCCAACCTGGAGAAGGTCAAGGCGGTTGAGGACATGAGCCTGCCAAGGACCCTCAGAGAAATGCAGAAGCTCACCGGGCGTGTAACTGCGTTGGGGCGCTTCATCTCCAAGCTGGGGGAACGAGCACTGCCCTTCTTCAAGCTGATGAAGAAGAAGGGCCCCTTCGAATGGACTGAAGAGGCCGACAAGGCATTCCAAGATCTCAAGAGGTACCTCACCAGCCCACCAGTGATGGTAGCTCCGCGTCCTCGGGAGCCCCTGGTGCTCTACCTTGCGGCCACCGCCTACTCCGCTAGCGCAGCCCTGGTGGCGGTCAGGGAGGAGCACTGTGCCAAGGCCGCGTCGCCTATCCGGACTGAAGCAAGGCAAGGCCAGGAGGGTCTCGCGAAGACCACGTCCGCAGCCGGAAGGGAACAACCGCAGCAGGAGGCGCACACAGGCGGAGAGGCCTCTTCAGGCGACCAAGCACTGGGGGCTCCGTCGTCTCAGGAGACGCCTCGGCCTCTGGAGGACGCAAGCTGCGCCAGCACCCTCAACCTCATCGAGCATCCTGTGTACTTCGTCAGCACAGTGCTACGGGACGCAAGGGCACGGTATCCCATGCCCCAAAAACTCCTCCTCGCGCTATTAGTGGCCTCACGCAAGCTGCGACACTACTTCCAAGGCCATCCTATCAAAGTCGTCTCAGATACCCCTTGGAAAGAGTACTCAGGAGCCCGAACTCAGCTGGGAGAGTCACTGAATGGAACATTGAGCTACAAGAATTTCAGCTAGAATTCAGTACAACCAGAGTCATCAAGGGAGCCGGACTGGCAGATTTCATGGCAGAGTGGGCCAGGCACCGGTCTCGGGGCAGGCGAGGACCGATCACTTTCCCCGGGAAGCAAAGCACCGGACGGCTGGGTCATGTACTTCGATGGGGCATTCTCCCGACACGGCGTGGAGCTGGCGCAGTGCTCGTATCACATACCCATGACAAACTCTACTACGATGTACAACTCTGCTTCTAGCACGGAGAAAAGGTCTCCAACAACATAGCCGAGTACGAAGGCCTGATAGCAGGCTTGAAAGCCGCAATTGCCTTAGGGGTGAAGCGCCTCATCATCAAGGGCGATTCGCAGCTCCTCGTCAACTTCTCCAACAAGATATACGAGCCAAAGGACGAGCACATGGAAGCCTACCTCGCTGAGGTTCGCAAGATGGAGAAACAGTTCTGGGGGCTGGAGTTGCAGCATGTGCCTCGCGGCACCAATCGGGAGGCTGATGACATTGCCAAGAGGGCATATAGGCGGCTGCCTCAGGAGCCTGGCGTCTTCGAGGAGCGGATCTTCAAACCCTCGGCAGTGCCGTCACTGTCGATCTCGGCGCAACCAAGGGAGGAGCTCCCTCAGCTGCCTGCCTCAGGAGCTCCGGTCTGCGGCCCGGCCTCAGGGGCGCGCCTGCTTCTGGCGTTGGAGCCTCAGGGAGGGTGTTGGATCCCGGAGCTCAAGAACTACTTGATGCAAGGGACCCTACCGGAGAACGAGGAGGAGGCGGAGCGCGTGGCGCGGCAGGCCACGGCTTACTGCATCAAGGATGGAGAGCTCTACAGGAAGCGACCAAATGACGTGTCCCTACGTTGCATCTCCCGAGAGCAAGGGAAGGAGCTGCTGGAAGACATACACGGCGGAGACTGTGAGCACCACTCATCGTCACGAACCCTCGTCGGCAAGGCGTTCATGATGGATTCTCTTGGCCCTGACACTTTCAGCGACGCCGTTGAGCTGGTAAAGGCTTGCGAGGCCTGCCAGTTTCACGCTAAGCAGATCCATCAGCCTGCGGGGGGTCTACAGACTATACCCCTCTCATGGCCATTCGCAGTTTGGGGGCTATCGCTACCTCTACGTCGCCGTGGACAAGTTCACCAAGTGGGCTGAAGTGGAAGCTGTCCGCACAATCCCGGCGGGCTCCGCAGTCAAGTTCATCAAGGGCCTCGTGAGCCAATTTGGGGTGCCTAACCGCATCATCACCGACAACGGTTCGCATTCACCAGTAATCTCTTCAAAATGTACTGTGCTAACCTTGTAAGGCAGATATGTTACGCTTCGGTAGCACACCCCCGGAGCAATGGCCAGGCCGAGCGAGCCAACGCGGAGGTCCTGAGGGGCCTCAAAGCCAGGACCTTCAAGAAGAAGCTGAAGCTCGCGAGGGCCGCACGACGAGCTCGATCCGTCTTTGTGGTCAATCCGCACAACTGCGACCAAGCTGACTAGCGAGACCCCGTTCTTCCTCGTCTATGGAGCAGAGGCTGTTCTCCCTCATGAGGTCAGGCGTCGCTCCGCGCGGGTCCTGGCATTTGATGAGACGCAGCAGGACGCCATGCAGGGGACAGATCTCGTGCTAGGGGAGGAACGCCGTTGAGAAGCCGCACTGCGAGCGACAAGGTATCAACAGGCGCTACGACGATACCACTGCCGCAACATCCGCCCCAGAACTCTTGAGGTAGGGGATCTCGTGCTCAGACGGGTTCTCTCCAGGGAGGGGCTGCACAAGCTCTCTCCCATGTGGGAGGGCCTGTTCAAGGTTGTTCATGTTTCCAGGCCTGGCTCACAGACTTGCGGCACCCCGGAGGGGTACCCATCCGAGCGCATGGAACATTCAACATCTCCTGAGGTTCTATCCTGGCCGAGGCCTAAGCGCCTAGGAAAGGCCAGTGCACGTGAAGAAGGCCAATGCATGTGAAGCTGCAGCGTTTTGGGAAAGGCCGGTGCACGTGAAGAAGGCCAATGCACAATGAAGCTGCCGCGTTTTGGGAAAGGCCCGGTGCCTGTGAAGAAGGCCAATGCCTGTGAAGCTGCCGCATTTTGAGAAAGGCCCGGTGCCTGTGAAGAAGGCCAATGCCTGTGAAGCTGCCGCATTTTGAGAAAGGCCCGGTGCCTGTGAAGAAGGTAAATGCCTGTGAAGCTCGCCGCCCGTGACACTCTCCCGTAATAATGAGTGGGGTTGTACACGCCCCGGAGTCTCCGGAGTGCCGCCCTCGGGCCTCAGGGGCTCCCCCCCCCCCCCCACGCCCAGTGGCAGCACTTAGCTCCGCGCTGGTGAGAAGACGTCGAAGACTAGAATAGGTGTCGGACGCGGCTTTTTCATTTGCTTTCTGCAGTTGGCGTGTTTATTCCCATTTGAAGTTTTATTGGAGCTGTTGACGTTCCTGGCTTGTGACTATTTATCTTTTTCACTCGCTTGCCTCATTTTCTCTCGCACAAGTCTCACGAGGGAGGTTCGCGGGCGCCCTCGTGAGTGTTTTCTGCCCCGGTCGTTTGGAGGTTACTGTCCAAGTCCACTACGGGAGCACCCCTCCCAGTCCGTGCCCCACGGGCATCGCGACATGAACGCAGGACCCGGGCCGATCGCCCCCATAACCAAGACCGAAGGTTACCCCTCCTGCTAATCCTTGCAGGGCATGAAGCGCACGGCGAGGCCTCGGCCTCGGGAGGCGAGGACCGCATCGAGCCCCACCGAGCTAAAATAATTCCCTTTTACATGGGCACACAGTAGCGGAAACATAAGCGAAATAGCGGAAGCAGTGCGATAATTAACAGCAACAGTTCTAACATGACCCCCGCGGGGCCCTATACTACCTTCTTTTTTCTGCGCAGGGGAAGAAGAAAAACAAAATGGGCACGACTTGTCCGGCACCAACCTATAGCGAAAGCTCGAGCTGCTCCTGGGGCTCAGGCGGATCCCTCCTCTCGCTTCACCGGGGCGCGACGGCGGCCTGACCCGCTACCTTCACCAAGGCGGGCGCGACGGCGCGGGGGCTGGTCGCGGCCACCACTGGAGGTGCTGCTGCCTGAGGGAGAGTCGTCGAAGCTTGGCGAACCCCGAGCGTCGCCGCTTGTACGCCTGTCGCCGTCTTCATCACGGTCAGTACCGGGGCTGGGCAGGCGGTCGTGGTCGTCATCTTCGGGGCAGCACCCAGCGCGGCGACCGTCTTCCCCGAACATCCTCACGTAGAGGGTGGCGTCACCATTAAACTTGAAGTGCAGGGTGCACCGCCGACTCAGGCCGCGCGCACGGGCAAACGTTTGCCAACCGCGGGTCAGGGCCCCATTCCCAGAAGCGGAGACCTCCAGCGAAGCCCAGGAGGCCCTGCTGCAGCAACCATCTGCCTAGAGCCAGAAGCCGCACCGGGCGCTGGCCGGCAATTCACCTACGAAGAAACGGGGGAGCTAGAGCCAGAAGCCGCATCGGGCGCTGGCCGGCAATTCACCTACGAAGAAATGGGGGAGCTGGAGCCAGGTGTTGGTCGGGTCCGCCGACCACACGACGAACTCTAGCAGCACCTCCGCCCGGCCAGCCACGGCACTGAGGGCCGTCACAGTCCAAAGATGCCTCCCCTCGGCAACCGGGCGCTCACCACCGCGCAGGGCGCCGCCTCCATGGCCGCAGGAAGCCACTACGGGGACCGCGGGATGCTTGTGAGGGCGGCCTCGGCCGCGCTTGGTCGGGGGGGAATTAGGCCCTGCCTGACGAGCCTTTCCTTTCTCCGCGGCCGAGAATCTCTTCGGCGGAACCATGGGAACGGCGAATAGCCAAGAAGAAGAAAAGGAGCAGCAGGAAGGGATGGACTGAAGGGGCTCACGCAGTCCCGTACTTATAGCCGGAGAAGGCCAACCACCAAGCACCACGATCGCAGGTAATCATGACCCGTTTCTCTGCATGCATGGACTTGTCAAGTCGTGTGGTTGCCGAGGCGTCATGGGGAAGCGCAGATGCCCACGTCCAGTCGATCGCCACGCGGCGCCCAAGGCCGCAGGCTATTAGCTCTTGACGCCAGCTGCCCTTCGCTTCCCCGCTAGGCCAAGCCCGGGCGCGCCTTGGGCCCGGGAGCTACTGTCGGCGTTCTGGGAATGGGGGTCCCTAGACTTTCCTGCCTACGGCCTGCGGCGTGACTCAAGTGGGGGCCCAGCGCGGCCCATCTTCATCAGCTCAAACTCAAGACCCTCACGAGGGGCCAAGCCTCGCGGGGCGGACGACAAGAGGTTTCCTCAGGGGCAGCCTCATCAGGCAGGCTCGCGAGGAGGCGGAGAGATCAAGGCAGGGGTACCTCGCGAGGAGCCCGTGACACAAGCCATGACGATCGATGCGGGCGCCGGCCTGCGCAGAGTCCTTGTTTCCCCTTTGGTGCAAAGGGAGCAAGCATAGGCCAAGGCAACGGGCAAAGGTTACCATTCCGGTGCAACGAGACCAAGACCAGCAGAGCGGCAGGACGGAGGTCACCGTGGAGCCCAAGACAGCGTCATCACCAGTGCTTTTGGCAGCCGAAGACCACCTTTGGTCAGGATAACTTGTACTAGATGTTCCCCTTCAAAATGACCAATTGTTGGCGCCCTTCCCGCTCATTATTTGGGGAGAGGCCCAGGGCCTCTATAAATAGGACTAGCCACCATAGGGATAGGGGAGGAGATCCAGACCAAGTAGAACACACTGTACCAGCTCAAGAGCACCCCTCGCGAGGCTGTTCTTCCCCTGTACTATTCATCATAAGCCCCAGAGGCAATCCACCACACCACACACTGGAGTAGGGTATTACACCACAACGGTGGCCCGAACCAATATAAATCTCGTATCCCTTGTGTTGTTCATCGTTTCCAGCTTAGATCATGCGAGGGGATCGGACGTAGATCGGTAGGGGAGAGATCTCCACGCGCACCCCAGAGTTCGAACCTTAAGGGTCTGTCGGAACCCAAAATCCGACACAGCGCGAGATGGACCGCGCTGTGGGCGGCACACCGGCTCCAGCTGGGCCTAGCCGCCTTGGTACGGTCCAGCAGCGCGGTGTTGCCATCGCCAACCTGTTCGGGGCGAATCACCCCGTTTACGCCACGCCTGTGGAGAACATCCAAGCTGCCCAAGCGGCGGTAGACGAGCTGGACAAGTTCGAGGGGGAAGAACGTCGCCTGATGACGGAGCGCGTCCAGCGACTCCTTGACACGGCTGCCGAGCAGAACGAGACCGGTTGTCGCACTGATGCGCCGCATCGGCAGAATGACGACATGCCCCCCCCCCCCTGCCGAGACCAAGGCGCGACATCTCGGACGCCGACTGGTGGCGTCCGCGGAAGAAAAGACAAGGAGCCGGCTGCCAGCCGCAGTCGGACTCGTGTCACCATAGAGCGCGACCAAGACGGCCTCCCAAGAGCAGTGGAACAACGGGAAGACTGTCCGCCTCCTCCCCCTCGCAGGGAAAGGCGAGTCTCCCCGCCGCCTGTTGATCACCCGACACTCAGCGTCCGCCTTGGCCGCTGAGAGGGAGTCGTAGAGAATGACGCCCGCCACCGGATCGGCCGTCTCCACCGATCCCTTGCGCTTGAAGAAGAAGATGAGTTGGGTCCGCCGTGTTTGACCCCGCATTCGAGACGAGCCCTTTCCCAAAGGGTTCACGCTCCCAAGAGACACGCCCAAGTACACCGGCTCTGTGAAGCCGGAAGACTGGCTAGTTGACTAATCCACGGCCGTCAGCATAGCAAAGGGCAACAATCGTGTTGCCGTGAAGTACGTTCCGCTCATGCTCCAGGGCACGGCCCGGACATGGCTGAACAGCTTGAAGCCCCGCAACATCAACAGCTGGGTCAACTTCACCGACGCCGCCGTCGCCTTCATCGCGACGCATAAGCGGCCGCCCAAGCCTCGCCAGCTTTCCTTATGCGTGCAAGGCCCCAACGAATCAACTCGCGACTACCTTACACGTTGGGCCGAGCTCTGTAACTCCTGCGAGGGCGTGCACGAGGTGCAGGCTATCGAGTACTTCACCGCCGGGTGCCGAGAAGGCACCCTCCTCAAGCACAAGCTTCTCTGCGATGAGCCAGAGACCCTCGACGAGCTGCTGATCATAGCAGACAAATATGCCACGGCCGACTCCTCCATGAAGGCGGAGATTCAAGTTAGTGCGACTGGCAAAGTGGCTCCGCAGGCTCCTCGAACCCCGGCTGGAGACGCCAGTCGGCGCCAACGGCAGAACAATCACAAGCACAAGGGCCCCCAGTCGGCTTCCAGCAGCCGGCAGGTGGCAACAGTCGAAGACCAGCAGCCAGAAGGGCAGCCTCCGACCAAACGTCAGAAGGGCGGCAAGCCAAACTGGTTGCCGGCTTTCTCATATGAGCAGACTTTGGATGGTCCCTGCAAATTCCATAGTGGCACGAAGCCGTCCAACCAGACCACTCGGAAATGCAACTGGCTCACCAGGATCGCTAAGGGAGACGGCCTCTTGCCTCCCCCACCTGCTGGGCAGCCGCCTCCTCCTCCATCCCAGCAGCCGGCGGTCAGACCAGTCGGCGCAATACAAGATGAGTACCCAGAAGAGCACGGAGCCTACGCGGTGTTCACCAGCGTAGCCTATGATCGATGCAGCAGGCAGCTGCAGCAGCAAGAAGTGAACGCAGTAGCATCAGAGACACCAGAGTTCATGCACTGGTCTGAGAAGCCCATCAGCTGGAGCAGAGCTGACCACCCAGAGGTGATGCCCAATCCCGGCTCCTATGCCTTGGTTCTGGATGCTACCTTTGCCACGGATAGGCGAGCTGCTCGTTTCTCCCGAGTCCTGATAGACGGCAGCAGCAGCAGCATCAACATCCTGTACAAGGACACCATGGAGAAGTTAGGAATCAAGCAAAGACAGCTTCAGAACAGCCGGATTGTATTCCATGGCATAGTTCCTGGCCTTTCCTGCTCACCAATCGGCAAGATCCTGATAGATGTCCTCTTTGGAGACAAATATCACTTCCACCGAGAGTCAGTTTGGTTTGAAGTGGTGGACCTTGAGAGCCCATACCATGCGCTGCTTGGCCGGCCTGCCCTGGCCAAGTTCATGGTTGTCCCCCACTATGCCTACCTCAAGATGAAGATGCCGAGTTCCAAGGGGATTCTGACCATTGCCGGCGACTACAGGAAGTCGTCCGCCTGCACAGCTAAGACCAGTCGGTTGGCCGAGTCCCTCGCGATCGCAGCTGAGAAGCGGCTCCTTGACCAGGTTGTGGCAATGGCCAGCAAGCAGCCAGAGATGTCGCCCGACCCCAAGGAGTCGGCGAGGGCTCGTTCAAGCTACCAAAGAACCAAAGAAGATACCCTTGGACCCGGAGCACCCGGAGAGGTACGCTGTAGTAGGCGCAAACCTCGACAGCAAATAGGAAGGCGAGCTCGTCGATTTCCTCCATGAGAATCGGGACATCTTCGCATGGTCCCCCAAAGACATGCCAGGTGTTCCGACGGATTTTGCCGAGCACAAATTGCATGTCCGATCTGATGCCAAGCCCGTCAGGCAGCCCTTGCACCGCCTATCAGAAGAGAAGAGAAGAGTCATTGGAGAAGAGATAGCCCGGCTTCTAGCCGCCGGCTTCATCATGGAGGTGTTCTTTCTAGAGTGGCTAGCCAACCTGGTCCTAGTGCTGAAGAAGAACAAGCAGTGGCGAATGTGTATTGACTACACTAGCCTCAACAAAGCATGCCCCAAGGACCCGTTAAACTTCTGCCAAGGATCGATCAAGTGATAGACTCCACAGCCGGATGCGAGCTGTTGAGTTTCTTAGATGCATATTCAGGATATCACCAGATCAAGTTGAACTCGGCCGACAGACTGAAGACCGCCTTCATCACGCCATTTGGAGCCTTCTGCTATTTGACCATGACGTTCGGCTTGAGGAATGCCGGCGCCACCTTTCAATGATGCATGCAGAAGTGCCTCCTCAAGCAACTCGGTAGAAATGCCCACGTTTACGTGGATGATGTGGTGGTGAAGACGGAGAAGCATGGAACGCTACTGGAAGAACTCAAGGAGACTTTTGAGAATCTGCGCCGGTTTCAGATCAAGCTCAATCCAGGGAAATGCGTCTTCGGAGTACCGGCCGACAGCTTCTTGGCTTCTTGGTCTCCGAACGCGGCATAGAGTGCAACCCCGTGAAGATCAAGGCCATCAAGAGGATGGAAGTGCCCACTCGACTGCTGGATGTGTAGAAGTTCACTGGCTGTTTGGCATCCATCAGCTGCTTCATCAGTCGGCTGGGAGAGAAGGCTCTTCCCCTGTACCAACTCATGAAGAAAACCACCTTTTTTGAGTGGAACGACCAGGCGGACGAAGCTTTTCTCCAGCTTAAGAAGATGTTGACTACTCCACCTATCCTGGCGGCTCCCACTCCTAAGGAGCCCATGCTCCTATACATCGCCGCCACCAGTTGAGTGGTCAGCACAGTCATCGTGGTAGAGCGCAAGGAGGAAGGCAAGGCACTACCAGTCCAGAGACCGGTATATTATTTGAGTGAGGTACTGTCGACCTCCAAGCAAAACTACCCCCACTACAGAATATGTGCTACGGCGTGCACTTCGCCGCCAAGAAATTGAAGCCTTACTTTCAAGAGCACCCAATCACTGTGGTTTGCACAGCTCCACTAGCCGAGATCATCGGAAGCCGAGATGCTTCAGGCCGAGTGGCCAAATGGGCCATAGAGTTGGCCCCCTACACCATCTACTACCAGCCCCGTACCGCCATCAAGTCACAAGCGCTGGCCGACTTCCTCGTCGACTGGGCCGAGACCCAGTACCTGCCGCCAGCGCCCGACTCCACCCATTGGCGGATGCATTTTGACGGCTCCAAGATGCGCACCGGCTTGGGAGCCGACATTGTCCTCACCTCTCCCAAGGGCGACAAGCTCAAATATGTGCTGCAAATCCATTTTGCCGCCTCCAACAACGTCGCCGAATATGAGGCACTCATTCACGGGCTCCGGCTTGCCAAAGAACTCGGCATTCGCTGGATCCTGTGCTATGGTGACTCCGATTTGGTGGTCTAGCAGTCGTCCGGCGACTTGGACGCCAAAGACGCAAACATGGCGAGCTACTGTTTCCTCGTGCAACAACTCAGTGGATATTTTGATGGGTGCGAGTTTCTCTATGTGCCAAGAAACGACAACAAGCAAGCAGATGCCTTGGCACGGATCGGCTCTACCCGTCAAGCAATACCGTCCGGCGTCGCCCTTCAGCGCCTCCTCAAGCCGTTTGTCAAGCCTTCACCAGAATCAGACTCTATCTTTGTGCCGGCTCCTCCCCGGCGGTCGGATCCGACTCAAAAGCCCCAGCAGACTGCACGAGAATTCTGGCAGGCGGCTCCGAGATCGCGGCAGTCGAAGCCGGCCCTGGGACTTCAGAACCCGGCCCGGGGACTGCGGCGGTCAGCCCGGAGACTTCAGAACTCGGCCCGGGGACCGCGCTAATCGGCCCGAGGACTTCATCGATCCAGCAAGCGGCTGCCGGCTCCAACCCGCCGCCTCCCGGCCCAGCCGCCCTCGTCCAAGTCGCAGTTCTGATAGTCGAAGAAATCGCAGCACCTTCATGGGCCCAGCCCATCCTCAAATTCCTGGTGAGCAAAGAGCTGCCAACTGATGAGATCCTAGCTCGGCAAGTGCAACGCCGGGCAGCAGCCTACACCATAGTCAACAGAGAGCTTGTATATGCGCGGCGTCACTTTGGCGTTTACCAAGCATGGAGCCAGAGCAAGGCCAAGCAATCCTCAAAGACATCCATCAAGGCGAGTGTGGCCACCACGTGGCTTCAAGAGCACTCGTCGCCAAAGCCTTCCGCCATGGTTTCTTCTGGCAGACTGCTTTAGAAGACGCCAAGGACTTTGTCCAAAAATGCAAAGGGTGCTAGAAGTTCCGCTCCAAGCCGCATCAGCCGGCTTCCGCACTCAAGACTATTCCCATTGCCTGACCCTTTGCTGTTTGGGGCCTGGATATGGTGGGACCATTCAAGACGGCAGGATGTGGCCTGACTCACTTACTTGTCGCGGTGGACAAGTTCACCAAGTGGATAGAAGCAAAGCCGATCAAGAAACTGAATGGTCCGACTGCTGTGACTTTCATCTCCGACATCACAATTCGATACGGCATTCCACACAACATCATCACCGACAACGGCACAAACTTTGCCAAAGGTACCTTGGCCCGTTTCTGCGCGACGCAGGGCATCCGACTGGACTTAGCATCCGTTGCCCATCCGCAGTCAAACGGCCAGGTAGAGCGAGCAAACGGCCTCATCATGTCCGGCATCAAGCCTCAACTGGTCGAGCCTCTGGAGCGTTCGGCCGGCTGCTGGCTTGACAAGTTTCCAACCGTCCTCTGGAGCCTGCGCACAACTCCAAACAAGTCAACCGGCTTCACGCCTTTCTTCCTCGTCTACGGTGCCGAATCTGTCATCCCAACGGACATAGAGTTCGACTCCCCACGAGTCACCATGTACACCAAGGAGGAAGCAGAAGAAGCACGTCAAGACGGCGTCGATCTCTTTGGAAGAGGGCGGTGTAAGCACTCAGCTGGTCCAGCATCTACCAGCAGAGCCTGCGCCGATACTACAACCGGACGTCAAGCCGAGATCTTTCCAAGAAGGAGACCTTGTGCTCCGGCTGATTCAGCGAACAGCCGGCCAACACAAGCTCTCAGCACCTTGGGAAGGCACTTTCATCATCAGCAAAGTGTTGGGCAACGACTCCTACTACGATCGGCCGTCGAAGCCCGAGCACGCAAGAGGGACGACTCCGGCAAAGAGATGGAGCGGCCATGGAATGCCAACCTCCTCCGAAGATTTTACTGTTAATGCAGTATGTACCACGCTACCTTTTGTATTAAAGTACGACGACTTCGGGCCCCCCGAGAAGAGCTTGGGGACTGCCCTCTTTTATCTGTATGATAAGAATTATGCCTACGAATATGTTATTCTTTGTCATGCTGCTTGGCACCGGGTTCGACTAGTCGGCCCGGGGACTTGCCGCCTTGTACTATGAAATGCTTCCTGCAGCCTGACAAGTAGTGTGTGGCACTTAAGCCGTCTCCTGTCAGAAGCCGCAGCTCGCAGAGCGACTGTCTGGTGGGCAGGAGTAAGGTAGAATGGGCGTCCACATGAAAAATGGCTAAGGACTCAAAGCATGTACATAGTCTAAGTCGGCTTCTAGCCTTTTACGACCGACTCTTGAGCAGCCGGCTCGCCGTCTTCTACTCAACTTGCTAAAAGAACTCTAAACGGCTAAGTACTTGCCTTCCCAAAGTAGCCAAGTACTTGACCCAGCAGCAGTCCGCAGAGCGGCTGTCCGGCTGGCAAGACGGCAACCAAGGGAAGGCGGCAAAGGAAAAAGCCAAAGGAGCAATAAGCAAGAAGAGATAGAACTCGGAGAAATATTTACATAGCAAAGGCCCTTGGCCGAATCTTCGAACAGTTCAAGATACACCCAGCGGGTGGAATTGTGCAAATTAACAAGTTCTTGAGACTATTAAGCGAGATAAATCAAAGATAAAGTGGCAGCCTAGGAAGCAGCAGAAGGGTTCGGAGGATCGGAGGAGTCGGCGGTGCCAGTTGTTGGGGCGGCCGGCTGGTCGGTCTCGGCTTGATCCCCTCCGGCGGTAGCCGGCTCGGTCGGGCGCGGCTCGTTGCTGGAGGCGCGGTCGAGCTGAGGCTGGCCGTCCGCTCCGTCTTCTGGTGCCTCCCCTTCGCCTCCCTCCTCCGCCTCGCCTTCCTCCTCGCCACTGGAGCCAATCACTTCCGCCGAGTCTTCGCCGTCGTCTGGATTCATCCCGAACCACACCGGGCGCCTCTTCGCCGTTCGGCACCTGCTCTGGGGCGAAGATGTTGGTGTCGGTGTACTTTCGGCGATAGACGCCAGGCAGCTTGACAAGATCGTCTTCCACAACCGCCAACTCCGCCTGAGCTTCTAGCCGGAACTTGGCTAGCTAGGCTAGACTCAGCCCAAGATACCACGCCTTGACAAACTCCAAGACCCGGCATGCTCCGGCCCGGGCCGAGGAGCCCTTCCAGGCCTCAAGACGGCCAGCAGCGACCTCCAGCCAGTCGACAGTCCGACTGGGAGTGCGCGGAGTCTTCATATCTAGCCACAGGGCGGCAATCGCCTGGGCGCCGACACGCTGAAGCCGGCGTAGCATCCGGTGAGCCGGCCGAAGGCGGGCCTCGATGCTCAGGATCTGCTTGTCAAGAGTTCGGGGGGCGTCTGCAGCGATCTCTGCGTCGTCCGCCCTCCGCCCTTCGCGATCGGCCTCGATGGCTTGGTTGGCGGCCTGCGAGTGGACAGGGAAGAAGTCTGCCAAGAAAAAGGACAAAGAGCAAGATTAAAGACTAGAGGTCGACTTCGACTAGCGGTACCGGCTTAGAAAGGAAGATGAGGGGGAACTCACCATCGACGAGATCCTCGATCTCATGGAAGCCGGAAGCCAGCATCGCTTCCTTGTCAGTCCAGGAGGAGCGCTCGGTCGCGAATTCGGCAAGGAGGGCGGTCTCCTTATCCTCTGCCTCTTTCTCAGCCTTTTTGAGCGGCTCCTTCTGCTCTGCCAGTTGCGCGACCAGCAGATCGCGCTCTGCGGCCAGCTTGTTGCACTCCTCCCCCTTGGCATGCAGCGCGGTGTTGGCCTCGCCCAGTTGCTGCTGCAGGGTGGCGTTGGCCTCTGAAGAAGAACAATAAAAAAGGCGTTAGTCGTCAGCAAGGAAGAAGGTCGCCAGGGAGATCCGGCCCGACTACTCAGCAGTCAGCCCGAATCTCGGGGACTACAGCCTGCGGGTGCGCTAGCGCGCCCCCGCAGAGAAGGAAGAGGACTCACTCCGACTTTCCGACAAGTCGGCGGTCCGTTTGGCCAGTTCTTCGACATTACGGTTGAAGGCAGCCACGCGAAGATTATGGTAATCCTGTGACAAAAATCTCAGACAAGTGTTAGTGCTTGGAACTCAGCGATTAGAGTTCCGAGCCTCCTTCTCAGCAGCCGGCCCGAAACTCGGGGACTACACCCAGTGGGTGCGCTGGTGCGCCCTACGAGAAGAATAAGAAACAAAACAAAGAAGGAGGAAACGTACCCGGATGGCTGTCCGTGACGCCAAATACGCCTTGGTGCAGTTCTGGATGGCGTCGCCCTCGGCTCAGAGCTTGGTTTGGACATCCAAGAGCGCCCGATTCAGCGGGTCTGTCCCGCCTCCCCGCACCACCCGTGGGCATGGCGCTGTCGCCTCGGCGTCCGGGAGGGTGGAGCACGCGACGCCGGTTTCCAAGGGGCGCGGCACCGAGGACGCCTTCGCAAGACGGCGACGCGTCGGCGGGCCGCCTTGGAGGCTTAGACCTGCCACCACCGTCTTTCGGGCCGGCGGCACTGGCGGATCCGCCGGCTGCTCGTCTTGCGCGCTTCCAGACGGCGGCGGTGGCGGCACGATCACATCTAGCATGGAGGCGTCACCGCCGTCCCTCTCCATGGCCGGGTTCTCGCCGCCGTCTTCCCCAGTCTGCCTCGTGAACTCCGGAGGCGGCGGCGCGGAGTTCAGCAGGGTGACAAAAACCGCCGATTGGCGGTGCACGGCTTCTTCAGCCTGCTTCCCCGCGACGGCGGCCTCGGCCTTGCCGGCTTCTTCTTGGCGGCGGCCTCCGCCTTCTCGGCCTCCGCCTTCTCCAAAGGTGGGCGGCCACTTGCTGCTCAAGCGCTTGTCTTGCGCGTTGCTCTGCCGCCTTCCGGAGGTCGGCGCGGGTCAATCCACCGAGTGGTGGCAGAAGTCTCCGCCGACCCCATGACGGAGGCGGCAGTGACCCTCTCAAGAGAGAGGGGAGACCTAAACCAAGGGAAAACAATTAAAGACTCAGACAAGACCAACAAAGAAAAACAAACGCGAAGGGCAGGAGCACTTACGCGGAGACCAGTGGGCGGCTTCTTCACCTCCTTGCGGAAGCGGTTGGCCTTCTTGGCCGCCTCGTCCCTCTTGGTCGCCATGCCGACCTCTTGGGCTTCTTCGGTCGGCTGCCGAACAGGCTCGGCGCGGCCTGTGCTTCTTCAGCGCCGCCTTGAGCGTCCTGCACGCAGAAGAGCTCGCGCCGGGCTGGCCGACTCCTGGCTGGTGGCGGGGGGCGACCTCCTCGTCATCGTCAGGCCAGTCCTCGAGACCGGCCCCGAATCGCGGGCCGCCTCCTCCCTCGGCGTCGTCTTCCAAGGCCGCCGCCCCCAGATCGGGGTCGTCGACGTCGCTCTCCGCCCGGTCGACGAGGAATTCGCGGGCCGGCCCCGTAGTGCCAGCTGCTGGAAGGAGGGGGGTTCTGACCAAAGCCGACTGGTCAGATCAGACAAGACGGACTCGGCGATGAAGAAGTCGAGAAAGTTAAAGAAAAAGAGGAAAAGAAACAACTCACCATGGGCGGAGGGTTGGCACGTGAATCTGGCTCCTTGCCGAATCGCCACTCCTCCAAGAGCTTGCAGTCCATAGGTAGTTTACCATATAGGCTACCTCCTCGTGAGGCATGTCCTTGGTGCACATCCGACTCGGGTCCCGGTGCTCGCTCATCTGGCATATCATGTGGGGGCGACTTTGGAGCGGGAGAACTTGGCGCGCCACGAAGGCGGCCAGCAGATCCGGACCAGTCAGACCCTCCGACTGCGTCAGCACTCGGAGTCGCGTGACGGCGCCGGCTCCTGCGGGCGTCAGCGTCCTGGCCCGATACGACCAGTTGGGCTGCCTCCCAGCCGGCGGGCCGGCCACGTAGGCCGGCAGATTGACCCAGTCGCCCTCCGCGAAGACGCTCTTCACGTAGAAGTACGACCGCTGCCACATCTTCACCGACTTTATCAGCTTGATGGAGGGAAACGGGTTGTCGGCCCCCAATCTCCGCACGGCGATGAACGCGCCCAAGATCGAGCCGCAAGACGCTCGCTGTTTGGGTGCCGAGCTTGAGTAGAAGAACTCCCCAAAGCTCGATGGTGGGAAGGACGCCGAGGAAGCCTTCGCACAAGGCGGACGAAGGCGGACAGCAGCACCACCGTGTTGGGGTGAGGTGGTGCGGTGGAAGGCCGTAGAACTTCGAGGAAAGGGCGAAGAAGCTACTCGCCGACAGGTCGAGGCCTCGCAGGCAGTGCGAGCGGCAGACGACCCGCTCGCCCTCCTGCGACGTCGGTGAGATTTCTCCCCTCGGTGCGGCACGGACCCGCACGAAGTCCTTGCCGGGGAGCCGACGCGTCTTGCGAAGAAACTCGACGTGGTCGTCGTGAACCTCCGAACCATCCCAGATGCCGGAGTGCACTGAGGGGGCGCGGCGGCGGAAGAAGAGCTCATCGCAAACGGGTCACCACGGCGCTTGGCATAGCTTGGAGTGCAGCAGCGTGAGGAAGAAGAAGAAGAAGAGAAGCAGTGCGAAGGAGGGGAGCGCGTGCCCTACCGCTCCCCCTCCTCCCCCTCCTCCCCCCCTCGTGGGCCAGAAGCCGAGGGGCGGTCGTGGGATTTACTGTGCCCACTACCCCACGCCCCCCACGTTTATCGTGCAAAGTTACTGCGCGCAGTAACTCCGCGGGAACCTCAACCGTCCGCCACGGCCGCAGCGGATCCGCTCGCACGCCAAGGCGCGGTAGTGGCGGGCCCCGCCTGTAGGCCTGTCTCGTCGAGCGCGTGGGCCGGCAGACTGGCCCGGCCGCGGGTTGCCACGTGACAGGCCCGAAACAGCCGGCTCGCCGTCTTCTACTCAACTTGCTAAAATAACTCTAAACGGCTAAGTACTTGCCTTCCGAAAGTAGCCAAGTACTTGACCCAGCAGCAGTCCGCAGAGCGGCTGTCCGGCTGGTAAGACGGCAACCAAGGGAAGGCGGCAAAGGAAAAAGCCAAAGGAGCAATAAGAAAGAAGAGATAGAACTCGGAGAAATATTTACATAGCAAAGGCCCTTGGCCGAATCTTCAAACAGAAGTTCAAGATACACCCAGCGGGTGGAATTGTGCAAATTAACAAGTTCTTCGAGACTATTAAGCAGATAAAACATAGATAAAGTGGCAGCCTAGGAAGCGGCAGACGGGTTCGGAGGATCGGAGGAGTCGGCGGTGCCAGTTGTTGGGGCGGCCGGCTGGTCGGTCTCGGCTTGATCCCCTCCGGCGGTAGCCGGCTCGGTCGGGTGCGGCTCGTTGCTAGAGGCGCGATCGAGCTGAGGCTGGTCGTCCGCTCCGTCTTCTGGTGCCTCCCCTTCGCCTCCCTCCTCCGCCTCTCCTTCCTCCTCGCCACTGGAGCCAATCACCTCCGCCGAGTCTTCGCCATCGTCTGGATTCATCCCGAACCACACCGGCGGCGCCTCTTCGCCGTTTTCAGCCTGCTCTGGGACGAAGATGTTGGTGTCAGTGTACTCGGCGATAGACGCCGCGCGCTTGACAAGATCGTCTTCCACAACCGCCAACTCCGCCTGAGCTTCTAGCCGGAACTTGGCTAGCTAGGCTAGACTCAGCCCAAGATACCACGCCTTGACAAACTCCAAGACCCGGCATGCTCCGGCCCGGGCCGAAGAGCCCTTCCAGGCCTCAAGGCGGCCAACCGCTACCTCCAGCCAGTCGGCAGTCCGACTGGGGGTGCGTGGTGCCTGCATATCTAGCCACAGGGCGGCAATCGCCTGGGCGTCGACACGCTGAAGCCGGCGTAGCATCCGGTGAGCCGGCCGAAGGCGGGCCTCGATGCTCAGGATCTGCTCGTCAAGAGTTCGGGGGGCGTCCGCAGCGATCTCTGCGTCGTCCGCCCTCCGCCCTTCGCGATCGGCCTCGATGGCTTGGTTGGCGGCCTGCGAGTGGCCAGGGAAGAAGTCTGCCAAGAAAAAGGACAAAGAGCAAGATTAAAGACTAGAGGTCGACTCGACTAGCAGCCGGCAGCTTAGAAAGGAAGATGAGGGGGAACTCACCATCGACGAGATCCTCGATCTCATGGAAGCCGGAAGCCAGCATCGCTTCCTTGTCAGTCCAGGAGGAGCGCTGGTCAGCGACCTGCAAGGAGGGCGGTCTCCTTATCCTCTGCCTCTTTCTCAGCCTTTTTGAGCGGCTCCTTCGCTTTCTGCCGATTCTATGTGACCAGCAGATCGCTCTGCGGCCAGCTTGTTGCACTCCTCCCCTTGGCATGCAACATGTTGGCCTCGCCCGATTCTTTGCTGCAGGGTGGCGTTGGCCTCTGAAGAAGAACAATAAAAAAGGCGTTAGTCGTCAGCAAGGAAGAAGGTCGCCAGGGAGATCCGGCCCGACTACTCAGCAGTCAGCCCGAATCTCGGGGACTATAGCTCTTGAGTGCGCTTAGCGCCCATGAGAGAAGGAAGAGGACTCACTCCGGCTTTCCGACAAGTCGGTGGTCCGCTTGGCCAGTTCTTTGACGTTACGGTTGAAGGCAGTCACGCGAAGATTATGGTAGTCCTGTGACAAAAATCTCAGACAAGTGTTAGTGCTTGGAACTCAGCGATTAGAGTTCCGAGCCTCCTGCTCAGCAGCCGGCCCGAAACTCGGGGACTACACCCAGTGGGTGCGCTGGTGCGCCCCTACAGAGAAGAATAAGAAACAAAACAAAGAAGGAGGAAACGTACCCGGATGGCTGTCCGTGACGCCAAATACGCCTTGGTGCAGTTCTGGATGGCGTCGCCCTCGGCTCAGAGCTTGGTTTGGACATCCAAGAGCGCCCGATTCAGCGGGCCTGTCCCGCCTCCCCGCACCCACCCCGTGGGCATGGCGCTCGTCGCCTCGGCGTCCGGGATGGTGGAGCACGCGACGCCGGTTTCCAAGGGGCGCGGCACCGAGGACGCCTTCGCAAGACGGCGACGCGTCGGCGTGCCGACTTGGAGGATTAGACCTGCCACCACCTCGTCTTCAGTCGGCGGCACCGGCGGATCCGCCGGCTGCTCGTCTTGCGCGCTTCCAGACGGCGGCGGTGGCGGCACGATCACATCTAGCATGGAGGCGTCACCGCCGTCCCTCTCCATGGCCGGGTTCTCGCCGCCGTCTTCCCCAGTCTGCCTCGTGAACTCCGGAGGCGGCGGCGCGGAGTTCAGCAGGGTGACAAAAACCGCCGATTGGCGGTGCACGGCTTCTTCAGCCTGCTTCCCCGCCGCGACGGCGGCCTCGGCCTTTGCCAGCTTCTTCTTGGCGGCGGCCTCCGCCTTCTCGGCCTCCGCCTTCTCCAGGCGGGCGGCCACTTGCTCTGCGCGCTTGTCTTGCGCGTTTCGCTCTGTCGCCTTCCGGAGGTCGGCGGCGGGGTCAATCCGTCGAGTGGTGGCAGAAGTCTCCGCCGACCCCATGACGGAGGCGGCAGTGACCCTCTCAAGAGAGAGGGGAGACCTAAACCAAGGGAAAACAATTAAAGACTCAGACAAGACCAACAAAGAAAAACAAACGCGAAGGGCAGGAGCACTTACGCGGAGACCAGCGGCGGCTTCTTCACCTCCTTGCGGAAGCGGTTGGCCTTTGCGGCCGCCTCGTCCCTCTTGGTCGCCGCGGCCGACCTCTTGGGCTTCTTCGGTCGGCTGCCGAACAGGCTCGGCACGGCCCTGTGCTTCTTCGCGCCGCCTTGAGCGTCTGGCGCGGCAGAAGAGCTCGCGCCGGGCTGGCCGACTCCTGGCTGGTGGCGGGGGGCGACCTCCTCGTCATCGTCAGGCCAGTCCTCGAGACCGGCCCCGAATCGCGGGCCGCCTCCTCCCTCGGCGTCGTCTTCCAAGGCCGCCGCCCAGATCGGGTCGTCGACGCCGCTCTCCGCCTCGGTCGACGAGGGACTCATGGGCCGGCCCGTAGTGCCCGGCCGGAAGGAGGGGGGTTCTGACCAAAGCCGACTGGTCAGATCAGACAAGACGGACTCGGCGATGAAGAAGTCGAGAAAGTTAAAGAAAAAGAGGAAAAGAAACAACTCACCATGGGCGGAGGGTTGGCACGTGAATACGGCTCCTTGCCGAACTGCCACTCCTCCAAGAGCTTGCAGTCCGCAAGGTAGTTTACCATATAGGCTACCTCCTCGTGAGGCATTTCCTTGGTGCACATCCGACTCGGGTCCCGATGCCCGCTCATCTGGCATATCATGTGGGGGCGACCTTGGAGCGGGAGAACTCGGCGCGCCACGAAGGCGGCCAGCAGATCCGGACCAGTCAGACCCTCCGACTGCGTCAGCACTCGGAGTCGCGTGACGGCGCCGGCTCCTGCGGGCGTCAGCGTCCTGGCCCGATACGACCAGTTGGGCTGCCTCCCAGTCGGCGGGCCGGCCACGTAGGCCGGCAGATTGACCCAGTCGCCCTCCGCGAAGACGCTCTTCACGTAGAAATACGACCGCTGCCACATCTTCACCGACTTTATTAGCTTGATGGAGGGGAATGGGTTGTCGGCCCCCGGCCTCCGTGACGGCGATGAACGCGCCGCACTGAGCCGGCACGCCTGCGGCTTGGGTGCCGAGCTTGGAGTAGAAGAACTCCCCCAAAGCTCGATGGTGGGAAGGATGCCGAGGAAGCCTTCGCACAAGGCGACGAAGGCGGACAGCAGCACCACCGTGTTGGGGGTGAGGTGGTGCGGCTGGAGGCCGTAGAACTCGAGGAAAGGGCGAAAGAAGCTACTCGCCGGCAGGTCGAGGCCTCGCAGGCAGTGCGAGCGGAAGACGACCCGCTCGCCCTCCTGCGACGTCGGTGAGATTTCTCCCCTCGGTGCGGCACGGACCCGCACGAAGTCCTTGCCGGGGAGCCGACGCGTCTTGCGAAGAAACTCGACGTGGTCGTCGTGAACCTCCGAACCATCCTGCATGCCGAGTGCACCGAGGGGCCAAGCGGCGAAGAAGAGCTCATCGCAAAGCGGGTCACCACGGCGCTTGGCATAGCTTGGAGTGCAGCAGCGTGAGGAAGAAGAAGAAGAAGAGAAGCGGTCTGAGGAGGAGCGCGTGCCCTACCGCTCCCCCTCCTCCCCCTCCTCCCCCCCTCGTGGGCCAGAAGCCGAGGGGCGGTCGTGGGTTTTACTGCGCCCACTACCCCACGCCCCCCACGTTTATCGTGCAAAGTTATCGCGCAAGAACTCCGCTGAACCTCAACCGCCCGCCACGGCCGCAGCGGATCCGCCAAGACGCCGAGGCGCTAGTGGCGGGAGCCCGCCTGTAGGCCTGTCCCGTCGAGCGCGTGGGCCGGCAGACTGGCCCGGCCGCGGGTTGCCACGTGACAGGCCCGAAACAGGCGGCGTCCTGGAAGCTTAGCTAGCACGCCACTTGGATCCCGCCGAGGCGTTCGAAAAATTTGGACAAATCAAGTTGGGCGAGTCCGACTCCTACCAGTAGGCCCGGAAAAAGTCGAACGAGGTTGCACCTCAAGCACTCGAAGAGAGAAACTTCTGAGGCTCCTCGGATGATCACCCGCGGCTCCTCACCAGCTTCGGGGACTAATGTCGGAGTAATGGGCCACGGGTAGGCTAACCCGAAGCCCAGAGCCTTTCAAGACATCGGGGCTGACTGCGCCCCTCAAGACGCCCAGATGAAGAGCTACCTTCTGGAGGCCGGCTGAAGGAACAGCCAACTGCCCGCATGCGGCCGAGTCCAGGAGGCGAGGTCGAGACGGTCCGACTCCCACCTGGCGGTTTCCAGAGAAGCCGGCCACCAGGAGTCGGCCCACGGCACCAAGAAAGCCCATTCCCTTGTCAAGGCGGATGGGACAGGGTGTGGCAACAGTGAAGCCCACTCCCTCCCCTTTCCAGGGGATGGCTTGGCCACAGTGCGTTGTACCCGCGGAGATCTCCGTCCGGCGCGGCACTATTGCCATGCCATCCCTGACATCAGCACCAGTGGGCGGAGTCCTGCACCCACGACGGCCTGTCTGTACGACCCAAGGACGACGGGTCCCAAGACGGCAAGAGCGCCACCAGTCCGACCCAGTGGTAGTCGGCCCCCAGGAGTAGGCCTGTCCCTCCCATGGGTCCCACGCGCCATTAACCAGACGAGACGGGGAGTGGCTACAGTAATCGCCCGCCAGGCGGCGGGGCTGTAGCCACGACCCCATGACCAAGCCCGCGTCATTAGAAGTACGGCTACAGTAATCAGTAGCCGGCAAGACTACAGGCGCGGCACGGGCCTGTCGGCTGCATCGACTGGGCCGGCGGTGGTGCCCACCAGCCGACGGGCCCCAGCAGTCGGCAGAGAAGACGGCGGCCTAAGAGACTGACGGCTGGGCCCTGTGCCCAGCCGGATTACCATTGTACCCCTGGGGGGTAGGCCTATATAAACCCCCCGGGGCACCCATGCAAAGGGTTCCAACCCATTAGAACTAGACCAGATCATATAGGAGGGAGAGAGCTAGCCTTGCCTTCTCCTACCTCTAGCATACAGCTCGAGGAGCAACCTTGTATTCACTTTGCCATAGTGATCATGCGGAGACCCCGCAGAGCAGGACTAGGGGTGTTATCTCCTAGGAGAGCCCCGAACACAGGTAAAGCACGCCGGGCGTTAGTTCACGCCTCATCCCGCTTCCGGGCACCGGCGACATTCTACTCGCTCCCACCATGATAAGCCATCCATTGGCATATGTCGCACCCAACCCCCGACAGAATGCTACCTAGCATAATCTTGATCACATAATCTAATCATGGCATGAATATTAAGATACGAGTGATTCAAAGCAATAGTCTATCATTTGACATTAAGACAATAATACTCAAGCATACTAACCAAGCAATTATGTCCTCTCAAAATAACACAGCCAAAGAGAGCTCATCCCTACAAAATAATATAGTTTGGCCATGCTTCATTTTCGTCACACAAAATGCTCCCATCATGCACAACCCCGATGACAAGCCGAGCAATTGGTTCATACTTTTTAACGCGCTTCAGCCTTTTCAAACCTCACGCAATACATGAGCGCAAGCCATGGATATAGCACTATGGGTGAAATAGAATATGATGATGGAGGTTGTGTGAGAAGACAAAAAGGAGAAAGTCTCACATCAACTAGGCGTATCAACGGGCTATGGAGATGCCCATCAATAGATATCAACGTGAGTGAGTAGGGATTGCCATGCAACGGATGCACTAGAGCTATAAGTATGTGAAAGCTCAACAAAAGAAACTAAGCGGGTGTGCATCCAACTCGCTTGCTCATGAAGACCTAGGGCATTTTGAGGAAGCCCATCATTGGAATATACAAGCCAAGTTCTATAATGAAAAATTCCCACTAGTATATGAAAGTGACAAAATGAGAGACTCTCTATCATGAAGATCATGGTGCTACTTTGAAGCACAAGTGTGGTAAAAGGATAGTAACATTACCCCTTCTCTCATTTTCTCTCATTTTTTGTTTTTTTCTTTCTTTTTTTTCTTTTTTTGGTGGGCTTCCTTGGCCTCTTTTTTTTATTTGGGCTTCTTTGGCCTCTTTTTTTATTTTTAAAGTCCGGAGTCTCATCCCGACATGTGGGGAATCGTAGTCTTCATCATCCTTTCCTCACTGGGGCAATGCTCTAATAATGATGATCATCACACTTTTATTTACTTACAACTCAATATTACAACTCGATACTAGAACAAAGATATGACTCTATATGAATGCCTCCGACGGTGTACCGGATGTGCAATGATCTAGTGTGGCAATGACATCAAAAAACGGACAAGCCATGAAAACATCATGCTAGCTATCTTACGATCATGCAAAGCAATATGACAATAAATGCTCAAGTCATCTATATGATGATGATGGAAGTTGCATGGCAATATATCTCGGAATGGCTATGGAAATTCCATGATAGGTAGGTATGGTGGCTGTTTTGAGGAAGACATAAGGAGGCTTATGTGTGATAGAGAGTATCGTATCACGGGGTTTGGATGCACCGGTGAAGTTTGCACCAACTCTCGAGGTGAGAAAGGGCAATGCATGGTATCGAAGAGGCTAGCAATGATGGAAGGGTGAGAGTGCGTATAATCCAAGGACTCACATTAGTCATAAAGAACTCATATACTTATTGCAAAAGTTTATTTTCCCTCGAAGCAAAGTACTACTATGCATACCCCCTAAGGGGATAGATTGCTAGGAAAAGACCATCGCTCGTCCCCGACTGCCACTCATAAGGAAAACAATCAAAGAACACCCCATACTTCAAATTTTTCACACAACGTTTACCATACGTGCATGCTACGGGACTTGCAAACCTCAACACAAGTATTTCTCAATTTCACAATTACTCAACTAGCACGACTCTAATATCACCGCCTTTATATCGCAAAACTATTGCAAGGAATCAAACATATCATATTCAGTGATCTACAAGTTTTGTAGGATTTTATGACTAACCATGTGAATGACCAGTTCCTGTCATCTCTCTAAGTAGATATAAGTGAAGCAAGAGAGTTTAATTCTTTCTACAAAAGGTATGCCCACGCTCTAACAAATATAAGTGAAGCAAAAGAGCATTCTACAAATGGCGGTTTTCTATGTGAAGAGAAACAGGCAATCCAAACTTCAAATTATATAAGCGAAGCACATGAAGCATTCTATAAAGCCATACTCAAAAGATATAGGTGAAGTGCAAAGAGCATTCTATAAATAAACCATGGACTATCTCATACCATCATGGTGCATAAAAGAAAAGTGAAAACTAATTGCAAAAGACGCTCCAAGATTTGCACATATCGCATGAACATAATGAATCCGAAAACATACCGATATTTGTTGAAGAAAGATGGGATGCCTTCCGGGGCATCCCCAAGCTTAGACACTAGAGTCTCCTTGAATATTTACTTGGGGTTCCTTGGGCATCCCCAAGCTTGATCTCTTGCCTCTCCGCCTTCTCCTCACATCGAGACCTCCTGGATCTTCAAACACTTCATCCACACAAAACTCAACAGAAAACTCGGCAAGATCCGTTAGTATAATAAAGCAAATCACTACTCTAGGTACTGTTGCAAACCAATTCAAATTTTGTTTTTGAATTTTAGCTACTGTAATATAACTTTTCCATGGCTTAATCCACTGATAGAAATCGATAGTTTCATCAAAACAAGGAAACTATGCATCAAAAACATAATCTGTCTAAAACAGAATAGTGTGTAACAATCTGAACATTCACCATACTTCTGGTACTCCAAACATTCTGCCAGAATTATGAAAAGTAAAAAAAATTTATAGAAAGACATTGCAAAAAGTTTCAGAACCATTTGACATTCCAGTAAAAAATGTAAAATCGCGCACTACAGCCAAAGTTTCTGTCCTGCACCGCACAAACCAACAAGCATTGTAAACATCCTAAAGGCAAACCTTGGCACATTATTTTTATTATACAATGGGATAATTATTTTTGTTGAAAAGTTTCTTTAATCAAGATTCACAAAGTTTCCGTGAGCATGAACAAAGTTCAAGGAGCTCCCCCACTTCAACCATGCTTGTCTCTCTCACTTTCACTTTCCTTTTTGAAAAAGTTTTGGGTTCCCCTCTTTATTTTTTTTGTTTTTAAACTTTATAAAAGCACTCAACAGAAATAAATGACTCTCTAAAACTTCCGGGTTGTCTCCCTGGCAGCGCTTTCTTTAAAACCATTAAGCTAGGAATATAGTGCTCAAGTAATGGATCCACCCGGATCCCAAGGTATATCAAAGCCAATTTTAATTAATAATGATTCGTGATTTAGTAGTGAGCACAAAGTAACATATATCATGTAATGACGAAGTTTAACTCTCTTCCTATGCATCGGCATGTCATAAAAGAATAATTCATGCACACAAAGTAAAGGCCAATGCATAGTATAAACAGTTTCTTGCAATTTTATCATGTGGGAAACATAGAGAGGTGGATATATAGTTCCTCTCTCATAATAATTGCAAGTAGGAGCAGCAAGCACATGCATATTATATCTATAAAAATCATCATGTGTAGCGTTAAAAGGCAACCCATCAATATAATCCTTAATAAGGGCAAACTTCTCCGATATAGTGTAGTTTGGAGAATTCAAAAAGATAATAGGACTATCATGCGTGGGTGCAATAGCAACAATTTCATGTTTAACATAAGGAGCTGTAGCAAGTTCATCTCCATAAGCATAATTCATATTGGCATCTTCGCCACAAGCATAACAAGTATCATCAAAAAGGATATTTCAAAAGAATCAATGGGATCATAACAATCATCATAGCATTCATCCTTCGGTAAGCACGAAGGGAAATTAAACAATGTATGAGTTGAAGAGTTACTCTCATTAGAAGGTGGGCACGGGTAGCTAATCCGCTCTTCCTCCTTTTATTCTTCGCTCTCCTCATCATCTTTTTCATCCAATGAGTCCAGAGTTTCATCAATTCCTTCTTCCATAGACTCCTGCAAAATATTAGTCTCTTCTTGGACAGCGGAGACTCTCTCAATAAAATCATCAATATCGGAATTGAATTCATAATTCTCATAGCAATATTTAAGTATAGCAAAATTTCCAGTGTCTCAAACAACATCATCAAGATTTTCACACTCTTTAAACAAAGATTCAATTTCATAAGCACCCATAAAAGCAACAAATTCTTCTATTTGTTCCACATCATAGTAATCATATATACCATTAGCATAAGAAGCCAAGGTTTTATCATCATTAAATTTGCATGAAAAGGGAAGGTGTGGAGCCTTCATCCTAGAGAAACAAGTATAATCATATCTCAAGCATAGTTCCCGAGCATACCAATGCAACATATGAATTTGATCCCATAATAGTTTCCCTTTTTGAGTCAAGCGATGATCCCTAAAGTATTCACGTTAATCCAGCGTGTCTCCCATTACATAGTTGAATGGGGTTTTCTCAGGATTATCAAAGTAGTACATAATATTTTTCACATAACCAACATCGAGGGTTTTAGGAGGTTCCCCGTCTCCATGAGTAGCAGGTACACCTAATTTTTTTGTATTTCATGTTCCATATCCATAACTAAAGATAGAGAACAACTTAGAACACCAAATAAAAATTACTTAGTGATAAAGCAAACAAGCCCACACGAGAATATTAACCCCACGCTATAATTCCCCGGCAACGATGCCAGAAAAAGGTCTTGATAACCCACAAGTATAGGGGATCAATTGTAGCCTCTTTTGATAAGTGAAAGTGTCGAGCCCAATGAGGAGCTAAAGGTAGAACAAATATTCCCTCAAGTTCTATCGACCACCGATACAACTCTACGCACGCTTAACGTTCGCTTTACCTAAAACAAGTATGAAACTAGAAGTACTTTGTAGGTGTTGTTGGATAGGTTTGCAAGAGCGTGTAAATAAAAAGTAGGGGCTGTTTAGATAAAGACACAATAAAGTTAGTATATCGAGTGTGTAAAAGTGGTGGTAGGAGTTGCGAAATTGTCCCTAAGCAATTGATTACGTTACTAGACCGATAGCAAGTTTTATGTGGGAGAGGCCACTGCTAGCATGTCATCCCTGACTTGGAATTCTATGCACTTATGATTGGAACTATTAGCAAGCATCAAGAACTACTAACGCTCATAAAGGTAAAACCCAACCATAGCATTAAGATATATTGGTCCCCTTCAATCCTCAGATGCATCAATTTCTATGCTAGGTTGAAGCTTCTGTCACTCTTGCCCTCCAATACATAGTCCTATCAACATACAACTAACCCTATGGTGTGATCCACGCGCGTGCTCATATGATGGGCACCAAAGGACATGAACATAACCAGAAGCAAATTAAACCAATCATAGCAATTCACCAATTACCGATAGGACAATGAAAATCTACTCAGACATCATAGGATGGCAACACATCATTGGATAATAATATGAAGCATAAAGCACCATGTTCAAGTAGAGGGTACAGCGGGTTGCGGGAGAGTGGACCGCTGTAGATAGATGGGGGAAGGTGATGAAGATGTTGGTGAAGATGACGGAGGTGTTGGTGTAGATTGCGGTGATGATGATGGCCCCGGCGGCACTCCGGTGCCACCGGAAGCGAGGGGGAGAGAGCCCCCCTCCTTCTTCTTCTTCGTTGACCTTCTCCCTAGATGGGAAAGGGTTTCCCCTCTAGTCCATGGTCTCCATGGCGTGGGAGGGGCGAGAGCCCCTCCGAGATTGGATTTGTCTCTCTGTCTCTCTCTGTTTCTGCGCTCCGGATTCTGCCCTTTCACCGTTTCTTTTATAACTGGAGATCCATAACTCCGATTGGGCTGAATTTTGGACACGATCTCTATCCAGAAATTAGCTTTCTTGCGGCCAAAGAAGGGCCCATAGCGCCTTACGGGTGGCCACGAGGTCCAGGCGCGCCCCCTGCCTCGTGGCCCCCTGCATCGTGATCGCGTTGATTCTTCTTCCCAAAAATCATAAATATTCCAAAAAATCTCCGTCATTTTTATCCCGTTTGGACTCTGTTTGATATGGGTTTTCATGAAACAAAAAACATGCAATGCATGTGAACTTGCACTAGGCACTAGATCAATATGTTAGTCCCAGAAATAGTATAAATAGTTGCCAAAAGTATATGAAAGTTTTATAATATTGGCATGGAACAATCAAAAATTATAGATACAACGGAGACGTATCACCTTCCTGTTTTTGGTACATACTAGTACATCTGTCTATTAACCATGTTCTTACATCAAACTAATGTTCTTGTGTATCCCTCATCAATCACTTATGATGAGGCAACAAAGCCAAGTGGACTACCGTGAGTAAAGATCCTCTTTTAAAGAATGCAATGTCGGCCTCCCACATGATTCTCAAGAAACATGTAGGCTAGATGAAGATAGTGAACGTAGCTCTGTAGTTGATTACCGCATTTCCCCTACACGAGCATCGCAGGTGCTTGCTCTAACTTGGCGGCGTGATATGTGGTTGCATGTTGCATATGGTGTCTAGATTGTAATTCTTCCAATCTAGTTAAATTGCATGTGCTATCTGCTTAGTTTATACATTATACTTGTTAATGTGACATGCCTTCCTGTTTTTAGTACATAGTACATCTGTCTATTAAGCATGTCCTTACATAAAACTATTGTTTTTTTTTGGTATCCCGCATCAATCAATATGACCAGACACCTTTAGTATGTGCAGTGCGATATTAGTTGCGTCTTTCATATGATTTATAGCATGCGCTGCTTCTAATTTGTTGAAATGCCATTTATGATGGGACGCTTTTAACTTGGCAGAGTCATATTGGTTGCATCTTTCATGTGGTGTCTGGCTTGCATTGATTCTTATTTGTTGAAATGGCTTCTGCTTAGTTTACACAAACAGTTGTGAATATGCCATGCCATCCTCTTTTTGTACATATTCCATTCTGGTATCATGTGTTTGCCTTACATCAAAGTAGTGATTGTCAGTATCATGCACGAATGAGTTCTGAAGAGTGAATTTTATTGCTTTTTCTTGTCGGTTTTAATTGACAATTCAAAATCAATAAAGCGAAAGGAAGTTAGCAAGGCAACGGATAAAGGTGCTCCTTCCAAACGGAGGGCCTCTACAGATTCTACTCCTCCAACCCCCCAAGATGATTTGCAAGACAACACATGCATAGACACTCAATGTAGTTGTGTTGATGATGAGCACGTCTCCCCTGGTGCACCATCACAGGTTCTCCCTCTAACTTGGCAATCAAGTATATGTGGTTGCATGTTATGTATGATGTCTAGCTTGTATTGCTTCTAATTTTGTTGAATTCCATCTGCTTACTTTACACATTATACTTGTGAATGAGACATGTGTTCATGTTTCTAGAACATACAATATCTGTCTATCACACCATGTTCTTACATCAAAGTACTACTGTTGTGTAACCTGCAACAATCACTTATCATAAAACACGTTTGACTTGGGAGTGTGATATAGGTTACATCTCGCATTCTTTTCTAGCTTGTACTACTTCTAATTTGTTGAAATGGCACTTATGACGAGACAGTTTTAACTTGGTACAAAGGATATTCGTTGCATCTTTCATATGGTGTCTAGCTTTCATTGCTTCTAATTTGTTGAAATGCCTTCTCCTTAGTTTACACATCATAAGTCGTGAATATGCAATGGCACTAATGACCGAGAGACCTTTAACTTAGTAGTATGATGTTGTTTGCATCTTGCATATGATTTATTTCTTGTACTAATGGTGCAATAGAAGGTCAAAGTCCAGCATAAAATTGTACAAACAGGGTATCCCGTGCTACACGAGCTGCAGAACAAGCCAAACAGAAACCAATAGCTGCCACCAAACAAGCAGAGAAAACCCTAGTTGTTGCAAACCTTCCATAGTACCACCAGCTGCACGAGTTACTCTTTTGTCAACTCAGCTAGCAGCACGTTCCCAAGCTCCCTTGCCACCTGACACTACTTCCGAAGCACTCTTGACACAAGACGAGTTGGCAAGATCAGATGAACTTTGTGAGCTTCAACAGCAAGAAGGTAGTTGTTGGAATCAAGTTACAGTTGCATGCTTCTTTATATGTAGTCTCACAGTTTGATGTACGCTAACACTTCCTATGTTCGTTGTTGGACTAGCACCTAGGCGCAAGAGGAAACAAACACCAGGGATAATGCTCGATATGTTAACTAAATCTAGAGGAGGAAGAATGGAGATCCGTTTTGAGGCAGGTTTAAAAAGGCCACGTGATGCTACTGAGTCAGCCAAGTTAGTATCAGAGGCAGCGGTTGCCGTTAGGTGTCATGTACGTATCCTCCCAACATTGATTCAAGACAGAATGACAAAGACGAAACCCAGTTCAACACCTTCCTCGACCATTTATCTATAAGTATGGTTATGTACGGAAACTAGTAATATCGTCTTGCTCTGTCCCATACTTTCTAGGTTGCTGATAATGAGACTCCCTGTCACGCCCAATATGCGACCCTATCCAAAAGGAACTCGACGGTCCCACCAAGGATAGACCCGCATATTGAAACGCTTTTGCAAGGTGGATATCATTACATCAACATTACATAATAGGTAGGGATACATACATAAGGCACAAATGCCACAAGAATACATCAATATCATAGACAAGATCAACATCCGACTACGGATGAAACATAAATGTAAGCTCAAACGACATCCACCACCTTTAGCCCAGTACCGACTGGAACCTATCCCCGATCGAAGAAGCGTAAGAAGAACTCCAACACAAGTAAACATCGCTCTCGCGTCATGATCATCGCAAACCTGTACCGCAATCGGTGGTGTAGTAATCTGTGAGCCACGAGGACTCAAAGCAATCCCATTACCATGGGTATCAAGACTAGCAAAGCTTAAAGGGAAAGGAAGGGTAAAGTGGTGAGGTTGCAAAAGAGCGGCTAAGCATATATGGTGGCTAACATACGCAAATGAGAGCGAGAAGAGAAACAAAGGAACGGTCGTCAACTAGTAATGATCAAGAAGTGATCCTGAACTCCTACTTACGCCGACATAACCCGTAAAACCGTGTTCTCCTCTCGATCAACCCCGAAAAGAGACTCACCGTTACGCTACCGGTTGGTGTATTTTAGAAGAGTTTGCTTCAATTTTACTACAACCGGATATTAACAAATTCCCATCGCCACATAACCGCGGGCATGGCTCTCGAAAGTTTATACCCTGCAGGGTGTCCCAACTTAGCCCATGATAAGCTCTCGCGATCAACGAAGGATATTCCTTCTCCCGGGAAGACCCGATCAGTCTCGGAATCCGGCTACAAGACATTTCGACAAAGAAAAACAAGACCAGCAGAAGCCGCCGGATGTGCCGACAAATCCCGATAGGAGTCGCACGCACCTCGTTCTCGTGGCACACCGGATGAGCCAAACGTCGGGTTGGCATAAACCCCGATTGCCCAGGCGCCGGACATCGCTTCGGTTTGGACCAGCACTCGAAGGAGAACTGGCCCGGGGCTAAAATAAAGATGACCCTCGGGCTCCGAAACCCAAGGGAAAAAGGGCATAGGTGAGGCAAATGGTAAAACCAATGTTGGGCCTTCTTTGGAAAAGTCTTATTCAAAGCGAACTGTCAAGGGGGTCCCATAAATCACCCGACCGCGTTAGGGACGCAAAATCCGGGAACATAATACCGATATGACGGAAACTAGGGCGGCAAGAGTGGAAAAACACTGCATAAGGCCGAGCCTTCCACCCTTTACCAAGTATATAGATGCATTAATTAAACAATAGATATTGTGATATCCCAACAGGTAAACATGTTCCAACAAGGAACAACATATCCATGTTCCAACAAGGAACAAACTTCATCTTCACCTGCAACTAACAACGCTATAAGAGGGGCTGAGCAAAGCGGTAACATAGCCAAACAACGGTTTGCTAGGAAGGGTGCAAAAGGTTAGAGGTCGACATGGAAATTTGGGAGGCTTGAGCAAAGAAGTGATAGGTAGCGCAAAGATAGCGATAGAACGAAGCAACTAGCATAGCAATGATAGTAGTGAGATCCAGGGTAGCGGTCATCTTGCCTGAAATCCCGCAAGGAAGAAGAACGAGTCCATGAAGAAGATGAAGCCACGAAGACGAAACAAGCGTAGACGAACGAATCCTCACGATCGCAACGAAACAGGAACTATTGAGAAGAAACACACAACATGGTAAACACCACACATGAACAAGACATGATGCACAAACAAGCATGATGCATGACAAGACTACATGAGGCTACTCATGGTAAGAGATGATGCAAACAAGAGCAACACATCAAGGCAAGTTTAAATGAGGCCGGAAACAACATAGAACAATTCCGGTAAGTCCTCATATGCAAATTTCAAAATTGGTCCAGATCTGAATAAACCTTATGTTCAAGTTGTTAAACAGCAAGTTAAGATGCACCACGATGATCTACGAAATTCTAGTCAAGTTACATATAAAGTTCATTAGATTCGGAGCTACGGCCTAGAAGATATGAGCAAAACAAGTTAAACATGGCATTGATGCAAAATGCATCCAAACATCACGCAAACACCTCAAAACATGAATGCAACATGACAATATGAAACTACATGCAAAAACAAGCAAGTTTCATATAGAGCACACTCAAAACGGAGCAACGGTTCAACACATACACTCTATACAAGTCATGACAACAATCTGTCCAAAACAGCAAGTAGGCATATTTCAAGCATCAAAACAACATTCTACATAATCCCAACGTGAAAACAAAAGGCATGGGCATGATGCACAGGTAAAGAATTACAAAACATGGACACTGAGCTAACTCCAGAAATCACGAGAACATGCTCAAAAGGACATGGCAAGATTGCAAATAGTAACAGTTTCAGACTTTAGCAGAAATAACATCAGGTTGCAATGTTTAGATCTATCAAACAACACGCTACAGGAACTTATCATGGCAAACAAAGGCATGGCATGAATCTACTAATTTCATAGAACAAAAGTCCTTTACTGACCATAAGCCAAATAGGATCATAAAATATGATGGCACCCATGTAAACATGGCAAGTTATATTACAGATTCATACATGGCAGGAACAACAATAAGTAGGCATGTTGGTGAGCTTGAACCACTCACCACAGAGCAATAAATGGCATGGCAAGGCAACTCACAGTAAGAATACATGGCATAGAAGCTATATATGGCAGGAACAACATCATAGCATACACGGATCAACTACAACAACCTTGGCAAAATTAAATAACATGTAAACAACCTGCCAGGAAACATTTTATAGCAAAAGTAGAGCTCGATTGACTCAAGCTATGGCACTCCATAATTGCAAACAAGGGCATGGATGGATAGATAATAACCATATGTTCAAAGCATCCTTAATGAAGTATCTCAAAATAAGCATTGATCTCTCGGTAGCATCAAGTTTACATAGCATAAAAATATCAGCAGAACAGGGCTGAAATCAGCAACATCATGAAGTCCAGTTTGCATGCTTGTGCTAGTCACCACAGAGATCACAAAAATACATAGCATACATCCCTGTAAAGATGGCATGGCATATTACAAAACACATGTAGGACTCAAGTTCATAGGGTGCACCCATCAATCATGGCAAAAATGACAAAAGTGCATGTTCTGATAAGAATCTGAAACTAACATCACATAGCCCTCTTCTAACAGCATTTCGGACATCAAGATGAGCTCAAATGTAAATGATACAATGAGTTGAAATGATGTACTCGTCAAGGCGAACAATTTGACATATTACACGCACGAAACGGAGCTACGGATGCAGAGACATGATGGCATGAACATGGCATGATTATATGACAGGAAAAAGGACTTGGTGGATCGGGGTCAACCTCCGGATTGCACGGATTTCGAGGCGGCCGGAAAACTCGCCGGAGACGGCGGAAAAGACGCCGGGGTGGCCGGAGATGGCGGATCAGGCGCCTCGCCGGATCCGGCCGAGGAGGCGAGGGAGGCCGGCGGCGCGGGCGGCAACATGCGGCGAAGGCGCCTGCCGACGCGGAGGGAAGGGCGCCAGCCGCGGGCGGCTCGGCGCGGTGGAGGGCGCCGGAGGCGGGCGGCGGGCGCCGGAGTCGGGAGGGGCGGCGCTGGCGAGGCGGCCGACGCCGGGCGATGGCGGTAACGGCGGTGAGCGCTGCGACGGCGGCCGGATGGCCATGGGACGCGGGCCGCTGGGGCCGGATTCGCTCCCACTGGCAAGCTGGCGGCGGCGGAGGAGAGAGAGGGCAGTGCGGATGAGGTGGCGAGGCGCTGGAGGAGAGGCGGCGGGTGACGTGGCAGAGGCGATTGGCGGGAGCGAGGTGGCGGTTGGACGTGTCCGGCCGTCACGGACATGTCCCGGCGCGAGGAGGTTTTAGGGTTTGATGTGCGATTTTGACGGGGGAGGCACATATTTATAGGTAGAGGGAGCTAGGAGGCTCCAAATGAGGAGCGGTTTTCGTCCACGCGATCGTGATCGAACGACCGAGAGCATGGAGGGGGTTTGCCGGGTTTTGGGCCACTTTGGAAGGGGTGTTGGGCTGCACACAAAAGAGGCCTTTGCGGTTACCAGTTAACCGTTGGAGTACCAAACGACCTCCAAATGATCCGAAACTTGACAGCGGTCTACCGTGCTATACCAAGGTCATTGACAAACCTCGGTCCATTCCGAGAAAGTTTAATACCCGTGACAATGAAGAGAGACAAAGGGGCGCCGGAGACATAGGAGTGCCGGATTGCAAAACGGACAATGGGGAAAATGCTCGGATGCAAGAGGCGAACACGTATGCAAAATGAAATGCACATGATGACATGATATGAAATGCAGATGATGACATGGCAAAGTGCAACACGCAAGCACATGACATGGCAACGACGGCGAATAACTGGAAGACACACAGGCGACGATCCGGGCGTTACAACACTCCTCCACTAACAAGAGATCTCGTCCCGAGATCTTAGGACCGAGACGGAAGGGAAAAAGGGATGAGGTGAAACAAGAACTCAAGAGAAGAAGAAAAGAATCGAGAGCACAAGAGAAGAAGAGAGAAACGACGAGAAAGACAGGAATCGAAGCTCACGAAATCAGATAGACTAAGAAAGCACTCGTTCTAAACGGAGTGGTTAGAATGAGAAAAGAAACGAATAAGACTGAAAGGATTTAGGCAGCACTCCGACTGAAAATGGAAGGATAGAACATGAACTTGAGAGGATGGAATGATACTTGATGAAGACGTGACACAAAACCTCCGGAAGAATTGAAAGAGTTGAATGAAAAGAACGGAGAAGAAAAGATACTTGAATTTCTCCAACAAAATCTTGATGAACTCTTGAAGAATGAATTAAAACATGAAGAACCACCGTGAAGAACTTCGGTAACAAAAGGATGATGAGATAGAAATGAAGGATGAAAGAATAAGATGAGCCTTGCGATGATTTAGATGGAGGTTCCGACGAGATGGCCAAGTAAATTTGAACTCCGGAAAAGAAAAGATGAAAACACTTGGAACTAGAATTTATTCCTCAAGAACAAATTCCGAAGAAAAAGATTATTCACTTTGATGAAATAAGAATAAGATTTATTGTATGCTTATCCTTCATCAAATTAAATTGATGACAAGCAATGGATTTGCATACTACTTATGCTTCTTGAAAATGATTAAAGAGGAAAATATAGCAGAAAACTTGAGAAAATCTTCATGAACCACCGGTAGGATTGGAAAGAACGAATGGATTAATATGATAAACAAGGAAAAAGAATCTGAATGAACCACCGTAAGAATTTGGAAATGACTGATGAAAGCGAATGAATCATCGGGAAGAATTAGAAGAACAAATAAGCTAAAGGGGATTTAGATGCAAAAGAACAAAGAGATCATGAGCTGATTAAAGAACACTTGAACGAAGCACCGGGATAAATAGAGAACGATAACTGGAATGATGGCCTCCGGTGAAAAGAAACAGAAATCAACTCCTGAAATACTCCGGATGGATGAGCAGAATTTGCATGACTGAAACAATTAGATAGGATAATATCGAGCTAGCACCATGAATCTCCGGGAGAACGGACAAGATTTAAGAGAAACTCTACTTCGGTCTTCAAATGATGACGAGGAACACCACCAAAATTACTGAGATACTCCGGAAGAATGAAAAGCGAAGAGGTTGAGCCAATAATGAAATGATTTGAAAGCGATCTTGGTGAAGGCCTGTGAGTGATGGAATCCATTCTTACGTCACACTTGAAAAGAATTGAGAATAACTCCGGGGGAATTAGAAGAGTCAGGTAAGATCCTGGAAAAAGACCTGTGGGTTAGGGCCCACTAAAAGAAAACACCGTTGGAAAGGGATGTTGAACAGATAGATGATGCACCGGAAGAACTGAAATATTAGAATGAGGTGACAACCTCGAATTAATTGGAACACAGACGAATCTCCTGAGATGTCTTCGGAACTCCGGAATGATAAACTGGCGAGAGGAGAATGAGCAAAGAGAACACTTCGAAGGAAAAGAATATGATTAACCCGAAAAACTTGATTTGAATCCACCGGAGAAGAAAGAGAGATGAAGAATGTCGAACAAAACGAGAATTCACCGGTTGAAATGATTGAGGGAAGACTGAAGAGACTCCGTACGAATGAAATTGATGGTCGAAACAGACTCAAACTCCGGGAAGAAGAGGGTGTGAGGGCGGGAAAAACAAAGACAACTTGGAAGGGGGAACTGACGAATATATTGAAGAGAGAACACCGGTTGAAATCATTGAGGAAAGAAAGCAAAGACTTCGCAGGAGTAGGATGGATACTCGATTACGGACTCCGGTTTCGAGAAGAAGAAGGGTGGGCGGGTGGGAAAAGAAAAACAACTGAGGATTGAACTTGCAAAGATGAACAGGCTCGAGTCGACTTGACGAGAAATGCACCGGATAAAAAGAGCTGAGGAACAACTACCGGAAAAACCAACAGCGTGATCCTAAAGAAAAATTTGAAAGGGAAGAGGAGCAGTTCAAAACACCTACGTCAAGATTCCTCACCAGAGCGACGAAGGGGCTGGGGAGTAAAAAGAAATCCTACTCTCCGATATAACTAGACTCAGAAAACAGTTTTCTTCTAGACTCAACAACGGCCAAACTACACGATCAATCAAGGGGCTCCTAGGGTCGGTCGAGGCTCTGATACCAACTTGTCACGCCCAATATGCGACCCTATCCAAAAGGAACTCGACGGTCCCACCAAGGATAGACCCGCATATTGAAACGCTTTTGCAAGATGGATATCATTACATCAACATTACATAATAGGTAGGGATACATACATAAGGCACAAATGCCACAAGAATACATCAATATCATATACAAGATCAACATCCGACTACGGATGAAACATAAACAGAAGCTCAAACGACATCCACCCTGCTAGCCCAGGCTGCCGACCGAACCTATCCCCGATCGAAGAAGCGGAAGAAGAACTCCAACACAAGTAAACATCGCTCTCGCGTCATGATCATCGCAAACCTGTACACACCATCGGTGGTGTAGTAATCTGTGAGCCACGAGGACTCAAAGCAATCCCATTACCATGGGTATCAAGACTAGCAAAGCTTAAAGGGGAAGGAAGGGGTAAAGTGGTGAGGTTGCGGCAGCCTAAGCATATATATGGTGGCTAACATACGCAAATGAGAGCGAGAAGAGAAACAAAGGAACGGTCGTCAACTAGTAATGATCAAGAAGTGATCCCTGAACTCCTACTTACGTCGGACATAACCCGAAACCGTGTTCTCCTCTCGATCAACCCCGAAAAGAGACACTCACGATTCGCTACGGTTGGTGTATTTTAGAAGAGTTTGCTTCAATTTTACTACAACCGGATATTAACAAATTCCCATCTGCCACATAACTGCGGGCACGGCTCTCGAAAGTTTATACCCTGCAGGGGTGTCTCAACTTAGCCCATGATAAGCTCTCGCGATCAACGAAGGATATTCCTTCTCCCGGAAGACCCGATCGATCTCGGAATCCGGCCACAAGACATTTCGACAAAGAATAAAACAAGACCAAAAAGCCGCCCGGATGTGCCGACAAATCCCGATAGGAGTCGTGACGTACCTCGTTCTCGTGGCACACCGGATGAGCCAGACGTCGGGTTGGCATAAACCCCGATTGCCCAGGGCGCCGGACATCGCTTCGGTTTGCACCAAAGACTCGAAGGAGAACCGGCCCGGGGCTAAAATAAAGATGACCCTCGGGCTCCGGAAACCCAAGGGAAAAAGGGCATAGGTGAGGTAAATGGTAAAACCAATGTTGGGCCTTCTTTGGAAAAGTCTTATTCAAAGCGAACTGTCAAGGGGTCCCATAAATCACCCGACCGCGTTAGGGACGCAAAATCCGGGAACATAATGCCGATATGACGGAAACTAGGGCGGCAAGAGTGGAACAAAACACTGCATAAGGCCGAGCCTTCCACCCTTTACCAAGTATATAGATGCATTAATTAAAAATAGATATTGTGATATCCCAACAAGTAAACATGTTCCAACAAGGAACAACATCTCCATGTTCCAACAAGGAACAAACTTCATCTTCACCTGCAACTAACAACGCTATAAGAGGGGCTGAGCAAAGCGGTAACATAGCCAAACAACGGTTTGCTAGGAAGGGTGCAAAAGGTTAGAGGCTGACATGGCAATTTGGGAGGCTTGAGCAGGAAGTGATAGGTAGCGTAGCATAGCGATAGAACGAAGCAACTAGCATAGCAATGATAGTAGTGAGATCCGAGTAGCGGTCATCTTGCCTAAATCCCATAAGGAAGAAGAACGAGTCCATGAAGATGATGAAGCCACGAAGGCAGAAACAAGCGTGAGAACGAATCCTCACGATCATAGCAAACAGAACTATCGAGAAGAAACACACAACATGGTAAACACACCACACATGAACAAGACATGATGCAAAAACAAGCATGATGCATGACAAGACTACATGAGGCTACTCATGGCAAGAGATGATGCAAACAAGAGCAACACATCAAGGCAAGTTTAAATGAGGCCGGAAACAACATAGAACAATTCCGGTAAGTCCTCATATGCAAATTTCGAAATTGGTCCAGATCTGAATAAACCTTATGTTCAAGTTGTTAAACAGAAAGTTAAGATGCACCACGATGATCTACATGAAATTCTAGTCAAGTTACATATAAAGTTCATTAGATTCGGAGCTACGGCCTAGAAGATATGAGCAAAACAAGTTTAACATGACATTGATGCAAAATGCATCCAAACATCACGCAAACACCTCAAAACATGAATGCAACATGAAAATATGAAACTACATGCAAAAACAAGCAAGTTTCATATAGAGCACACTCAAAACGGAGCAACGGTTCAACACATACACTATACAAGTCATGACAACAATCTGTCCAAAACAGCAAGTAGGCATATTGCAAGCATCAAAACAACATGCTACAGAATCCCACCGTGAAAACAAAAAGCATGGGCATGATGTAAAGGTAAAGCATTACAAAACATGAACACTGAGCTAACTCCAGAAATCACGAGAACATGCTCAAAAGGACATGGCAAGATTGCAAATATTAACAGTTTCAGACTTTAGCAGAAATAACATCAGGTTGCAATGTTTAGAGCTATCAAACAACATGCTACAGGAACTTATCATAGCAAGCAAAGCCATGGCATGAATCTACTAATTGCATAGAACAGAAGTCCTTTACTGACCATAAGCCAAATAGGATCAGAAAATATGATGGCACCCATGTAAACATGGCAAGTTATATTACAGATTCATACATGGCAGGAACAACAATAAGTAGGCATGTTGGTGAGCTTGAACCACTCACCACAGAGCAATAAATGGCATGGCAAGGCAACTCACAGTAAGAAGACATGGCATAGAAGCTATACATGGCAGGAAAAACATCATAGCATGCACGGATCAACTACAACAACCTTGGCAAAATTGAATAACATGTAAACGACCTGCCAGGAAACATTTTATAGCAAACGTAGAGCTCGATTGACTCAAGCTATGGCACTCCATAATTGCAAACAAGGGCATGGATGGATAGAGAATAACTGTATGTTCAAAGCATCCTTACTGAAGTATCTCAAAATAAGCATTGATCTCTCGGTAGCATCTAGTTTACATGGCATAAAAATATCAGCAGAACAGGGGCTGAAATCAGAAACATCATGAAGCCTAGTTTGCATGCTTGTGCTAGTCACCACAGAGATGACAAAAGTACATAGCATACATCCCTGTAAAGATGGCATGTCATATTACAAAACACATCTAGGACTCAAGTTCATAGGGTGCACCCATCAATCATGGCAAAAATGACAAAAGTGCATGTTCTGATAAGAATCTGAAACTAACATCACATAGCCCTCTTATAACAGAATTTCGGGCATCAAGATGAGCTCAAATGTAAATGATACAATGAGATGAAATGATGTACTCGTCGAGGCGAACAATTTTACATATTACTTGCACGAAACGGAGCTACGGATGCAGAGACACGATGGCATGAACATGGCATGATTATATGCCAGGAAAGAGGACTTGGTGGATTCGGGGTCAACCTCCGGATTGCACGGATTTCAAGGCGGCCGGAAAACTCGCCGGAGACGACGGGGAAGACGCCGGGGTGGCCGGAGATGGCGGATCCGGGGCGCTCCTCGCCGGATCCGGCCGAGGAGGCGAGGGAGGCGGGCGGCCGCCGCGGCATGGCGGCGGCGCCGCAGAGAGGAAGGGCGCTGGCCAAGCAAGGCGCGCGAGGGCGCCGGAGGCGGGCGGCGTGTCGCGGCGGCGCGGGCGCCGAGTCGGGACGGGCGGCGCCAGCGGAGGCCGACGCCGCGATGGCGATAACGGCGGGCGATGCGGCGACGGCGGCCATGGCGCGGACGCGGGTCATGGGGCCGGATTCGCCCCGCAGCCTCGGCAATGAGGAGAGAGAGGGCCGGGCGCGGATGAGGTGGCGAGGCGCGCGGTTGGAGGAGAGGCGGCGGGTGGCGTGGCGAGGCGATTGGCCGGGCGAGGTGGCGGCTGGGCGTGTCCGGCCGTCACGGACATGTCCGTGATCTGGAGGAGGTTTTAGGGTTTCATCTGCGATTTGGACGGGGGGAGGCACATATTTCTAGGTAGAGGGAGCTAGGAGAGTCCAAATGAGGAGCGGTTTTCGGACACGCGATCGTGATCGAACGACCGAGAGCATGGAGGGGAGTTTGCTGGGTTTTGGGCCACTTTGGAAGGGGTGTTGGGCTGCACACAAAAGAGGCCTTTGCGGTTACCCGGTTAACCGTTGGAGTACCGAACGACCTCCAAATGATCCGAAACTTGACAGGCGGTCTACCGGGCTATACCAAGGCCGCTTGACAAACCTCGGTCCATTCCGAGAAAGTTTAATACCCGCACACGAAGAGAGACAAAAGGGGGCGCCGGGAGACATAGGAGTGCCGGATTGCAAAACGGACAACGGGGAAAATGCTCGGATGCAAGAGGCGAACACGTATGCAAAATGAAATGCACATGATGACATGATATGAAATGCAGATGATGACATGGCAAAGTGCAACACGCAAGCACATGACATGGCAACGACGGCGAATAACTGGAAGACACCTGGCGCATCGGATCCGGGGCGTTACACTCCCATAATTTTCAACATATGAGGTTCAAATTGGATAGCCAAGATGATGCAACCAGACAAGCTTGCACCCATGTTTTCAAGTATGCTCTATGACAGTATCGGTATAACTTGAGGAAAACTCACTTTGAAGGCAAGGCTAACAGTGAACTTTCCCAAACATCTCAAGTGAAAATATATCAGATGAAGACTGGAGAGGCCTCGTTAAACACTGGTCTGATCCAAAGTATCGGGTACATTATATATATGTGATCATATCACATGTTGAAGTCCTATTTACGCATGTGCCTCACAAATCTATCTTCTTATAGGTGAACTGTTCAAAGAACAAGGCCAACCATACGAAAGTGAAATTCCAACGGACGACAGGATCTCGTAGCTATATTGCACACTACGAGGCTCTTGTAATTAGTTGTTGTTTCACTCTTTTCGCTGTACCATATTATCAGATCTATATTGACTTGTTCCAAATGCAGAGGAAAGCCTGCAAGGACCAAAAAGTACCTGAACCAAATGTTGTGGAAATCTTCAAGGATTGTCACACCAAAGAAGACGAAGGGCATGACTACACCAACAAAGCCGTTGTTGTAAGTCCTTAATCCTCATGCCTTTTAACTACTACTTACTCTGACTTGTGCATTGAACTGCATGGTTTGCAGCCAATGTCTATTACTCTTTTCAATTTTATACACAATTGTCTTAGCGTATCATTGCACCTTACAAGGTTTAAAAGAGAGGAGTGATGTTCCTTTGATCTCGATCTGTAATCTAGTTCCGTGATGGACTTGCCCACACAACGTTACAATTGCATGTTTGTCTGTTCTCAGTTGTTTTGTGATATCAATGATGTCATACTATGCTTACCGTATTATAAACTTTGTGAAAAAATAGACAATACATTAGCCATGGTACATGGTCATATGTTTGGAACCTGGTTTTATTATGTACTTTGAGTAAAATACAACTAATATTTTACATGGGTTCACCAGAATAAGTTATGTATATAGACCAAAGCTATTTTGTTTGGTTTTGCTGCCTCCTTAATATCTTCTGTTCTTGTATTACTAATGTGAAAACTCAACTTTTCAGCAAGCTATGGAAAAAATGGTGGAACCGCCACCTTCTGAAGGTGATGAGGCAACTATAACCGCAATGTCACCTCTTGCTGCAGTGGGTCAGTACCTGTCCACTAACAGTGCCAAAAGCACGTTCCTACGTAATAGTGGGTTGGTTGTTAAGGTAATCTCGTCCAAACTAACTCATGATCAAGATATGCAAGCTCAAAACAATGTTATATCTACGCTCCAGACACAAGTCCATTCCCTAACAGAGACCCTTTGTGAAACAAGGACATACATTGTTCGATGTCGTCAAGATATGCATGGTTTTGAAATCAGACTATTAGAAATTTGCTATGTTGTTCAGGAGCATAGGAGAAATGAAGGCGAAGGGTGCTCCATCGGACAATACAACATGGAAACGTAACAGTCAGGTCAAATGAACTGAGCTTCTGAACTTCTGGTGGTGCATTTATCTGCCAGACTGTTAACTTTTAAGCCAACCTTCCTTTTGTTTTATGGTTGTAATTTGTTTTGTTGCGATACAAAATTTTTTCTTAACATGCAGCCACCGGCTGAAGAAAACAACAAACCATTTTTGTATAGTGTAGGGTGTTCCCTATATTTGCACTGATGGCGATCTTTGATGCCCAGTGGATGTAATATGTGTAATCGCTTTAATAGCCTAGCGTTAGTTTCGGGCTTATTTATTTCCTAGTCTTCTTTTTTCCTGGTTTGCTAGTGGCCACAACAACCATGGGCCATATACGGACCGTGGTAACCTTGACCCTGCTACAGGCCGTAGGATCCATGGGCCTCCTACGGGCTGTTGGATAAATGGGCCTCCAACAGGCCGTAGAATCGGTGGGCCTCGGGCCATCGGATAAATGGGTCCACATGGGCCATAAACGGGCATAATTGCTATCGGCCTAGCACGGTAACGAGCCGTTAACAGGCTGGAGGACAGCAAAGGCTTAATTCTGTCACGGGCATAACGGGTCGTTAATGGGCCAGAATATAGGACGGGCTGGAAACGGCGCAACGGGTTAACAGGCCACAAACAGGCCGATTCTTACCACGGGCCGAATTTGGCCCTTTAGGGGAACAGGCCAGTAATGGGCCGGAAGTAATCGAGGGCCGGAAAGGAGCCCACGAACATATGGGCCGTCAGTAGGCCGAAAGCTAATACGGGCTAGAAACGGCCCATGTGCATCATGGGCCGTTAATGGGTACAAAGAAATTTACTGTTCATATATGGGCTAGAGTCACCGTGGGCCACTAAAGGGCCTAAAGTTACGAAAGTCCTCATGTGGGCCGAAAGACGTCGTGGGCCATACATGGGCCGAAAGTGAAACGGGCTGGTGTTATATTTGACGGCTCACATGACGTTGTTGGGCCGATTTCGGGAAGGCCCTAACGGGCCGTGAGTTACCGGGCCGTAAAATGGGCTATTTGCGAACATACCGTTAACAACCTTTTCATGGGTCGGCCCGCTAACTTTTGACCAAGTCAAACGGGCCGGCCTTTGTAAGCTAAATGGGCCAGTGGTGGGCCGTCGCACGTGTCGACATATCATAGGGGCATATCTGACCCAATGACGAGCTGACACGTGTTTCCTCCGGCCAATGAGAATTTTACACGTGGAAAATCCCCATTGGTCCGGGCTGTTAATGGGTTATTGAATCCAAACCGGAACCCGGTAGCTCAACGGCGACCCGTTACGGTGGATGCCACGTGTCGGTCACCCTTGACGAAAGCACTTCTGTGACGCGCGATTTATCGTCATGGAAGTGGACACTTCCGTGATGATAATTTTGGTAATGTCATGGAACACTTCTCTGACGACCAGACAGTATGACTATCTTGATTCTATCATAAAATCGTCATGGATGTACATGCATGATAGAAAATGTGACCTACTGTGACAAACACATATCATCACAGAAGTGTATTTTTTTGTAGTGTGGGATTCATTCTGGTGATGACCGTAGTTTGAGGAGTTCATGTATTCACTATGTGTTAATGATTTGTTCCGGTTCTCTATTAAAAGGAGGTTTTAATATCCCTTACTTTCCTTATGGACCCCGTTGCCACGGGACGGTATGACAAAAGATGTCATGCAAGTTCTTTTCCATAAGCACATATGACTATTTACGGAATACGTGCCTACATTATATAGATGAACTAGAGCTAGTTCTGTGTCGCCCTAGGTTATGACTGTTATATGATGAATATTATCCAACGTTACCACTGATCCATGCATACGAGCTTTTCACAAATTGATATCGCTAAGTTACTACTGTTGTTACTATTGTTACAACTGCTACGAAATTATTGCTACTGCTGTTACCGTTACTATTGCTATCACTGCTACTGTTATCAAACTATCATACTATTGTGCTATTGATCACTCTGCAGCAGATATTTAGTGTCCAGGTGTGGTTGAATTGACAACTCAACTTTTAGTACTTACAGATATTCTTTGGCTCCCCTTGTGTCGAATCAATAAATTTGGGTTGAATACTCTACCCTCAAAAACTCTTGCGATCCCCTATACTTGTGGGTTATCAGCGGCGAAGGTAGGCTCCATGTGCAAGACGGTCATGGCGCCGGCGAGGATAGGGGCGAGCTCTATTGCGGGATAAGAGAGATCGATGTGTAGATAAAATCGGTTTAAAAAGATCATGGGCTAAAATCCAGTTTAAATATATTGGTGGGACAAAAAAGGTACGTAAAGATTAACCGGGTGAGGCGAGACTGCCAACTCCTCTTTTAGAAGTAGAGACATGCGGTGATTCTATTTAGTGGGCTAATTTGGTATTTTGGCTTATCAAGAGCCTATTTGATAACTCAAATAATCCACCCAAAAATATCAGATAATCCATATCCGCGGGATATTACCGATACCATATCTGTCGGATATCCGACTGACCAAAAGACATATCCGCATCCATATCAGACGGATTCGTGCATGTGCATATACCATATACTTAAAAATGGAGGCAAATTGAAACACAAATTGTCTGTAACATATACATCCTATAGTCATATGACACTCACATGGGACCTTAGTGATTTTTTTCTAAAATTGTTATATAGGCCTATAGCCCATCACATATTTCAACGCCGTCCACGGCAACCTCCCATCTGAGGTGGAGGATGGGGGACATCGGAGGAGGAAGAGATAGCAGGTTTGGGCGTTGGCTGAGCACATGCAATGCTACACACACTGGGAGAGTTTTACGGGATTCGCGGGATAGCTTAGTTGGGATCTCTTGATCGGATAAAAATCAGGGTGAGGGGCCACCCCTCACTGAAAATCTGGGGGAAGAAGATTAGTTAGAAGCATAATCCATGAAAGGCCCGTAAATACCCCGTGCATTTAGAATTATCAGCTGAGCACTATAGTCGGGAATCCAAAGGTTGGCACTCGATGTTTCACTTAATAACAAAACAGTAAAAGCACAATGAAGATCAAAACTGCAACCGCTGCAGATCTAAAAAGTACCCAAATAATAAGTGTCACACGTGTGGCATGAAAACAATCGGTCCAAGCGCCCTAATTACCATTGGATCAATTAGCACGAATTCTGGAACAAAACCAGCTCCACGTAATTTGTTGTTGTCGTTCGTTCCAAAATCGCATTACACCGCACGACCCAAGTAACCCCAGGGGAGTCTTGTGTGAGATCGTACATTAGGTGAGATCTGTGAGATTGATTTAAAAAAATACATGTCCAAACATTCTCAAAAAATTTGTAGACACACATCAATGTTTGATGTATAACCTTAAAAAGTTTCAACTTCTAATTCAACTTACATTAATAGAAACAAAAAAGACAAAATCAGATGTGAATAGTGTCAAAGTACTATTCACCCAAAGCTGCTACTATTCACATTCAAATTTTTCTTTTTTGTATCTCTAAATATACATTGAGTTTTGAGCTAACTTTTTTTGGAGCTATAAACATACCCCACAAGAATGTTCTCAAATAATTTCAGATTTTCTTTTTGAAAAGGGGGGTCTCCCCGGCCTCTACATCAGAACGATGCATACGGCCAACTTAATAAAATAGCAAATAGGTTCAACAAAGATCTTAAAGTCTCAATGAAAGTAAAGAAAAGCTCACAGAGAGCCAATAAAAAATAGCCATAAAGCCACAACCGGCTGGCATAAGAAAGATAGGGAAACTAATTGCCTATCCTATTACATGACCGCCATCCAAACCGGTTCAAAATATCCCGTGCTACCATCTTCCACCGGATAGATCCAGTAACCAAACGCTCCCTGGCCTCCGTCGGGGTGAGTAGCGACCACATATGGATCAACGCAGTGGCTCGGAAGATAACCTGCAAAAAATGAATATTTGTTGTTCTGTTAAAAACCAAATCATTTCTGCAGTTCCAGACTGCCCACAATAAAGCACATACTCCTACGCGAATGTGTCTCGCTGTTTTGGACTCTATCCCGTTAAGCCACATCCCAAATAACGTGCTGATAGAATTCGGAGGAGTAATGTTAAAGGCTATGTGTACCGTCCGTCATAGAAATTTTGCCAACGGGCAGTCAAGAAAAAGGTGTTTGATAGATTCATCCCGATCACAAAAACTACATCTAGTAGGTCCTGTCGATTCACGCTTTGCCAGATTGTCCTTAGTTAAAATGACTTGTTTATGCACAAACCACATAAACACTTTAATTTTCAAAGGAACTTTGACTTTCCATACATATTTGGAACTAGGAATGGAGCTAGAATTGATAACATCGAGATACATAGATTTAACTGTAAACTCTCCAGTCCTAGTAAGCTTCAGTATAGAATCGATCGGGCTGTTGAGACAGCTGAACCTCTATCAGTCTACTCACTAAATGGAGCCAAGCTTCCCAACGATTTCCGGCTAGCGTCCTCCTGAATTGAATATTGAGGGGGCTGGACTGAAGTATTGGTGTAACGTACGCGTCTCATCGTTGAACAATACTATAAAGAGACAGGTATTGAAGCACGAGGGGTGTTTCCCCTAGCCAAGTATCCTCCTAGAATCACGTGTTGGTGCCATTTCCGATTATGAACTTCGTCCTATTGAAAAAAGCTGATTTAACTCTCATCAGCCCTTTCCAAAAGGCGAGTCTGTCGGCCTCACTGTCACCTGGGACAAAGTTTTGGAGTGAAGACTACGGAGAATCTGCGCCCATGTAGCCTCCGTTTCTACAGATAACTTAGACAGCCACTTGCTGAGAAGACATCTATTCTTGACTTCAAGCTTTTCAATGCCAAGACCCCCTTGGTCTTTTGGTCTACAAACTATATCCCATTTGGCGAGTCTGTATTTTCGTTTTAGTTCATCACTCTACCAGAAGAATCGGGATCGATAGAAGTCCAGCCTTTTCCTAACTCCAACTGGAACCTCTAGAAAGACAAGAGAAACATAGGCATACTCGTGAGAACCGAATTAATAAGAACTAATCGGCCCTGTATGACATGAGCTTGCCCTTCCAGCAGCTCAGTTTCTTCTCAAATCGATCCTCAATGCACTTCCATTCTCTGTTTGTCAGCTTACGATGGTGAATTGGTATACCTAAATACGTAAAAGGTAAAGCCCCCAATTCGCACCCAAACAATTGCCTATAAGCCTCTTGTTCCTCATTGGCTCTTCCAAAACAGAACAATTTGCTTTTATGAAAGTTAATCTTTAACCCGGTCAATTGTTCAAATAAGCATAACACCAGCTTCATGTTTCTCACTTTTGCCAAGTCATGCTCCATAAAGATGATTGTATCATCGGCGTACTGTAGGATAGACACACCTCCATCAACTAGATGAGGCACCAAGCCACCTACCTGACCAGCCTCCTTAGCCCTTCCTATTAGAATTGCCAACATATCGACTACAATGTTGAACAAAATAGGAGACATCAGATCACCTTGTCTCGGGCCCTTATGTGTCTGGAAATAATGACCTATGTCGTCATTCACTTTAATTCCAACACTCCCTCTTTGTGTGAAAGATTCTACCTGGCGTCGCCAGGCTTCATCAAAACCTTTCATACACAAGGCCTGTTGAAGAAAAGGCCATTTGACTTTATCGTACGCTTTCTCGAAATCCACCTTGAAAACAACTCCATCTAGTTTTTTCGTGTGAATTTTGTGGAGCGTTTCATGAAGGACCACAACCCCTTCTAGGATGTTTCTGTCCGGCATGAAAGCAGTTTGGGAATGCTGCACCATAGAATGCGCAATCTGCGTGAGCCTATTAGTCCCTACCTTGGTGAAAATTTTGAAACTAACGTTAAGAAGACAGATCGGCCTGAACTGCTCAATTCTCAAGCCTCTGTTTTCATAGGAAGCAGAGTTATCGTTCCAAAATTCAGGTGAAACAACTGAAGTTGTCCAGAGAATAAATCATGGAACATTGGTATCAAATCCCCCTTAATAATATGCCAGCACTTTTTGTAAAACTCCGCCGGAAATCCATCCAGCCCTGGAGCCTTATTATTTTTCATCTGTGAAATGGCTTCAAACACCTCTTTCTCCGAAAATGGGGTAGCCAAAATATCATTCTCATCTGCAGCAAGTTGAGGAACATCCTCAATCCTAGACTCATCCAGGGATACACAATTATCCTCCGGAGGCCCAGACAACTGCTTGTAGTAATCGGTTATGTATAATTTTAGGTTTTCCTGTCCTAAAATTGTTCCTTCGTCTTGCTCAAGCTGAAAGATTCTTTTCTTTCTGTGCTTTCCATTGGCGATCATGTGAAAGAATTGAGTGTTCGCGTCCCCCTGGACAACTTTGCGGACCTTAGCTCGCAGCGCCCACTTCAATTCCTCTTCACGGAGAAGTTCTTTCAATCTCATCTCCGCATCAAGTTTAGCATGAAGCTCAGTGGTCTGTAGAATTGTGGACTCGGATTTTAAATCTAGGGACTAAATAAGTGTAAGGAGCCTTTCCTTTTCAACCTTATAAATCCCACTAAGATGCTTAGCCCACCCACGCAAGAAACTTCTCAAGTGCCTTATCTTATTCTGCCAGCGCTCAACCGAAGTCCTACCTCCTTCATCCTTAGCCCATTCACTGGCTATCATATCCAAGAAGCCTTCTCTTTCAAACCATGACAATTCGAACGAAAAGGAGTTTTTGTTCCCCATGTGGGTTACCTCACCAGAGTCGACCAGTAAAGGCGTGTGGTCAGAAATTCCGCGCGATAATGCCTGGACCGTTACCAAGGGAAATTTCTGTTCCCACTCGACGCTCGCGAGGACTCGATCCAGCTTCTCAAACGTAGGGTTTGGCAAGGTATTAGCCCAAGTGAATTTTCTACCCGAAAGCTCTATCTCTCTCAGATCCAAGCTTTCAATAATGGTATTAAACATGAATGACCACCTGCCGTCGAAATTATCATTGTTATTTTCCTATCTCCTTCTAATAATGTTGAAATCACCCCCAACCAAGATTGGAAGCTGCTCGAAACCGCAAATTCGAACAAGATCTGCCAAAAACTCTGTTTTGAGTTCGGACTGCGTGGCACCATATACCGCCACCTGTGCCCAATTAAACCCATCGGCCTTCGACCTGACCCGAAACTTAACTGTGAAATCTCCCATCACTACGCTTCGGACTTCCAGCGATTCGCATATAACTCCAAGTAAGATCCCACCCGATCTTCCTCTTGGAGGAAGGCAATGCCAATCAAAATCGACACCTCCTGGTAAAGTACTGAGAAACTGGGGAGAAAAATTATCTCTACCAGTTTCCGAGAGAGCAATAAAATTCAACCTATGCTCGATAGAAGCATCTGCAAGAAACCTTCTTTTAGCCAAGTCTTTCAGACCTCTGCTATTCCAAAAGATTCCTCTCATATTTCATCATGAAATTTTTTAGTAGTACGGATCCTAGCACTTCTACGCACCGCCGAAGCGGGGTAAATCTTCCGCTTCCACTTGCGTTTAGGTTTGTTTTGATACTCCACCCGGTCCTCACAACCGGGCTCCGTGGACCTAACTACCTCAGCCTCGAAAGTATCATCCTCTTCCTCTGTCTCAGGAAGGGAGGGTGCAAGATCCGCACAAAAACTATCGAGCACCCTGACTCCAAACACATCTATGTCAGAATCATTCATGGGTTTGACCGCTGCTAGGTTTTGAATCATTTCTAAATCGCGTTCCGCTTCCAAATCCAGTATATCATTTACGGAGTTAGAGATTTCACTATCATTACTACCTAGTGCAACTCCTAATTGATTTGCATTATTAATAATCTCATTATTAGAAAAATGCAGAATGGAATTAGATGTGTTGACCGACATAGCAGTAGTGACCTCAATGTCACGAAGCTTGGCCGCCCTCCTGACGCACCGCTGCTGGATGTCATCAACCTCCGAATGATCCTCGGGGCGGCAGCTCATCCGTCGCCCCTCAGATACCGGATTCGGAATCCCTCCATAAGCAATGACCAACTCCCGAGTAGCCCCGCTCAAGGTAAGGCCTCCAGCCTCACCCCCAACACACTGCGGAGCTGCACCACTTGAAGAAGCGGCAGTCTTTGCGGCAAGCGTGATGAGTAGCTCCGCGGCCCCGTCGACGTTAGCCGCGAGCTGTCGCCCTGAGACACAGGCGCGCAGGGGGAGGGGAGTGCGTGGGCCGCCTGCCCGTACTCCCCGCCCGACCCGGCCCTCTGGCTAGAGGGAGTCGCGGGCACCACAGCAGGTGCGGCCACCCTAGCCGCCAGAGGAGAAGAAGGGGCCGAGGCCACCTGCCCAGGAGCCCCTCCCCTAGCCATAGCCGCCATCGTCAGCTCCCTCGCCTGGGATGAGACAACGGTTAGAGTGGCATAACGAGGGGCCACCTGCCCAAGATCCTCCCCCCTCCCTCGATCGAGGTCATCTCAGTGACAATCACCTCCAAGCCCCCGACCACAGGACCTTCAGCAACATCAAGGTCCAGGGTAGGTAGCGTGCGCTCAAGCACGTCATCAGACTCCATCCGATCACTCCAGAGTCTGGGAGGAGCAGAAGTTGGCTCAAACGACCCAAATCTCAGAGTGTTCATTGGCACCAAAGAGGATGGTTCCGTCCCGTCCCCGGGCATCTGAGAAATGGACCCTGACCCGTTGGACAACTCTCATCCAACATCATCCACTGGCGCCTCCTTAGCACCCGAACTATCATCTCCCTCATGCATGTCTACATCAGTCCCAGCGAGAGCCTCAGCGAAAAGATCGGTATCCTCAAACTCAATCTCGAGGTTGAATATCTGGCCCCTATATGTCCACTTAACCACATCAGGCACGAACTCAATATCCGGAACACTCACCAGCAGTTGGGCCACCCCGTTAGCTCGGGTAAAGGCCATATCCACTCTCTCAGTTTTCCCAACCAAAATACCCAAGCTAGCAACGACCCGAGCATCCTGCATCGGCTTCGAGAAAGCCCCAAAAAAACGTAACCAGACCTGAGTAAGAGGATTTCCCTGTGGCTCAACCTTCTTCCACTCATGAAACTCCTGGATGCATTCTGTGCCAGGCACTCTGCACAACCCGAAACTCAGAGGTCGCTGCAAGTCCTCGACAGACGGGAAGTCAACCTTATACATGTTGGCCTCGAGACTGATAAGCTCCCACTGGAAGTCACCTGGAGCTAACTCCTTAAGCCTCTGCAAAATCTGAGTCTCGGACACATCACCTTTGATGACTTTCACAACCCCAGTGGTCGTGCTCTGGGTCTCCTCTGTGATCTCCCTCGCACTAGGAGACTCAAAGAACATCAACTTAGCACAATACACTCCATAAATGGTAATAGTCGGTATCTGTTCACGCAAAATCGGGCATTCCCCCGTATCATGTGCTGGCTTGAGGCAGGTATAACAAAGCTCAGTCACGCATTCAACAATAAAGTGGCCCTTCTCGCCACAACGATAGCACAACATCTTCTCCTTTTTGCGAGCCCACTTGGACGCTCTATCAGAATCTACCCTGTCTGCAGCCTTGACCGAACCCATCACGGTGGTCTCAGTCCCAGGTATCTCAGCATTAGCCAGCGAAGTCACCACATCCATAGCCTGACCGGACAGTTCCGGCGTCTGACCGGGATCGGTCGCCTCCGCGGAGGCCGTCGGCTCGACGACGACAGGCGGAGGAGGCTGACGGTTACGGTATCGACCACCTCAACCACCACGATGACCACGGTATCCACCTCGTTGCCGATAGTCTAGGTCAGATGCCCCCTCGACCAAGCCACCCGGAGGACCGTAAAAAGGTCTCTCAGCTGTACCATCGCTCTGCCAAGCATATCCACGGCCACCGCCCGTCGATCATGAACCACGGTGTTGGCCATCGCCATACGCATTGTAACCATCATCACCCCATTGTCCCCGGGGCGGTCCATTAGCACCACTGTTAGCCAGGCCATGAGGCATACCCGCACCTCCAGCATCCACATTGTCAGGTTGAGGCGGCGGTGCATGCGTCTGCACCGGCCCAGGCCGTTTTTGCGGCGGCCTCGCGACGTAGTGGGGCGGCGGCACAGCCCGAGGCTGATGCCCGTGCGTCTGAACCTGGTTCTCGGGCGGCTGCGGCCTCGGTCCTTCATGCGACACCGCCCGCCCGCAGCAGCCACCACAACCGGGCCTGCGCGGCCGAGGTCCGCCCGACCCGCGACCAGCCACCGCTACGGGCCTGCTGGCGGCGAGGCCCGAGCTGGCCACCTCCGCGACCCGCAGCGGCCAGCGGTGCCCCGGCGACCACCGGTGGTCTAGGGCCTGGCGGTGCCGCAGCACCATGCCCGGCGCCAACAGCCGGTGGCGGTGTAACACCTGCGCGTCTAGCTCCAACCGCCACCGTCGGCTTCTTCCCCGGCGGCGCACCAGCCCCTCGGCCAGCCATGGCCACGAGGGGAGGGATGCGTGTCGCGCGCCCAGGACCACACGAAGGGAAACCCGGCCGCGACAAAAGAAACCCTAGCTAAGCGGCGAAGCGCGAGAAGAGCGGTCGACGATCTCTCCTGCATGAGACGGCACAACCATCATGGGTGGGAGCCAGTTTAGCCTGAGCCTCATACCCAGCTAACCCCGGCCCACCCAATTGCGGCCCAGACTCACTCAGAACCGGCCCGTTTCGGCTAAGGAGGAAATTCAAAGGGATTGCACGAGCCGCCGTGATTCCGATCGCCCGCATTCCTGGCAAGGACGCCGCGATCGCCGCCGGCGCCGGTCTAGCCATCGCCCGGCGAGCGTTCTTTCTCCTCTTAACTACTATCCACGATTCCGGATGAATCATATCGAAAAGCGTTAGGTTTGAAAGACTTACCTTAGGGAGGGGGCCCTTCCATGGCCTGATCGCCGTCGCCGCCGTTCTCCGATGAACCACACGACGAACCATCTCCTTTTTCTCTCCCGCGCGAAGTCCTATCCTGGCCGGATCATCAGGGGGCAAGACCTTGTCGACCGTCGTCGCCACTTCCTCTTCGTCGTAGCCGGAGTTGAAAAACTCGCATCCAAGGTCCGACGGCGTTGGCGACGGCGGAGATGCCGCCGAGATCGCATCCGCCTCCCCGTCCGCATCGTCCTCGTCGGCTTCGGCTAAGGCCCAGAAACGGCCCCCGACTCACCTTCGATCGCTGGAGGATTGGGGCGGCGCACCCGCGGTCGCCACACCAGTCGCCCCCGCAGTCGCCCCCATCCTCTGCGCGTGCATGTGACTTGTGTTCTTGACTAACCTCCCAATTTCAGATTCTTTTGAAATGTCTAAATATGAATTTTGAGGGTTGATCTCACCATCTCATCTATACGTGCGATCTCGTACAAGTCTCCCCCAGTAACCCCAACCTTATCCACCGCGCTTCATCTCTTGTCTTCCTCCCTCCCCATTTCTATCCTCTGCTCTCTCAAATCCGACGACACCCAGCGATTCCAGGGCGAGGTGATGGCCTTTGCAAGGCGGAGGCTGGGAGCACGATGGAGAGACGCGAGAGGTGGCGTGGAGCTGGGCGGGGTCGTGGCATGAAGAGGAGGAACTCGGCGGCATCGGCGCCTTGGGGAGCTCGATCCGTGCCGCCGCGGAGCTCGATCCGTGCCGCCGCGGAGCTCCAGGCGGCACGCTTCCCTTCCTGTTGTGGCGGAGCTCTAGGGAGCCACGTCATGCTACCCCACCGCCGCGCAAGCTCTATGTCCCCGCGCGTGGTACCCCGATGGCGGCTCCTCCTCGACCTCAACGACGACATCGGCGGCGCACGAGGTGGAGAGGTGGTGGCCGCACCTCCTCATCACAGCAGCCGCCGACATGGCTCCTCATGCGGGTATCGAGCCGCCGGCGCCGTCTGGGATAGGAGCTCCTCCGCGGGGCCATGGCGGGCTTGAAGGAGAGGGGCACCGTCCGAGACAGGAGCGGTGGTGGCCATTGTCGACGAGTTGCTCCACGACCTCGACCAACTCATGGCAAATACGTTAATTTTTTTGCCATGGCAAATGTGTAACTTTTTTTCTCATGGAAAACACTCTACCTCAAGGTAGTATATGAAAATTTTCCACATGGCAATTTGCTCAAATGTTTTTGCCATGTGAAAAATGAATCAAGATTCATGGCAACATACTAAAGTTAGCTCATGACGGCAAGTTAGCTAATGGAAAATCTCTAACTTATTAGCAGGACAAGTTTTCATCCTTGGCAAACTTATTTTCCCATGAAAAATTGTTCAAAATTTATGCCATGGCAAATCTGTAATTTATTTAGTTAGCATAAGGAAAGTCCCCCCATGGCAATTTCGTGCAAATGTTTTTGCCATGGCAAATTCCTATTTCATGGCCATGGGGAAACACCCTGCTATGTAAATTGTTAATTTGCGATGTCTACCTATACTATGTTTTTTTTCTATGTCATCTTGTTAATGTTTTGTTTTTGTACATATAGTAGTTTTAGATTTTTTTTTAATCTGTGTGCAAAAGGAAATTGTGTTAGGCCTCCTGGCCTAGGAAGGGCCTGGCTGACGTGGTGAGTGTGCGGGCTGTTGACCTAACCTACCGAACAGAATCGTTCGGTGGATCGATGGTTCTACCGAATGAATCGTTCGGTAGGGTGGTCCTCCTGCCACATTTGTGGTGAATATCGGTGTCCAAAAACTACTCAAATGATATGTGTCACAAATAATATGTGCCACACGTGTGGCATGAAGCAACATGATCCAAACGCCTCTATAATCATCCATCTTGCTACATCAAACAGATGACATCAATAGAATCGTTTTGGTTTTTCGGATTAAAAATGCGTTTTCATCATTAAATCCTTCTCGACGGGATCTTCAAAACTAGATCCCATACTGATATGTTTCGATGGCTTTTTTGGGGGGCAAAAAGTTGACATGATGTTTCTGTTGAAGTTGCCATAGCGATTACACTAAAGTTGTCATGCAATTTTTATTAATTGACCTTGGAAATTTTTAGTAATTAACCACGGCAAATTTAATTCATGGATCATGGCAACTTTTAGTAATTCATCATGGCAAATTTAGTTTATACATCATGCCAATTTTAGTATTTTGACCATGAAAATTATTTTTTGTGTGGACATGACAAATTTTAGTGCATGTATCACGGCAAATTTAAGTACTTCATTATTCCAATTTTATTTTATGGTTCATGGCAAATTTGAGTCATTGATCATGCATTTTTGAAGTAATTGACGACATATTTCTTTTTAATTATGAACCATGCCAAAACTATTTCATGGATCATGGCAAATTTTACTAATTCAAAATGGCAAGTTTAGTTTCTTAATTCCCTTTTTTATAATATGTCAAAATTTACTTTAAAAATAGAAGAAAAGGTAGTTGAAACATATCATGGCAAGTTCAGTGTAAACACCATGACAATTTATGTGCAATACACATGGAAACTTTTACAAAAAAAGTCGTCAAAACATATCTATATGAGATCTAGTTTCGAAGATCTCGTCGCGACAGATTTAATGATGAAAACAGATTTTCAATCGGATTTTTCATTTAAGAGATAAAACATTTTAAAAACTGGAAAACCAAAAGGATTTCCATATACATGCATGTGGTGACATGGCAATATGTTGCTTCCTCCTTGCTGTTGCACGTGTGGCAAATATCAGCGTCCAAAAACTAACCATGACAGGACGGTTCGTCTTCTCCTAGACTCCCTCCCTCCCTCCCGCCCCTACCAATTTTGGTACACGGCCAAAACAGCCCTAGAAAAATCCAAAGACAACGCAAGAATTAGCCGCTGATTCCACCCTATTCCCCTTTTTCCTTCCGGTCTTTGTCGGACGGCAACCATGGACAGTGGCAACGACGGCAACGATAATGGCGGCGGAGGGATCCTGGAGGGGTACAGGCTCTGGATGGGCGCGAGCGTGGCCGCGGCGTTCTTCATCTCCATGGAACGGTTCTCCTGCATTCACATCCACACCATGGACGACGAGGATGACTACGACCCTGAGGAGGCCAAGGATCGCCCCCTCATGCTCTCCCGCCCCCAGGCCCTCCCCGAATACTACTACGACCGATCTGGGTCCTCCGCCTCCTTCACCAAGATGTGAACAGGTCCTGGCCGTATTGGGATCGTATTGCTATTTCTTTGATATGTTTATTGATTACAACTTTTGTGTGTGTTGTTTTGTGATTCATTCATCCGCGTCATGATCTGATTGTGTCGTCGTGTGAGGTGTTCAAGAAATATAGCCCTGCATTCTTCATGCGTGATTCGAACGGCCGATTAATCTTTCAATTTTGTACCATCTATTCGCGGATCTTCTATTAATATGATTCCAAGACGGTCATATTAATCTTGTTTTACATATTTATGGCATTGTTTTTCCAAAGGAGTGGAGCTAATGCACATGTAATTTGGACATGTGCCACCATATTTCTGATAGTTCTAACACTTAGCTGGAGCCCGAATCTTATTAGTTTCAGATTATGTTTCTGCGCGGATAATTCGTTCAGATTGGTGGAGAGAAAATTGGCGCTGGTAGTTGTTTCCGTATCTCAAGTTTATTCCCCAATCTGCAAGGCTGCAACTGTCTACTTCTTTTATCAACCTTACATTTGGTAAATTTGCAACTATATATAGCTTCTGTAAACCGCTGCAACTATGGGTTTTGTGCAGCACCTTTCGGTTTTCATCATTTGGTAAGTAGTTTATTCGGCTTGGTAAATCTTGTGAAACATTCAAAATCGGTTGTTGGACAACCATGCAACTATACTTATTTTTGTTTCAAATTATCAAATTATTTCGGAGCGTGATTTTCATGTTTGCAATGGGATTTTGAGTTGTGCTGCATTATGCAGAACGTGATGGCACTAGCACAAGATATGTTGTGATGATTGAGAGCATATTATGACAGGTGGCGAGTGAGGTGGTCTATGGATCTGGATGTAATTTTTATTATTTCTGGTATTCGTTGTACTGCCATGATTGAAGATGAATAGATCAGAAATTTTCTCGCAAAAAGAAGGTGGCGAGTGAGGTGTTCGGTCAAGCAGAAGGCACGGTTATCGAATTTTGACAATTGACGACTAACTTTGATTGGGAAGGAAGATCTGTGGAGAAAAAAATGAATGTAACTAGCTACTGCGTGCTATGTGCTGTGGTCGAATTAGGCCATATGCCTTGGATGTCTGTTCTTTTCTTCTTTCTAATTTCGCTTCATCTACTCGGTGATTTCCGGACCTGAATAGTATTTTGATTACAGAATATGAGAAGAGGCCTTCCCGTTTCAAAGAAACGTATACAATGATGCTGTGAATTTGTTTCAGTGAAGAGATTTACTGTTACTGAAGTATCCTCCAATTCTATTTTACTTGCCCTTTTTTTTGCGAAAATTGTACTTGTCATGTCATGTAAAAAAACAGTTCTTAATACAGCATTCAGGTCAAAAGGCAGTCCTTTTTGATCTAGAGGTTGAATTTGTTTCCGGAGCATCTTACTTAGTTTGTCGTAGCTCATGTAAGAGAACTTGACTTGTTTTAGAGAGAATGCAAGAGAACTGAAGTTAGCATTATCAATGATGTTAGGATTATCAAGACAGAGCAATCATCTGAAAAAATAGAGTATTTTACAAAAAACTATCATTATTGGGGTCTCGATCCAACAGAAATACCACTTTAAAACTGTCAACAAAGATCAACGACTTGAATCTATTTTTTTTTGCTAAAAATTACCCCTTTCGGATAATAGCTGGTTTAAACTATTTAAATGTGTCCATGACAAACGGGACCCACTTGTCAGGGCTGATTTGGCAAGAAAGTCATCTCCGTTTATTTTAATTGTTATTTTTAGTGTTATTACTGGTGGGACCCATATGTTAGCATCAACCTTCTTTCTCCTCTCTCTAGCATTTCCTCGAACACCTTGTGTGCATCGGGCAGAGGGCAACATCAGCCGGGGAGGAGATTTAAGAGGGGAGATTTAAGAGGAGACTGATAGAAGAAAATAATGAATCTATGAACAGGTCACAACAAGGAGTTGATGATGATGGGTTGATGAAATTGATAAAGTGATGGAGACCCAGACTGAGAACATTTTGGTGGATACGAAGGTTGAGATATTGGAAGTGGAGAATGCTTTACTCAGGAGGAGCTCGAGGGTACATTTATCTAAGAGTTAATTACATTTTTAGTACATAAACTTCTACGGCAGGTACAAATTCATACATAAAGTTGAAAAATGTCACAAAATATTACAATAACTTGCGTTTGAGGTACATTCACATACATTTCCGTCCCGGGCTGTTACCTCTATTTACTTGACAAGTGAAGCTGACGGTATTCGAACCAAAGACCTTGACATAGAGCGGCTAGCCAGTGCACAAACTGTTACTTGTTGTTTAATTTGTCATAGTCTCCTTCTTATATAATTGATAGAATTGTTCTCGTTCTTTCTCCATATAATTTTTTAAACCAAACCGGGCGTGACTCCCGGTTCAGATTTTGAATGAACGTACTGTCTCTTTACTGGTTTATCAGATGGTTTTTTAGGCACTATAAATTAGGATGTATTCTTTACTAAGAGCATCTATAATTGAACCCTTCATACTTGCCCTAAACGTCCGGACGGGCTGCCTGGTTACTGTTAGGATCAAAAAAGGCCACCCAACCGTGCAACCCATATCCGGCCTAAACGCCCAGACTGACCAGCACTCTCCATATCATGCCATATATGGCGCGGATATGGGGAGTCCCGGACGCGCCTAGGCATGCCCGCCAAGTAGGACTGACCGCTGGTGTTCGCGCCAATTTGGTCATATCTGCCTCCCCTCTCCTTGCTTGAGCAACACTCTTCTCTTCTCTGTTCACCCTCCTCTGCATTGCCGTCACCAGACTTCCACCGGTATCGGTGCTTCGCCGCCATCCCAATTCAGTGCTTCGCCACCGGATGCCCCAATGCACACCGCTGCCGACCAGGTCGCCACCGAACAAGGTTGCCGCCACCAGACGGCTTCCTGGTACGTCAAACTCACCCATATTTTCACCCCGCGCTCTACGTGTTCGATGAAATGCCTGAGCCGGTTTTTGATTCTTTTGGTCATTGCTTCTAGTTCACGAATGGACTTGAAAAGGAAATCAGTAAACTTCGAATATATCCTTCGACGGCTTGGTTTTTACCCCCGGTTTGTAAAAAAACACATCTGGTTCAGTGGACCAGTGAGTCAAACAATTGCTTGAAGCTGAAGTGTCGCTCCTGTGATAGAGGCGAGGGTGTCCCGATGTTTCGATGAGATGGTGGCTATCGTTTCTGTGGGAGTCGACCTTGACGATCCGACTACGTACGTGCGAGACGTCGCGCCTTAGCAATCGCTAAACCAACTTCCGAGGGTTATTGACCACGCCGAGCACGATCAACTCGACCACGAGGGTCTCTGTTTCCTGCGAGCAAACGAAGAACAAGCAAGAAACTAAGATTGCAATCTGGATATTGCGAATATAAGAGAAAAGCTTTATTAATGAAGGTGGGGTTCTGTGACGCCTTGGTCTGGTTGTTGAACACAAACGAAGTACGCGAAGTTGCAGCTATGGCGAATTTTTGATCTAAACAAAATCCAAGGAAAAAGCTACTAGATGGATCTACTTATATAGGAGCAAGGGGTGGCGGCCAAGGAGGTGGTAGGACGTCCCAAGGCAGCCTAAAACTAACCCTAGGTCGTACAAGGCCAATGGGCCCAAGCGGAGGTGACGTAACACCTTTGGACTTGTAGTTTGACTCGGATTCTGCTGCAGCATCAGATTGTTTCGTCCATAACACAACGCTCCTGACGAATTTGAAGGTGAATCCAATTGGGTTGGAAGGTGCACGAAATCTATTTTCCAACAAAAAAAGAATCACCCAATTTGGAGTCCGGATGAAAAAGTTATTGACGTTTTGAGTCAGGTATGTCTGCAGCAGTCCGAATCTGAGTCCGTAACGTGAGAGACTTGGACTCTATCTTCTCTTGGGCCAAAAGTGACGTGAGAGAACTTTTTGAATAGCAAGTAAACATCTCTTTCTCCCTTATCTTCATATGTGGATTGTACAAATGTCCCATACACCTGCAACTAGACATGGCACAAAAGTTTGTGAAGTATTTTTGTCCTGGATGATATAAATAAATTATTGCATAGTTTGCATTGGAAATCACCTCACAAATATACATGTATGCAATATTTTTGGTCGTATCGAAGGTAGCCATGTCCTCATCATCCTCCCCTTCTTGAAAACAAAGCCGTCCTCGGCGTTTCTTAATCTGAAATGTGGCTGACAAACAAGACAAGGTGTACATGTTGTATATGTATATGTCATCCATTTTTACTTCCCTTGATTTTTGCACATATGACACATGAATAGATGAGTAACTTGCATAGTTCATAAAATCTAAAGCCAAAACATTATCACAAGAAGTAGAAGGCATGAAAATATTGCAACTCAGTTTGCACATATAAGTGAAGCTCTTATTCATTTCAAAAGATTGACAATGTTCATCATTAAACCATCCTAACATTGGTGAATAAACCTTACTTGCATCAAATTTACATGCTACAACATGCTTAAATAAGCAAACATGCAATACGTCATTTGACACAGAATCATCACTAAGATTAGAGGTCATATCAAAATGATTAAACATTGGTTCTTTTGCATCAATAGTTAATTCATTGGGTGCACTCAAAATTGTTGGTATTTCAGTTGTTTGATCACATGACGCATTCATGAGAGTAACATGATTCTCTAAAATAGGTGATGCGCTCAAATCAACAGGTAACTCAACACATGATGTATTCAAGTTAACTAGGCATGCATCATTCTCATGTGAAGTTATATCATCAATACCTTTACAGTTACATTGTTGCAAAGATGTAGCTGATGTAAGTACGGATGATGGCAATGTACCATACTCTTGAGATGATGTCGTGCTCACAATTTGAGGTGTGGCTGCTCTAGTAGGTGCACCGGTGGAGGAACCAAGTGGTGGTGGTGAGCATGAACTAGAATAGTAGGTGTTGTTGTCATCCAATGCATCCTCCTGTAACTGTCTCTCAAAGGTACAAGCACGAACATACATACCAGTAATGCAACGAGGAATATACTGAAATCGTGCACGAATATCATGGTTCAAACCACCAAAAATCTATTCATTGTATCATTCTCAGATTCTTCTATGTCACAATGATGCATATAAGATTTGAACTCTTGGTAGTAAGCATGAACAGTGTTACTGCCTTGTTTTAATTGTTCCAATTTGCGAAGCAATTCACGACGATAGTAAGGAGGAAAAATTGTTTTCTCATTACAGCTTTCAAAACTATCCAAGTAGTGGGTTGGTTATCAATGTTTTTCTTACAATGTACACTCCACCAAAGCGAAGCAAAACCAGTAAATGCTCTAGTGGTAGCTCGTACTCTCTCAAGTTCAGAAAAATCATGGTGACTAAAAACTTCTTCTAATTCAAGCTCCCAAGCTAGATAAATAGCAGGATTAAATCTACCCTCAAATGATGGTAAAGACATAACCTGACCATATGCTTGTGTGTGTTGTCCCAACTCTCATGATGGTGAAGATATGTCCGTCGTCCAAGAACTTCTATCTCCGGAACCTGTCATGATTAGTAGAAACAAGAAACAAAATTCGAGAATAATGCTCCTATGAACTACTAGGATGTGGTTGTAAAGTGCTCACAATAAAGCAAATATCAATATCTTACAAGTTCTTACCATGCGGCAGGTGGTGACTGAAGGAAATATGCCCTAGAGGCAATAATAAAGTTATTATTTATTTCCTTATTTCATGATAAATGTTTATTATTCATGCTAGAATTGTATTAACCGGAAACATAATACATGTGTGAATACATAGACAAGCAGTGTCACTAGTATGCCTCTACTTGACTAGCTCGTTAATCAAGATGGTTATGTTTCCTAACCATAGACATGAGTTGTCATTTGATTAACGGGATCACATCATTAGGAGAATGATCTGATTGACATGACCCATTCCGTTAGCCTAGCACTTGATCGTTTAGTATGTTGCTATTGCTTTCTTCATGACTTATACATGTTCCTATAACTATGAGATTATGCAACTCCCGTTTACCGGAGGAACACTTTGGTACTACCAAACGTCACAACGTAATCGGGTGATTATAAAGGAGTACTACAGGTGTCTCCAAAGGTACATGTTGGGTTGGCGTATTTCGAGATTAGGTTTTGTCACTCCGATTGTCGGAGAGGTATCTCTGGGCCTTCTCGGTAATACACATCAGATAAGCCTTGCAAGCATTGCAACTAATAAGTTAGTTGCGAGATGATGTATTACGGAACGAGTAAAGAAACTTGTCGGTAACGAGATTGAACTAGGTATTGAATACCGACGATCGAATCTCGGGCAAGTAACATACCGATGACAAAGGGAACAACGTATGTTGTTATGCGGTTTGACCGATAAAGATCTTCGTAGAATATGTAGGAGCCAATATGGGCATGCAGGTCCCGCTATTGGTTATTGACCGAGAATAGTTCTAGGTCATGTCTACATAGTTCTCGAACCCGTAGGGTCCGCACGCTTAAGGTTTCGATGGCGGTTATATTATGAGTTTATGAGTTTTGATGTACCGAAGGAGTTCGGAGTCCCGGATGAGATCGGGGACATGACGAGGAGTCTCGAAATGGTCAAGACGTAAAGATCGATATATTGGGCGACTATATTCGGAGTTCGGAAAGGTTCCGAATGATTCAGGTATTTTTCGAGTACCGGAGAGTTACGGAATTCGCCGGGAGAAGTATTGGGCCTTATTGGGCCCTCAAGGGAAAGAGAGAGGGGCTGCCTAGGGCAGGCTGCGCTTCATGGCCTAGTCCGAATTGACTAGGGGAGGCCGCACCCTCCTTCCTTCCCTTCTCTCTTCCCTTCCTTGTCTCCTACTCCTAATATATGGAAGGACTCCTAGTTGGACTAGGAAAGGGGAATCCTACTCCCGGTGGGAGTAGGACTCCCCCTTGGTGCGCCTCCTCCTAGGCCGCCACCCCTCCCTTGCTCCTTTATATCACGGGGCAGGGGGCATCCCATGACACACAAGTTGATCTACGGATCGTTCCTTAGCCGTGTCGGTGCCCCTCCACCATATTCCACTTCGGTCATATCGTCATGGAGCTTAAGGCGAAGCCCTGCGCCGGTGAAGTCATATCGTCATGAGCTTAGGCGAAGCCCTGCGCCGGTGAAGTCATATCGTCATGAGCTTAGGCGAAGCCCTGCGTCGGTGGAGCATCATCATTGTCACCACGCCCGTCGTCTTGTGGAACTCATCCCCGACACTTTGCTGGATCGGAGTCCGGGATCGTCATCGAGCTGAACGTGTGCGTAACTCGGAGGTGCCGTGACGTTCGGTACTTGGATCGGTCGGATCGTGAAGACGCATTTACTACATCAACCGCGTTGTTATAACGCTTCCAGCTTCGGGTCTCACGAGGGTACGTGGACATACACTCTCCCCTCTCGTTGCTATGCATCACCATGATCTTGCGTGTGCGTAGGAAATTTTTTGAAATTACTACGTTACCCAACAGTGACAGGCAACCAACGGTGTCAAGTAACTCTAAAGATTGTGTAAAGCGATTGCCAGGGGAACGTACGTATACATGGTGTAGAAATATGTGGAGCTGGGTTGGCTATATATGGTAGCAAAAAAATTAGCAATAATCAATTCAAAGATGCAATGTTGAATAAACGTTCAACGACGGTACTGTGCTGGTCCTAGGCTAGACCAGACTAGAGACGCGAGCCTAGAACACTAATGAGGTCACGGCGTAGCACAACTAGCATCAATGAAGGATAATAAGTAGCTCTGGACAGCAAGATATAAGTGAAGATCACAACGGCAGTAAAGATAATGATGAAGAACAACTGCCAAGCAGGATATACAACAACTCTCTCTCCAATTTTCCTCTTGAAAAGTTTGAGCCAATTTTCTGATAACTTTTTGAAAAGAATGCTAATAACTCAAGCTTTATAATTCAAAAAGAATCACTCAATTCCGAGTTGATATGAGGAGTCAAAAAATTCTAAAACTGGTTTGAAAAACTGGAATAGGCTGTGTTCACGAACTTCGGAGGGCAAAAAGACCTATTTAGGAGCCGATTTTGAGGTGCCAAATATTGAACAAGCTTCTGCAACTATTTAGATGCGGCTCGTCTCTAGCTTTAATTTGAATACTCGTGGAGCCAAAACGGACTTCGTATGAGGAAGTTATCCCTGTTTTACTGAACAGTGCACAAAACAAATTTCAATCCGAATTCAGCTACGAGATTGAGTCTAGATAGATCCAAACTTTGTTTTTTTTCTCTCTTTTTTTTCTCACACTTTTTTTCCTTTTTCTTTCTCTTTTTCTAAAACAAACTAGATAAGATGCAGATTGGATCAAGCGAAGATGTGAATGACCTCAACTATGATTATGAGAATGAATAGTGCATAACACGTGGTGGAAATTGATGGATGGTATGGTGGACAGTGGAAGGGATAATGATGCAGCGGCGGCGTGACTAATGTGAACAGAACTCGAAACTCTAAACGAACTAGACACTAAGACTAGCAACTCGACACGACGATGCAACCGATAATTCAATAATGCAAACAATGAAAAGAAAATTGCAAAGGCTTGGACTGGCTAGGACAAATGATGAATAGATCTAACTTTTCTGGTGGCCTTTTCTTGGACAATAGGTAAGAAAATAAATCGAATCTAGGGATAACTGGAAAATCTCACCGAGCAACCTGAAAACTGATACCACTTGATAGAGGCGAGGGTGTCCCGATGTTTCGATGAGATGGTGGCTATCGTTTCTGTGGGAGTCGACCTTGACGATCCGACTACGTACGTGCGAGACGTCGCGCCTTAGCAATCGCTAAACCAACTTCCGAGGGTTATTGACCACGCCGGAGCACGATCAACCTGACCACGAGGGTCTGTTTCCTGCGAGCAAACGAAGAACAAGCAAGAAACTAAGATTGCAATCTGGATATTGCGAATATAAGAGAAAAGCTTTATTAATGAAGGTGGGGTTCTGTGACGCCTTGGTCTGGTCGTTGAACACAAACGAAGTATGCGAAGTTGCAGCTATGGCGAACTTTTGATCTAAACAAAATCCAAGGAAAAAGCTACTAGATGGATCTACTTATATAGGAGCAAGGGGTGGCGGCCAAGGAGTTGGTAGGACGTCCCAAGGCAGCCTAAAACTAACCCTAGGTCGTACAAGGCCAATGGGCCCAAGCGGAGGTGACGTAACACCTTTGGACTTGTAGTTTGACTCGGATTCTGCTGCAGCATCAGATTGTTTCGTCCATAACACAACGCTCCTGACGAATTTGAAGGTGAATCCAATTGGGTTGGAAGGTGCACGAAATCTAGTTTCCAACAAAAAAAGAATCACCCAATTTGGAGTCCGGATGAAAAAGTTATTGATGTTTTGAGTCAGGTATGTCTGTGCAGTCCGAATCTGAGTCTAGAACGTGAGAGACTTGGACTCTATCTTCTCTTGGGCCAAAAGTGACGTGAGAGAACTTTTTGAATAGCAAGTAAACATCTCTTTCTCCCTTATCTTCATATTTGGATTGTACAAATGTCCCATACACCTGCAACTAGACATGGCACAAAAGTTTGTGAAGTATTTTTGTCCTGGATGATATAAATAAATTATTGCATAGTTTGCATTGGAAATCACCTCACAAATATACATGTATGCAATATTTTTGGTCGTATCGAAGGTAGCCATGTCCTCATCATCCTGTGTAGTGCATAGTTTTTTATTCAGATCAATTTTCCTTCTAAAAGATATATAAAGTTAATATATCCATCTAAGCAGTACTGTAGCTCACTGGCTAGTCGATCACGTGCTTGTCGCGGACTCTCGAGTTCTAGTCTTGCGGGAGCAACGCGCAACTCTTCTTTATTTTTTTCTTCTCTTTTCCCACTTACAAATTCTTTTTGAGAACATTTCCCACTTCTAGATGGGCCCCACACTTAGAGACCACGCAGAGTTAACAAGGAGATAACAACTAGAAACGAAAACGTATGTAAATGTATTTCAAACACAAGTTGTTGGCTTACTTTGTGTCATTTTTCAACTTTATGTATTGTATTAATTTGTACGCACCATGCAAGTGTATGTACTAAAAGTGTTATTAACTCTTTATCTAAGATACAACCTTCGTGGAGAACACTGTTGAGCAGGCCAAGAAGCGCAACCTTTGACCTAACGGTTACACCTTCCTCTTCTATTAGAGCATCTTTTTAATAAATGACGTAGATGCAAAAACAACTAACTTTTACATCACGAAGGCCTAAAAATGCTGCTTCAATAGATGATGTAGACGCAAAAAAAATTACATCACCTCCTTCAAGTGATGTAGAACACAACACTTGGAGATGCATGCAAATTTGCATCTCTACCTCTCTGGTGATGTAAAACGACAGTCGCGCACGAACGATCAACCTTAACTTCATTTCCTCCCCACCGTCGCTGTCCGCTCCTCTCTCGCCGCTGCCGCTTGCTGCCAGGCCACCCACTCCACCGTGACGCTCTCGCCGCCAGATCTGGGCTCTCCACTGCCCCCACCGCACGCCTTCAAATCGGTCGTTTTTCCGTCGCCAAATTGTCGCCGCCCAATTAGAGCTCCCCCAATGGCCCGCCGCCGTCGGATTCGAGCCGCACACCCGCTGCCATGCCGCCGCCGCTTTTCCGCCGCCAAACTCGAGCTTCTCACGCCGCACAGCCGACGTCAATCCGCCGCCCGATTCACAACCGCGCTACCGGCCATTCGAGCTCTTACACTCAGCGCTCGTCGCTCGGCCACCAACACTCCTCTCGAAGCTCGACTGCTACCGGTGAAGAAAATCTCGAAGAGCAAGACCGACGGGTGCGACGATGCCAACAAGGACAAGTTCTGGGAGCAGTTCGAGAGCGACGATGAGTAGACTAGGAGTAGTAGCAGTTCGATGGATGTATTGGTTTTAACTGTGTTTAATTATGTTTGAATTAGAATGATTGCTTTAAATGAACTTGCTACGTTTAAATTATGTTTGGAATGATGTAGTAGTTGAACTAGCTTACATCTTCAAATACATCATCTGTTGAAATAGAAGTTTTACATCATCAAATATACATCATCTGTTGGAGTTGGAATTTTTTTAAGATGTAAAAAAGCACTTTTTGGTGATGTAAATTATACAACACCTATTTTTACATCTTCAAATATACATCATCCACTGGAGATGCTCTTAGTTCTTTTTCTACTTTACCTCACACTCTTGTTTCTGCTTTACCTTTGAGAACATATATATAACAATATCTTGTCCACCCCCAATCCCATTTTGATTGCCACGGTAGACGAAATTGGGATTTCCATGGCTAATATTGGTGAAGTTATAATGAAAGTCCTATTCAGCTCCCGAGCTCAAATGCTCCCGCATGAACAGTAAAATAAAAATAATATAATGGCTAATGTAGATCTAATTAAGAAACTTGAACATGCTAGGCATGACCTGCATGCTAGTACTTTTAAGAGTCAAAATGTAGCTAGTTCAAAACAAATCATGTATTCAACCTTGTGAGAATGCGCCAAAGAGTAGTAGCGAAACTAGGGAGCGAGCCAGCCAGGTGAAGGTCTCATGTCAATGTTTGCATCTTCTCTTCTCATGAATGTTACTCCCTTCGTTTCTAAATATAAATCTTTCTAAAGATTTCACTAAGAACTATATATGAAGCAAAATAAATGAATGTACACTCTAAAGTACATCTATATACATCCGAGTATAGTCCACATTCAAATCTCTAAAAGAATTTACATTTAGAAACGGAGAGAGTATATGAAGAAATATAATTCGAGCAGCAACTATGTAGGTACGGCAGTTTTGCTTTTAAATAATTATGATCCGTGAGCATCAAGGTCAATATTTATTTTGGAACGATGCTTTTAAATAATTATGATCCGTGAGCCATATATCAAGGTCAACATAACATTTATTTTGAGACGAAGAGAGTACAACAAGGAGCGCTTTAATTATGTCTATGGAAATCACGCTTTAGCGACAAGCGGCAGGCCGACCTTGATCCGCACAGCGATGCCGTTCACCTCGCTCATGTCCAGCAGCGTCCCTGACACGTTCCCGCCGGCGGGCTCCCAATCAAAGCGATGCAGCAAGCTCGCGATCGCCATTTCGAGAGTCGCCATGGCGCACCCGATCCCCGGGCACCCTCTCCTCCCGGCACCGAACGGCAGCAGCTCGAAGTCCTGCCCCCTGAAGTCCACGCTGCTGTCCAAGAACCTCTCCGGCCAGAACTCATCGGGGCGCTCCCACGTCGCCGGGTCCCGGCCGATGGCCCACGAGTTGATCACGACCTGCGTCCGCGCCGGGACGTGGTGGCCGAGTATCTCGGCGTCCGCGGGTGGCTCCCGGGGCACCAGGAGCGGGACCGGCGGGTGCACCCGGAGAGTCTCCTTGACCATGGCCTTCAGGTAGACTACCTTGTCGGTCCTCGGTGACGTGGTCGGCGCCGCCCACGGCCGCTCGGATCTCGTCCTGGAGCTTGCGCATCGCGCGCGGGTGGGTGATGAGCTCCGCCATGGTCCATTCCATCGCCGTGGTCGTGGTGGAGGTGCCGCCCGCGAACATGTCCTGCTCGATCGTGATACGCGCGCGATGGCAGCTTATCAACAAACTATATCATTTGGTCGGTAGAATGAGTGCGATACGAGCAGAACGTCTACGTACCAAGATAATGGCCTTAATTTCGACAGTTCCGAGCCGAACGCCGGCGTCCTTGTCCGTCTCGTTTACATCGAGCAGCACGTCCACGAAGTCGCGGTGATCATTGCCATCGACATCGTCTCGCATCTGCCGCCCGCCTGGTTGACGCCGCCGTCTGCGGTGGTCCTCAATGACCTTCTCGACCATCCCGTCCAGGGCCTCGAACGTCCGCCTCGCCTTCCCTTCCAACCCCCGCACAGAGTCCACCCAGCCCATCCCCGGCAGGAGCTCCCCCAACGGCGTCGTCCCGAGCAGCACGTCGAATTCGGCGAACACCTTCCTCAGCTCGCGTCCTCTGTCGTCGCCTTCGTACAGCCCCGCGCGCTATCGTCGCCGAACGCAGCGCGGGAGACGACGTAGTTGGCGTAGGCGATGAGGAGCTCGCTCAGGTCAACGACGGCGCCTTCGCTGGCGCTGGTACGGACACGCTCAACCAGCGCGGCGGCCTCCTCCCGGACCCGGCGGAAGGACAGGATGCGGCGTGGGCTGAGGAGGTGGACCGCGCAGATGCGGCGTGTCTGCCGCCAGTAGTCACCGTAGGGCGCGAACGCGACGTCGCGCCCGTAGAGGAGCCGCTCGGCCATGACAACCCTGGGCCGACTCGCGAAGGCGAGGTCGCGGGATTTCATCACCTCCTCCGCGGCGGCGGCGGAGGAGACGAGCACGGTGGGCACGCGGCCGAGCCGGATCAGCAGAACCGGTCCGTGCTTGGCGGACAGGGACCCGAGGCCTCTGTGCGGCAAGGAACCGAGAAAGTGGAGATGGCCGAGGAACGGGAGGCCTGGCGGCGACGGCGGCAGCCTCCGCTTCCCATTGCTGCTGGGCTTCTTGGCAGAGAGGAGGTATATGAGAGATACGACCAAGGTGGGAATGAGTATGAGAACCGCGGCAAGCGACACCGCCATGGATGCTGGTTTGACGACCTCCACCTTTCGACACCAGTGAGTGAGTGAAGCAAATGGTGGCGCCGCGAGAAGATTTAAACAAGCGGCGAACTGGAAGACGACGCGCGGGAAGGAATGCAGCGATGCTCTCGTCGTCTCATCCGAGGATTCCATGTTTGCATGGCGACAAGACGCCGGCCGTGGCCCAACTCATCGCTTGACACGTACGTACACATTTGATCAGAACACTTGCCTGTGGGGGTCGCTGCAGGTCACCATCTATTTGATCAGAACCCTTAAGTTTCAGAACGGACGGCTATGCGCGCCATCAGCTGCAGTCCAGGGCACTTGGATAATTGCTTCACCAGCAAGTGTGGAGCGGCAAAAAACTCCTGAATTTTCTAGGAGGTCAAGATAGTTAATATAGCATCGCATAAGCCGCTGATGTGAGCGATGATAACCACACTCGACCTGCGGCGTACTAGATCAATAATTTTTGACTCCTTCTTTTGCTTAGCATGAGCCTGATTGAACAACAGCGTATTCGAACAACAATGTTGCGTGAAACATTTCAGAGACAAGGCAGCATGTCAGACTTTATAAATAGGAAAACGCTAACATTCAGTCGGCTGATGCTCACACAACATCCGCCGTCTGCGTTGCCGTCGGATTGATTCTGATCGGGCACTCGCACTGGCAACAAGTCCCATGCAGCTGTTTTTTTTTTTTTTGCAACAAGTGTCTTGTTTCAGAAGCTTTCTGCAACATAGATCTTGTTTCCGAAAGAAAAGAAGTGTTAGGTAGTGAAGTTTTTCTATCAGCAACATGGTCTAGTTTCAGAAAGTTTCTACAACAGAGGTCTTGTTTCAGAAAGAAGAAAAATGGTTCGACGATGAATATTTTCTCTTCTGTAAAATGGGTATTGTTTCAGAAACATAGCCCTGGTTGCAGAAAGCGCAGAATGAGCACCCCGCGTTAGAGCGTACGAGGGCAAGTATTGCAACACGACGCATGTTTTAGAAACATAGCTTCGGTTGCAGAAATCGCCAGAGGAGTGCCCGGCGTGAGACTTCATCGTTGTCGTGCTGTAGTAAAGGCAGATGCCCGACTTCATCGCTAGTCGTTATGGGCGCCCGATTATCGGGACGGTAGATCGGACAGCTGTTTGGTACATCCGTGGCGGTTGCCGAGGGACTGATCTTATCGGTTTATCATTATAAATAAAGCCATAACTGGCAATGTCAAATAACAGCCAAGTACGCTAGTTAATACTCCCTTCGTCCGAAATTAGTTGACGCTCGAACAGATATACCTAGAGGAAGTACTACAAAACAGCTCAAACAATCACCAATCGAGAGCAAAATGACTCAAACCAGGCCCTGGGGCGACTTTTGTTTTAGAAAAGGAGGATGACCCCCGACCTCTGCATCTGGGCGATGCATACGACCATTTTATTAATTATTCTCACAAGACCTTATAAAGTCATACAACAGTAAGACTAAAGCCGCCGTCTAAGCAACAAATGTCGCTACACCTATCCAGTTGATGAAGGGGCGCAGATAGCCTGGGCCTAATACCAAACAGACATCGCAGCCAAGCCTAACATCTAAGACCTGAGACCCCAACCTAGCCACTTGCCGGGTCTGGGGCACACACTGGTCCGGCGTGCTCTCAGAGGCCGCCGCCACCAACTGCCATCGCTCCATCTTCAGAACTGCACTGATGCATCAACCTTGCCCGGGGGGCGACTATAGGAAGAGCAACAGATAAACACTAAGATAAGAAAGGGCAAGGACTAGGACTAAGGCATGGGTGGAGGGCGATATTGGGGAAACAAGCTGGAGGAGGTGGTGTTAATCTTGTTAATCAGCACATCAACACCTTCGGCGTGAAAGATCTTAGGGAGAGGTTTTCATAGCTGCAGGCGGCAATCATTTTAATCAAGCAATCAGCGGGACCATTAAGAAAAGATTTTTCAATAATAAACTTGTTGTGGGTCGTCCATGCGCATCAAAGACATGGTCAATTTCGGCCTAGGTAGCGAAAAGGGCCGCCTAGGGCCCATCTCTCTCCCAGGGCCCATACCATGACTTGGTACCAGAAGGAAATAAGCCGGTCCAGCAGGCCCAGCCCACTATGAGAGAGGCTTGCTGCTAATCGCTTCGTACCGCTCAAAAAAGGCTAATCACTTCGGTACCCTAAAAACTGCTAATCGCTTCGATCTCCAGAAACCGGCGCCGTCTCTTATTCTTCTCCCAGCCTTCATCCTCTACCTTCACTAGTTAATTGACCCATGTCCCCAGGAGCTCCCTACTGAGGCAGATTAATGGAATTTTCTCTGTTCTTCTATGAACTACTGCAAGGCGACTAGGCCCAGGCCACATCCGGCTAGCTTGTGAGGCATTGACGACAGCGTCCGGGTAACGTGAAGTGGCGACGGCAAGGAAAGGGCCCAGGCTGGCAGTTGTAGCAATTGAACCTTGTCTAATTATTATTTTCCTTCTAAAGAAGAGATCATAGAGTTATTGTCTTCACCGAGCTAGATTTTCAACAACCAAGAGTAATTGTGGTTCGCGAAGGTCGACCGAAGGTTTGGAGATTGCCGACAAGGATCTACCACGAGTGAAATCAACTGAAGTCTGATCAGATTCGAGTTGAAAAAGAATAGGGTGGAGAGAGTTTATCTTCCGTGTTAAGTTACAACCCCTCCAACCAGAGTAGCCCTTTGGCAGAAGGGTGAACTGGTCTACCAAATCTCTCTGTCGCCATCGAGCACCACTCGTTTATTCTACTTCACTGCAATTCCTTCAACAGTTTTCATTCGTGCTCTGTGTCGATAGATTACCTGATCGTTATCCCTCATTGTAGATTTCTATCTGTATCTGTATTGCTCACTTGAGTTTATCTTCGTATCTCATTTCATTGCATTTTCATCATCCTACTTAGCTACTCTCATTTCTGCTTTGTGTACCTCTAGCATATTGTTCATCACCAGTATTATGTTGCATCTCATTCTACTACATCTGTTTGCACGTTGCATTACTCTCGTCCTAGTTAAACCTGTGATTTCCCATACTCGTACTGTTATTACTTCGTTCATTGAAGAATATGCTTCTGACGAAGAAGATGGATTCATGTCATTTCCTCCTTTATTTTATTCTGCTGGTGTGATTGGGATCGGTTTCAAGACATTCAAAAGATTTTTTGAATCTCCCATTCACCCCCACCCCCCTCTGGTCGATATAACTCTCGGTCCTAACAGGCTTGACGTTGTGCATCACACTCAAAGGTCATGATGTGTTTCTCAATCGCAGTTTGGTTGAGAGTCGGAGATAACGGATGCCACTTTTCTTCACGGGTTGTGACAGAGGTGATGGTCTATTAAAAATGTGAGGTCCTTGCTCTAGAGGAACTCCAGCGGCAACACTATTGGCTACAATAGCCTTTGTTGGGCTTCAAAGTGTAGGAGTTTGTAGTAAATAGTAAGTCTTTCCCTCAATGTGAAATCAAAATATCAATCTATTGAGGTATCGATATCCTATAATACATTACAAAAAAAAGACACATCCGTGACATTTTGGGCCGAACGATTTTTTTTTTGTCATGCTTATGACACTTCTATGAAGATAATTGTGACAAAACCCGGTATCATCATAGATGTGGTGGGCTCCTACTTCTATGACAAAAAATCATGACAGAAAATGGGTTTTTCGTCCTGGGCGGGCCGGAGATGCAGCTGTATGACATTCTTTGGGCCGCCCATGATGGAAAAAACCGTGGTAGAAGCGAGGGCGAGGAAAATATCATGAAGTTCCCAGTTACGGTGGGTGGTCGGGGCCGAGCGATGCGGATTTCTCTCGTACACGTACGCGCATGGGTGCGAGGCGTTGGGCTCTAATCAACCCGAGCAATTGCACCGCAGTTACGCGTTATCGAACCCGAGCGATCGATCGATGGCTGTTAATCAACCCGATCGAGCGATTCTTTGCTACCGATGCTAATCAAGCCGATTGATGCCGCCTCTGGATGAACAAAGGAGCGTTGTTGGGGGGTGGATGAACAGCTTCCGGTGGGGTTGGATGAACAGGACCCCGTGGTAGTAGAGGCCGTTGCCGCTGGATGAACAGGACCCCGATTGATCGAGCTGGTTGGGGGTGGATGAACAGGACTCCGTGGAGGGCCGGTTGAACAGTAGCCGGTGAAGGGCTGGATGAATAGTAGTCCGTGGAGGGGTGGTTGAACAGGACCCCGTGGAGAGGGCTGGTTGAACAATAGTCGGTGGAGGAGCGATGGAGGCTGGATGAACAGGAGCCCGTGGATGAACAGTCGCAGGTGGCGGCTGGAGGAGGTTAACGGTAGATGAACAGTAGTCCGTGGAGGCTGGAGGAGGTCGACGGTGGAGATGAACAGTATCCCGTGGAGTCCTGCTTATGGCACGCCACACCCCTCCCGATGAACATGACCCCCGTTTCGACCGTAGCGCTCCAACACAAGTCTGTTTCCTTCGTTTTGCGTTATGCCACACCCCTCCCAATCAACAGGACCCCGTTTCGACCGTAGGAGGTCCAAGAAAAGTCTGTTTCCTTCGTTTTGCGGTACGCCAGACCCCTCTCGATGAACAGGATCCCGTTTCGACCGTGGTCGGTCGAACACAAGGCCGTTTCCTCAGTTCTGCGGTACGCCAGGCCTCGTTTCGATCAGCTGTTCCGTCCAAGATGGTTGGCTCCCGATGAACACGACGTATTCCGACCCAGTCGGTTGCCTCCCGATGAACAGGACGTTGTTTCTCCATTCTGACCCAGCTGGTTCGCTGCCCCATGAACAGGACACCATTGCTGCCATCTGTTGCCTCTCCATGTACACAAGCCCTGGCCGTCCGTATATATATGCGTGAGTACGCGCTCGAGACCCCGCCCGTATGTACGTACATGAGCGTATTTTTTTCCCTGTGGCTGTACATACGTGTACAGGACTTAGACGGGACTGCGTGAACTGCTATGTCGGGTGCTCTACAACGACACGTGCTGCTACTTACTCGGCCACAGTTCATACTTGCAGAGAGACCGATCGACCAGTATGTACGTACACGTTCGCGACCAGAATGACAACGCTACGTACGCTTCGACCAGGTGGGTCCCGACCGCCGTGCACTTCCTTGCGTGCGAAGATGTAGCTGGTGGGTCCTAGCGATCGGGGAAACATTTTTTGCGAAATCGTTGGCCCATCTGGTGGGTCCCCGTCGGTGGAGGAATCATTATTTTCCGCGTAATAAGGAGGCACTTCCTTGCTGCGGCTGTGGACCCAGCTGTCAGCCTCTCCACGTACAGTACTCTTCCGATGGAAGTCGTTCCTTGACCACGTTGACCACACCGTGCCGAGAGTACCAGGGCGGTGGACGACGGCGAGGCCTAGGAAGGGGACGACGCGGACACAGGGAAGACGCGACATTGGAAGCTCACACAAAGAGGAGTACGAGGGTTCACTGGTTCGGCTGCGGTGTGAGGCTACCGTCGCCGTAGAATAACAGGGGGTGTGGGTGAGTAGAGGGATGGCCTGGCCAGCGGCGGGAGTAGTAGGGGGCGGTGAGGCCTCCGCGGCAGCACAGCCGGCCACGGGAGGTAGGTGCAGGCGGCACGACCAGCGCTGGTTTGGGCGGTTGGAGTAAGAAGACCAGAGGTTGAAGAATTACCACGACCGTTGGATGGACATCGTACGGTCACTGGAGCTAAAATCGTTCATATTGACTAAGTTGACAAAGCCCTCCGTCCCTGTCAACTTAGTAGGCCCACAAGTCAGCCTCCCACTATGGTGGGTCCCAGCTAGCAGGGGGAGTATTCTTTTTTTTGTGCGTAATAAGGAGGCACTTCCTTGCGTGCGAAGATATAGCTGGTGGGTCCAAGCTGACAGCGGGGGGGGGGGGACATTTTTTTTGAAATATAGAGGCCCTTCTGGTGGGTCCCAGCTGTCAGGTGGAGGAATCATTATTATGCACGTAATAAGGAGGCATTTCCTTGTGTGGGCCCCAACTGTCAGCCTCTTCCGATGGCTGTTGTTTGTTGACCATGTTGACCTCGCCGCGCTGAGAGCACAAACGCGGTGGACAAGGGCGAGGCCCAGGAAGGGAACGACCTGGAGCCGGTGAAGCCACCGCAGCGGATGCCCACGCTGAGGGGAGTACGAGCGCTGACTGGTCGGCTGCTGGGTGAGGCTGACATCGCCGGAAAATAACAGGATGTGCGGGTGGGTAGAGGGATGGCCTGGCGATAGCACAGCCAGCCACGGGAGGAGGGAGCAGGCAATTCCGCCGGCACTGGTTTGGGCGGCTGGAGCAGGAATATCAGAGATTGAAGAAGCACGACGCCCGTTGGATGGATATCCAACAGTCACTGCTCTGTGTTGACTAAGTTGACAAAGCCTTACGTACGTGTCAATTTTTTTTAGGACAGCGTCATTGTCAACCTAGTAGGCCTAGAAATCAGCCTCCAAATCTGTGAAAAACAACATACAGCCCATTAGCCATTATTTTCAATGATTTACAATCCATTTGCTAATTCTTAAGGATATTTGAAGCCCATATTCTTTTTATTAGAATTACAGACCATATATTCTGGGCACTGTTAAAAAATTCAATGAAATTTTGCATATTTCGGTGGGGTCCGAACTCTTTTAATCACAAAATTTCGAGCCACGTTAAAAATAATTTTTTAAAAATTATATCAAAATAAAATTCAGAAAACAATTCTCCGCAAAAAATGAATGAAATTTAAAATCTTAACTAGCAAGATGCCCGTGTGTTACACGGAACATGAAGTTGCCTTTGTATGAGTAGTTTATCTTGTGGGAGAAAAGACGATATTTTAATGTAATTCCCAGTTGGCTTTGGTTTTTATAAGAGTAGAGAGTAGATAAATCCAGAAAAAAAATGATATTTTAATGTAATTGCCGGTTGGCTTTGGTTTAAAAATTTACAGCCCATTTTTTACAACTTATAGCCCATTTTCTGGGGAAGCCCATTTCTTACTACTTACATCCCTCCTCGTCTTGAAAGATTTTCAGCCCAACAAGGCTGAGAAAAGCAAGTAGTCCTCGGTTTTGGTATTCTCCAAAAAGAAAAAGAACTGGGCTAGCCATTTTCGGAAAGAAAAAAGATATCAACTGGGCTCGTCATGTGCTTAAATAAAAACGTAAGCGTGGGTTAGACGGGCCACAGCCCCCGGACAACGCAGTTGAGCTCCATCTCTGAAACTAAAAAACAACTGGGCGAGCTGCTGGGTCCCTGGTGTTATCCACTCGTTGTGTAATTTTCTCGTTTATTGACTACATTGACATTGGCGTGGGACCTAGTTGTCAAACAATTAGGAGGAAGTATATATTTTTTGGCTTGTAATAACGAGGCACCTGCCTGCATAATGCAATGACCCTGGTGGGTCCCTACTGTCATCCTCTCCACGTACGGTCATCTCCTGATTCCTCTTGGTTGTTGACCATGTTGACAGTGCCAGACGGCGGCAGGCACAGCGAGCGAACCAAGGCGGAGAACGACGACGAGGCCTCGGACGGGAACGGACAGCAGCCGTGGAAGATGCGGCAGTGTAGTGGCAGGTGGAGGGGAGTATGTACAAGGGCAACAACATGCAACCCAAGCTTACAAACGGTACAAAAAGCCCAAGGATTAATTGTTCATCAAATTTTTAGACAAAACCCAGATTGAACATGGCAGTAACATCTAATCCAACCACTCTTTTTCGCAGTCACAAACAAATGGATCGGTCTGACCATAAAATCAACATCTTGTGCAAAAAAAATCATTTCAGGATGACTACAACTTTTTGTAAATAGAAGCCGAGCATGTTTAGAAGCCCATTTGTCCACCTGAAACTTCTTTTTTTGTTGTTCAACGTGTCCGTCCGTGAGAAATCTCTTGCAGTAAAACTTAAGCCTCATGGACAATAGTAACCTCGCATTCAACAGGAAGAATGTGACAAAGCTTCTGTTTGCCTAGTTGGGTGCATATCCTTCCATCGTTATTGTCCTTAAACAAATGTCATGAGAACTGAGAAAATCCTGGTGCTTATTACGCCACCGATTGGTTATCCATTTTTCTCCATGTGGTTGCAGTACCTAAGTAGACATGAAGATTTGAAGATAGATAAGCTCTGAAAAAGAGTATGTCGAAAGAGCAACAGCTGAACGGTTAATTCTAGTACAATATATACGGTCTTTCAATGTGCATGAAATCATCACCTTTATATATAAATTCTCCAGAGACCGAAAGCATCGCAGCAAGCCAATAATTATGTTCAGATCATAACTAAACATTCCGATATATAAGATCTTGACAGAATCCAGCAATATTGATAGGTTATCCATGGACGAACTCTTCATTGAGCATATAACATAATATTAGTACCCAAAGTGTACTCCAAGATGATATAAAACTTATGCGCACAAATAAAAAATGCAGCTTATGATTACAAACATGTAGATGGTAATATACGCTACCTGAAAAAGTGTGGAGCCAAACACCAACTTGTTGTGATCATCAAACGGAGGACTAATTAGACCCAAGGTCTCCAGTTTGGGCACAGACACGATAGTTATTTGTGAAGGTTTATAACAATTATCAAGGAGAAACCTTTGAAGTGAAGGGGCATCTTCGATGATGAGCTGCAGTCCTCCAAAACAAATTCCAATGTTTTTAAGGTGAGGCGACTTTATTTGGAGATAACCAATAGGGATTTCTATTTCCAAAATAATCAGCAAGTGCTCTAGGGCAAGGGAACTGGAGTGGATGATGCTATGCAGTGAGGCCTCCGACAGATAAACCACCACAAGCGAAAGTTTTTTTAGCAGTGGGAGTCGAAGCATCTGTACCAGATCATCTGGTAGATGGCACTGGGCGAAGGTGGTGGTGTGGAGAGAGGAGGAAAACCACGAGATGGACAATGGTGGTGTGGGCATGAATTCTTGGTGTGTTCGTGGTATGAAACTTTTGTAGTAATGGTAGAACTCAAACTACTGGAGTTGTTCAATTCGAGGATGTCACCAAGTGTCCACCGTCTTGGTATGGACAGCAGTAGCGTGTCGGGATGCAAGGCGTTGAACAGGGCCCGCTGGTGAGAGGAGACGATGGCTCGAGGAGATCAAATTCAGGAAGGATGATGTCCGGCGACAATGAGATTGAGGGGCGTGGTGCGCCATAGAGGGCGCCACCAAGTTGAGAGGACTTATGTGCGGCAGCAATCCTTGGTGGGGATAAGCGAGATGATCTCCTCAAGGATGACGTCTGGGAGATTGTTGATGCGGTCCACCGGAGATTCTACCGGTTCCTCAGATCTGGGTGGGGGGGGGGGGGCTCGCTGCTTCTCCCCTCGCCGCCGGGTGCGGGATCTACAACCGGCGTCGCCGCTGGCGGGAGCCTCATCTTCTTGGCGCTGGGGCCAGCCGACTCCATTTTCCTTGTGGGTGTCGCGTCGAGCTCATGGGTTTGAGCAGAGTAGCCAGAGACGAGCCTAGTGGCAGTGCGAGTGGGGAAGAAGGAGGGCTGGGGTTTTCTGTAGGAGTGGAAGAAGAGGAGCATGCGTTTTCTATATGAGTGAGGAAGAAGGTGAGCTGGGGTTTTCTGGACGAGTGAGGAAGATGGTGAGCGGGGGGAATTAGGGGGGGGGGGGTACGGAAGCGGGATAGCAAGCTGCAGTATAAGTGGAAGCGAGGAGGAAGGAGGGTTTTTTGGGATCGCCCCCTCTTCAAGAAATATGGGCTTCTCCTCGCAAAAAACAAAAACAAATGGGCTTTAAGATGGATAGGCTTTTGTATCGGCCCAGTCGGCTGCCCGTGTTTCCAACTGGAGGGCCTTGTGCTAGAGGCAGCCCGAGACACTCTCCAGCTTATTGCCCATTCGAAAGAAAAAAAGAGACGCCTCTAGCTTATGGCTACTCATGGGTAACCTTTTTCAACTTGGCACCCACCAAATTAGAGGATGCGGTACTGGATGCATACACTCACACTGGTCGCGTAGCGCGGCAAATTGAGGTGTCAAATAACAGGCCTACAATATACTTACTAGATTGTGAAGGTTCATAGGCTAGTCAACATTCACATTAAACTAAGCTTCAGAAGATACGGTATGCATACTAACATTCAGAAGAACAAAAGTTCAGCATGTTATGCATCTCAATGATTCACCATACTATAACCAATACAAAGCTGTGAGAAGGTGTGGAAATAAAGAAAATTGGTCGATGCTTCTCTGAGCAAAGGGCCTCCCTGCGCACGCATTAATTTCCTGGGCATGCTTGTTTCTTCTCAATGTTGCGAGCACTTTGAGCATGTTGGCAACTCCATAGCTAGCTAGCTGCCTCATCTTGCAATTGATGCTGACACATTTGCAGCAAACACATGAGGCAATAGAGATGACTCAACATGAGTCCATATTGTGCAGTTCCCCTGAAATCATCTTCATTGTCCTGAATCTGAAAAGATAGGAAAACAATAGCTATACTTAAACGGTGTTGCAAAACAGTAGCACATATCAATAGCTCAGCATGAAAAAACATGATCATCTGGATGAAGGGGATACTGACCTGCCCGAGGAAGATTATATACAATTTCATAAGTCCTTAGTTGGTTTCCGCCTTCGGCTGCACTGCTTGTTTGCTCCTCCACACATGACGGGATTGTTCCGCATTGCAATCAGCAAGTCAACGTACGAATAAGCTTATTTCATCTTGCGGTGGTCATTGTACCTAGTTACGAATGTAGGAATACCTGGAGCGCCATGAGGTTAACTGACAGCAGGTAGATGCAGCCATTTAAATTTTGTGCGGTGCTACCAAAATTGAGGTTTGTATCCCTTCCCGTTATGAGAATTCTTCTTAAAGTTGGTAGAACGTGACGACTTGTTCTTTGCATCAAACTTGCCTTTCCCCTGAGATTTGTTCTTGTTGTTTTGGGGCTGGTTGGGCTGGGAGTTCTTCTCGTGTACCATGTGGGCACTAGAAGCTCCCTCAGTGATCCGAGCACGTGTGTCTTTTGATCTCGCCTTCTCTTCAAAATCAAGAGTGCTAATGAGATCTGAAACGGAAAACTCATGTCTCTTGTTTTTCAGAGAAGTGGCAAAATTGTTCCACGAAGGTGGAAGAGCTTGGCAACGATGGTCCCAGCAACAAATTTTTCCGGCAACACACACATAAAGTACTTAAGTTCCTTATGAGTGACTGTATCTCATGAGTCTGCTGAACAACAGAGCGCTCATCAGTCATCTTGTAGTCACAGAATTGCTCCATGACATACAACTCGTTGCCAGCGCCTGAGGCCCCAAACGTGGTTGATACGTCCATTTTGCATCATGCTTTTATATCGATATTTATTGCATTATGGGCTGTTATTACGCATTATGTCACAATACTTATGCCTTTTCTCTCTTATTTTTCAAGGTTTACATGAAGAGGGAGAATGCCGACAGATGGAATTCTGGGCTGGAAAAGGAGCAAATATTAGAGCCCTATTCTTACTCCAAAAGTCCTGAAACTCCACGAAAGTCTGTTTTGGAATATATAAAAAATATTGGGCGAAGAAAGCACCAGAGGGGGCCACCCACCGTCCATGAGGGTGGGGGGCGCGCCCTACCCCCATGGGCGCGCCGCCCCTGCCTCGTGAGCCCCCTGGCAGGCCTCCGGTGCCCATCTTTTTCTATATGAAGTCTTTCACCCTGAAAAAAATCAGAAGGAAGATTTCGGGACGAAGCACAGCCGTCTCGAGGCCGAACCCGGCGAAATCAATCTAGGGCTCCGGCGGAGCTGTTCTGCTGGCGAAACATCCCTCCGGGAGGGGCAATTCATCACCATCTTCATCACCATCGATCCTCTCATCGGGAGGGGGTCAATCTCCATCAACATCTTCACCATCACCATCTCATCTCAAACCCTAGTTCATCTCTTTTATCCAATCTTTGTCTCAAAACCTCAGTTGGTACCTGTGGGTTGCTAGTAGTGTTGATAGCTCCTTGTAGTTGATGCTAGTTGGTTTATTTGGTGGAAGATCATATGTTCAGATCCTTTATGCATATTAATACCCCTCTGATTATGAGCATGAATATGATTTGTGAGTAGTTACGTTTGTTCCTGAGGACATGTGAGAGGTCTTGCTATAAGTAGTCATGTGAATTTGGTATTCGTACGATATTTTGATGAGATGCATGTTGTCTTTCCTCTAGTGGTGTCCTGTGAACGTCGACTACATGACACTTCACCATTATTTGGGCCTAGGGGAAGGCATTGGGAAGTAATAAGTAGATGATGGGTTGCTAGAGTGACATAAGCTTAAACCCTAGTTTATGCGTTGCTTCGTAAGGGGCTGATTTGGATCCACATGTTTCATGCTATGGTTAGGTTTACCTTAATAGTTCTTTTGTAGTTGCGGATGCTTGCAAGAGGGGTTAATCATAAGTGGGATGCTTGTCCAAGGAAGGGCAGTACCCAAGCACCGGTCCACCCACATATCAAATTATCAAAGTAACGAACGCGAATCATATGAGCATGATGAAAACTAGCTTGGCGATAATTCCCATGTGTCCTCGGGAGCGCTTTCCTTTATATAAGAGCTTGTCCAGGCTTGTACTTTGCTACAAAAAGGATTGGGACACCTTTCTGCACCTTGTTTACATTTGTTACCTGTTACCCGTTACAAATTACCTTATCACAAAACTATCTGTTACAGATAATTTCAGTGCTTGCAGAGAATACCTTACTGAAAACCGCTTGTCATTTCCTTCTGCTCCTTGTTGGGTTTGACACTCTTACTTGTCGAAAGAACTACAATAGATACCCTGTACTTGTGGGTCATCAAGACTCTTTTCTGGCGCCGTTGCCGAGGAGTGAAGCGCCTTTGGTAAGTGGAATTTGGTAAGGAAAAATTTATATAGTGTGCTGAAATTTACTGTCACTTGTTACTATGGAAAGTAATCCTTTGATGGGCTTGTTTAGGGTATCTTCACCCCGACCAGTAGAGCAAAGAGTTGCTCCTCAACCTACTGAACCTACTGAAAATGTTTACTTTGAAATTCCTTCGAGTATGATAGAGAAAGTGCTAGCTAATCCTTTTACAGGAGATGGAACATTGCATCCCGATTTGCACCTAATCTATGTGGATGAAGTTTGTGGATTATTTAAGCTTGCAGGTATGCCCGAGGATGTTATCAAGAAGAAGGTCTTCCCTTTATCTTTGAAGGGAAAGGCATTGACATGGTTTAGGCTATGCGATGATATTGGATCATGGAACTACAACCGATTGAAATTGGAATTTCATCAGAAGTTTTATCCTATGCATCTGGTTCATCGTGATCGTAATTATATATATATATATATATATATATATATATACACATATATATTGGCCTCGCGAAGGATAAAGCATCGCTCAAGCTTGGGGGAGGCTTAAGTCAATGTTATATTCATGCCCCAATCATGAGCTCTCGAGAGAAATCATTATTCAAATTTTTTATGCTCGGCTTTCTCTCAATAATCGCTCCATGCTCGATACTTCTTGTACTGGTTCTTTTATGATGAAGACTATTGAATTCAAATGGGATTTATTGGAAAGAATTAAATGCAACTCTGAAGATTGGGAACTCGATGAAGGTAAGGAGTCAGGTATAATGCCTAAGTTTGATTGTGTTAAATCTTTTATGGATACCGATGCTTTTCGTGAATTTAGCACTAAATATGGACTTGACTTTGAGATAGTAGCTTCTTTCTGTGAATCCTTTGCTACTCATATTGATCTCCCTAAGGAGAAGTGGTTTAAATATCATCCTCCCATTGAAGTAGAAGTAGTTGAACCTATTAAAGTTGAAGAAAAGACTATCACTTATAATGTTGATCCTATTGTTCCTACCGCTTATATTGAGAAACCACCTTTCCCTGTTAGAATAAAGGATCATGATAAAGCTTCAACTGTGGTTCGTAAGAGTAATACTAGAACACCTACACCCCCTGAGCAAATTAAAGTTGAACCTAGTATTGCTATGGTTAAAGATCTCTTGGTCGATACTATTGATTGGCATGTTATTTACTTCTGTGATGAAGCTGCTAGATTGCTAGACCCGATACTAAAAATAAACATAGACCAGTTGTAGGCATGCATGTTATTTCTGTTAAAATAGGAGATCATTGTTATCATGGCTTATGTGATATGGGTGCTAGTGCGAGTGCAATACCTCATTCTTTATACGAAGAAATCATGCATGATATTGCACCTGCTGAGTTAGAAGGTATTGATGTTACAATTAACCTTGCCAATAGAGATACTATTTCACCAGTTGGGATTGTTAGAGATGTTGAAGTCTTGCGTGGTAAAGTTAAATATCCTACTGATTTTCTTGTTCTTGGTTCCCCACAAGATGACTTTTGTCCCATTATATTTTGCAGACCCTTCTTGAATACTGTTAATGCTAAGATAGATTGCAAAAAGGATGTTGTTACTATTGGTTTAGGGGATATGTCTCATGATTTTAATTTTGCTAAATTTTGTAGACAACCCCATGATAAAGAATTGCCTAGTAAAGATGAAATTATTGGTCTTGCTTCTATTGCCATGCCTCCTAATGATCCTTTAGAACAATATTTGCTAGACCATTAAAATGATATGTATATGAACGGAAGAAGGGAAATAGATGAAGTATTCTTTAAACAAGGACCTATTTTGAAACACAACTTGCATGTTGAAATTCTAGGGGATCCTCCTCCACCCAAGGGTGATCCCGTGTTTGAGCTTAAACCATTACCTGATACTCTTAAATATGCTTATCTTGATGAAAACAAGAGATATCCTGTTATTATTAGTGCTAACCTTTCGAAAGGTGAAGAAGAGAAATTATTGAAAACTCCGAAGAAGCACCGTGCTACTATTGGATATACTCTTGATGATCTTAAGGGCATTAGTCCCACTCTATGCCAGCACAAAATAAAATTGGAGAAAGACACTAAACCGGTTGTTGATCACCAACGACGGTTAAATCCTAAGATGAAAGAAGTCGTAAGAAAAAGAAATACTAAAGCTTCTGGAGGCAGGTATAATTTACCATGTTGCTGACAGTCAGTGGGTAAGTCCTGTCCATTGTGTCCCTAAGAAGGGAGGCATTATTGTTGTTCCTAATGATAAAGATGAATTGATCCCACAAAGAATTGTTACATGTTATAGAATGGTAATTGATTTCTGCAAACTAAATAAAGGTACTAAAAGGATCATTACCCTTTACCTTTTATTGATCAAATGCTAGAAAGATTATCCAAACATACACATTTTGCTTTCTAGACGGTTATTCTGGTTTCTCTCAAATACCTGTGTCAAAAGAGGATTAAGAAAAGACCACTTTTACTTGCCCTTTCGGTACCTTTGCTTATAGACGTATGCCTTTTGGTTTATGCAATGCACCTGCTACCTTTCAAAGATGTATGCCTGCTATATTCTCTGACTTTTGTGAAAAGATTGTTGAGATTTTCATGGATGATTTCTCCATGTATGGAACTTATTTTGATGATTGCTTAAGCAACCTTGATCGAGTATCACAGAGATGTGAAGAAACTAATCTTGTCTTGAATTAGGAGAAGTGCCACTTTATGGTTAATGAAGGTATTGTCTTGGGGCATAAAATTTCTGAAAGAGGTATTGAAGTCGATAAGCTAAAGTTGATGCTATTGAAAAGCTGTCGTGTCCTAAGGACCTTAAAGGTATAAGAAGTTTCCTTGGTCATGCCGATTTTTATAGGAGGTTCATTAAAGACTTCTAAAAAATTTCTAGGCCTCTGACTAATCTCTTAAAAAAAGAAGTTCCTTTTTTCTTTGATGATTATTGTGTAGAAGAATTTGAAATACTTAAGAAAGCCTTGATTTCTGCACCTATTGTTCAGGCACCTGATTTGGAATTTACCCTTTGAAATTATGTGTGATGCTAGTGATTATGCTGTAGGTGCTGTTCTAGGACAAAGAGTTGATAAGAAATTAAATGTTATTCAATATGCTAGTAAAATTCTAGACAGTGCCCAGAGAAATTATGCTACTACTGAAAAAGAATTTTTAGCAGTTGTATTTGCTTGTGATAAGTTCAGACCTTATATTTTTTATTCTAAAGTAACTGTTCACACTGATCATGCTGCTATTAAATATCTTATGGAAAAGAAAGATGCTAAACCTAGACATATCAGATGGGTTCTCCTACTACAAGAATTTGATTTGCATATTATTGATAGAAAGGAGCTGAGAACCCGTTCTTGGAACAACTTATCTAGGTTAGAGAATGTTCTTGATGACCAACTACCTATTGATGATAGCTTTCCGATGAACAATTAGCTGTCATAAATGCTTCTCAGACTACTCCATGGTATGCGATTATGCTAATTACATTGTTGCTAAATTTATACCACCTAGTTTCACATACCAAAGAAAAGAAAAGTTTTTCTATGATTTAAGACATTACTGGGATGACCCACACATTTATAAAGAAGAGTAGATGGTGTTATTAGATATTGTGTACCTGAGCATGAACAGGAACAGATCCTACGCAACTCCGAGGCTTATGGAGGACACCACGCTAGAGATAGAACTGCGCATAAGGTATTGCAATCTGTTTTTTATTGGCCTACTCTTTTCAAGGACGTCCGTAAGTTTGTCTTGTCTTGTGATGAATGTCAAAGAATTGGTAATATTAGTAGAAGTCAAGAAATTCCTATGAACTATTCACTTGTTATCGAACCATTTGATGTTTGGGGCTTTGATTATATGGGACCGTTTCCTTCCTCTAACGGGTATACACATATTTTGGTTGCTGTTGATTACATTACTAAGTGGGTAGAAGTTATTCCAACTAGTAGTGCTGATCATAACACCTCTAATAAGATTCTTAAAGAAGTTATTTTTCCGAGGTTTGGAGTCCCTAGATACTTAATGACTGATGGTGGTTCACATTTTATTCATGGTTCTTTTCGTAAAATGCTTGCTAAGTATGACATTAATCATAGAATTGCATCTCCATACCACCCACAGTCTAGTGGTCAAGTAGAACTGAGTAATAGAGAGATCAAATTAATTTTGCAAAAGACTGTTAATAGATCTAGAAAGAATTGGTCCAAGAAACTCGATGATGCATTATGGGCCTATAGAAGTGCATATAAAATGGGTATGTCTCCATATAAAATGGTCTATGGAAAAGCATGTCACTTACCTCTCGAATTAGAACATAAGGCATATTGGGCCATTAAAGAGCTCAGTTATGATTTCAAACTTGCCGGTGAGAACAGACTATTTGACATCAGCTCACTTGATGAGTGGAGAACCCAAGCCTATGAGAATGCCAAACTGTTTAAAGAAAAAGTTAAAAGATGGCATGACAAAAGGATACAAAAGCGTGAGTTTAATGTAGGTGATTATGTTTTGTTATACAACTCTTGTTTAAGATTTTTTGTAGGAAAACTCCTCTCTAAATGGGAAGGTCCTTACGTTATCGAGGAAGTCTATCGTTCCGGTGCCATAAAAATCAACAACTTCGAAGGCACAAATCCGAAGGTGGTGAACGGTCAAAGAATCAAACATTATATTTCAGGTAATCCCATAAATGTTGAAACCAATGTTATTGACAACGTAACCCCGGAGGAGTACATAAGGGACACTTTCCAGAATGTTTTAGACTCCTAAAAGGAATAGGTATGTCGTACGGTAAGTAAACCGACTCCAAAACAATTCTAATAGCAATTTTTCTCCGTTTTGGAATATTTAAGAAAATAGGAGAATAAGAAGTAGCCCGGGAAGGACATGAGGCATCCACGAGGGTGGAGGGCACCTCGTGTGCTCTCCGGACTCCGTTTTCTTGCACAATACTTCTTTTGGTCGGTAAAAATTCATTATATAATCTCCCGAAGGTTTTGACCACCGTATGATACGTATCCAACGTATCTATAATTTTTGATTGTTCCATGTTATTATATTATCAATCGTGGATGTTTTATATGCATTTATATGCTATTTTATATGATTTTTGGGACTAACCTATTAACCTAGACCCAGTGCCAGTTTCAGTTTTTTCCTTGTTTTTGAGTATTGCAAAAAAGGAAAACCAAGCGAGTCAATTGACCTAAAATTCAACAGAGATTGTTTTTGGACCAGAAGAAGCCCATGGAGTACCAGAGATGGGCTAGAAGAGTCCCGAGGCCACAACGAGGGTGGGGACGCGCCCTACCCCCTGGCCCCCCCTACCTCGTGGACGCCTCGGAGACCCCCCCCTGACTTGTTCCTGACGCCAAAACCTCTTATACATACAGAAACCCCCAGAACATAACCTAGATCGGGAGTTCCGCCGCCGCAAGCCTCTGCAGCCACCAAAAACTAATCGGGACCCTGTTCCGGCACCCTGCCAGAGGGGGATCCATCACCGGTGGCCATCTTCATCGTCCCGGCACTCTCCATGATGATGAGGGAGTAGTTCACCCTCGGGGCTGAGGGTATGTACCAGTAGCTATGTGTTTGATCTCTCTCTCTCTCTCTCGTGTTCTTGAGGTGGTACGATCTTGATGTATCACGAGCTTTGCTATTATAGTTGGATCTTATGATGTATCTCCCCCTCTACTCTCTTGTAATGGATTGAGTTTTCCGTTCAAAGTTATCTTATCGGATTGAGTCTTTAAGGATTTGAGAACACTTGATGTATGTCTTGCATGTTCTTATCTGTGGTGACAATGGGATATTCACATGATCTACTTGATGTATGTTTTGGTGATCAACTTGCGGTTCCGTAACATTGTGAACTTATGCATAGGGGTTGGCACACGTTTTCGTCTTGACTCTCCGGTAGAAACTTTGGGGCATTGAAGTTCTATGTGTTGGTTGAATAGATGAATCTGAGATTGTGTGATGCATATCGTATAATCATACCCACGGATACTTGAGGTGACATTGGAGTATCTAGGTGACATTAGGGTTTTGGTTGATTTGTGTCTTAAGGTGTTATTCTAGTACGAACTCTATGATAGATCGTACGGAAAGAATAGCTTCATGTTATTTTACTACGGACTCTTGAATAGATCGATCAGAAAGGATAACTTTGAGGTGGTTTCGTACCCTACCATAATCTCTTCATTTGTTCTCCTCTATTAATGACTTTGGAGTGACTCTTTGTTGCATGTTGAGGGATAGTTATATGATCCAATTATGTTATTATTTTTGAGAGAACTTGCACTAGTGAAAGTATGAACCCTAGGCCTTGTTTCCTAGCATTCGCTCACTTTTACCACTTGCTACCTTGCTGTTTTTATATTTTCAGATTACAAATACCCATATCTACCATCCATATTGCACTTGTATCACCATCTCTTCACCGAACTAGTGCACCTATACAATTTGCCGTTGTATTGGGTGTGTTGGGGACACAAGAGGCTCGTTGTTATTTGGTTGCAGGGTTGCTCGAGAGAGACCATCTTCATCCTATGCCTCCCATGGATTGATAAACCTTAGGTCATCCTCATGAGGGAAATTTTCTACTGTCCTACAAACCTCTGCACTTGGAGGCCCAACAACGTCTACAATAAGAAGGTTGAGTAGTAGACATCAACCAGTTTCTGGTGCCGTTGCCGGGTAGGTGAGTGCTTGAAGGTATATATTTAGATCTTGCAATCGAATCTTTTACTTTCTTGTTTTATCACTAGTTTAGTCTATAAAAGAAAACTACAAAAAATGGAATTAAGGTTATCTCATATGCTTCATCTTTTTAATGTCTTTCATGAAAATGATGGGAAGGAAAATTGTTCTCAAGTACTAGAAGAAGAATTACATAGAATGCTTGGCATAAAATATGTGAATGATGAGCATGATTGCAATGTTGTTAGTATGAATTATTTGAATACTCATGATGCTAATGATATGCAAAGCCACAAGCTTGGGGATGCTATGTTTGATGAAGATGATATGTTTAGTCCCCAAGTTTTGATGAGAATATTTATTATGATGAAAGCATGCCTCCTATTTATGATGATTATATTGATGAAAGTGGGTTTGGAAGAGTGTCAACTTTAGGAAGTAATGATCCCACTATTTTGGAGGATGTTGAATATTATTGTGATAATTATGAAAGTGGATTTGGAGAGGTCATGACTTTATTTAGTGATGAATTCACTATTTGGGAAGAGGTTCAATTGATTATGAGAACAAAGTTGCTACCTATGATTATTATTGTGATGACTTGTATGCTAATAAGAATAATGATAACCATGAAACTTGTCATCATGATTTTAGTTTTCAATGGGATTATGCCTCGAGATTCGGGTTGTCTAGAAAAATAGGTGTGGGTGGTCTTTTCATAGGTCTTCCTCTCGTTCCCAGGTGGCTTCATCTTCGGTATGGTGGCTCCACTGAATTTTGCAAAATTTGATAACCTTACTGCGTGTAACTCGGCTGGCAACCTCGAGAAGCTTGAATTGCTTCCAGGGGCACTATATCTCTCAGAGGAATATCGGCCATCTCAGCATGACACTTCTTCAATTGGGAAATGTGAAACACATCATGAACTCCTGACAGTCCTTCGGGTAACTCCAACTTGTAGGCCACTTCTCCCATTCGCTCCAAAACTCGGTGTAGTCCTACAAATCTCGGGGCTAATTTCCCCTTAACTCCAAATCTTTTAACTCCTCGCAGAGGTGACACACGAAGATATGCTCTATCTCCGATTTCATAGTCTACCTATTTGCGCTTTGTATCGGCATAACTCTTCTGCCTGTACTAAGCTACCTTTAGTCTGTCGCAAATCAACTTAACCTTCTCTTCAGACTCTTTGATCAAATCTGGTCCAAACAACTGGCGGTCTCCAACTTCATCCCACATTAATGGTGTCCTGCACCTTCTCCCATAGAAAGCTTCGAAAGGTGCCATCTTCAGACTAGCTTGATAACTGTTGTTGTATGAGAACTTCGCGTACGGCAAATTATCATCCCAACTGGATCCATAATCTAATGCACAAGCTCTAAACATGTTCTCCAGAATCTGATTGACTCTCTTGGTCTGTCCATCTGTCTGCGGATGAAAGGCTGTACTGAACTCTAGCCTGGTACCCAAAGTCTGGTGCAGTTGGTTCCAAAACTTCGAGGTAAATTGTGTTCCTCTATCTGATACGATGATCCTTGGAACTCCATGTAGACATATGATCCTAGTCATATATATCTTGGCCAACTTCGCACTCGTATAGGTGGTTTTCACTAGGATAAAGTGAGCCACTTTGGTCAAACGATCCACTACTACCCAGATAGAATCGTCGTCTCCAACGTATCTATAATTTTGATTGCTCCACGCTATATTATCTACTGTTTTGGACTATATTGGGCTTTATTTTCCACTTTTATATTATTTTTGGGACTAACCTATTAACCGGAGGCCCAACCCAGAATTGCTGTTTTTTTGCCTATTTCAGAGTTTCGAAGAAACGGAATATCAAACGGAGTCCAAACGGAATGAAACCTTCGGGAACGTGATTTTCTCACTGAATATGATCCAGGAGACTTGGACCCTACGTCAAGAAAGCCAGGAGATGGGCACGAGGTAAGGGTGCGCGCCCACCCCCCTAGCGCGCGCCCTCCACCCTCGTGGGGCCCACAGAGCTCCACCGACGTACTTCTTCCTCCTATATATACCTCATTGCCCCCAAGCGATCGAGATCACGGGCCAAAAACCTAATTCCACCGCCGCAACCTTATGTACCCACGAGATCCCATCTTGGGGCCCGTTCCGGACCTCCGCCGGAGAGGGCATCCATCACGGAGGGCTTCTACATCATCACCATAGCCTCTCCGATGAAGTGTGAGTAGTTTACCTCAGACCTTCGGGTCCATAATTAGTAGCTAGATGGCTTCTTCTCTCTTTTTGGATCTCAATACAATGTTCTCCCCCTCTCTCATGGAGATCTATTCGATGTAATCTTCTTTTTCGGTGTGTTTGTTGAGACCGATGAATTGTGGGTTTATGATCAAGATTATCTATGAACAATATATGAATCTTCTCTGAATTCTTTTATGTATGATTTGTTATCTTTGCAAGTCTCTTTGAATTATCAGTTTGGTTTGGCCTACTAGATTGATCTTTCTTGCAATGAGAGAAGTGCTTAGCTTTGGGTTCAATCTTGTGGTGTCCTTTCCCGGTGTGATGAGGGGCAGCAAAGGCACGCATTGTATTGTTGCCATCGAGGATAACAAGATGGGGTTTTATCATATTGCATGAATTTATCCCTCTACATCATGTCATCTTGCTTAAGGTGTTACTCTGTTTTCTTGAACTTAATACTCTAGATGCATGCTGTATAGCGGTCGATGAGTGGAGTAATAGTAGTAGATGCAGGCAGGAGTCGGTCTACTTGTCTCGGACGTGATGCCTATATACATGATCATACCTAGATATTCTCATAACTATGCTCAATTCTGTCAATTGCTCAACAGTAATTCGTTCACCCACCATAAAATACTTATGCTCTTTGGAGAAGCCACTAGTGAAATCTATGCCCCCTGGGTCTATCTTCATCATATTAATCTTCCATCACTTTAATATTGCTTTGCTTTTTTTACTTTGCCTTTTATTTTACTTTGCATCTTTATCACAAAAATACCAAAAATATTATCTATCATATCTATCGGATCGACTCTAAGTAAGTGACCGTGAAGGGATTGACAACCCCTAATTCGCGTTGGTTGTGAGGAGTTATTTGCTTTGTGTAGGTCTGAGGGACTCATGGCGTAGCCTCCTGCTGGATTGATACCTTGGTTCTCAAAAACTTAGGGAAATACTTACGCTACTATGCTGCATCACCTTTCCTCTTCAAGGAAATCCAACGCATAAGCTCGAGAGGTAGCAAGAAGAATTTCTAAGCGCCCGTTGCCGGGAGTCTCATAAAAGTCAACATACCAAGTACCCATCACAATCCCTTATCTCCCGCATAACATTATTTGTCATTTGCCTCTCGTTTTCCACTCTCCCACTTCACCCTTGCCGTTTTATTCGCCCTTTTTTCGTTCGTCTTTTCGTTTGCCTTGATGTCCTACTTGGCTCGTTTGCTTGTTTGGTTGAAATAGTCAAGTATTTATTCCTAAACAGAGAAGCTAATATATATGGAACCTCATCCGCTTGCCAATCTTTTTAAGAGATACAATTATGATGAACCAATACCTAGTGATTTGGATGCACTAGATTACTTTATAAGGTTTTGCACGAAATACGTAAATCTGAAAATTGTGATGAAGTGCTTTATGAAGTGATTCACGATAGATCTTTGAATAAAAAGCATGATTGCAATGATTTTATTATAAATTCTATTGATGTAAATTATGCTAATAATATGCAAAACCCTAAGCTTGGGGATGCTAGTTTTGCTATGTCCAATAGTCATGATTGGGAGATTCTTCTTATGATCTTGAAAATTTATTTAAGCCCCATGATGAATAGGAGATTGATAATATTGTTTTGCAATAATATTGAAAGTGTTTTTGGAAGAGTGTCAACTTTAGATCCCACATATTTGGAGAATATTCAATCTTATGAATTTTTGATAAAAGTGTGTTTGGAGAGGTCATGACTTTAGTTAATGTTAATCCCACTATCTTGGAAGAGTGTCAACTTTGCATGCATGTGAATCGTGTTGAGAATATGTTTTGTGATAGCTATATTGTTGAATTTGCTTATGATCCTACATGTAATTATTATGAGAGAGGAAAATATGGTTGTAGAAATTTTCATGTTACTAAATTACCTCTCTTTATGTTGAGATTGCTATTGTTTCTTTCCGCTTCCTTGCATATGCTAGTTTTTGCTTGCCTTGATAATTTGTTTGCCTATAAGATGCCTATGCATAGGAAGTATGTTAGACTTATATGTGTTTGTCACGTGGTTTATGATGCTCTCTTTGTGCTTCAATTCTTGTCTTTCTTATGAGCATCATTGAAATCTCAATGCCTAGCTAAAAAGGCTTTAAAGAAAAGCGCTTGTTGGGAGACAACCCAATATTTATCCTTGCCGTTTAGCAATAAATCTTTGATCTAGCCTCTCTTTAGATGTGTTTTTATGTTTTAATTAGTGTTTGTGCCAAGTTAAACCTATAGGATCTTCTTGGATGATAGTTATTTGATCTTGCTGTAATTTCCAGAAACTTTCTGTTCACGAAAACAATTATTAAAAATCACCAGAACGTGATAAAATAGTGATTCCAATTGGTGCTGATCAATAAAAAAATTTCCTAGGTCTTCTATTTTGGCTGAATTTTTGGAGTTCCATAAGTTTGCTTTAGTTACAGATTACTACAGACTGTTCTGTTTTTGACAGATTCTGTTTTCGTGTGATGTTTGCTTATTTTGATGAATCTATGGCTAGTAAAATAGTTTATAAACCATAGAAGTTGGAATACAGTAGGTTTAACACCAATATAAATAAATAATGAGTTCATTACAGTACCTTTAAGTGGTCTTTTGTTTTCTTTAAGCTAGCAGACTCACGAGATTTACTGTTGAGTTTTGTGTTGTGAAGTTTTCAAGGTTTGGGTGAAATCTTTTGATGGATTATGGAACAAGGAGTGGCAAGAGCCTAAGCTTGGGGATGCCCATGGCACCCCCAATATAATTTAAGGACACCAAAAATTCAAAGCTTGGGGATGCCCTGGAAGGCACCCCCTCTTTCGTCTACTTCTATCGGTAACTTTACTTGGAGCTATATTTTTATTCACCACATGATATGTGTTTTGCTTGGAGCATCTTGTATGATTTGAGTCTTTGCTTTTTAGTTTACCATAATCATCCTTGATGTACACACCTTTTAGAGAGCCATACATGAATCGAATTTGTTAGAATACTCTATGTGCTTCACTTATATCTTTTGAGCTATATAGTTTTGCTCTAGTGCTTCACTTATATCTTTTAGAGCATGGTGGTGGATTTGTTTTATAGAAACTATTGATCTCTCATGATTCACTTAGATTATTTTGAGAGTCTTAAATAGCATGGTAATTTGCTTAAAATTCTAATATGCTTGGTATTCAAGATTTGTAAAACTTTCTTATGAGTGTGTTGAATACTAAGAAAAGTTTGATGCTTGATAATTGTTTTGAGATATGAAGATGGTGATATTAGAGTCATGCTAGTTGAGTAGTTGTGAATTTGAGAAATACTTGTGTTAAAGTTTGTGATTCCTGTAGCATGCACGTATGGTGAACCGTTATGTGATGAAGTCGGAGCATGATTTATTTATTGATTGTCTTCCTTATGAGTGGCGATCGGGGACGGTGATGGTCTTTTCCTACCAATCTATCCCCTAGGAGCATGCGCGTAATACTTTGCTTGGTAACTTGTAGATTTTTGCAATAAGTATATGAGTTCTTCATGACTAATGTTCAGTCCATGGATTATACGCACTTTTCTTCCTTCCACCATTGCTAGCCTCTCTAATACCGCGCACTTTTCGCTGGTATCATACACCCACCATATACCTTCCTCAAAACAGCCACCATACCTACCTATCATGGAATTTCCATAGCCATTCCGAGATATATTGCCATGCAACCTTCCACCGTTCCGTTTATTATGACACGCTCCATGATTGTCATATTGCTTAGCAAGATCATGTAGTTGACATAGTATTTGTGGCAAAGCCACCATTCATAATTCTTTCATACATGTCACTCTTGATTCATTGCATCCCGGCACACCACCGGAGGCATTCATATAGAGTCATATTTTGTTCTAATTATCGAGTTGTAATTGTTGAGTTGTAAGAAAATAAAAGTGTGATGACCATCATTTTTAGAGCATTGTCCCAAGTGAGGAAAAAGGATGATGGAGACTATGATTCCCCCACAAGTCGGGATGAGACTCCGTACGAAAAAAACAGGCCATAAAAAAGAGAAAAGGCCCAAATAAAAAATAAAAAATGAGAGAAAAAGAGAGAAGGGACAATGTTACTATCCTTTTACCACACTTTTGCTTCAAAGTAGCACCATGATCTTCATGATAGAGAGTCTCTCATTTTTTCAATTTCATATACTAGTGGGAATATTTCATTATAGAACTTGGCTTGTATATTCCAATGATGGGCTTCCTCAAAATGCCCTAGGTCTTCATGAGCAAGCGAGTTGGATGCACACCCACTTAGTTTCTTTTGTTGAGCTTTCACATACTTCTATCTCTAGTGCATCATTGCATGGCAATCCCTACTCACTCACATTGATATCTATTGATGGGCATCTCCATAGCCCGTTGATCGCCTAGTTGATGTGAGACTATCTTCCCCTTTTTTGTCTTCTCCACAACCACCATTCTATTCCACATATAGTGCTATATCCATGGCTCACGCTCATGTATTGCGTGAAGATTGAAATTTTTTTGAGAATGTCAAAAGTATGAAACAATTGCTTGGCTTGTCATCGGGGTTGTGCATGATTTAAATACTTTGCGTGGTGAAGATAGAGAATAGCCAGACTATATGATTTTGTAGGGATAACTTTCTTTGGCCATGTTATTTTGAGAAGACATAATTGCTTTGTTAGTATGCTTGAAGTATTATTATTTTTATGTCGATATGAACTTTTGTATTGAATCTTTCAGATCTGAATATTCATACCACAATTAAGAAGAATTACATTGAAATTATGCCAAGTAGCACTCCGCATCAAAAATTCACTTTTTATCATTTACCTACTCGAGGACGAGCAGGAATTAAGCTTGGGGATGCCTGATACGTCTCCAACGTATCTATAATTTTTGATTGCTCCATGCTATATTGTCTACTGTTTTGGACTATATTGAGCTTTATTTTCCACTTCTATATTATTTTTGGGACTAACGTATTAGCCGGAGGCCCAGCCCAGAATTGCTGTTTTTTGCCTATTTCAGAGTTTGAAAGCGGAATATCAAACAGGTCCAAAGGAATGAAACCTTCGGGAACGTGATTTTCTCACCATATATGATCCAGGAGACTTGGACCCTACGTCAAGAAAGCCAGGAGGTGGGCACAAGGTAGGGGGCACGCCCACCCCCCTAGGGCGCGCCCCCACCCTCGTGGGGCCCACGGAGCTCAACCGACGTACTTCTTCCTCCTATATATACCTATGTATCCCCAAACGATCAGATACGGAGCCAAAAACCTAATTCCACCGCCGCAACCTTCTGTACCCATGAGATCCCATCTTGGGGCCTGTTTGAACTCCATGGGAGAGGGCATCCATCACGTGGGGCTTCTACATCATCACCATAGCCTCTCCGATGAAGTGTGAGTAGTTTACCTCAGACCTTCGGGTCCATAGTTAGTAGCTAGATGGCTTCTTCTCTATTTTTGGATCTCAATACAATGTTCTCCCCCTCTCTCGTGGAGATCCATCCGATGTAAACTTCTTTTTGCGGTGTGTTTGTTGAGACTGATGAATTGTGGGTTTATGATCAAGATTATCTATGAACAATATTTGAATCTTCTCTGAATTCTTTTATGTATGATTGGTTATCTTTGCAAAGTCTCTTCGAATTATCAGTTTGGTTTGGCCTACTAGATTGATCTTTCTTGCAATGAGAGAAGTGCTTAGCTTTGGGTTCAATCTTGCGGTGTCCTTTCCCGATGTGATGAGGGCAGCAAGGCACGTATTGTATTGTTGCTATCGAGGATAACAAGATGGTTTTTTTTATCATATTGCATGAATTTATCTCTCTACATCATGTCATCTTGCTTAAGGCGTTACGCTGTTTTCTTGAACTTAATACTCTAGATGCATGCTGGATAGCGGTCGATGAGTGGAGTAATAGTAGTAGATGCACGAGAGTCGGTCTACTTCTCTCGGACGTGATGCCTATATACATGATCATACCTAGATATTCTCATAACTATGCTCAATTCTGTCAATTGCTCAACATGAATTCGTTCACCCACCATAAAATACTTATGCTCTTTGGAGAAGCCACTAGTGAAATCTATGCCCCCTGGGTCTATCTTCATCATATTAATCTTCCATCACTTTAATATTGCTTTGCTTTTTTTACTTTGCCTTTTATTTTTACTTTGCATCTTTATCACAAAAATACCAAAAATATTATCTATCATATCTATCAGATCTGACTCTAAGTAAGTGAGCGTGAAGGGATTGACAACCCCTATTCCCGTTGGTTGCGAGGAGTTATTTGCTTTGTGTAGGTACGAGGGCCTCATGCGTAGCCTCCTCTTTGGATTGATACCTTGGTTCTCAAAAGCGGGGAAATACTTACGCTACTGTGCTGCATCACCTTTCCTCTTTAAGGAATTCAACGCAAGCTCAAGAGGTAGTAGAATCATATCCCGATCGGGTCCTGGGTAATCCGGTGATAAAATCCACGCCAAGTTTGTCCCACTTCCATTCGGGTATCGGCATAGGCTGCGGTAATCCTGCTGGCTTCTGATGTTCTGCCTTCACTCTCTGACATACATCACATACTGCTACATACTCTACAATATCCTTCTTCATACGAGTCCACCAGAAACGCTCCTTCAAATCCAAATACATCTTGGTGTTTCCGGGGTGTATCGAGTATGACGAATCATGAGCTTCTTGAAGTATTAACTTCCTGATCTCCGCATTATTGGGTACATATACACGGTCCTCAAACCATAAGGTTTCGTACTCATCCTGACGAAAACCTTTGGATTTTCCTTTGCTCATTTTCTCCTTTATCTCAACAATCTCTTTATCATCATTCTGAGCTTCTCGAATCTTTTCCCAATAATGTTGACTGAACCTCCATTGCTGCAACAAAACCTCTAGGAACTATCTCTAAACAAAGCTCCCTGAGATCCTCGGCTAACTCCTTGGGTAATCCTCCACTTACGAGGGTATTGGCGTAACTCTTCCGGCTTAAAGCGTCTGCTATGACATTGGCCTTTCCTGGATGATAAAGCAATTTCATATCATAATCCTTTATAAGCTCCAACCATCTCCTTCGCCTAAGGTTCAGCTCCTTCTGCGTGAAAATGTACTTCAAACTCTTGTGATCCGTGTACACATCACAACGGTTTCCAATAAGAAAATGTCTCCGGTCTTGGCGCATGCACTCTGGCTAACTCCAAATCATGCATGGCATGATTCAATTAAATCTTGATCGAAACTGACATGAGGCATATGAAACAACTCTTCTGTCCTGCATAAGTACTCCTCCAAGTCCTAAGCGAGAAGCGTAGCAATACACTTGGAGATCCTTGCGTATATTCGGAAGAATTAGCACTGGGGCTGTAACCAAACGTTTCTTCAACTCCTGAAAACTAGCCTCACATTCATCTGTCCATTTGAACTTGATGTCCTTCTTCAACAACTCCGTCATGGGTTTCGCAATATTGGAAAAATTCTCAATGAATCTCCGGTAATATCCTGCGAGTCCTAGAAAACTGCGGATCTCTCCTACTGAGGTGGGTGACAACCAATCGGTGGTAGTGAACCTTGGTAGGGTCTCTTTGCTATAGCTTCTCATGATATGACATGTCCAAGGAATCCAACTTCCTTCAACCAAAACTCACATTTGCTGAATTTGGCATACAACTGATGTTCCACAGGCTTCTAGAGAACTAAGCGCAAATGCTCCTTGTGCTCCTCTTCATTCTTGAGTATACCAAAATATCATCAATGAACACCACTACAAACTTATCCAAGAACTCCATGAACACCTTATTCATCATACTCATGAAATAGGCGGGGCATTAGTCAATCCAAATGACATGACTGTGTACTCATATAGCCCGTATCTTGTGGTGAAGGCTATCTTAGGTATATCCTGTTCTCGGATCTTCAGCTGGTGGTATCCTGATTGCAGATCGATCTTGGAAAATACTTTAGCTCCTTGCAGCTGGTCAAACAAATCGTTGATCATCGGTAGTGGGTACTTGTTCTTGATCGTCACTTCATTCAATGCACGATAATCAGCAACCATTCTCAAAGATCCATCCTTCTTCTCAACCAAAACCTTTGGGCTCCCCACGGTGTGAACTTAGTAGAATGTAACCTTTCTCCGATAACTCCTTAATCTGCTTCTTAATCTCCTCTAGATCATTTGCGAGGCACCGGTATGGTCTCTTTGACATCGGTCCGGTGCACAGCAACAGCTCTATAAAAATTCTATATCGATCCAGCGGCATGCACAGTAGTTCCTCTGAAATACATCGGGTAATCCTTCACTCTGAGCACTTCCTCTGAACAACTCACGAGAGGAATTTACTTGGGTCCTTCTTGGCGCATGCCTAGATACGTACTTGATCATTTTTCCCTCCGGGGTGGTGAGCAGAATTGACTTACTAGCACAGTCAATGTTTCCCCCATACTTCGATAGCCAATCCATTCCTAGTATTATATCCAATCCTTGTGACTCCAAAATTACTAGGTCGGAGGGGAAAACATGGCTACTAATGGTTAAGGGTAACCGATCACACCATCAGCTGGCCATATACTCTGCTCCTGGCGATCTCACTAACATGGGTGACCTAAGGGCTAGGGTTGGCAACTTAAACTTGTCCACAAATCCCCTTGATATTTATGAATCGATGCACGATTATCAAAAAGAGCGAGGCGGTAAATGACTTAACCAAAAACTTACCAATCAACTTTGCATCAGGTTGATCTTCAACCTCCTCCACGTTGATGTGGTTAACCTGACCTCTGGTGAAGGGATTGGGCTTCTTCCCTGAAATTCCATTGCCATTTCCATTCTTTGCTTCAGAACACTCAGTGGCGTAGTGTCCAATCTTCCCGCACTTGAAACAAGTAATGTGACTTAGATCCTTCTTGGAGGGTGTTGCTGGGTTGGAATGGTTTTGGCTGCTGCTTCCTCCATTCCCATTCCCATTCTTGGGGCCACTGTGGTTATGTGAACTTCCTCCATTGTGAGTGTGGCCCATGGTTTCCAATTTCAGTTTCAGAAAAATTTCTGCACCAACCAAAATCACTGAAATTCAGTGAATTTCAGTGATTTCAGTTTCCATTTCAGCCAAATGACCGAAATATTCACTTGAATTCAATTAAAAATTTGAAATTTTTAAAAAAAATATTGGAATTGTTATGCTATACTGAAATTGCTGAAATATTTTGGCTGAAACGTAATATTTCAGTGTCTGCTGAAATTACTGAAATTCAGTGAATTTCACCAAAATCTCATTGAGAGTGAAAACCATGGTGTGGCCTCCATGGTTATGGGTATATCCTCCCGAGTTCGGGGTAAAACGAGGCTTCTGCGAGGCTCCAGAATTGTACCTCCCTTGTCCATACTTCCTTTTGCGGCTCTCTATCTGCTGCTGCTTCCCTTCAATCATAAGAGCCCTGTCTACCAACTCCTGGTAGTTAGCAAATGTTGCTACCATCTACTGCATACTCAGCTCATCATTCAGCCCTTCCATAAACTTCACACCTTGGCGTCGGTGGCCACGACATCAAGGGGCATAGCAAGCTAACTTACTGAACTCATCCACGTACTGCCCACAATACGATTTCCCTGGCGTAAGTTGCGAAACTCATGCTTCTTCATGCTCATAGCTCTAGTTGAGACATGTGTAGTGCGGAACGCTTGCTGAAACTGATCCCAGGTGACATTGGCTATAGGGAAAGTGGCTGTGTAATTCTCCCACCATGAGGCTGCGGGTCCATCCAGTTGGTGTGCGGCAAAATGCACCTTATTAGCATATGTGCATCCTGCGGTGGTCAACTCCCTTCCAATCCTGCGTAGCCAGTCATCAGCAACAATCGGCTCGGTTCTACTGGAAAACACAGGCATATTTAACCTCAGAAAATGGGCTAAGTTGTCAACTGGAGGTGGTGGCGGTGGGTTGTTGTTGTTGTTGCCTTGGTTCTGGACTAGCAACTGCATCAAGGCATTCTGTTGTTGGATCAACTGGGTGAGCTCCGGTGGGAAGACAAATCCGGGGTCACGTCTCGGAGGCATCTGATGGGTTTAGAGGGGAGAGATTAGAATAGAAAAAGGTCTAAAGAGAAAGCACTACCCATATGCACATGAGACAAACACATTCATATCACACCACTCAATTTAGACAAGGGCATACAAACGATCTAACTACGTTACAAAGATACTCGGGACTACTACTATTTACATGGGAAATTACTCACGATAATATGGTGGTCGACTAGAAGTTTTGATCGGTGGAAGACTCCATGATATCCGCTCGACTTCGTCTTCGTAATCATCATCACTCTTTGTCGGTCGGGTCGGTGTAAATGCGATGATGATGTAGTCCTCGGGATGGTCGTCATCTCCTGCTGGCGCGGGGTCTCCCATGAATACTCCTAGCTTTCTCGTCAGGTCGTCATTCTTTTCTACTAGTACTGCGATTTCCTCCTCGTATCCGTCGCGTGTAGACTTGAGTTCCACTTCAAGCTCCATGTTCCTAGTCATCACCTTCTTCAGATCTATCATGCTTGCGCACATTTGGTTCTCCTGGCGACGAATGTGCTGGTTTAACTCCTGGATGAAAGCTGCAGTGGACATGTCCCTCCTAGTGCTGATCATCTCCCATCGCTCATCTCGGCGCCCACATATCTGGTAGATGGTGTCCTTAAGATCCTTGTGATAAACTTCTCCGATGCGCCCGATGGCGATGTGGGCTGCCATGCTCTTTCCTAGACTACAGGTTGGTGCATCAAAGGAAAACTCTATGGGCTCAGTAACTAGCGTGAATGTCCTTCCTGGAACATGAACTCGAATCATCCAACGCTCCTCTTCTGGTAATGTGGCGGTGTAGGTCCCGGTGAAGCTTGGTATTTCGATGTTTAGGTACCTAGTGACTTCCTTCAAGTGTCGTCCAAAAGGGGTGTCTTCATCCGGTTGAGCAAGCTTTTTCCTTAGGTCTGCCATATATAGAGTGGAAAATGAAGAGGAGTCAGAAATGAGTAGAGAAGAGTGACATATGGCTTATCTTAGTGGCCGCGTCCTACAATCAGCGTGTGCTCTGATACCATCTTGTAGCGATCCGACCTCAAGCGATCAAATCTACGTGCATAAGTGTCATCCACTGGACCATGTAATCGACACACACAATACTCGAAGGATTTATAGCGAGTGCAATCACACACTTATTACATCGAATGTCTCAAAAGAGATCTTATTACAATAATATGGCTTAAGGCCATCTAAATAAAGATAACTGTGGAAGCATCGAATGTAAATAAGTCCATCAACTCCAACGCCATAGATGAGTGCACGACAGCGACCTAGTGCACCTTACTCTTTGTCTGAAAAGTCTGCAACATAATACGTTGCAGCCCAAAAACGGGTCAGCACATCGAATACACTGGCAAAATAACACTGTAGAGCAATGAACAAGATAAATGCTAACACTACATGCATATATGGCTGGTGGAGGCTCTATGGTTATCATGTTTTTTCTTGAAAAGCCAATTTTTTCCTACAACAAAGGAATTTATTTTGTTTAACTATCATGGTAGTTGATAAACATTGAGAAGGTTCCTCCAACTCAATCCCAATTAAATAGTATTAAGAACCCAACAAAATTAATTTAGAGTGATGAGATCAAATCTATAATTCAAGAACCAGATACTCAAGATGTCCATAACGGGGACACGGCTAACCATGATTAGTTTGTACACTCTCTGAGAGGTTTTGCACTTTTCCCCACAAGACTTGATCTGCGTCCGTTGGATTTCTACGCACTACATGGTGTTTGATAAGCGGATGGCCAGGACCTTTGTCTTTCGGAAGCATTAACTCTATACTGCAGGTAGACAGTACCACATACATCCCCTACATCTGCTAGCCTACCACTTTGAAAGAGGTCACCCAACATACTCAACTATGCGAGCCCATAATGGCTTGTGGCTGCACATGGAAATTTCTAGCATGAATGATCTTATGATCCCTTTGAGCTGGGTGGAGAACCATAGGATGATCACACGGGTACTCCGGGATATCCTAGGACAACCTTTGGATTCTCCGGTGCCCATAACCAATCCACCCAGATGTGTATTAAGTAGCCGCCTTAAGTTTAACCATTAGTAATACTCTCACATCTGTCATGCCTCTCTCAAACCCAAACCACGTCTACTAGCATAGCATAGCAGTATAAGCATAACATAGAAGTAACTCCCAGGGTTTGATATAAAGGACAATAGGTTCTACCTCATCATCTACTTCCCAATACCCACATGTTATCAATCCTACTCATGCAATGTTTGAGGGTTGAAAGTAATGCATAAAAACTAGGTAATAAAGGGGTATGATCAAAGTGTTACTTGCCTTGCGGACGATCCGCAAACCCTAGAGACTCATAGTATGCACGCTTCACACTCAGAATTCTATCGCAAACAAATGATAACCCCCAAGTGCAAGGAATCATCGTAGCACTTTCCAAAGGTGGAAGTGATAAGTATGGAGTGTCGAACCCACAAGGAGCTAAAGGTAAGATCAATATTCTCTCAAGCCCTATCTGCCACTAATACGACTCTACGTGCACCGAACGTTTACTTCCAACTAGAAACGGGAAATAAAACTACGTTGTGGGTATGAAGAGGATAACTTTGTATGATATCAGAGAGCTAAAACATAAAAGTAGGTGCTGTTATCATAAAGTTAGAATATATTACTAAATAATATAAATAAGCGAGTGTGGAATAATGATGGATCGATGTGGAATTGTCCTAGGCAATTGTTAACAAGACCGGTAATCACTATTGCAGTTTCATATGAGGGAGAGGCATAAGCTAACATACTTTCTCTACTTGGATCATATGCACTTATGATTGGAACTCTAGCAAGCATCCGCAACTACTAAAGATCATTAAGGTAAAATCCAACCATAGCATTAAAGCATCAAGTCCTCTTTATTCCATACGCAACAATCCCTCTTACTCGGGTTTGTGTTTCAGTCACTCACCAACCCACTATAAGCGAATCATGAACATATTGCAACACCCTACAACGGGAATCCCTCACGCTTGCGCGACACGGAGGGCACCATAGGACAACACCAAAGTAAAACATACAACTCATACCAATCTAGATCATCAATCAACCCAAAGACAAAAGATATCTACTCAAAACATCATAGGATGGCAACACATCATTGGACCATAATATGTGGCATAAAGCACCATGTTCAAGTAGGGATTACAGCGGGGTTCGGGAGAGTGGACCGCGTAAAAGAGATGAGGATGGTAATGATGATGGTGATGTTGATGAAGATGATCACCATGGCGATGATTCCCCTCCCGATGGCACTCTGGCGCCACCGGAAGAGAGGAGGAGAGGTTCTCCCCCTTGTGCTTCCTCCTCCACGACCTCCACCTTCTGGTCCTTGGCCTTCATGGTGATGATGGCCCCTCCGGGATACTCCTCCATGGCCACCGGTGATGATGGCCCCCTCGGCGGTGCGGAGAGGGCCTAGATTGACTGCTCATTAGCTCTGAGAGGCTTGCGGCGGCGGAACTTCCGATCTAGGTTTCTTTCTGGAAGTTTGGGTATATATAGAAGTGTTTTGCGTTGATTTCACGTCAGGGGGTCTCCGGGCTGTCCATGAGGTAGGGGGGCGTGCCCTAGGGGGGTGGGCACGCCCCCCACCCTCGTGGGCAGCCCGGGACTCTTCTGGCACCTTACAGTACTCCGTGGGCTATACGGTCCAAAAATGATCTCCGTCAAGTGGCACGTCAATTGGACTCCGTTTAGTTTTTCCTTTTACTGCGATACTCTAAAACAAGGATAAAACATAAACTGTCACTTTGGGCTCTAGGTTAATAGGTTAGTCCCAAAAACCATATAAAATATCATATAAATGCATATAAAACATCCTAGAAGGATAGTATAATAGCATGAATACTTTATAAATTATAGATACGTTGGAGACATATCAACAAACAATAGCATACATAAGCACTCAAGCATAGATGCAAGGGTAAAACTCATATGAGAAAGTCCAAACTGAAAGTTCAACTGAATTGCTTCGATTTGCAAAAAGAATCACTCCAATCGGAGCTACGAAACTCAAACTACGATCAAAACAAGTTCGAATTCAAAAATGCTTGCAACCAAATTTTAAATTGTCAAAATCATGTTCAAGTTGATTATCTGGAAAGTGGGGTTTGATACGAAGATTTTGGCGTTGGTTTCACTGGATTTGGACGAATGGTTAAAAAGTTGCGAGGGTTTGAAGATTAGGGGCTAACCTACGATAAAAATAATCACGGATAGGTCCCTGGCCGAAAATAGAAATAAAAAGAAAAAACTACTGTGCGAACGTTCGCTAACAGAACTAATCTAATGAAAATCGTTCACTAACACATCTAAACGAACAAGCGTTACGTTAAATAGATAAACCCTAAAAAATAAGCCGATATAACTAAGCGAAAAAATAGTTGATTCATTTGGTTCTTACGGTTCAGCGAAAAAGACCCGGCGGCAATGAATCGGATCGGCAGCGGTGGCGGGCGGCGGTGGCGGCTACTCTCTGGCGGTGAGGGTGCGTAGCGATGCGGGGCCCAGCAGCGGCGTGATGGCGACGGTTCGGCCAGCTGGCAATGACGATTCTGGTATTCTTTGCTTGCGGGAGGTAAGCGCGAGGTGGGAGGGCGGCGGCAACGTATATAAAAAAGGCGCGGCGGCTTGCTTTGGGAGGGGCCGGCCGAGGAGAATCTGGCTCGGACTCCCCTCGGCGTCCGTCTTGTGACCTGTGTGGCCTTGAAGAAGCGGCAGCCTTGTGAGAGTGGGCTGGGCTTCGGCCCAGTCGGTCCGGAATTTTTTTAAAATAAATTCCGCCGAATAAAAATCCTAAATAAATATAAAAAAATTCTAAAAATGCCAAAAACAATATTAACCGTCTAAATAAAATATTTAGAACAAAGTGAACAATTTTCTGGCCTAAAAATGCAATTTTGAAAAATGCATATTTTTCTAATTCAAATAAAATCCCGAATAAAATACAAATAAAATATTTATTGGATTCTAAAAAATCTTTCCTCCAATATTCTCTCTTTTTGAAGAAGTCATATTATCTTCTCTCTTTTACTTTAATATCGGAAATATTTCGGAGAGAAAAATTATTAAAACCAAAATGATCCTCTTTTCAAATTTGAGAAAAATTCAAATATGAAAATAAATGAAATCCCCAACTCTCTCCGTGGGTCCTTGAGTTGCTTAGGATTTTCTAGGATCGCAAACAAAATGCAAATAAAATATGATACGCATATTATGACCTATGTATAACATCCAAATTGAAAATTTGGGATGTTACACTCTGGGCCCTCTCGGTAATGCACATAACTATAAGCCTTGCAAGCAATGTGACTAATGAGTTAGTTGCGGGATGACGCATTACAGAACGAGTAAAGAGACTTGCCGGTAGCGATATTGAACTAGGTATTGAGATACCGACGATCGAATCTCGGGCAAGTAACATACCGATGACAAAGGGAACAATGTCTGTTGTTATGCGGTTTGTCTGATAAAAATCTTCATAGAATATGTAGGAAGCAATATGAGCATCCGGGTTCCACTATTGGTTATTGACCGGAGATGTGTCTCGGTGATGTCTACATAGTTCTCGAACCCGTCAGGTCCATACGCTTAACGTTCGGTGACAATCGGTATTATGAGTTTATGTGTTTTGATGTATAGAATGTAGTTCGGAGTCCCGGATGTGATCACGGACATGACAAGGAGTCTCGAAATGGTCCAGACATCAAGATTGATATATTGGACGGCTATATTCAGACACGGAAGTGTTACAGGAGGTTTGGATAAAACAGTGCTTGGGAGGTTCTGAACCCCCTCCCCGAGGAAGTTATTGGGCCCTTAGTGGGCTTTAGGGAGAGAGAGGCGAGAAGCCGGGAGGTGGCGCCCCCAAGGGAGTCCGGGTGGACTAGGGAGGGGGCGCGGCCCCTCTTTCCCTCTCCTTCCTTCCCCCTCCTCGTCGGACTAGGAAAGGAGGAATCCTACTCCTACTAGGAGGAGGATTCCTTCCCCCTTGGCGTGCCCTTTAGGGCCGGCCGGCCTCCTCCTCCCCTCCTGTATATACGGCGGAGGGGGGCACCCCATAGATACACAAGTGGATTGTTTAGCCGTGTGCAGTGCCCCCCTCCACAGATTTTCACCTCGGTCATATCGTTATAGTGTTTAGGCAAAGCCCTGCGTCGGTAATTTCATCATCACCGTCATCACGCCGTCGTGCTGACGAAGCTCTCCCTTGACACTCAGCTAGATCTAGAGTTCATGGGATGTCACCGAGCTAAACGTGTGCAGATCATGGAGGTACCGTACTTTCGGTACTAGGATCGGTCGAATCGTGAAGACGTACGACTACATCAACCGTGTTGTCATAACGCTTCCGCTTTCGGTCTACGAGGGCACGTGGAAAACACTCTCCCCTCTCATTGCTATGCATCACCTAGATGGATCTTGCGTGTGCGTAGGAACTTTTTTGAAATTACTGTGTTCCCCAACAGTGGTATCAGAACCAGTTTTATGCGTAGATGTTATATGCACGAGTAGAACACAAAGAGTTGTGGGCGATAATAGTCGTACTTCTTACCAGCATGTCATACTTTGATTCGATGGTATTGTTGGATGAAGCGGCCCGAACCGACATTACGCGTACGCTTACGCGAGACTGGTTCTACCGACGTTCTTTGCACACAGGTGGCTGGCGGGTGTCAGTTTCTCCAACTTTAGTTGAATCGAGTGTGACTACGCGCGATCCTTGTTGAAGGTTAAAACAACACACTTGACGAAAAATCGCTGTGGTTTTGATGCGTAGGTAAGAACGGTTCTTGCTCAGCCCGTAGCAGCCACGTAAAACTTGCAACAACAAAGTAGAGGACGTCTAACTTGTTTTTGTAGGGCATGTTGGGATGTGATATGGTCAAGACATGATGCTAAATTTTAATGTATGAGATGATCATGTTTTGTAACAGAGTTATCGGCAACTCGCATGAGCCATATGGTTGTATTAAACTTTATTGTATGCAATGCAATCACCTTGTAATTGTTTTACTTTATCGATGAAAGTGGTGGCGATAGTCGTAGAAGTAATAGTTGGCGAGACAACAAGCGATTCTCTGATGGAGATCAAGGTGTCGCGCCCGGTGATGATGGTGATCATGGCGGTGCTTTGGAGATGGAGATCAAAGGCACAAGATGATGATGGCCATATCATATCACTTATATTGATTGCATGTGATGTTTATCCTTTATGCATCTTGTTTTGCTTAGTTAAACGGTAGCATTATAAGATGATCTCTCACTAAATTTCAAGGTACAAGTGTTCTCCACAGTATGCACCGTTACGAAAGTTCATCGTCTTAGAGACACCACGTGATGATCGGGTGTGATAAGCTCTATGTTCACATACTAGCGAGTGCAAGCCAGTTTTGCACCGCGAATACTCGAGTTAAACTTGGCGACCCTAGCATATCACGAGATATGGCCTCGGAACCTTTGAGACCGAAGGTCGGCGTAGATATGATCAACATAGTGATGTTCACCATTGAAAACTACTCCATCTCACGTGATGATCGGAAATGGTTTAGTTGATTTGGATCACGTGATCACTTAGATGATTAGAGGAATGTCTATCTAAGTGGGAATTCTTTAATGTCTGATTAATTGAACTTTAATTTATCATGAACTTAGTACCCGATAGTATTTTGCATGTCTATGTTGTTGTAGATCAATGGCACGTACTCTTGTTCCTTTGAATTTTAATGCGTTCCTAGAAAGCTAAGTTGAAAGATGATGGTAGCAATTACGGACTAGGTCCATAACTTGAGGATTATCCTCATTGTTGCACCGGAAGAATTATGTCTGGAAGCACCGCTGGGTGCAGGCCAACTAGAATCTTTCTTGATGACATTAAACGTCTGGTAAAGTAAAGGCGATGACTACTTGATAGTTCGATTATTGCCATGCTTTACGGCTTAGAACCGGGACTTCAACGTCGTTTTGAGCGTCATGGAGCATATGAGATGTTCGAGGAGTTGAAGTTAATATTACAAGCAAATGCCGGATTGAGAGATATGAAGTCTCCAATAAGTTCTCTGACTGTAAAATGGAGGAGAATAGTTATGTCGGTGCACATATACTCGGAATGTAAGGTATCACAACCACTTGACTCATTTTGAGTTAATCTTCACGATGATAGTGTCATTGAAAGAGTTCTTCAATCACGCCACCAAGCTACTAGAGCTTCCTGATGAACTATAATATGCAAGGGATGGATAAGAAAATTCCGAGCTCTTACATGATGCTAAAGGTTGCGGAGGTAGAAATCAGAAGGAGCATCAAGTGTTGATGGTAAACAAGACCACCGAGTTTCAAGAAAAAGGTAAAGGGAAGAAGGGAACTTGAGAAGAGCGGCAAGCAAGTTCCTTCTCAAGTGAAGAAGCCCAAATCTGGACCTAAGCACGAGGCCCAGGTGCTTCTACTACAAAGGACTAGTCCTTTGAGCGGAACTGCCCCAAGTATTTGGCGGATAAGAAGGGCGGCAAGGTGAACAAAGGTATATGTGATATACATGTTATTGATGTGTACCTTACTAATGCTCGCGATGAGTATGCGGGTATTTGATACTGGTTACATTGCTAATATTTGCAACTCGAAACATGGACTATGGACTAGCGAAGATTAGCTAAGGGCGAGGTGACGATCTTGGCGTGGGAAATGGTTCCAAAGTCGATGTGATCGCGATCGACACGCTACCTCTACATCTACCTTGATTAGATTTAGGCCTGAACAATTGTTATTTGGTGCCAGCGTTAAGCATGAACATTATATCTGGATCTTGTTTGATGCGAGACGGTTATTCATTTAAATCCAAGAATAATGGTTGTTCTATTTATATGAGTAATATCTTTTATGGTCATGCACCCTTGAAGAGTGCTCTATTTTTGTTGAATCTCGATAGTAGTGACACACATATTCATAATACTGAAGCTAAAAGATGCATAGTTGATAATGATAATGCAATTTGTGGCAGTGCCGTTTGGGTCATATTGGTGTAAATCGCATGAAGAAACTCCGTTCTGATGGACTTTTGGAATCACTTGATTATGAATCACTTGGTACTTGCGAACCATGCCTCATGGGCAAGATGACTAAAACTCCGTTCTCCGGAACAATGGAGTGAGCAACAGATTTACTGGAAATCATACATACCGATGTATGTGGTCCAATGAACATTGAGGCTCGCGGCGGGTATCGTTATTTTCTGACCTTCACAGATGATTTGAGCAGATATGGGTACATCTACTTGATGAAACATAAGTCTGAAACATTTGAAAAGTTCAAAGAATTTCAGAGTGAAGTGGAAAATCATCGTAACAATAAAATAAAGTTTCTATGATCTGATTGTGGAGGAGAATATTTGAGTTATGAGTTTGGTCTTCATTTGAAATAATGCGGAATAGTTTCGCAACTCACGCCACGGAACACGGAGGCGTAATGATATTAGTGTACGAGCGTCGTGTCGTACTTTACTAGATATGGTATGATCTATGATGTCTCTTCTTGATTTACCGCTATCGTTTTGGGGGTATGCTTTAGAGACAGTTGCATTCACGTTAAATAGGGCACCATATAAATCCGTTGAGATGACACCTTATAATCTGTGGTTTGGCAAGAAACCCAAGTTGTCGTGTCTTAAAGTTTGCGGCTACGATGCTTATGTGAAAAAGCTTCAACTGATAAGCTTGAACCCAAATCGAATGTGTCTTCATAGGATACCCAAAGGAGACTGTTGGGTACACCTTCTATGACAGATCCGAAGGCAAGACATTCGTTGCTAAGAATGGATCCTTTCTAGAGAAGGAGTTTCTCTCGAAAGAAGTGAGTGGGAGGAAAGTAGAGCTTGATGAGGTAACTGTACCTGCTCCCTTGTTGGAAAGTAGTTCATCACAAAAATCAGTTCCTGTGACTACTACACCAATCAGTGAGGAAGCTAATGATGATGATCATATAACTTCATATCAAGTTACTACTGAACCTCGTAGGTTAAGCAGAGTAAGATCCGCACGCAGTGATACGGTAATCCAGTTCAGGAGGTCATGTTACTTTAACATGGCCAGACCTACTATCTATGAGGAAGCGATGATGAGCCAGTTACGTGAAATGGCTTGAGGCCATGAAATCTGAAATGGGATCCATGTATGACAACAAAGTGTGGACCTTGGTTGACTTGCACGATGATCGGCAAGCCGCCGAGAATAAATGGATCTTCAAGAAGAAGACCGACAGCAGCGGTAATGTTCTTTGTCTACAAAGCTCGACTTGTTGCGAAAGGTTTTGACAAGTTCAAGGAGTTGACTCGATGATACATTCTCACCCGTAGTGATGCTTAAGTCTCTACGAATCATGTTAGCAATTGCTGCATTTTATGATTATGAAATTTGGCAAATGGATGTAAAGACTGCATTCTTGAATGGATTTCTGGAAGAAGAGTTGTATATGATGCAACCCGAAGGTTTTATCAATTCAAAGGATGCTAACAAAGAGTGCAAGCTCCAGCGATCCATTTATGGACTCTTTGCAAGCATCTCGGAGTTGGAATAAATGTTTTGATAGTGTGATCAATGCATATAGTTTTATCACAGGACTTTTGGAGAAGCATGTATTTACAAGAAAGTGAGTGGGAGCTCTATAGAATTTCTAATATTATATGTGGATGACGTATTGTTGATTGGAAATGATATAGAATTTACAGGTAGCATAAAAGGATACTTGAATAAGAGTTTTCAATGAAAGACCTCGATGAAGCTACTTATATATTGGGCATCAAGATCTATAGAGATAGATCAAGATGCTTAATTGGACTTTCACAAAGCACATACCTTGATAAAGTTTTGAAGAAGTTCAAAATGGATCAAGCAAATAAAAGAGCTTCTTGCACTGTGTTACAAGGTGTGAAGTTGAGTCGGACTCAATGCCCAGAGCCACTGCAGAAGATAGAGAAAATGAAAGTCATTTCCTATGCTTGACCATAGGTTCTATCATGTATGCAATGCATGTATACGAGACCTGATGTGTGCCTTGCTATTAGTTTAGCGAGGAGGTACCAAAGTAATCCGAGTGGATCAACTGGACGGTCAAGAACATCTGAAATACGAAAAGGACTAAGGATATGTTTCTCGTTTATGGAGGTGACAAAGAGATAAATCGTAAATGGATGCGTCGATGCAAGCTTTGACACGATCCGGATGACTCTAAGTCACAAACTGGATGCGTATTTATATTGAGCGGTGGAGCTGTAAGTTGGTGCGAGTTCTAAGCAAAGCGTCGTGGCGGAATCTCGTGTGAAGCGGAGTACATAGCTGCTTGGAGCGACAAATGATGGAGTCTGGATGAAGGAGTTCATATCCAATCTAGGTGTCATACCTAGTGCATCGAGGTCAATGAAAATCTTTTAAGACAATCCTGGTGCAATTGCCGTGGAAAAGGAATCCAAATTTCACAAGAGATCCAAGCACATCAAGAGACGCTTCAATTCCATCCACGATCAAGTCAAGGAGGGAGACATAGAGATTTGCAAGATACATACGGACCTGAATGTTTCAGACCCGTTGACTAAGCATCTCTCACGGGCAAAACATGATTAACACCAAGGCTCCATGGGTGTTAGAATCATTACTGTGTAATCTAGATTATTGACTCTAGTGCAAGTGGGAGAATGAAGGAAATATGCCCTATAGGCAATAATAAAGTTGTTATTTATATTTCCTTATATCATGATAAATGTTTATTATTCATGCTAGAATTGTATTAAGCAGGAAACTTAGTACATGTGTGAATACATAGACAAAGCAGTGTCACTAATATGCCTCTACTTGACTAGCTCGTTGAATCAAAGATGGTTAAGTTTCCTAGCCATAGACATGAGTTGTCATTTGATTAGCAGGATCACATCATTAGAGAATGATGTGATTGACTTGACCCATCCGTTAGCTTAGCTTACGACGATCGTTTAGTTTGTTGCTATTACTTTCTTCATGACTTATACATATTCCTATGACTATGAGATTATGCAACTCCGAATACCGGAGGGACACTTAGTGTGCTATCAAGCGTCCTAGCGTAATTGGGTGATTATAAAGATGCTCTCTGAGGTGTCTCCGATGGTGTTTGTTGAGTTGGAATAAATCGAGATTAGAATTTGTCACTCCAGTATCGGAGAGGTATCTCTAGGCCCTCTCGGTAATGCACATCACTATAAGCCTTGCAAGCAATGTGACTAATGAGTTAGTTGCGAGGATGATGCATTACGGAACGAGTAAAGAGACTTGCGGTAACAAGATTGAACTAGGTATTGAGATACCGACAATCGAATCTCGGGCGAAGTAACATACTGATGACAAAGGAGCGGCAGCGCATGTTGTTATGCGGTTTGACCGATAAAGATCTTAAGTAGAATATGTAGGAACCAATATGAGCATCCAGGTTCCGCTATTGGTTATTGACAGCGAGGCGAGTCTCGGTCATGTCTACATAGTTCTCGAACCCGTAGGGTCCGCATGCTAAGCGTTCGGTGGCGATCGGTATTATGAGTTTATGTGTTTTGATGTCTTTGAATGTAGTACGGAGTCCGGATGTGATCCACGGACATGACGAGAGTCTCGAAATGGTCGAGACATAAAGATTGACATATTGGACATCTATGTTCTTGGCCGAAGTGTTCAGGAGGTTTCGGATAAAACTGGAGTGCCGGAGGGTTACCGGAACCCCCGGAAGTTATTGGGCCCTTAGTGGGCTTTAGTGGAGAGAGAGGGCAGCAGCCAGGAGGTGCCCCCCCCAACGGTGTCAGAATTGGTCTAGGGGAGGGGGGCGCGGCCCCTCTTTCCATCTCCCTCCCCCTCTCCTTCCTTCCCCCTCCTAGTAGGACTAGGAAAGGAGGAATCCTACTCCTACTAGGAGGAGGATTCCTCCTCCCTTGGCGCACCCTCTAGGGTCGGCTGGCCTCGTCCTCCCCTCCTTTATATCACTGGGAGGGGCACCCAATAGATACACAAATTGATTGTTTAGCCGTGTGCGGTGCCCCCTCCATAGATTTCCACCTCGATCATATCGGTGTAGTGCTTAAGCGAAGCCCTGCGTGATAACTTCATCATCACCATCATCACGCCGTCGTCTTGTGGCCAGACTCGTCGTCTCCAAGCGTATCTATAATTTTGATTGTTCCATGCTATTATATTATGTGTTTTGGATGTTTAATGGGCTTTATTATACACTTCTATATTATTTTTGGGACTAACCTACTAACCCAAGGCCAGTGAAAATCGCTGTTTTTTGCCTATTTCAGTGTTTTGAGGAAAAGGAATATCAAGCGGACTCCAAGCGGAATGAAACCTTGAGCGAGTGATTTTTGGAACAAAGCGTGATCGGAAGGACTTGGAGTGGGCGTCAAGAAACAGTCGAGGAGGCCACGATGCGAGGAGGCGCGCCTTTGCCCCTAGGTGCGCCCCACCCTCGTGGTCCCCTCGCGGCTCCAGCGACCTACTTCTTCCTCCTATATATGTATCCATATACCCCAAAACCAACCAGGAGCACCCACGAAACCCTATTTCCACCGCCCGCAACCTTACATGCCCGTGAGATCCCATCTTGGGGCCTTTTGGCGCTCCACGGAGGAATCGATCACGGAGGCTTGTACATCAACACCATAGCCTCTCCAATGATGTGTGGGTACTTTACCCACGGACCTTCCGGGTCCATAGTTATTAGCTAGATGGCTTCTTCTCTCTCTTTGGATCTCAATACAAAGTTCTCCTCGATCTTCTTGGAGATCTATTCGATGTAACTCTTTTTTTGCGGTGTGTTTGTGAAGATCAGATGAATTGTGGGTTTATGATCAAGATTATCTCTGAGCGATATTTGAATCTCCTCTGAATTCTTTTATGTATGATTGGTTATCTTTGCAAGTCTCTTTGAATTATCGGTTTGGTTTAGCCTACTAGATTGATCTTTTACGGCAATGGGAGAAGTGCTTAGCTTTGGGTTCAATCTTGCGTTGATCGATCCCGATGTGACGAAGGAAACAACACGTATTGTATTGTTGCCATCGAGGATAAAAGATGGGGTTTATATCATATTGCTTGAGTTTATCCCTCTACATCATGTCATCTTGCCTAACGTATTACTCTATTCTTATGAACTTAGTACTCTAGATGCATCTTTGGATAGCGGTCGATGTGTGGAGTAATAGTAGTAGATGCGAGAATCGTTTGGTCTACTTATGCATGGACGTGATGCCTATATACATGATCATGCCTAGATATTCTCATAATTATGCACTTTTCTATCAATTGCTCAACGATAATTTGTTCTGCAAGTAATACTTATGCTATGCTGAGAGAAGCCACTAGTGAAACCTATGGCCCCCGGGTCTATTTTCCATCATATAAGTTTCCAATCTATTTTTACTTTGTAATCTTTACTTTTAATTTTTATCATAAAAATACCAAAAATATTATCTTACATCTCTATCAGATCTCACTTTTGCAAGTGGGCGTGAAGGGATTGACAACCACTTTATCGTGTTGGTTGTAAGGTTCTTATTTGTTTGTGTAGAGTGCGATCGACTTGCGTGTGGCCTCCCTCTTTTGGATTGATACCTTGGTTCTCAAAAAGCGGGGAATACTTATGCTACTTTGTTGCATCACCCTTTCCTCTTCAAGGGAAAACCAACGCATGCTCAAGAGGTAGCAAGTAGGATTTCTGCGTTGCAGATTCTTTAGGGAGTCTACGCACAAGTGAAGACATACCAAGTACCCATCACAAACTCTTATCCCTCACATTACATTATTTGCCATTTGCCTCTCGTTTTCCTCTCCCCCACTTCACCTTTGCTGTTTTATTCGACTTCTTTTTAGTTTGCCTTTTCTACTTGAGATCTCTTTGTTTGCTTGTGTTACCATGTGCCTTCTATTTGCTTGCATCTTTGCTTGCTAAAATCTATTGATATGGATCCACTTAAAGTGTTATACTTGGATCATCTTGATCCTTATCTTTCGTCTTTGAAACCCCAACTAGCCTAGTTGATGGGAAATCTTGAGATGAACATGCTCATTTTGTGCGTCACTTAGTTTGTCTAAAAAAGGGAGACTCTTATGGGATCAAATAAACAGATTGTTGTGTTATGCTTGGAACCTTTGTGAAATTTATGATTTTACTTGCTGCTCTAAGAACCCTAAAAAACACCTCCCCTACATATGTGAGTTTAATGATAATGAAATCTTATCTTCTTATGCAAAGGGTGTTTATAGTTACTACGATGTCGAACAAATTGAAGAATTTTTTCTCCTTTAAGGGTGCTCATGAAGTTGCTTCTTTGATTGAAAAGTATGATATTACTTTCCACAAATCTGAAAATTCCGACATACTTAAATATTGCGATGAAAACTATGCTCATAACATCTATGTCGAAGAATTTATTGAAAGAGTGACCGTTGCTTTGGAAGACAATAATGATATGCATGAATCTATAGATAATTGTGATTCCGATGATTTGATTGAAATATCCCTATATGAACATGATGCTTGCTATTCTTGCGGCCATGATACCAATATTTATGAAGATGAACTTGCTATAGTTCCTTATGTTAAACATGAGATCGTTGCTATTCCACCCATACTTGATAGTTCCTTGATGAAAAGCATGATTGCAATGATGTTATTATAAATTCTCCTGAAGTAAATTGTGCTAATAATATGCAAAACCCTAATCTTGGGGATGCTAGTTTTGCTATGTCTACTACTTGTTGCAATGATCATGATTAGGGTGATTCTTCTTACGATCTTGAAAATTCATTTAAGCCCCATTATGAATATGAGATTGATAATAGTGTTTGCAATATTATTGAAAGTGGGTTTGGAAGAGTGTCAACTTTAGATCGCACATAGTTGGAGAATGTTCAATATGAAATTTTTTTATAAGAGTGGGTTTGGAGATGTCATGACTTTAGTTAATGTTAATCCCACTATTTTGGAAGAGTGTCAACTTTGCATACATGTGGATCGTGTTAAGAATATGTTTTGTGATAGCTATATTGTTGAATTTTCTTATTATCCTACATGTAATTATTATGAGAGGGGAAAATATGGTTGTAGGAATTTTCATGTTACAAAATTACCTCTCGTTATGTTGAGATTGCTATTGTTTCTTTCCACTTCCTTGCATATGCTAGTTTTTGCTTGCTTTGATAATTTTTTTTCCTATAATATTCCTATTCATGTAGGAAGTATGTTGAACTTAGATGTGTTTTTCACATGCTATATGATGCTCTCTTTGTGCTTCAATTCTTGACTTTCATGTGAGCATCATCGAAATTATAGATGCCTAGCTAGAGGCGTTAAGCGATAGCGCTTGTTGGGAGGCAACCCAATCTTATTTTTATTTATTGATTTTTTGTTCTGTTTAGTAATATATATTTGATCTAGCATCTGGTTAGATGTTTTTTCATGTTTTTAATTAGTGTTTGTGCCAAGTAGAACCTTTGGGAAGACTTGGGTAAAAGTCTTTGATCTTGCTGTAAAAAACAGAAATTTTAGCGCTCACGAGATTAGCTACAATATTTTATTGGAGAGTGCTATTTAGTTGATTATTTTTTCAGATGATTAATAGATAAATTCCTCACGTCCAACAATTTATTTTATAATTTTTGGAGTTCCATAAGTATACATTTGATATAGATTACTACAGACTGTTCTGTTTTTGACAGATTCTGTTTTTTCGTGTGTTATTTGCTTATTTTGATGAATCTATGGCTAGTATTAGAGGTTATGAACCATAGAAAGTTGGAATACAGTAGGTTTAACACCAAAATAAATAAATAATGAGTTCATTACAGTACCTTAAGCTGGTGGTTTGTTTTCTTTTGCTAACGCAGCTTATGAGATTTTCTGTTAAGTTTTGTGTTGTGAAGTTTTCAAGTTTTGGGTAAAGATTTGATGGATTATGGAACAAGGAGTGGCAAGAGCCTAAGCTTGGGGATTACCAAGGAACCACAAGGTAAAATCAAAGGACAACCAAAAATCCTAAGCTTGGGGATGCCCCGGAAGGCATCCCCTCTTTTTAATCTTAGATCCGCCGGTAACTTTAGTTGGAGCTATATTTTTATTCACCACATGATATGTGTTTTGCTTGGGCGTCTTCTATTGATTTGAGTCTTTTCTTTTTAGATCACCACAATCATCCTTTCTGTACACACCTTTTGTGAGAGACACTCATGAACCGGAATTTATTAGAATACTCTATGTAGCTTCACTTATATCTTTTGAGGCTAAACAATTACTGCTCTAGTGCTTCACTTATATCTTTTAGAAAGCCGCAGTGGTGGTTTTATTTTATAGAAATTAGTGAACTATCATGATTCACTTATATTATTTTTATACCTTTGTAACAGCATGGTAATTTTCTTTGGCTATAAAATTAGTCCCTAATATGATAGGAATCCAAGATGGATATAATAAAAACTTTCATATAAGTGCATTGAATACTAAGAGAAGTTTGATACTTGATGATTGTTCTGAGATATGGGGATAGTGATATTAGAGTTGTGCTAGTTGAGTAGTTGTGAATTTGAGAAATACTTGTGTTGTAGTTTGCAAGTCCATTAGCATGCATGTATGGTAAATGTTGTGTAACAAATTTGAAACATGAGGTGTTCTTTGATTGTCATCCTTATGAGTGGCGATTCGGGGACGAGCAATGGTCTTTTCCTGCAATCTATCCCCCTAAGACATCTTGGCGTAGTGCTTGGTTTTGATGACTTGTAGATTTTGCAATAAGTATGTGAATTCTTTATGACTAATGTTGAGTCCATGGATTATCGCCTCTCAACCTTCCATCATTGCTAGCCTGTTAAATGCCGTGCATTGCCCTTTCTCACCTTGAGAGTTGGTGCAAACTTGGCCAGTGCATCCAAACCCGTGATATGATCACGGCTCTATCACACATAAACCTCCTTATATCTTCCTTAAAATAGCCACCATACCTACCTATTATGGCATTTCCATAGCCATTCAAGATATATTGCCATGCAACTTTCCACCGTTCCATTTTATTATGATGGCGGCTTCATCATTGTCATATTGCCTTGCATGATCATGTAGTTGACATCATATTTGTGGCAAAGCCACCATGCATATTATTTCATACATGTCACTCTTGATTCATTGCCCATCCCAGTACACCGCCGGAGGCATTCATATAGAGTCATATTTTGTTCTAGTATCGAGTTGTAATCATTGAGTTGTAAATAAATAGAAGTGTGATGATCTTCATTAATAGAGCATTGTCCCAAATAAAAAAAGAGAAAGGCCAAATAAAAAAAGGGAAGGCCCAAAAAAAGAAAAAAAAAAGAAAAAAAGGGACAATGCTACTATCCTTTTTCCACACTTGTGCTTCATAGTAGCACCATGATCTTTATGATAGAGAGTCTCTTGTTTTGTCACTTTCCATATACTAGTGGGAATTTTTCATTATAGAACTTGGCTTGTATATTCCAACAATGGGCTTCCTCAAATGCCTAGGTCTTAAATGAGCAAGAAAGTCCGATGCACACCCTTAGTTTCTTTTGTTGAGCTTTCATACATTTATAGCTCTAGTGCATCCGTTGCATGGCAATCCCTGCTCCTTGCATTGACATCAATTGATGGGCATCTCCTAGCCCAGATTGATTAGCCGCGTCAATGTAATACTTTCTCCTTTTTGTCTTCTCCATATAACCCCCATCACTATATTCTATTCCACCCATAGTGCTATATCCATGGATCACGCTCATGTATTGCATGGAAGTTGAAAAAAGTTTGAGATTACTGAAGTATGAAACAATTTAGCTTGGCTTGTCATCGGGGTTGTGCATGATGAGAGCATTCTTGTGTGACGAAAATGGAGCATGACCAAACTATATGATTTTGTAGGGATGAACTTTCTTTGGCCATGTTATTCTGAGAAGACATGATTGCTTAGTTAGTATGCTTGAAGTATTATTATTTTTATGTCAATATTAGACTTTTATCTTGAATCTTTTGGATCTGAACATTCATGCCACAATAAAGAGAATTGCTTAGAAAATTATGTTAGGTAGCATTCCACATCAAAAATTCTGTTTTTATCATTTACCTACTCGAGGACGACGGAATTAAGCTTGGGGATGCTTGATGCGTCTCCAATGTATCTATATTTTTTGATTGTACCATGCTATAATATTATCTGTATTAGATTTATAAAGGGCTTTATAATACACTTTTATATTATTTTTGGGACTAACTTACTAACAAAGGCCGATGCAAATTGCTGTTTTTTCCTATTTCGATTGTTTGCGGAAAAGGAATATCAAAGCAGTCCAAAGCGAGATAGAAACCTTGAGAATTATTTTTGGAACAAACATGATCCGAAGGACTTGGAGTGGGCGTCAAGAAACAATCGAGAGAGGCCATGAGGCGAGGCTGGCGCCCCACCCTCGTGGGCCCCTCGCACTCCACCGACCTACTTCTTCCTCCTATATATACCCATATCATGAAACTAACCAGGAGCAACACGAAACCCTATTTCCACCGCCTTGCAACCTTACCATGCCGTGAGATCCCATCTTGGGGCCTTTTAAGTGCTCCTCCGGAGGAATCGATCCTGAGAGGCTTCTACATCAACACCATAGCCTCTCCGATGATGTGTGTATTTACCCACAGACCTTGGGTCCATAGTTATTAGCTAGATGGCTTCTTCTCTCTCTTTGGATCTCAATACAAAAGTTCTCCTCGATCATCTTGGAGAATCTATTCGATGTAATTATTTTTTTGCGATGTGTTTGTCGAGATCCAGATGAATTATGGGTTTATGATCAAGATTATCTATGAGCGATATTTGATTCTCCTTTGAATTCTTTTATGTATGATTGGTTATCTTTGCCGTCTCTCTGAATTATCAGTTTGGTTTGGCCTACTAGATTGATCTTTCTTGCAATGGGAGAAGTGCTTAGCTTTGGGTTCAATCTTGCGTTGCTCGATCCTAGTAGCCGAGAAGGGGAAGCGACACGTATGGTATTGTTGCCATCGAGGATAAAAAGATGGGGTTTATAACATATTGCTTGAGTTTATCCTCTACATCATGTCATCTTGCCCTAATGTGTTACTTTTCTTGTTCTTATAAGACTTAATACTCTAGATGCATCTTTGGATGCTTGATCAATGTGTGGAGTAATAGTAGTGAATCACAGAATCGTTTTTTAGGTCTCTACTTATGCCCAGACGTGATGCCTTCATATACATGATCATGCCTGAATATTTATGCATTTTTCCTATCAATTGCTTTCGAGCGATAATTTGTTTCACCAACCATAATAATTATGCTATGTTGAGGAGAAGCCACTAGTGAAACCCTACTTATATTTTGGGTCTATTTTCCGTCATATAAGTTTCAATCTATTTTTACTTTGCAATCTTTACTTTTAATCTTTATCATAAAGTACCAAAAATATTATCTTATCATCTCTATCAGATCTCACTTTTGCAAGTGGCCGTGAAGGGATTGACAACCCCTTTATCGCGCTGGTTGCAAGATTCTTATTTGTTTGTGCAGGTATGAGGGACTTGCGTGTGGCCTCCTCTTGGATTGATACCTTGGTTCTCAAAAACTAAAGGGAAATACTTCGCTATTCTTTTGCTGCATCACCCTTTCCTCTTCAAGGAAAACCAACGAATGCTCAAGAGGTATGCAAGCTCTCTCCCTCGATACTTTCGGCTGGATCTAGAGTTACGTGGGGCGCCTTAACCGGTGAGCGATTAATGCAGAGATCATGGAAGTGCCGATACTTCCGGTACTAGGATCGTCCGGATCGTGAAGTATGCGATTACATCAACCGCGTTGTCATAACGCGGCTTCGCTTTTCGGTCTCTGACAGAGAATGCGTGGACAACACTCTCCCCTCTGGATTGCTATGCATCTCCTAAAGATGGATCTTGTGTGATGCGTAGGATTTTTTTTATGAAATTACTCGTTCCCCAACAGATTCATGCATTACTTTCGGCCTATGTTGGTGACCGTTGGTGAGTCTCACTTATCTCTACATCTCAACATGTACATTAACGCATCCGCATCTCGTCTACACTACATCTACATCTACATCTACATATACAACAAGTTCTAAACATGAGACCAACCATTTTCTTGGCATGACCACGGCCAACCACGTACTCGCTTCTTGCTCCTCGTCTCTCTCAAAAGGTGCGTCCAATGTGACTGATTTTACCCGTCGATTGAGGTCGGTTAAGCTCCACATCATCCCACATGTTATAAATCTAAAAGAATACTCTGACCAGCGGACTATTGAAAAGTATATTTTCACATAAATGTAAGTTGATGGACAAATAACCCCCCTAAAAGTGTCGATTTTGAGTGCGATTTTTACCCTCGGAAATCTCTAAGCAACCGAGTATATCACCCCTTAGTGGTTTTAGTGTTGACATGTTAGAGTTTTAGGCGGTTTGATTGTTGACTAGAAATTGACTAATTATTTACACTAATGAAATAATGGCAGCGCTTGCTTGGGTTGGAAGCGCAGCGGATGTCGTCGGAGATGTAGCACCAATGGACCCGGCATTCCCTCTACGAGGAGAGGAGATGCGTGGGGTGCCTTTGAAGCTCAAGGGGTCATCGGGCTACCTCGATCGGCTCGTCTCCCACCTACCTCTTGGTCCTCCGAGAGCCTCTAACTCATTGTCGGCGCAACTCACGATGGGCGGCTCATTTGCGGAGTGGGCGCTGCTAGCTAGGAGACATAGTTGAGTTAATCGAGGCCCTACTTGAAAAATCAATTGTGTCCTTGGCCTAAGCTCCGCCACTACTGGAAAACTCCTGTATGAGGAAGGGTCGATGAGAAGGCGGTACCGTGCTACCTACATTGGTTGTTTTGATTCATAGGATAGAATGATATAAGAATTTTTTTCCCATGTAATCATGTATTAATGGTGGAAATCTAGCATCCACCCAACTTTTTCACTTCCTTTGTTTTTCATGTGTCAAACACTCTGATTTTTTTTAGAACAACGTGTTGAATGCTATGGGATTCAAGTGGACATGCCACTCCAATCCTTTATTTTTCTTTCTGAAGAGAGTACTTGCTGCTTTGCTTGAAACCTTTGTGTTAATGATGTGTCATTTGCAAGAGCATATATTAATTAGCCGATGCGTTAGTTCATTTAGTAGTACTAGGTTATTAGGTGACCTTGCTAAACGGCTCTTCTCCTCTTAGGAAGTGCGTACAATAATGATGGTACTACGATGAGTACTTACAGCAAGCGACACTAAATGAAGCTACTTTGCAAGTGGTGGAAGTGCAGCAGTTCATTTGGTGTTAGATTACCAATGACCATCGTCGATTTCTGGAAGAGGCCCGAAGAACCAAGCGCAGGTCGGAACATTAAATAGTGGGGAGTAACTTATACTGGTTACCAAGGAGGGAAAAGCGAGAGAACTTAATGTTTGTTGCTAATTTAATAGCATTGCATGTGCAATGAACTAACCTTGCATGTAGTGTTTGGTAGTCTCAAGTCATTAAAAAGCATGCACACCCACATCTCTTATTGGTTGATAGGTCGAGAAACAAGAAAGCGAGGTAGAAGTTAATGCAGCGCCCTAAGTGTTTTAGGATTATTTGGTTTTAGTAAGATGACTTACACACACTAAAGTGGAGAATTACTACTAGTTGGCATGCATGATACTACTTATAATACTCCTTCTGTATTACAACCCATTTGGTAGAATTAAAATACCTAATCTAAATGGTGGTACAGCGATCTCTTTTTGTCCTCCTCCGACATCCGGAGAAGAAGAATCAAGTGCAAGACAGGTTGTGATACATGCGTCGCCTCGGCGGTGGCCTTCATGGGATACAATCGGTCTTGCGGCCTCCGTGTTCTACTTCTCCTCGATGATGGCCGGTGGGGCGGGAGGCTGTGCTTTACTTTGCACATCACCTCGTCGACATCACGTATTGCATCACCTACGTACGACATCCGGCGGTGGCTTCTTTCTCTACACCGCATGTCGCGGATGGCGCTTGATCGCAGAACCACTTGGAGGCCCAGCCCAGCTGTCTGCGGCTTGGCCGGCGTCAAAGACAGCGATGATGCTGCCCGATGCCGCTGTGCTCCCGAGCAAAGCCGGCGTGGAACACGTCGGCACTCTTCCGACTGTATTGGAGAGGCCAGGTGCGGAACCACCAGCTTGGCTTAAGTGCGGCAACTACCTCCGTGCCAGTGCTGGGCGTGTGGTAGGTGGAGAAGCGAGCTGCCTCACTTTCCGTAAGCTGCCCGGGCTGCGGCGGAGCCGCAGGCAGCTTTTATGCGAGAGAACTTGCTCTTCACAGCACGTCGGGATGCAGCCCGAAAGAGTGGACAAAATGGTGGAAGGAGGAGCTTGGCAGCGTCACGCTCCCTGAGCGGACGTGTGTGGCGGAGTTGGTTCTTACTTGCATTCCAGCGGGTTTAAATGTAGGTTTTTGATACATGCGGCGAAGGGCCGGAAGGTACCTGGGTGTGCAGCGAAGGCCAGGCGCCACGGGCAGCGATCTGCTTCAAATGGCGGGGCCTTGTTGAGTGGTCAGCGTCCGCATACGACCCCCTTGACCGTGGACCACGGACGGTGTCACGTCTCACCTTGTGTTCGGATCTGAGATACCACATGCTACCAGATGTATGACTCCAAAGCTCAACCACCGTGATGCAAGAGTGCGAGCCCGGCGAACACTATTGGAAGACTGCACCCCTCGGACTATTCACAATGGGTAGTAACATAGACTAATGTAACATGTTCATGTTACTAGTCTATGTTATCACTCTCTATAATATTTATATGTTATTGGTAACATGCAACACTTCATTTATTAGGCTATAGAGCACATCTTGCACTTTTACGATATGTGTGAGTGTTACTCTCATACTCCACTACTACTAGCAACTAGCTATGTTACTACTTTCCCTCTCTTTTTCATTTATTGCTTGCCACATCATCTAACTTTATCTGAATAACTGTGATGTTACTACCCTATGTTGGGTAGTCTCATAATTTTCCCCAGTCATCATCACGAGTCCTAGAAGATCTCACCCACATCATCATTAGGCATGCGGCCGCATACTAGAACTAACGTGCATAGAAGGAGTAAGTGGCTGAGGGGGCCTTTCACGTCGTGGTCACTCCGTCAATGCGATGCTTACACGTGGAAGTGTGGCGTGCATGCTTTTCCATCGATTGCTAGCTCTAAGGCAGAAGCAGCGGTCGTCTTAGTCTCACGACTAGTCGTTCGGTAGCATGACGGCAAAAAGAGGTCTTTGCAAGAGAGATGCGTGAAGGCGCTTACGTTATTATCTTGAAGCTTTGCCGTAACATGACGCAATGGTCGGACATCACCGCCCAGATGGGCGCTGCAGCTTCCATGCTGGTAGTGTGTGCGCATGCCATGTGTTATTCACGTACAGTGCAGCCCGTGTGTGTGCATGCATGTGTTGTGTCACGTGTGTTGTGTGCTCCATCTTGTGCAATAACGGCGTATGTGCATGAGTTGGATCGGCATGAGTTGGTGCGTTGGCGTGTGTAGATCGTGGCTCCATGCATCATGTACATGCTGATGGCTTCTTTATTGTGGTTATCAATATAAACTATAAAATATCTTCAACTTAGCATCCTGGCGTATCTTCTCTAGTGGTTAGCGAGAAGAGTTCATGTTCTTTTATTTGTTTACATAGGTGGGCGATGACGGACAAAAAATAGGGAAAATACGCCCAAAGGTTCCTTGCACCCGGATGCTCCACCGAGGTTCTTGCTCCTTCTTCTACGTCGCCGGAATCTATGTTCTTCACTTTTTTTTTTCCGTGAGCTTTGTTCCACAGCAGACATCTAGCATCCTTAATGGTGCCACGTGTCATGCAAGAAAATGGAATAATCAGATAAGCGATTACTGCATAAGTGGAGTCGTGCGCACAGTGGCACCTACTACGCAATATTTTTTCTCCTCGATGGCACGTGAATAGTGCATGCACTCCTTGATGAACGCACGGGATGGTAGCCATGACATGAATTACGACCCTTTATTGGAGAGAGTGCATACTAAATAACTTTTATGTGTCCGTCAACTTCATGAGAACAACTTTGAGAAGCTTTCTTACTCACATGCCTTCTCGGCATAAATACGTGCCTAGCTATTATGTGGATTCCTAGACAAATAGAATAAATGTGAAGAAATAGAAAGAGAGAAGGTTGAAAAAAAGTAGTAATGTTATAGCCAACCTTGTAGCCCACACTACTATATGAGTGACTGTAAATGATGGCTATACATGACATGGCATGATTTCTCTTATAGCCATTAATAGCTATACTATTAACCATGCTCTTACAGCTAGTCATAGTGGGGAAGTAACTTATACTAGTGTCATGCATATGACAAGTAGTCTAAAGATTACTACTAAATCCATAATGCAAAAGTAACATAGTAGTAGTGTCATACTAGTTGGCTTCATTTATTACCTTGTAGACTCATCCTCTCTTGGAAAGCGCTATATTACGGTAACTTTATATTATGTTACTCTAAACACATCTCTCCTCATTAAATA